>CM032813.1:1112500-1712500 GCA_019155185.1 Beaufortia kweichowensis | reverse complement strand
TTGTGTTGTGTGGTAATTGTTTTATAAAAGCAATAAGATACTCAAGGGCTAGATACTAGCCATGACTTATTCACAATAAATCACAGCCTCTTGTACCTTATTGCTGACTTAAACCACATTTTACATTCTTTTTTATGTTACCTAACAATTAAAGTATCGTTGTCATATATTTCATTTTATGTCTGCAGAAGGATTGCTGTAGTGTATGCTCATCTTCAGCTTTGCAGTACCGTACGTGGATCTTTGCTCCCTGGCTTACTGCCCGTCTGACCTCTCCGCAGTAATTCTACTCTTACATGTAGGCTGAATCGATTCCAGAGAGCCAGCGCGGCTAATTCAAGGTCATTTTCACTTTTCATCCTCCAGCTGCAATAGGCCTTCCTGAATAACGGGCCATGGGTTTTGTTTAAGTCGCCCAGCATGTCATAAATAAGAAGATCTTTGCCATCTTTCCTATGACCCCAGATGGTTCTTCAAGATTTAAATGTAAGAAATTGATCACTTTTCATCTCTTTTTGAAACGATCTGTCATAGTGTATTATTTGATCTTCACGACAGGTCCCTGGTGCTTCTCTAAGCTGGAAAGAAGAAGGAACAGCAGTGACACCTAATTGCTTTGCAGAAACTTTGAGCCGGACTTGCTCAGCAGTTGAGCTCCCTTCGAATCGATAAATCTCTATTTTCCTTAGTGTATAATTAGCCACCTGAAAGACGTCTTGCATTACCTGCCGTGTTCCCCGGGGGATCAGAGGCCATTGCAGGAATGCACACGCTGTCTAAAGTGCCATCAGCTTTGTCTTTTGAGCGAGAAAGGTCTGTTCTTTCACTTTAATGAATCGCAAAACTTCGTAGGCTTAATACAAAATCAATATATTGACATTAGAATTCATTCCTAGATGAGTTGGATTGGATTTCTATAATCGATGTTTGGCTTCCTTTCATGCCAAAGTGGCCAATTCAGATTTTCCGCTCGTTTCAGTGAAGTTGGTCACATGACCTTTTAAGAGGCAGTATATTGAAAAGTGTTTTAAACCGGTGATGCACCTTAACTGACCTGCATGTGAACAGGAGGAGCTTGACTTACTGACCACCTTTATTTAGTGCTTGACTTCTGTGTATTTAGCTGTCAAGCTTTTTTTCTCTCTAGCACTGTAGATGATCATTTACCTGTGCCATGCTTGACCATCTCTTTGGAAATTGTTTGAAAAATTGATAAATGCCTTATACTAATAATACAAGAAGCAATGAAGTTACATGTTTTTATCTGTAGTTCAAGGCTAAAGTATACCATTATAAGGAATGCTTAAGTTAAATTGACGTATAAATTGTATAAATCTTAACTTGACGGTTCACATTTAAGTCACGTCACATACGTGCAATGAAGGTCAAAGTTTAGGGTCACATACATGTTTGTCATTTTCTCAGATTTAAAATAATAGTATAAACTTACAATTCTGGAATTTTGTTTAAATAGAACTTTCTTTAGTTAAAATAATATAAACATTTTAAAGGATTTCCTACTTCTTCTGTACTCTTATTGGCAGATTTTTGTTCATTTTTCAGTCGTCCTTTTAAAAACATTTGCAAGAAACTTTTATTTTGTAATAAATGAATAGGTTGGCACAATATATTTTTTCTCCAAAACTAATTTTTATTGTTATTTTGTTTGGTCTGCTGTGACATTGAAACGTTAATTTCATCCAACAAAACTTTTTTAATTAATTAAATTTTAGAAACAAAAAAGCAGGTTGTATCAGAAAGACACTTTGAAAACATCTCATCAGGAACTTTAGCACGTGATAAGATGTCACTTTTCTAAATGACATTTCACTTCGAAAGCCCTTCTGAGAGGTGCACAAAACAGCGTTGCGGTTGACAAGCATTCACGTCTCGTCTCCGCCGCCGCTCCCCCTTTTCATCCGCACACGTACATACACCCGTAATTTTCCGCAGATGTGTAACGTGCAAAGCCGTGGACTCAGCTGACATCTCCAGTCTATTTGTGTAGCTGACAATTCTATTTGCACTGCGGAAAGCAATAACCTACGTACTTTGTATTCTATGATGGGAATTCTTTTATCAGGCCAGCTGTCACAACGGAGGCACATTAAAACGCATCAGCCAAGCACCAGGCTGACGGCACTGCAGGGCTGTGTCACCCCCGTCCCAACGGCACATGTAAGGACACTTCCAAGGAGACGCAGAGACTAACGGCACACGATCTGCAATATGTTGAGGCTCGCCCTCCAAACGAGCCGCATAATAAATGAAAGCCGCGTGATTACTGGGAGAACGTGCTCTTGGCCGGACTCGCCGGGCGACGGTCTCGGCTGTGGGTGTTTGCTTTTTTACGCTGCTGGTAATGGCTGCGGGGAATGCTTTCATCTGCCGTCCCATCGGCAGCCTGCCGCACAGATTGTGTGTAATGTTTATGAAGTGGCTCGAACTATAAACATCTAAGAACTCAATTGGCGTCATTCGGTTCATTGTATCCACTGTAAGATCTGCTTTGAAAAAGAGCACAGCGGAGATTAATATCACGGCGCTTTTGTTCATCTGGCCGGCGGGTTAAACAGTAAATATAGTGAATTGCGGTAATAATAGCACACCGTCACTTATCTCTACCAGCTTTACTACCTGTCTTGTGTTTATGCGATTGTTGAGTTTCCCCACAGAGACCACAGACACAGCCATGCAGAATACCATAAGTGTCGGGATGACAAATTACAGGAACAAACGCCCGAGACCAATGCATAGGAAATGGACATCCATTATTTAAAACCGTAGGTGGCATGTAAATAACTGTGGATGTATTTGTTATACATTCAGGTGGGTTAGTGCAAGACTTCTGTAAACTCAGATGAGCTTTTTCCAAAACAGCGTTTAACTGTTGATAACTAATGGTTTGCTGAATATTACATCATCTGCGTTGGACAGGGATGATCGAGTCTGCAGAGAAAATGAGAATGATTGAGTGAAGATGGAAAAATATTGTGTCCACAGGACAGTACACATTTACAGTAACAAGCAAATGAACATGTTACACTACAAAATGGTTCACTCTTATTTTTGTGCACACAGTCTTAGTCGAGGTTCATTTTAGTAAAGCAATTAGTTTGAGTGAATCAGTTCTTGTCAGTGAAGAAAAAAGCAGTTCACCAATTTGAGTATTTAACTAAATATTTGTTTAATTATTGCAGGTAATCGTCCTCAACACTCGTCCAGAAACAGCTGAAGAATCAGGATATGAAATGAGCAATCTCTTCACTGATTGGCTCAAGTATAAAGCCTGGAGGGTTTGAACCGATGTTCACGGGTCACAGTACGCTGCGCAGGCCTGTTTTCTCTGTTCAGTTGACAGTGATTTGATGAAAATAAGGAGAACGCAGGTTGAGTGTCGTCAGTAACACGTAGCCGCTGCGTGGTGTCGACAGTGTTTAGGGACCTCACAGTTATGCCATCACTGACCGTCCACATGACAGCCGCAAATCTGTTCAGACAGCTGCGGCCATGTTAACCGTCCCGAGGGAGTTTCTCTCATGCCAAACGCATCAAAAGCCTCTGGCCGGGGACACGGTGAGGGAAATGCTCTTGGTCTGGGAGAATGCTATTCGATGGACTTTATTCATGTTAAACCAGTTAGTTAATGCAGACAAAGTGATTGACAACTTTACATTTTTGTGGCACGTTTTTGATGTAGAAAATGTAGGTCTCCATGAATTTAAAATATGTTTTTAGTATGAATATGTTATGTCTTGTGCTCCAAAACAAATTTTACATTTATAAGACATTCAAAACTTACAATCTGTGATTTTCCTGACATCATTCTATATTTCAGCTTCTCATCAGGCTGTGAGCTGTGATTGGCTGTTTTATAAGTGGGAGGATCTACTCATTATGTCACGTCCTAACTTTGTGTTTCTTTGGAAGTTGTCAACGCATCATACAAAGATAAGTGGAACTTAAGTATAGTATTAAAATATTGATGGCATCTAAATTATTTTAGAGAATGCAAATATTTACAAATCCTTTGAGGATTCTGCAGGATTAAAAGTATATTTTTATTTGTTTAATTTTGGGTATTTAAAAATTCATTAACATTTTTTATTATATTTTTAATTTATTTATTGTTATAAAAAATTGTCTGATATTTTTTCTTGAGACTTGGACATTTCCATCAATAAATAGTTTGTCAATAAAATAAATTATTAGAAGTTTACTGAATTGTAGCCCTGTGTGGATTTCATTTATATACAATTTTCCCATACATTTTTTACTCTGATTTTTACTCTGAGCTTTTCTGTGTGGTTGTCTGTGGCAAGTTTTTTTTTTATCCGTGATGCTTTTAATATATTAAAATAGTTCAGAAATTAAAAAAATGTAAACTTTACATCAGAATATGAAAGTCATTTTGGGTCATATGGAAACTAATAGACTAAAACTAATTTTTTTAGTGTTTTATATTCCTTATTTAGTAAACTTCAGACCGCGTTCAGATCTCCCAAACAAGCTCACGATGTAGTTTTAGCCCTGCGGACGAACTTTTCCTCAGTTAACTTTTTAACGTTGATGCCGGCAATCTTAAGCCACTCTTAGATCATATTGTGATGTTTGGTCAGGGCTGATGGCACATAATGTCAGATCAATGATAGATGTTTCGTAAATGGAGTCTAAATGACAATCCAGCTCCCCCTCCCACATCTCTCTCTGGTTCCATCTCGGCACAGAAGGTTACCTCCGAGCCAATGACAAACTTTGACGAATAGCTTGTCTCTACAAGGGCCCACGAGATGAATCAGACATTCTCTCACCTTTTCCTTAGCCTTCAGCGATAAGTGATATAGGACATGGCCACCTCAACCAGCCTTCCTTCCTTCCTTCCTTCCTTCGCTCCTTCATTGGCTTTTTCCTCCAGAACGTATAACTCTCAATCCATCACGGGGTCGCCGTACGCCGTGTTTTGAGACTTTGCTGAAAGGTCAGTCTAGTCTGGTGTAGTCACAGATTTGGTGGGGAAGAAGAAGTAATCTCTCCAGGATTTGAAGGCAGTAAATTGTTCTCTTTCTCTCAGTCGCTGTGTCCTCAGAGCTTCTGTCTAATATTAGTCTGACAAACTGGAGAGGACACAGTCAGGTGTCGCGTTGACGCTCGCTGGGCCCGGCCAGGCGTACTTGGATTTTTCTTGACTTTGGGATTGAGTGCGTTTGGATTTCTGGGATCAGAAAATTGATCCAACTTTCTCTCCGGCAAATGTCTCGTGGAGATTCTGCAGCTCTGTGTCTTTTTGCTGGTGAAAATAGATCAACGGCTTTAAATTTCATAATTGAGCAATTGTTACAGAAGCCGTTGGCATGATAAAAGGGCATCTGTCCAGACTGTAGCCGAGCTGTCTTGTCTAGAAATAGGGCAACATTTTTTAAGATTTATGTAATTGCAAAACAATTGAAAAAACAATTAACTTTTGTTCAGTATTATGCAAGACAAAATTATAATGTAATACGTGCATGTATGTGGAAGTTTACAGTATATAGTCATTGGAGACCAGTCTCTGTCTTGTCTTGGTCTCAGACTTACAGTAGAGATCTCGAGATTTTATCACTGCGGTGCAATCACTAAATTGTCTGATTTAATTGTTAACATCATTATGTAATTAAATGTAAAACTTGAGCTGCTTCAAATACAAGTTAGTCACTTATTTGTTGTTCTGGTTCAGAAATGATTGGTAATGTGGATAATAAAACATTAAATACTTTATTTCCACTCCTTAGTTTTCTATTTTTTTACTTAGAAAAATTCCTACATATTAAATTCACCTTGTCATTATCTTTTCATTAGAAGTGCTGGTCTAGTTTGGGTCTAGTCTCTCTGTGTCGTCTTGCAATGGTCTTGATCTTGTCTTGGTTTAGATCTTGACTACAACACAGTTATTTAAACTATATTATAACATATCAAAAACTTGTCATGATGTCATTTCCTGCCTCTCTAGAGTGATTAGTCGCATGCTATTTATAGCTCAGGCGATTGGCTCAAAAGCAATAATGTCTAGAAGCGAGAGCCCGTGAGAATAAGAGAATTCAAACAGTGTACTTTCAGGAGGTCACGAGCGATTGCTGTTGAGATGAATGTTAACACTGAGAATACTCCAGGTAACAGATGTTTGGATTGTCTAAGTGGATGTGAGAACACTGGAATGGATTTACACAGATAATTGGCACAGTAAGTGGGTAATATGGTATTACTTGCCAATTAATGTATAATCCTAAAAACATCATTTGCTTAAATTACTGACTGTGTTTGACTGTACTGCAATTAAAAGCTGTTTTACTCAATTTCTGTAACTTGAAAACAAAAGAGAATTATCTGAATTTCTAAACTGATTTCTTTAGTAGAAGGAAAATATTTTACATTTGGCCAAGCAATGTTTATGGCAGTTTTGTCAGAAAACTTTGATGGTGATTAATATTATATAGATTAATATCAGTATTAATATTTGAATGTTTTACAACCTCAATATTTGATAGCAATCTTCTGTCTTTTAATGGAAAGATGGCTTTAAATGTTGTGACAAAATTGAATTTATAGAAGTATGGAATATCAGGCCCTGGTTTAAAATCTATATATGAATAAATAGAAACACGTCAGCCGTTTTTATGAAGCGGCTGTGACGAATGCTCACAGTCTAATGCACAAACTCTCCCCAAGGACACATCACATCTCACGGGGACTTTTTAAAATAGAATCGCTCTCTAAACTGTTTTTAGGTGTTTGACCGGCAGGGCGAGTTGCAGACGTGTCTTTTCCAACAGAGAATGACCATTTATCAGCCTGCCTGCAGACAGAAGGTCAGTTTAGAGAAAGATGTAGGAAGGACCTCGAGGAGCATCCGTGCTTTACAAACAGAAATCATGCGGTAAATGATTATGATTGTTTAGTAGTTAAAATATGATGACCATATATACTGTGATATTTTATAATAATTATTCATATTCCTCACATTTATTGTCTGCTGTTACAGATTACCAAATACTCAAGGATGTGTTTTGTCTGGAGTAATATTACATATCAAAAGCTGAAATAGTGAGTATTTTCTAATACAAACTGTTGATGTACTATGAAATCTGTATTGTTTGGCCGGTAATGATGTCAAATCTCAAATAACTTTATTTACAACAACTGACTTTTATTCACAAATCTGAGCGCTGACATGATCAATCACCTGTCCGGCTGTGATTCTCAGTGACACCTTTGGAAATTCTTAGTAAGAACTTATCGATTCCAGACAGGAAAATGACTGACTGTTTTCTCCTTTGAGAGCGATTGCCGTGAGCAACTCTTCAATCTAAACGCCTCGCAATCACATTCCTCTTTATTGGAAAAACACTGACGCCAATTCAGGGACACTTTAATTGAATTCACTCTTTGAAATATTCAAATCAAGCTCATCGTTGGCAAACAAGACACATTTTGTGTTTCTGGAAAATAGCGACGGTTCAGGTGATCGAGATGACTCTTTTCATATTCTGGCAATATTTTTCTTATTCACTTGATTAAAGTGTGCCATTATCTATTCACAGATGCTGTTTGTGACATGCCGATATGTCACGAAACATATCAATCCAATGTCTTGTTATCAAGATTCCAACAATACGCAGTCAATTGCAGATTGATGCAGTTTTCTTGTGAAAGGATAAAAACACACCCCAAAGTATACCCTTTTCTTTGAGGAAATCTTTATTTCCTGAAAAGTAGACAAAAGATTTTTATTTTGTAGAAAAGTATATGGTAACTTGTTTTTGTACACACACAACAGCGCTGTCTTTTGTTGTCCTGTCACTCAGATAAATACACAGAAAGTGTTTCACATTGCAGTCAGGTCTTATATGACTACAGCACATCTCATGTCTCTAGAAAACATCTAATCTCAGACTGGGAAAATATAAAGTATGATTCATCCAAAATGGTTTTCTCTGAATCCTTTTTCATCATCTCAATATGAAGCATGATTAAATTGCCAGGTCCAAGTCATGTGTCTTCAGTATTATCTGTTTTTTGTATTGTAAAGTAAATATCTTAAAGAAGTTTAACTGGACAAGAGGGTTAACTTTGGAAGCCAAACAACAGACACAAAAGAATCACAAAAGAATATAAGATTCCAAAGCCTCATTTTCCTTATAAAGGTTCAGATTGACAGATACAGTAAACAGGCTTGTTTTAAAAATCCTGTTTTTCTTTTAATTTAACAAGGCAAGGTGTTGTACTGTACACATCTGGCCTGTCATGTTTTAAATCCCTGATTTTCATCTGAGGCTGTTGTTCTCTTTGACTCATTGATCCAGGTCTACACCATTAGCGAGACGTACAGTACGAGCAGCGTATGTAAGTCTGTGCCGGGTTTCGCTGTGAATCAGGATGAGCTGTTTTACATTCAGCAGGAACGGCTGATGTAGTTTGTAGACACGGGGTCCTGCCAAGCCCTTTCGTTCCCAGCAAGAGCCATAACGCCACCTCCAACCTGTGTTCCATTGCTCGGAGGATTTCAGCTAAATGAATGTGTGTTTGTGAATGTCTGTGTTCATTTGTTTAGTCATTTTGATTTCTCTTTCCTTCAGTTTGATATATGCTAGACTGTATAAACAATACCACACCCTGTAAGCACGCATTCACCCATAAAGTCCCCGACCGGGCCGAATCGACATCCGCTGCTGTCCCGTGCCAAGACTATCAGCCAACTGGAGCATGTGTCCGCCAGACCAATCATCCACTTCAGGTCAGTGGCACGCATTAATCATGATCTGAGTAAGAGGAAAGGTAGTTGTGTCTGTCAACGCAGGAATAATTCACTAAAGTTGGGTTGATATTGCAGGAAAAAAACATCAAACGTGCAAGAAGGTTGATGTCTGATATGACACGCTTGGGGTGTCTGCACCGGCGTGAGATCTAATATCGACAGCGTTTGATATTTTTGTGCATTCCCGTGCGGCGCCAAAACAGAGAGATTAATCAAAAGCGGGTCTAACAAAGCTATTATTGGCCAATGTAGAACTCTCTAAAGTTTCCCCACTTGGCCGTTGTTTATGGTCGTGTCCTGCAGATTTACAACGCTTTGTGTTTTATGAAGTACCATCAGAGGCTACGAACGAGTCGGCGGGGGCCAACGTCAGCATTTTTAGCCGGGCACCGTAGCGTGATGCATGGCGGAACTATCGGGCGTCCGGGGACCCGTTTGTGTTTTTGAACTTTACTATACACGCTTTTATTTTATCTGTTCTTCTTTCGGAAAGCACTGCATCATCATATCGAGTCGATCTCGGAGGAGAGATTTCTTTAAATGATTGTGAGTCATTGTTTTAGAAGGGCCTGCTGGAAGAGCGCTGGGAATAGGGGAGAGTAATATTATAGTCAAACTATTGACAGTTTCTTGAACTACACCACCGCAGTGCAAAAATATAAAACCCTTCTGCTCGACTATAAGACTATAAAAGCACACAAAACAACATGTTTCTTTTGCCGTGTGATGGCTAAATTTTGCTGTATCATAACTGGGGGTGATGTGATAAAGTGACACACAAAATCTAAATTCATTTTTACTTTTGTGGACTTGTCACAATGTGCAGTAAAGCTCCGCCCACCAGATCACACCCAAACCAGAACTTATTGTGCATTAACCATCCGAACCACATGTTTTTATTTTTAT
The DNA here is from genome assembly GCA_019155185.1 of Beaufortia kweichowensis. Lineage (NCBI taxonomy): Eukaryota > Metazoa > Chordata > Actinopteri > Cypriniformes > Gastromyzontidae > Beaufortia > Beaufortia kweichowensis. The sequence goes on along the minus strand of CM032813.1, from coordinate 1,702,806 downwards.
ATTAACATTATATTTATATATAATTTTTATAAATAAAATTTTTTTAGTTTATGTTTATTGTTGTGAACATTTGTCAAATATTCATTCTTGAGTTTTAGACCTTATGGTTTATATATATTGTAGTTTATCATGAGTAAAATAAACTATTCACCCTATATCGGTGTTCGTCTGGTGACAGTTAACAGGTAAAAATGTATTAGTAAATGCTGAAATATTAAATGAGATGAATAAATGCAATAAAAGTATTGTTCATTGTTAGGTTCAATGTTAACTATATGTTAACACATATAAAGTGTTACCTGTTGCTGTAAAGTTGTCATGTTGTGTCTTGTTTGGACACGGTGTTAAGCTTAACAGTGAAAAAACAGTTTGTGTCTGAAGGTCATGTAAAAATATTGACCTAAGAATGATGCCGCGGACACTTGGTGTGTGTGTTTGTGAGATTTTTTTTAACCGTCCTCTGCCCGTCCTTTCCCGGATCTCTGCTAAACGCACCAATAATATTTGCTCCAAGTGTTGACAAGCTTTATCTTTGTTCACTGTTTACACTCAAAGAATTATAATGAGTTTCTGTTTTGTTGCCAAGCAGTCTCCTAATCAAAGTCACCGAATTGTCACTGTGACAAATTTAATTAATATCCTTTGTTCCCTATGAGTGACACCGTTCCTTTCTTCCCCTCCAGCGAGCTATCGGCAAATTATTCTACCACCTAATGTCCTTATTCATATCGGTACAGCAACCGCCTCAACTTTGTCATTGATATCACTGTTATTCGCAGGAGGCCGGCTGGAGTAAATCTGGTGTATTTTCATTTTTAAAAACACTCCAGTGAGATCAAGAGAAGGTGATTGTGACAGCGGATCCTCAGAGGTTTACGGGGCCATTGTCTTTAAAATAATTGATATCTTATCTAAACATTTTTTAATATATATGTTTACCAAGGCCTTTAATTTTAGGTATACAGTCAGCCAGCCTTCTTGTGTTGCGTGGTGTATTTCATCGTTTGAGAAATTAAGCATTGTGGTTTGTTTCACGCAGTCAAGAAATTAAATTAAATGCAATTGTAATATAGTTCACATCGTTCCCACAACTTTTTCCAAAAATAAAAACGTGAGCTGTTCCTATGTAGACCCTGTACAAGGGTGAAGCTCTCTCTCCGGGTTTCTGTGTATTGTCTTGTTTGTTTCTGGGTTTGGCCTTTGTTTTATTTAATGCTTTTGTGCTTTATTACACGAAGAGCTATGAATTCTAGCCTGTGGTTACAGGCGGGAGAAAGCAAACAATATTTTCTGCAAACCGATGTGAGGTGGATACACGAAGCCCGGCCTGTAAAATAATGACCGTGTGAAATCCACCGGAATACAAAGCGTTCCCTTTGCTGAGCCGCTGTTTGATAAATAACAGTGTCAGCTGCTCAAAATGGATGTTTGGACTAAAAACATTGAGGAAATGTACTTCAGGTTCAGCTGAAACGTTTCTTCTGGCCGCATCATCCATCATCACAGGCCGGACCGTGTTCTGCGGCAGACCTCGGCATCTCTTTTCATTAGGTCTTTCTTAGGCATTAAGTGCTGTCCACTTGACTGTCCGTATCAATCCTCCGTGCACTGATGTTCCCGTGAAGTAAAATTAAATCAAATCCTCATTGCTGGACTCTGGTGATTTATGAGTGTAAAATGAGATGGACATAATCAAATCTTTATGCATAAGGCGATCCGCCCGTGACTGAGATATAGACTGAACCATGATGACATTGGGTCAGATGAGCTGGGATTTTGACTCAATACAGTAGATGGTACTTTCCAATAACATGGTAGACTTTATGTTTGTAGTTTTTCAAGAGAATGAAAATGATATATTTTAAAAATTATATTAATATGGAAAATAATAATTTATATTTTCTTTTATGCATTTGTTTACTTTTATGCCTTAATTCATTTTATATATTTTTTTTCATTTGTGTTACTTGGGATTGAACCCATGACCTTTGCTTTGCTAGCCAATTGTAAATACAAATATTACATATAATAATAGTAAATATTTTAAATAATGTTTTTTTAACTTGTTTATATATTTGTTTTTGTTTTCCTATTTTATTTGCCTGTTGATTTTTCTGTTTATTGTGAGCAAATATTTTGGTAAAGGAAAAGCTCATATAATATTTATGTTTATTTTGATTTACATGATCAACTGACCATTTCTTGAAGAATACAAGAACCTTAAAATGCATAAAATCCTTAGAGATGGTTTAAGCTTTCTCGTATTTTTTTTAGCTTTTTATTTTCCATGTTTAGAAAATCTACATCTTTAAATTGTTAAAATGTGCATTCTTCAGAGAGTTATGATATGTTTAAAACCTTTCCGAAGATCCATGTCCATGATAAGATGGCGGTCATAACCATAAATGCTGTTGTTTATATTTTTGTTTTAAGCAGAATATTTCTAAAAAAACAAATTGCATCCTGTTTATCTGAAACCGAGCATCCTGGTTCTACTTTAGTACAAGACTCAGTCGTATATAGACGATTAAAATCTTCTCCTCAGTTTCAGTTAGATGACTGTCTGTTATTGGACATATTTCGTTGACCTATCCAGTCATTCTGCATCAGTGACTGAAGGGACGCGGGGATCATGTTTGGACAGTGCCAGGACTCGTCCTCATTGTTGCCATGGTGAATTTGTTCTGTCTGTTGTCACTATTCATGTTTTTTAAAAGGTTTGAACTGACAAATTCTGTCGGCCGTCTGAGAAGGATTCTTCAGACCGCACTGCATGCGCAAAAATTGGACCGAATTGAAAATTGAATATGTCATTCACCTGGCCGGGACAGCTCCTCTGTTTGTCTGACAGGTAAAGTGACCTGAGCTGTAGTCGCCGAATGATCCAGGTAGCGAGAAGGCTTCGGGAGATCTCTCCAGAATACTTATCTGCTCTATTACTCTCAGGACACCTCCGGGGACAGGAGAGATGTCTGGAAAAGAGGCTTAGGGCTTTATCACACGGCCACGTGTGCCCCACAGCGCTCGCCCGGCTTCACCACCCTGTAAGGCAGCGGGTTTCAGACATTTACAGGTGAATGACCACTTTAACTGTGAAATAAAAACTGTGACCTGTCTAACCCACCAAATCTGGAGGGATTTAGCCATCCGTAAGGTCATTTTGTTGTATTGTTTTTAAGTAAATAGGTTTATACAGTTGTCAATGTGATTTCATAACATACATTTGTCAATAGGCTGGACACTTTTTATAAATGAACCGCAGTTTGAGAATTACAGCTACAGGGAAACATTCAAAAGCATTTATAATTACAACTATGGTTTGTTTTATGATTTTGGTTTAGTTTAAAGAATGTTCCCCTTAAAGGAACAATTAAAACAAAATAATGTCGTTCAAAACCTGTATATGACTCTTCTGTGTAACACAAAAGAACATGTTTTTTTTACAATGGAAGTTAATGGGGGTCAGTGTTTTTAATACCGACATTTTTCAAAATATCTACTTTTGTGTTTTGCAGAAGAATGATGACATGATGGTGAGTACTATCTCTTTAAATGGTACTGTGATATGCCATATATTTATGGTAATGCCATGGTACTGTACACTATACTGTACCATAGCATACCTCCATTTTGTGTCTCTTCATCTGATTCTCTGCTCATGGTGGGTGTTTTTAGTCGAGTAAAGGGTGGGTTCACTGAGAAAATGTGTCTTAGGGGCATCATGGCTGTAACTCAATGACCTTTGTTTAATCCAGGAGGATCCCAGAGGGAGTCTGTGAGGGCGTTTCAGTCCCAGCTGCTGCTGTCACAGTCGGGTCTACGGGGCAGGTTGGCCCAGGGTCCGGAACGGAAAACCAGTAGACCAGATGTGTGAAGCCCTGTGACCAATGTGTCACACTGGGTGACTGTGACACGACCTTGCCCCGGGGTCAGACACCAGAAGACACAAGTCTACCGAAGGGTATAAATCTGTGTTTCAATTACAGTTCATGCAACGCATGATAACACAGGAAAGCAGGGAGTAGTTGTTAATTATGAATCTCATTAATGTCTGTTTGTTAAAAGTATCATAATAAAGGTTGTTTAGTCAACATGCACCCCCTCTCCTACACGTACCATAAATTCCTCACGTTCTTACTTTGATCATAATCAAACGTGTCAGATTGTTCATAAATGTCTTGTTTCAGATATACCGGCAGTAATGATCATTGCAGAAATAGATCTTTCCAGTCTTTTTTTCTTACCCTGTTTCCGCGGTAATTAATGTCAGCTAGCTTGAGCGAGCACGCCCTGGTGTTCATCAAATGAGTTTTACGTGGCAGTGATTCATTAAAAGGTCGTGGCTAAATTAGCATTACTCCATCCCTGTCATTGCTAAGAATAGCTCGCAGAAAACTTGCCGTTCTTTGTTTTTTTTGTTTGTTTGTTGGTGAAAGTCTTCGATGGATGAACGGGCGGAGATGAGGAAGTACTCAAGCTTCTCTCTAGTGCTGTTTTTATACTGACTCTACAACTGTTGTGCCCTAAAGGAAGACACTTACGGCAGCGTGAAATAGCGTTCGCAGACCATTTTACGTCAGTAATGTGACATAAATCAGAGTTAAATGGAATATTCTAATAGAAAAGCGTGTCGTGAGGAATTTGATTGTATCCATTAGGAATGAAGTCCAGAATATGACGACTTTTCTGCGTACAAGAATAAAGTCAGGACCGACTATTATCACTGCAGCTTTTGTTACTGTTTTAACTGATTGCCGCATTACTTCAATCATTAGCCAAAAACAATGTCAAATTACTATTTGACTATTAGTTAACTTTGTCTTTTCAAAGTCATTTCAGATATGTCGCAAGTTACTGCATTAAGATGAAAAATTACATACAATTTCTCTTTGCAATAACAGCTCATGATGAATCATGCTTGATAAGACCAGAAATGTGTATTAAAAAGTTAAATGGGTTCACTTTTGACTTCACATTGACTTTAATTCAAGGTTGCTCTTTGGGGACTCTTTAAAAAATGTACTGTAAGTCATTTTGGTTAAGAAATTGTCCAAGGAATAATGTACGTTTCATTTTAATAAAAGCATCCCACTCTGATTTGACATCCTCAATGTAATTACCAATCCATATTGCATATTCACACAAGTTTATATTCAAAGTTTCAAATGGCTTTTTAAATGCATTGGTCGCCTGTTTGGACAGAGGAAGTTAAATGACAGGTAATCAGTGCAATAAAAATGAACCGTAGCATATTTCGAGCCCACAAAAAATTACAATCATAATTTTTGCCCAGCCACAGACGGCCATTTCCTTAAAAATTAAATAAATACAGTGCCCTGAGAATGCTTCTGCCCATTTTTAATGTCCTTACCGTACTGTGTTTTGACCCTGGTGGACTGAAGCTCATCCTGTCAATCTCACAGTCCCCTCTGGCTCCCTCATTAGTGCACACCCCCCTGCGCCTCCTCCCATCCCTGTGCTCCTCCGCTGGACTGTCTGCAGGATAGATGGACTGTTTTATGAGGAGGAGTTGATGTGGCCTGAACTACTGTAATTGAAGCGGGAAGATGCATCTGTTGTGTTTTCACCGTGGCAGACCTGAGAGTCAAACCATCAGCCTGCCTCCTCAAGGAAAAGAAGAGAAACGTCATGAAAAAGAGGGTAAGACGAGAAAGAAGAGATGACAGAAACGGTGAATAAATCTTAAGTAAATGAATCATTCTTGTTCTTTTTACGATGGACATTGATTTTGAATCTGTCAAAGCAAACAAGGCATGTAGATACTGAACAAGATCAGAGACAACCTCGAGTCTCTTTCAAAAAGACTAAATAGTCTGATTTCATGAATATTTTACAATGATAAAAAACTCAATCCATTTATTCAGGCTGTTGCAGTTTGTAACTTATAGCTTTTAAATAAAACTCTAATAATAGATTTTGTCTGTTTGTAGATCTGTAGAAGTGCAAATTTTAATTTCAAGATTTATTTCAGATATTGATTACTCAATAATTTATTCATAACGGATTAAAGAACACCAGGTTGTTGCCACCTACTGGTGTAATAAGATAAAGCCTACAGAAGTGTTACTAAATAAATCACTCATCGATTTAAAATCTTTAAATCTCGACAAAGTCTTTGGATCCTTTTCTTCTTGGTGTCAGGGGACGTTCATGGGTCATTGTAACCTTCTGTGTTCCTGTAAAGAATAAGTGTGTCAGGTAAAAATGGATGTTTCTAAAAGTTAAAGTGAACAGAAAACACAGTTTAGAATAGCAGATCAGAGGAAAGAGTCTATAAATCCATCAGGGTGTCTCAGGAGTGGTGCTGGGGACAGTGTAATACCACTTTCACCCCTCCTTTATATGCAGTAAAAGCCTGCATGAAAAATGATATACATCCGGTCAAAATACAATCATCTTCTGACTCTTCTGAATCATATTTCTTTACAGGACCTGAATGAAAACATCCATTTATGGTTTGGACAAAGTGTATCTTATACAGCTTAAATTATAAATTATTATTACAGGCACTCTGGAATTCTTGATTCTGATTGGCCAGTCGTGACATTCCAAGATATGTTATTCCCCACTATAACAACCACTTAAATCTAATAACGCAAACTCAACTCGTCTAATTCATCTTGAAAATAATTCACTTATGGAAAAATCAGGGCCAAATGTGCCTTTATTAGTAACATTATATAAACATGCAAGTTGTTAAATAAGCGGGATGCATTTTCATTTTTGCCTGAACTAATCCAATAATATGATTGTTTAGAAATAAAAGCATTATATGAATCATTTTTAGGTGTGTCATGCCTCCAGTCAGGATCTGTGCATTGGCCAGACATGACATCATACCACCTCTGCTCTCTCTCTCTCTCTCTCTCTCTCTCTCTCTCTCTCTCTCTCTCTCTCTCTCTCTCTCTCTCTCTCTCTCTCTCTCTCTCTCTCTCTCTCTCTCTCTCTCTCTCTCTCTCTCTCTCTCTCTCTCTCTCTCTCTCTCTCTCTCTCTCTCTCTCTCTCTCTCTCTCTCTCTCTCTCTCTCTGTCTCTCTCTCTCTCTGTCTCTCTCTCTCTCTCTCTCTCTCTCTCTCTCTCACTCTCTCTCTCTCTCTCTCACTCTCTCTCTCTCACTCACTCACTCACTCACCTGCCTCTAGTTTGCATTTACAGCACTATGAAAAAAATACATGCAATAACTCTAAATGAAAAGGTCTCTGAATACACAGACAGTAGTGTAATCATTGCCTTTCAAAGATTCAAGATTGCTGTAAAAACACAAGCTTGTATCAAAACAGAGATAAAGAAAGAATCTGCTAAGTATAGGACAGAAATAAACAGAGGAAAATTAAAAAATGTAAAATAAAATAAAGGTATTTACTGTAGAATGACGTCACAATGTTGTATTTTGTGCGTGATCTTATAAGCTTATGTTGAACAGAACTGAAATTGGATTGTGTTGACATGCCTGTTCATATAGTTTATCACCTGTGAGCTGCTTCCAATCACTAGTGAATATGAATGATATTTTTATTCTTTTTTCAATACGGCTCAGTTGACAGCACAAACACATTACTGTGATGAATTATCCCTGAACTTTGTACATATAATGTTTGCACGCATGTTTGTGTGCGTGTTTGTTAACGCAGATGGCATGTGTTAACTGTTTACACTATTGTGTGTGTTCCACATGAGCGACTTGACACGATACACATCCTAAAATCTTCACATATGTTTGTTACAGAGTGTCGCCGGAGATGATTGATAAATTGCTTTCACCTCATCTATCATTGATAGATGAAATTAAGTAATTACATACATCTTAAACGCAGCTGAGCCTCATGGGATATTCACAGCGAGGAGGAGAAGAGGTAACTATTCTTAAGCTTTTTTGTCGTTTTTTTAATCCATTACAAATCCATCGCACTGTCAAGTTGATTTATGTGGCGCCAGACTTGTGTCTTTTTCAATGTCACGCACGTAAAAATAAAGACGTCCCCGTCTTATCATATAGGATGATATCTGTTGTTTATTTCAGCCCTCTTAAAGTTTGATCAGGGGAGGAAAACTTACATTTAGTGCTGCTACACACGGGCACAGGGGTAGTTTGGATGACTTCTGAGTGTTGTTAAAAAGTTTGAGGATCAGAGGGGTTCCTAATTAAAATTTGTTATGCGTGAGTGTCGTTTCTGCACCACTTACAGCTCCGAACGTAATTTCTGTAACCACTTTTGAAGAGGTTTCCCAAACACTTTTACCATCTGTCAATCAAACAAAGTCCCGCCCTAAACTCGCTTTGTTAAATAATAATTTTGGATTATGATACTAGATAACTTTTCAAAAAAGTGAACAGGAAATGCATCTATAGTCTTGAAATAAGAATTGTTTATATTAGCATATTAAATAAAGTGCTGATCAGTATCTGGGCAAGTCCATGCAACCAGAAAAAAAGGTTTTCATGAAAATTAGTGAATAAAATAAAATAACTGTTTTGTGTTCTGTAAAGAGTAGATCTATTTTCTATTTGATGGGTATTTTGGGTTATTGCCTTTGGTTTGTGAATTTTAATTCTGAGAAGAAAACTATGTTGCCTAAACATCTATATTTACATTTAAAAAAAATAAATGTTTAGTTTAGTTAAATATATACAGATTGTAATAAATACATTCTGTAAGAATTTATATTTTTAAGGTTTTGAATAAAAATGTCACGTCCATAATGCTGGAATTGCCCGTATAATAAACACAACTGGCTTTAATGGGCAAAAGATGAATTCCTTGAACAAAAGCTGATCTTTGTTCTTCTCTTATCTTTTCTGGTGCCCTTGATGCCATTTCTGCTCACGCTGCCATCTTTATTTTTGAGTTTTCTGTATTGTTGTATTTTTCTCTCTGTTGTTTGTCAACATTGTTTGTATTGGTTTTGGCGTGTGATTGTGCCCTCATCCCTCTTGACAGTCGTCTCAACAGGAAGTTCACGCAAGGTGAGATTTTAGGTCACTCGTCATTTAAGCTGACAGAGGAGAGAGAGAGAGAGAAAGAGCGTGTGAAGAACTCTAGTGTTACGAGGCTGTTCGACTGCTGGTTTGGAGGGCAAGTTGTGTTAAATGACAGCTAGCGTTTGTCCTGTGTTCTTGTGCTTCATGCTGTCAGGCTGAACACTGACGGAGCGACTGGAGCAAACTGCTTCATATTCAGCTCAGACTGTTGTCCTTTCTAACAAGTGATTTTGCCATTAATGGTTAGTGTCAGACTGGGTGTCAGCAGCGGTTTTATTTCGATATTGCACAGTCATTCAGCTTTGGTGTGTTTGGATGTTATCTGGAAAAACAGCCCAGCGTGTGTTTGATTTGGGTTGCTAGTGTCCACATCAGACTCCTTAACCAGTTTAATCTCTAGCATGTCCTTGGTCAACCAGTTTCATGCAGAATGTAGAATTATAGTATTTCAGCTGCCATTTGAATTATTTTCTGTAACTCCTTTCTACTGTTTGTAAAGCAGTTTAAATTTGTGTATGTAATGCGCTATATAAATAAACTTTTAAATAAACACAACCCACAAAAAGTTGTAATACAACTGATGTAATACAACTGATGTAATACAACGAGTTTGTTATTTTGATTTGAAATACAAATCAGACGGTGACATTGAGTATTTATCTAAAACCTTACCAATCTATAAAACAAGACTTTTGTCAAAGCATTTGTTTTTACTGAAGTTTTACCTTAAAGGACACTTACTACAATATATATTTTATTTTTATTTATTTCAGGTGTGCTTCCTTACTTTCATATTCCTGTTTGCTCAATTTAAATTCTGTTTAATTTGAGGTATTTAACTGGTAAATTTAAATGGTTTAAAGTGTCATTCTCAACTTTTAGACCAGCCCATAAACAACACTAATCAGTACTAATCAGCCTGTACCAGAATAGAAATGTATGATCTTTAACAGGGTCATGTAGCTACTGTAAAAGAGCGTGTTTGACTCAATTCCCTCATGTACTTCTATTTCTACAGAAGATCTCTGGTGTCTTACTCCTCCTGCCGAATAACGTCGCATATGGCTGATGACTAGCTGTGAATGGCACCATAACGGATGTCTATTTTTGATTAATGGCAGCGTGTTGGATGGAATGAAACATGGCGTTATGCATTTCAGCTCGGTCCCGGTTGCCGGTAGGTCCACATGAGACATTGGCAACCCACGACACTGAAAGGATTTGCCAAGCATGAACACACGGCTCAGAGACTTTAACTAAACCGGTCATGGAGTGATCACGCTTATAGTGGGCATATTGCTGGTCAGCACTTCTTCACTGACCGCCATATGGAAAGACATCGGCATACAAGTTCATTGGCATACACTCTCTCTCTCTCTCTCTCTCTCTCTCTCTCTCTCTCTCTCTCTCTCTCTCTCTCTCTCTCTCTCTCTCTCTCTCTCTCTCTCTCTCTCTCTCTCTCTCTCTCTCTCTCTCTCTCTCTCTCTCTCTCTCTCTCTCTCTCTCTCTCTCTCTCTCTCTCTCTCTCTCTCTCTCTCTCTCCCCCCCCCCACTCACTCACTTGCCTTGTATTATAGTACTTAATAAGTTGTCATGATAAATGAACAGTGTTTACAGAGGACTATGCTAAAAATAATAATAATAAATGCAATTACTACAATACTAACAGCAGAAAGAACAATATATTGACCCGTAGCTGTTCCCCAGCTAGTGTGGGTCGATAATAGTTGAGTACAGGTGTGTGTGTGTGTGTGTGTAGTGAGGTTAATGATGTCCCCAGGTCTGACGCTGGACGCTGGTCTATAAGATACTTTTCATTCTTACTCATGCATCCTGAACTAACTGTTTATTTACCTAGTCTGTTTTGCATCACTATGACCTGATCAAACTCTCTCAGAATAATAATGAAATATGTTTACCGGAGATGACACAAACTCATGCAGTGATTCTTTTGGGATCGGTGACCTGTGTCTGATGTGACCATCGCTGACTCACAGTTTGCCACTGATTCCAGCTATAAATCCATGTTTAAAACTTAAAGGAACACAATCTGATTTTGATATATTGGTACAATCTCCTCACATCATGCACACCTTACTAAACGCATGTCTCTGACAGCTTAGCCACTAACGGCGGTGTGACCTGACATTGACGGAGAGACCGGTTGGGATGGGTGTAATTTCTAAAGGCTATTTTAGGCGTGAGACAGATGCCTCATTTACGTAGATCAATAGAACAGATCTCGGGGGTGGAGTGCGTCGGACTGACACCGGGAAGGCCCATGTGACTCTCACTAGAGGCCTGCTATATATATCGCAGCCTCTCGCTGGGTGTCACATTGCCACGATTACCGGCGTGCCCAAACGCTCCGGCACCTGACTGGAGGTGGCGAGAGAACTCGCTGAGACGGATAATGAGATGAGTCAGCCGTGACACGGCATACGAACCGAACGAGAAGTGTAGGACGATAAAGGTGGAGATAGAGAATAGAGAACAAGAATAATATGCAGCGATTAATTGAGATCTTTACGTTGCAGGTTCATGCCTTCTGAGTAAATAAACAGAATCAATTATTCCTCAGATTAATTTCTAGTTCATCAGTGTGGCTAAACATGCTTTATGTCTTATGAGTAGCACCTTTGATATCAATATGTTACATGACTGATGTGTACTGTATGTGTTAACATCATTATGGTTGTGAAGTCAGCCTGTGTTCACACCTTCTGTCATGATCCTCTAGTGAAATATAACTGTTTAACAACCTGTGCCCTATTTATCCGTCATGCTGGTCACACTGGGTTTTGAGTATTACTTTGGACAATTCAAAATGTTGAGGTAAAATGCTTTGGAAATAGATGTCATCTACTCCACTGGTTCTCAAATTGTGGTACATGGATTGCCCCCTAGGTAGTATACAACATTATTCTATACATTTACTCTAATATAAATGATTAAAAATGCTTTTTATTAAAATAGTTTTTAATGTTTGATTTCTCATGTATGATTGCAATGTTAACATGTGTTTGTATTCAGGCATAGGCTGCTTTTTTAAATTGCCACTGTAGGATGAAAATTGGTAATTTCCTCTTTAGTTTGTAAGATAATGCAGTTATATGCTACAGATACTCACAAAAATGAGAATGAGGCAAGGTGTTTGATATGTGATTTATGTATACTTGACTTCTTGAAAGTGTTTTCTGTTTTCACTTGGAAACATTTAAGTCAGTTTTGAGCGTGATATATATCATCAAACCAGACAAAACAGTTCCACATGCTACTAAACATATAACATACACCTATTGCTTTTAACTCCAAAATATTTTTATAGGGTGTTAGTTTGTTGAATTGAATTGCAAAATGTAAAGTTTAGTGTTAGGCCTACATTAATGTTCTGATCTGGCACCAATAGACCATTTCACAAGATGTAAACAACACTGGTCCAGAAGCACTTCCTGTTACAGTATTTTTATATTTCACATCTTCACATTAAAGATGTTCGTTAAACATTTTGATTCTATTGTAAATGTTCTGTTGGTTGTATTTTGTTCTGACATTAGTGTAGTGTTAAAAATCCAGGACAGGAAGTGCGTCTGGACCAGAGCTGTTTATATATTGTGAAATGGTCTATACAGAAAAATCTTAAATTTGTTTTCCAAATGATATAAGATACTGAAGTAGCTTGAACAAAGATTTTTTAAGTAGAAGTCGATTCATTATTTTGTGAATAAGGTTAGTCTAAAAATGAGTAACAAATGTAATCTTTCTGACTGAACTTAAATACTGAACTTTGCCCATCTTTGTAATCTGAAAAAGTTGAGTAAAAATGTTAAGATTACATTCTTTTACACATTGTCATATTGTGCAGCGGTGCCACAGGTGACTCGAGTTCAAGTCCAGGCTTGTGATCTTTCCTATTTCTCTCTCTGTCTCTCACCCCATATATTACCTGTTGTTTTTCACCGCAAAAGACAAAAAGCCTGACGTGGTGATTTTGAATTAAATGTAGCTCATCAGAAAAAGAATCAGACATTGAGTTGGTGGTGCGAGAGCTCAATGGCTCATTTGAATCGTCATTGCTTTGGAGCAAGCGAAGCAGATCACCTCCTGTAGTTTTAATGGAGCAGTTATAGCCAATAGCACCTCGGCATGGCCACGCGTCCACCCCGCATGCAGTTAGGCTTGATGAGGGTGCGTGTTATTAGCACAGGGTGAAAATCATTATACACAGAGCGCAGATCTGACATCTCTTCACTTTACCCAGACTTCATTGGCCTTTCCTTGAGGCGTTTCATTCAAGTGGTTTTACTCCATCACACTCTGAAGCTAATTTGGAGAGATATGAGTCAGTGCTTGACTGTTGCATTATGACTTTAAACCGCTGCACAAGATTTCAGGTTCAAACTTTTCTTAATTAAACTCTCACAGCTTTTCTTAAACGATGAAAGACGTTATACGCAACTGAAGCGGAAACTTTTCTGTTTTAGTAATCAGTCCCTGTATTCCCGGAAGAAACGCACATCTGAACTGTCGCGTTCACGTGTCGAAACAAACTCGCAGAGGTCATGAAGTCTCATTATTCTGACATCTACAACTTCCACCTCATAACAAACGGTCAAAGCATGAAGTCGCGGTCAGTCGCCTTTTGCTCTTGTTGGTGTAGCGCAGCAGTTTGTTGAGACCTGAGGGAGGAGAATGTCATTAATCTTCATTGTACACCTTTCAGTTCATATTAACTAACATAATACCAATGGGACTGTTTGAAAGAATACCTGGATTATAGCTATGAAGCATCTGTCCCCGTGGCATTAACTAATATAGACAGCACATTACTCGCTTTAAAAGTCATTTTTAACATCGCCGTTAATGAATGTTAGTCTGAGCGCTGAGGTAAACGTTTAGGTGTGACAAATGAAGAATGTGAAAATGAAAGGAAAGAAAAACAACACAAAGACTGATGAGGTAATCAGAAGTGCACACACCGAGTTTGGCAAAATTCAAGCAACTTACAGAGAGTGTGGGGTTTTCATAGTATATAAACTTATATTTTTCTTTTTTTTAAAGAAAATACATACTTTTCATACATTTGTTACTAACAATGCTGGAGAATAAGAGAATTGGCAGACGCTTTGTGTTGAAGGACAAACACAACTTTTAGAAAGTATTTTTTTGCATACAGTATTTGACAAAATATTCTGGTTCTCGAAAAGAACAATACTCTTTTCTAATATTTGGGTCTACTTTATTTTTTTTAAGATTATCATAGTTTTAAAAATGTAATAATTTTTTTATTTTTTATGTTTAATGTTTGGGTAGAAGACCCAAAAATAAAATCATAAAATGCATTCGAAAAGTTATGTATTCTGAAAAGTTTTTAAGGCAATTTTAATATGACCTTCAAGTAACAAGAAAAAAAAGAGTTTTAATAAAAATCAACCCCTGAGACTTTCCATTTGAAGAAAACATCCTTATATGAGTTTTGATTTATTTCAGACAGGAAGGAACTTTTATTGTAATGTGCTGAATGGTGAGATCTTTGCTCATTATAAGTCCATGTTGTTCTTTAAAGATATACGTTTCACAGCTATAAAATGAAACATGTCACAGTTTTAGTAAAGATAAAGAGATCTGCAGGGGAAATTCTGTTTTTAACCATAAATAAATAAGTGCTCTGTCTTTTTTTCCTTTATACCTGCTTATTTAAAAGTTGTTAGTGAGTGAGCGAATAAAACAACCGTTGTATGTTGTTAGTCAAGGTTATGAAATTTGTTTCTTGATACTGAAAACACCTTAAAATGATGCCTTTAATATTGAGTCCGTGTCGTCCAGCAGGCATGTTTTGTTTCAAAAGCGCTTGTATGTGCGTGAGAGCGAGCGGGTGAGCGACAGAGAGAGAGAGGCGATGACTCAGTCAATAAAGAGCAAGTCCCATAGAAAAGAACAGTAGAGTCTGAATGGCCATTTCTGTGAAGTGCATCCGCTGCCATGAAGAGAGTGCTCGGCCTGATCCGTCTGAGCCTTGATGTAAATGTCAACATAATTACTGCAGAAGACGAAACAATGACCTGTACAGACACAGAGCAAGCGTTCAGAGGAAACGCGCCATTTACCGTCTGCCAATGTTTCTTTGATGTCTTCTCTCATCTCTCAAACTCTTCAGTTCACGTCAGCTGACCGCGGAGGAGACGTGCATCTTTTCGGACGGCACAAAATATGTGTAGTTTCTGTGCGAGACTTCCTGTATGTTTGTATTTCTGTTATGCAATTGCATCCGTTTCACTGTCTAAGATTAGAAAATAAATATGTAAGAGGTGTAGTTTAATTCTGTATTTCTATAAAAGGCAGAAGACAGTAGTGTTCTGTCTACTGTGTAAAGTGCATGCAGTGTTTTGTTTATTTATCTCCATGTCATGAAAGGCATTTACATTTCTTGTTTCATCCAGGATTTATTATGAGAGAAGCCGTGGACCCGGTCAGTGGTATTAGCAGAGCATTTGATCAGGCGTGGTGGACTCTCTCCTCGGGCTGTTCTGGCCCGTCTCACGGCAGCTTGGCATGAGCCGCTCGCCATCCTCTCACTCCAGCACTGAAAGTAAGGGCTAATGTAAAATCTGGCCAAAAATCACTCGCTTACACACATAAAGGAATCTTGCCATTTTATGTCTAACAGGTTTTTCATGTCTTTGCCAAAGCTTTGTGATTAGCAGAATTAGCTGCAGGATTCAGATAATTCAGGTGAGATTTGAAGAGAGATGGCAGAGGGGATGGTTTAACAGTGAAAAAGCTTTTGAACAGCTTATGGAAGCTAGTCTTGGATATTTTTGAAATGGTTCACATTGTAGTTGATTCTGATCAAACACAGACGCTCGGACAGAAAAGGACATTGTTTGTTTGGTTTAGGGGTGGGTTTATCTAAAAGAAGATTCAAGATTAAAGATTTTATTTGTTACAGCAACTCTACAAAAATAAGAAAAAGAAAAAGCTAAAGTAAAATATAGATTAAGCTAAAATATAAAACAAGTTTAAACTAAAGTATATATTTACAACTAAGAGAAAGAAAATGAACAGTGGGACAAATATAAATTAATGCCACAATACTAGAGGATAGTGGAACATTTTGTGTACATTTAAAAGTCCTTTTTTATCTTTTTTGCCTAAATGATTAATGTATTTATTTATCATTTTTTGTACCCAAGACGATGCAACAGGAAGTAGAATTAACATACAGAAATACTGACAGAACAGAACAGAATACTGTACTGAACTGAATTAAAAAAATAAAAATTAAGTAAAAAAGGTATAAGGTTTTATCTGTTTCTTAAAACTCTGAATAGAATTTATCTTCATCCAAAATGAATATTAAATTCTGGTTAGATTTGCTTGCTGTATGTAAAGCTTTGTTTACATTTCATCATCACGATCTGCAAATGTACATTACACGTGCATTGTAATGTGACATAAATGTATTTACACTGGAAACATTATCACATTGTTGATTCTTCTGCACAGTTGGCGGTAAACAAGCAGCTCTACGACAGACGATGCCAAAGGTTTGTGCACTGAAGGATTGGTTTAAAACTAAAGAAGTTTGAAGAGATGTTACTATTTACAAAGTTTTTGTAAGTTTTATGCATGAAGTCAGTGTTTGTGGAGATGGAGGTGGACCTGCAGATTTACGATACGTCTGAGGATAATGTGTAGATCACCGTGGGCATGTACAAAGATCAATCACACTTACACGATACATGTTTGCTGGAAAACAAATGAGATGTTTCTGTGTTTTCTTTTTATGCCTGTGATCCTCTTGTCTGGGTAACTTGTTCTAAAAGACTTTGAGTGGGAGTGATTCCACGCCTTGTACGCTTCAATCCATCATGGCGGTCTCTGATGCTCTGTATATGGTAATCTGCGCTCCAGGATCTGTATAATGCTCGGGGAGTCCTCGCCCCGTCCCCTGCGCCAAAACCACATCTCCATTTTAAACACGTTAATAGAAACACGGCCGATTTTTTTGTTTTACTTGTAACTTTGAAGTTCTTTACACACGGATAATGATCGTGACTTACACTCGTGTGGAATGCTGATGCTGGGAGATGAGATGTAACACAAAAAGGTATCACGGTTTTCATCCTAGTTTACACAGTCAAATAGCAGAGAGAAAGCATCGAATCACATGAAAGATGTCAAGGATAGACGAAAAGAAAATAAGGAGTAATCCTGGAAGAGCCATGTGGTGTTTATTTGACTAAATATATTTTTTCAGATGAATGCTTTAGATTTTTTTTCCTCTTTGTTTAATTGGAGTATGTTTGAAAGGATGCATAAAAATACATTAGATCAAGACACACAAACATACTGAAGTGTCGAGAGCCAAAGGGGCTTTTAACTAATGACTTCTAAGCAAAATTACAACAACAAAGACTTTGACTGTGATTCAAGCTTTTGAATTTTTGAACAATTGTTTTAAAGCTTTTAATGGGAAGATTTAGCCAATGGTATGTTTTTTTATTTAAACTTGACATTTGACAGTTTACGTTCTCCTGAAAGGGATTTATCGAATTGAAAACCAAAGGGTTAGATAAAGGTTCAAGGTGATGTAGAAGTCTTAAGCGTGTGGGTGCCGTCAAATGCATCGATGCATCGTGGTGTAGGTGGAGAAGCGCATTGCATTCGGCTTGGGGAACTCAGGCGGTCCGAGTCAGACCTTTCTGACCTCTCAGAACAGCGATAAGAAACGTCAGCCTCAGTCTTTCAATCTGATGATCTCAGCGAGATGATCACACCTGTAAAGCATCTGAATGATGGAATTGGATTGCTTTGTCTACTTTAGAAAATTACTTAATAACCGTCACCTTACTTTAGCCTGCTTCATATTAATTCAGATAATTCATAATGAATAAGTAATACTCATAAATAACACAAATAATACTTATAATTAAGATTATAAAAAAGATTTTTGTGGGAAATCGTATAGATATGATAAGTGCATAAATCTTAAAGATATGTGCATAAAAAACCTGCTGCAGCTGCAGTTTTAAAATGAATTGTTTCTAGTTAGTTAAGTCACTAGTTGTTTATTTAGTCCTGTATTTTGTATGAGATGCTCTATGGGATTGTAGTTTATCCCTTAAACAAAAACATTAAAAAGAAAAGTCCTGTACCTTTCTTTTTACTAATATTTTATAAATTTTTTGCTTAAAATCACACAGAAAAAGCTGCTTGATTTGGTTCATTGTCCTCTTTATTGAATTTATATTTTTAAAATCCCCAAAGCTAAAAAAACTTGGTCACCGTTGCTGTCTATTGATTTTCATGATTTAATTTTCTCGTGAGTCGTCCTTCTCCTCCTCCTTATTTTGTCTCTCTCTCTTTTTAGGTCTTCCTGGCCGTATTTAGTCTTTTTGCAAAGATGTGAGTGTCTGTAGCCAAGTCAGTTGTTCCAGGTCTCTCCTGGAAGCCATGTGCTTGTGATCTCCTGCCGTCCTCAGTGTTAAACTCTCACCTGTGTATAACCCCAGGCATCGCCAAACACCGCACGGATTCTCACCTTCACAGCATCTGAAGAGGCACACGGTGTGTATGACTCGAGTTTTTCTCAAACACTCTTCGCATATTCCAGTCTTGCTGCTGCAAACTTTTTGTCTTCCCCGACTGGAAGTGATCTCTGTCTTTATCTCTGTTATTCTCGCACTCTTACGACTTTCTCTCATCCCTCGTCTCGCTTCTGGTTTTATCAGTTGTGTGTAAGATGCTGGAGGCTTGTGAAGACATGCATTAAAATGAGTTATGAGCTCACTCTACCCCTCTCACCAGTCCTGTCCCCTGAGCAAACCTCAGCTTATGAGGAGTTTCAGCTAAAATAAATACACTCTCCCAAACAGAGAGAGAGAGAGAGAGAGAGAGAGAGAGAGAGAGAGAGAGAGAGAGAGAGAGAGAGAGAGGGAGAGAGAGGGAGAAGGAGAGAGAGGGAGAGAAAGAGAGAGAAAGAGAGAGAGAGAGAGAGGAGAGAGAGAGAAGAGAGAGAGAGAGAGAGAGAAGGAGAGAGAGGAGAGAGAGGAAGGAGAGAGAGGAAGGAGAGAGAGGAAGGAGAGAGAGGAAGGAGAGAGAGAGAGAAGGAGAGAGAGGAGAGAGAGGAAGGAGAGAGAGAGAGAGAGAGAGAGAGAGAGAAGGAGAGAGAGAGAGAGAGGAGGAAGAAGAGAGGAGAGAAGAAGAGAGAGAGAGAGAGAGAGAGAGAGAGAGAGAGAGTTTTTAAACAGTAGGCATCATTCACACAGCTTTTCACGCAGATTTCTCAACTTCAAAGGTTGCCACCTCCATCTAAATTCACCTTTTTACCTTTTTTACGGCAGCGTAACTGAATAAAAACTGAAGTGTTTTTCTAATAACGCTCAATCTGTTCGGCACATGGAATAATAAGAAATATATTGCAGTTTTTGTACAACAAGATTAGCCTTGATCCATCATATACAAAGTTCCTCATCGCCACTTTTCAGCTCCACATCTGAGGCGGTTTATTATGACTTCAGGCTATGGAATATAAATGTAAAACTTCATCTGCTGGAGATTTTTAGTCTGACAGGAACGCTCTCCAGCAGGTTCCGTGCCTACAGTAGTTTTGTTCGAGCTCTTAGTAGGACGTACGTGGCGAGAAGCCTATGTGAAAACACACATTAACATGTGAGAATTACAAGCCAAGCTATCAACACATGGCAGAAGCATCTCCGGAAAACCTGCGCGTAACCACAACATTTCTAAAACGAAATTCAATTCAGGGGATGATAACGCTTATTTTTAATAAAACAACAACGAGTGGCTCGCTGCACAAACAAAATACATAAACCTGCCAATCAGCATGCGTAAACAAACAAATACACAACATGTTGGCAGCTTTAATGATGAAAGGAATAGTTTCCCCATAAACTAATGATGTAAATAGACATGTTTAGCTTCTGTTACTGCTGTTACAGAATCATCTCTAAAAATGATGGAAAAATGTCATACACTCTTTTATATTTATAGATCTGAGGAAGTGAAAGAAAACCTTTTTGTTTTTTCTCAAAAATCCACATCGCCCTTTGTAGCTCTTAAAATCTTATTTGCTCATCAAACATGATTGCCTTCTTGTATCTTCATTTTATTGTTTTAAAGTCAACATTAGCGCAAATGAGATTTGATGGCGTTCTGCTAAATATTTCCTTTTGTGTCCCACAGAAGAAAGAAAATCACAACAACAAAAAGCTATTGGGATAAATAAAAAGATACATGACAGGTGATCTTAGTTGCAGGAGATCTGGATTTAAGCAAAAATGAGATGTTTGTTAATAGTATTTTGTCATGGCTTGTTTGTATGTGTTAATGTGTTGATAGTAAAAAAGTTTGTTTGTGTTTACGAGCAGTTTACTGAATTGTTTGTGTGATGCTTCACATTTCATTTTGCTTTTGTCGATTCCTAAACAAAGCCAGAATTCATAGACATAAAATATTGACTTTAAAATCACATCCCCTGTGACAGCCTGTCTTTATTTAGCATTTTATGTATTTTATTGGTGATCTTTAAGACAATGTGTGACAGTAATTTGCTATAGTTCATAATCCAAGTCAAAACAATCTCCTTTCGCCATATTGTGGGATATTAAAAATTTACCATTTCCACACTCGGTTTTGAAAATGTGATAAATCTCACTTTGTTCACAGTTGTTTCTTCCTGTAAAATAAGTATTGATCTGACAGGTGGGCTGTTGTGTTGGAGAGTGGTCCTGAGCTGTAATATTGAACTCTGAATCAATACTGTATACATGTCTAAATGTCAAGTCATCTGTGCTTTTGGCCATCAGGTTATCGATGTTTACCCTTCTGCATATCCCAAAATGGATCTCAGAATGCTTATCGCTCTAAAACAATTTTTCACAGACTCTTCTTTGCTTCTGGAACCGTAGATGATTCTCACAACTTTTCTGAATGTGATTCCAGTGCAAAGCCGATTCATCGATTTGGACTTCATGTTGTTAAAGAGATAAGTGAAATTCAATGTTTTTAAGTTTATCATATATTTTTTAATTATCATGAAAGCAAGATTGACTGTCTGTTTTTCTGTTTTATATTAACTTTTTCAGCTGGAGCACATGCTTGAACAGTGTTTCTCATCCAGGAGCTTTAAGATTCAAGGTGGACTGTGTACCGATGTACCGATGACTTTAATATGCTAAAACAGGGTTCCCCTAAAAACCTTTCCCTTAAGTTTTTAAGAAAATGTCTTTTTTACCTTTTTATAGTCTAAAGAACATTTTTCCTCTATAGAACCTTTTGTGAAACAGAAATATTTTTTATAGTACCAATTAAGCAATTCTTTTATGGCATCATGAAGCATCTTTATATTTAAGATGGATCTTTTATAATGGATGCAACTCTTTCTAGATAGTCGAGCTCCAAAACAGGTTCAATTGAATGTTTTTCCCTGTCATTTCTTAACTTTTTTCTACAAAAGCAAGCAAAATGGCCTGAAAACCTCAAGTTTTAATTTGACCTCTAAATTCTGTTTCTTGGCATCAGTACACAGTCCACCTTGAATTCCATCATGAATTTTTAAAACCCTACGAAAACCATTTTTACCTGTTTTGCGTGGGTTAACATCTACTGTATCATCCGTCCCCTCAGGATAACTTTACAAACGCCCATGTTCAAGTAAACATGCATATCTACTAGTTATCGTGATTTTCGGTTGTAGCGTTTCAGGATTCTACAGACTAAATGATCTATCCTGTCCATCAAAGAATAAATAAAAAATAAATGTTTGCTCCTATTTGAATTATACTTCATCTCACCCGCATCGGCTTACTTTGAGCTTTCACTTATTACCATCAGAGTAATTCAACAGTGACAGATATTCAACAGCATCATTTGAACAGTTTTTACTTTAATGTCCCAGGGACACAATTTCATTCCTGTGCATCTGAAACAAGCAAAAGATTTTTACATATGGTGAAAGCGTTGGATTTTGTTGGTGGGTTACTAAAGAAAATCCATGCACAGAGATATTTTTATTTCTTTTTAAATCACATTCCTGTTTTCAATGTAATATTTAATGTTTCTTCACAGCATAGTTTCAGTAGGAAGAGGTTTAGAGTGATTTAAAGGATTTGATTTTAAATGGCTTGAGCAGGTAAACAGAACTAACTCCCTGTGGCTCTATTTCAGCATCTCGCTCTATCTCTCTCCATCTCTGTGCAGAGGAGGCTTGTACTTTATTTGTTTTATTTTCACTTCCATCAGCTGCAGTGGTAAACAAGCATCAGACGAGTAAATCATAGTGCTCACTACTGGAGCACACTGTGCTTTCCTTACTGATGTATCTCTCTCTCTCTCTCTCTCTCTCTCTCTCTCTCTCTCTCTCTCTCTCCCTCTCCCTCTCCCTCTCCCTCTCCCTCTCCCTCTCCCTCTCCCTCTCTCTCTCTCTCTCTCTCTCTCTCTCTCTCTCTCTCTCTCTCTCTCTTACTTTTTAGTTAAAGCAAATAAAAAATAGATTATACAAGGAGCATAATATGACCAGGATGCACACATTATAAAGTAATCATAAATTCAATCCTGCATAAATTAATGATTTGAGCATGTAAATCCATGACTAGATATAAAAATAATATAATGCTTAAATTCCTATACATATTCAAATGCAGTATATTATACATCAAATATAGAAAGGGATTTTGATTGTAGAAGTTCAGAAATAGATAGAAGGCTTTGGACGGCCTTATTACATACTGCCAAAGCAAATTTAATAAAGGCTGAAGGTGTTCTTTTCTCCTTGCGATGCTCTTCCAGCTGATCCGGTATTGTTCCGGTGCCATTTGCAAATCTAAAGCCTCTCTGCTTTCCACTGTCTGCACAATACAGGTGGACAGCTGACTGCTGCGCACGGCAGATTGATCACTGCCCATCCATCTGCTTCAGAGAGAGAATGTGTTTCAAAGTCTACATCGAATTCCAAGGACGTATGAGTTATAAAGATGTTAATCTTGTATAGTCATTGTAATGTTTTCAATAGACAATATCAAGACAGCCTTTCTATGCTTTGTTTGCTTCTGTTTTGTCCTTTAGAAGGTGTTGGATGTGCTTTGTTATTCCCTCAGTATTTATCTTTGGGTTTTTTGGCAAATCAGTGGTGCTCGGAGAACTTCAAAGCGTGACTGGCCCGACTTCAAAGACTGATGCTATTGTCCGTTGTTCGGCGGCGGCGGACCGCCGCCACAGCTGTTCTGATACCTCTCCAGACCTTCTCTCGTCTGTTTTTCTCTGTTCATTGTTGACTTTCATTTCTGTCCTTCTCCTCACGGTTTGCTTTATGGACAGGAGGAAATATTGAACCCTAATAACATCACAGACATCACAAAAAAATTCTTTCAAGTACAATCAACTTGAATTATCAAATTATATTACACAATTTGAAAATGAATAATTAAAATATAAGTTGATGACTTAAAACTTAGTTTGTAGAAAAACTGAATGTTTTATTCTAAGCTTTTACTTTCAAAGTACATGATGTTTACAGTATCTGGGATATTATTGGCATTTTACTGAAGCTACAACTTAAAAATTGGTTTCCATGACAAATTATTAACTATACTGAACTAAAAGTTGCATGTCTGGATATTTTATCAGTTAGCAGGTTAATAATTTGAAGAATAATATGTCAATCACAGTGAGATGTATGTGTGGGCAAAAGAGAAATTTGATTTAATGTTATCTCTTCTTAATATTAACTGCATCTGTCATAGATTTGACAGTATGTCTGCCTGACAGGAGACTTTATCAGTAAACATCTGAATCAAATAAATCTCGCAACTGTAGGATTATTCATCCTTCTGCATCTACTGTTAAATAAATTAGTTTCAATTTAGCCTTTAACATTTGACAGTCTCAAGCAGTGCAATTTACATAGATGGGTAAAATCAGTTCTAAACCTGATCTAAATGATAAAGACGTGTTCGATATCATGCTATAAAATGGCCGTAGGATGTGAAACATACACAAGGAGAAGAATATTTACTCTACCTCTGTGTATTCATTTGGGATTGAATCTTTTGCATTTGTAAGCTACATATTTACAGATTTATCCATGACAGTTTTTAGGTCACTGCACACACACACTTCATCCTTAAGGAGTTTAAAGAGATTTACAGTTTATAAGCACATTGACATGTACTTATACGTACACACTTTTCCTCCTGCAACCTCATATTCTCACACGTCACACCAGAACATTCATTGTCTTTCCATATGAGAAGATAACAACAACATGGTTTTCTAGCAACACAAATCTGACCCTTACACAAACACCTTTGCACCAGTTAATTTTTTGTGGCGATTTTTACTGGAAGTTTGCCAGAATGCAATAGTTTTGCAAGGACACACACGCACAAACACAGTCTCCGTGAAGCTTTCCTCGAAGACTCGAGGTCACAACCAAGCCACAACTAATTCAATCAGGGAAAATGTAGGGCAGAAGATAAAATGTTATGGATTCGCACACTAGATTGACTGCTGTACTTCATTTTGTGACATCTCAAAGTGAGGCACATACAGTGCCAATCAATATGATATTTTGAGTCTGTGCGAGTTTGAGATTTGATGTATTGGGTATATTTTGGGAGTTTTTATATAAACTGTTTTGTGGTCCACTTGAACTTCCTGTTTCCAGATTCCTGTTATTTGGCATATGGCATAGTAATTCAGATGATGTTTTCACAATATCCTGTTTGCATGTTTATGTATACGGAGCAGCTGAGCATGTATTAATATGAAGTAATGCATTGAATGCTGAATCGGATCGGCACGGAGCCCCGAGGGCCGACTGTGTTTGGGACATTATATGATTCCTGGGTAATAATTTACCTTTCTGATTCAATGACTCACATGCTCATTGAGATACATTACAGGTACATCATTTTCAGCGAGAGCCTGTTGTCGGTCAGCTCTGGTCAAGGGTATTTTTCCTAGCAGCGGTGCACTGTGGGTAATCAATTCCACTTTGGCCGTGACAATTTCATGAATCATTGGAGATGCATGTGAATTAAAGCTGTAATCAATGTTTAGTGAGTTTCAATGGTGCGTCTGATATTCTATGCATCTGTAATGTATTTTTACAAAAGACTCATCTGCGCCGTCACATAATTACTCTGGGTTTGTTTCAATAGATTGGCGTAAAAAAGGGTACACGTTTGCTTTTTAATGAATAAATTTGATTAATTTGATCATTCCATGTGCCATTTCATGTGTAAGTAAATATTCAGGGATGTATTTGAGCATGAGGTTTCCGTCTGTGTGTGCTTGAGATACAGAGAGATGACATCTTTGTGTGTGATTGCTATTTGCTTTGCTAAAATTAGTTTTTAAAACAAATTTAATAAAAAGTTTCTGCCGTGTTCTGCTTTACTGCTGAAATCGGGCATTGTTTTGCACTTTCATGATAAAACGATTGTTTTGGTTCTCATTTGCACATCGCAGTGGAAGAAAATTGTGTTTATTAACTTAACTTAAGTATCTTTAAGTAATGTTTATATTCTGTATACAGGTGTTTCTAAAATGACATACTTGATGTTTAAGGTGTTGATGTTTTTATGGGTTACTTTAAAAAGTTTTCACTACTTTAACTACTTTATAAAAGCCCTTATTCCTCCACAACCAACAGTTTTGTCCCTAAAAAAGTTTTTCATTGCTGTACTTTGTTACCAAGGAGACAAAAGTGACAGCGAGGAACACGCTTGAGATGAAATATGAAGCGTGATGTGTGAAGAAAAATATCACTTGTTGATTTAATAGTGAAAGTGTGAAACATGCCTTTTAACAGTTTATTTTTGTCCTCAGGGCAAAAAGTGCCCATACTGTAGTTGAAGAAACACTTACTGTATCTGTTTTTAATCTTTTAACTTTCTATCTGACAGTTTAAGTAAAAAAAGTAGGTGTCTGTAGAGCACGTGTTCCATATAAATTATAAGACTTGTTTTCAAAGAGCTCAAATGTCCCTGAGGAATAAAAGTGATATCAGGTCACCTGTGATATCTGTAATTATATAATTTCCTTTTTTTTAACTAATATACAATTTATTTTTCATCTACACAGGTCACCTCATCATCATCATCATGTGCTGACTCCTGACCGCATGCCTGTGCAAACCCAGCGATAAAGTGAGCCGCTCCCCTGTACCTACAGACCTGCTGTTAGTACGTTTACATCCCTGGCTATAATTGCTGTCGTTGTCCGCTCACACATTAGGATTTATTAAAACTATTATCTACCATAAGAGAGAGGGGTTTCCCAGCATTCACAGAGTCTCAGTCTGGTGTACTGGTGTGTGAAAAAGAGGCTTTACAATTATGACCCTATTAAAATACAGAAAAAAACTCAAATTAATATTTTTATTGCCGTTTTAATTAAGCTGTAAAAGCTATAATAATGATAATATTATGTTGTATGTCTTGTATGGTCCAGTAGGAGCTGTCAAACAAAATCTGCATCTGCTATCATCTGGGGCTAAAAGGATGAGAATAAACTTGGAGAAAAATGTAATTTAATTGAAAAGATAATTTTACAGTTGTGTATTTTGTTATGATTCAGAGGAGCCTCTGGTGTCTATGTAAAAACTTTTCATTTAATGTAAACTTACAACCAATTTTATATTCTTACAATTAAAAGTGCTTCATGATGCCATAGGAGAGCCATTTCAGGCCTTATCGTTCAATAAAGAACCTTAAACATCTGAAGAACCTTTGGCTGAAGGGAATGGGGAACCAAAATTGGTTCTTCTATGGCATTACGTAAAGAACCCTTTGAGACACCTTTATTTTTAAAAGTATATGTGACATATTTCTAATTGAAACAGAATTTTCCATAGCAGGATAAAGACCTTGCAGCAAGTTTTCAGTGGATTATAAAGGCATCCCAGCAAATCCAACTGGTAACAGCTCTTTATTTGCTATTTTAACAAAACTTTACATTATCTTACTTTAACCAGCATTAAATATCTACAGTACGTTTATTATTAGCATCATTACCTGCAACATTAGCCCGTTTGATTATTGGTCAACATTAACCAGATGACATGCTGCTTTGTTGCTTTGTTTTCAGACAAAGCAGATGATTACATTTTATTATAACATTACAAAGGTAAGCAACTATTTTTACCATGTACCATGCAGTGGTAAATTATACACAATAAGACAATGGATGTGTATTTTGATTTAATTGTGAACTGTATGTGTATATACAGTACAAATATAAGCATCACGATTTGCTTTGTTTATATGTTTAAACGGTTCTGCATCAATAAAGCAAAAATTCACAAGAGGTGAAAATATCACCGGAAAAAGGAACTCAGTAGCTGAACATCAACAAACAAAAGTTACGCTTGAGAGTATATTTGCATAAATATTTCTTTAAACATAAATGCAGAAATCTTTCAAAGCTGTGTACTTCCTGTGATCAAAGAGGATAAATATATATATTTTACAGTTGAATGTTTCTGTGTCTGTGTTCAAGGGCAGCGTTTTCTATCTCTCGGATAGAAACGAGTGTATCGCCCCTGAAGGCAGCTTGATAACGAATACATGAACAATTCAATCCAAGGCCCAGCCTGAAGGCTCGCGCGCACCTCGCACCCCATCCGTGCCCAGGTTTAATATAAACCCTTCAGTACTGAAACCGGATCCAGGTAATTGCTATTCTGGCTTGTTATTAAACCGATAAAAGAACAAAATCAGCACCTATTAAGGCAACAGTGGACAATCGCTCTGACAAAGAGAAAACTTTCAAAGGACACCCGATTCTTCCTTCTGTTTATTACCACAAAAGATCTTATTTAAACTTCAATTGAGTAAGTCGCTTTCAATTTCTCCTTCCTGGCCGCCGCTGGAAAATGATGTCATTGAAGACAATTGAAAATTGGCAAAGTGAGAGAGCGGCTAATACGGGCCGGCTGTCTGTGTTTAAACGGTTCACAGATGCTCTTCCTGTGTAAATAATTAGATTCCTCCATTTATCTTAATATCGACCTGTTTGATATCACAGAAGCCCCTCCTGACTGGATATGAGCGAGGACCCCCGCAGGGCGACTCCATTGTCTGCGCTTCTCTTCATCTCTCTCATCTTCATTTATGTGCTTCAGTTCTCCTCTCGTTCGGCCTTCCCTAAAGGACAGGTAAGATTGTGTTTAGAATATGAGAATATGAGAATTATTCACATGATCAGAGCGTGACACAGGTCCTGATGGGTGGAAATGGTCATTGTCTCTAAAGACTAATGCATGTGTCACATCACACTTAACCACTCGAGATCTATTCCCAGAGGAACATTATATAGCTGAAAGGTTTTTCATTGATGAGAAGTCTTAATGATTTAGGGAATGTTTCATTTATGAACATTAGGTCTCATTTATTATCAGTGCAAACACACACAAAAACCTTTTCATTAATATTCAAGTTAAACCAACTTAAACCAACTAAAATAAAACATTATAGTCTCAGGCCTTAAAAACTAAAATGGCCTTGACATGGCTTCAGTCTAGTCCCAGACTAAAATGCATGTTTGAGCTGTTTTCAGATGCACATTAATAATGTTTATTTGTAAAATGTCCTGCTTTAACTAAGACTTTCTCTTTGATCCAGACAACTCGAATTTTGGATATTTCCCACCTCAAACCTGGAATAAACATGGAGACGTGTCATTTGACGTCACGCCCAAGATGCTTCCAGTCGTGTAAAGCCTCCGTATTTGAAAACGTAAGAAGAAATGCTGTTTTTTTTAACCTATAGTTGGGTCAAAAAGGGACAAACCCAATCGCTGGGTTGTTTTAGCCCAAAATGCTGTATTGTTTCAAATGATGGACAATTTCTAGGTTAATTAAACCCACCGGTTGGGTTTGTCCCTTTTTTGACCCAAGCATGAGTTAAAATAATAAAATTTTATAGTGTAGAATGTTTCTCATATATGTTATTAGAATGTAAAGAAATGTCATTTGGACTTTTTCTTTACAATTAGTTATACATCTGAAAAAGTAATCAAAACATCGCTCTTATAATGAAATGAATTTCTCAAACAGTATCGACACACAACACGTTGGGTCGTACTCCTGCACACTAAAGTTGTGAAGTTTCTGCCTCCTGCGGTGAATCTAATTTGGTTTTATTCACCCCAGGAAAAAAATATGGAACCTATATATTTGCCTGTAGAATGTAAATTTCCAGCCGGCAGAACTGATATTAAATCAATGGGTCTGCTGAAATCTATTTGAGTGGAGTTTTGCTAAAGCTTTGAATCTGGACAAACTCTCTCAGCAGGCTCTGATCTCTAATTCCAACAGTCTGTGCATATGAATTATTAATTTAACCATTATGCTAAATCCCCCGGTCTGGATCAATTCATTATTAGCTTTGGCGATTACAGCACAAGGATAGCAACACATAGAACTTACAACTATGAAACATAATAGATTTATGAACCTTGAATCTCTTAAATTCAGCTCAGATTTTGCCCTATAGACGTCAAAGATAAGAGCTGAGGCACAAGGGGAAGCTGTTGGCTTGTTTTAGAAAGAAACATCCTGCTGAATGTGAAAAGAAAGCAAAAAAGGTTTTGCGTTTGGTTTTTTAAGAAAGCTGTATTGTTTTGGAGATAAATGTTTTTTTTCATTGCTGGTTTTTCTTGGGGTTGCGAAAGGTCCCAGAATCTACATTAGACATCAAGTTATCCAACACAGTAGCTAACATATTTTTCTCATACAAAAGTAAACAAATGTCTTTGCCAGCAACCGTTGAAATTTTAAATGAAAAAGCAAAATCATTTTTTAAGTTATTTTACCAAGTTATTAACATGACAAAGACTGAATAGAAAAATTGACAATTTTGTAAAAGCATAAACAACAGCTGAAGAATGATACTCGTGTTTGGTTTAGAAATGTTTTGAATTTCAGTAGAATAACTCACAACACAAAGCACATGATGGTTGACACACACCACGTTTATATTCTTTCTATTAAATTCATATTTAATATAGAGTAGTTTGGGTTATACTAGTGTTTCCCCTCTCTTTTTAAACAGTCAGTTAATAAAAAAATATTTTATATTTAATAAAAAGATATCTATACTAGTTCTTGGGTCAGAATCCTCTATATGAACAGCACAGCTTTGAAGACTGTTTTATCTTCACTTCATGAGAAATAATGTAAATAAAAGTCAAATCTTTAAATCAGTTCATCAGCTGAACTTAAGCAGAGACGTTCCTCCAGACTCATCCGTCATGTCCTCTCTTTTAAGCAGGGATGCATAATTTACTGAACTTCAATATAAATGTGAGCCCCGTCCTCTGATATCCAGCGCTGGTCAATTATCTCATATTATCAATATCTGCCATCTATATTGCATTGGCTCATTTGAATTTCATAACCAAACACTAATATTCAGCCTTTTTATGAAACCTTTATGGTAATGCGGCTGAGGTTCTCGGGGCTATCAATTACTTAGTGTGTGTCTGTAAAGCTGGAGAGACTGGGAACTAATGTCTTGGCCCTTAAGGTGGCAGGACACACCATCTTTTACCTTCATTACCGCAGTGAAGCGATGGTTTCTTCCTCAACCCCCGTGGCAAGTCATTTAACCTATCTGCACCCCGGTCGCACAGTTTGTCAAAGCGCATTCGTGCGACTGCCGTACGGCTATTAGAGCCACAATGGAGATTATGTAGGAGTCAGAGAAGATGAAGCAAGTGATGATAAGCAGTTTGGCTCCAGGTGTTGCTCTGCTGAAATATAGTGTTTCTCTCTTTTGTGTGTGTGTGTCGTACCGTAAGAACCCAAAGGAAAATGTTATCGCTCAGAGAATACTCTGTGACTTGATAAAGATCTCCGTTATGCGTT
This sequence comes from Beaufortia kweichowensis, assembly GCA_019155185.1. Taxonomy (NCBI): domain Eukaryota; kingdom Metazoa; phylum Chordata; class Actinopteri; order Cypriniformes; family Gastromyzontidae; genus Beaufortia; species Beaufortia kweichowensis. The sequence continues at coordinate 1,671,911 of CM032813.1, read as the reverse complement.
CTGTATTAACGTCGTCTCAGATGTTCCTTTCCCAAATTTCTTAAAGGAGAAAAAGAAATCTCAATTCGCTTTGTGTTTAATTTCACGGTCGTCAAGGCAAATCAATTGGGAGATGTTATGTATGAGATTTTTTCCAGCATGTGCAGCACGGCTACATGCATGTATGTTTAGATATGTTAGGCTTTAGATACATACAGATGTAAGCTACATCAATTCATCTTAAAGCGGAAAAGAGAACAAACCTCAAGATGATGAACATTGTATTATTTATTATGTAGTTGCTGTTTTGTGCATTTGTATCTATGCATAAGCTGATGCAACACTGGTCTCATCTGTTACATTTATAAATTCTTATGAAAAAAATAATCCTTTTTAATATCAAGAAAAACCTTTGTACTATTCCCAGGTAATAGCTCAGAGCTAAAGAAAAATCTGCTCATTGTGTGTCTTTTTAGATGAAAGGTTTTCATAAGACTTGATGCTGAAATGTGTTGTTATAAAACTCAATAATGGCTTAAAGACTAGCAGAACTATATCAATCTAAGTTTATTTGTTTGGCTGTTATTTATGTTGAGAGAAGCTGATATATATCTAAAATCATTGAGAGAAATAAATAGATTAGTAGATTTAGACATTTTCTGTAAGAGATTTCTGTCCATGCAAAACTTGATGTTCTGGTTGGTTTCTATGTGGTTATTTGAATTGTTTCTGTGTGGTTTATTATTGTTTAAGTAAAAAGAGCCAACCCCCAGTCTCTATATTAAGACCAGTTTCAATTTAGCCTATTTTAATTCATTTTTACATTACAGGAAACTATTACATTAAATTAAGGGGTAATGTTTGCCCGTGGGTAAGATTTCTTTATGAGATCATTTTATTCTAATTTTGTAAAAGAAAATGTGTGTGCTGTTGTTTTTATTTTTTAATCGATCTATTAAAGTGTATAAGTGTATGTATAATCTAGGCCTAGAGTTAAGAACTATATAAAGAATAAATAAAGAAACTGAAATCAAGCTTTCATTAAGGTGCATTTTATTAGTGTCCCCCTTAATGTTTTTTCCCCACACATTTTATCATCCTGCAGGGTAAAAATCTTATATGTACAGTAATATACAACCTGATTTAACAGTAACTATTGATGGGGTGGTGAGTTTCATATGAATTTTAGAATGTAAATAATAGAAAAATGTACAATTTATTTTAGTTAAAAAAGCATTGAAGGGTTTCCCCTTAAACACAACTTTGACTCGGGTGAAAGATTGTAAAAACAGACAAATGAAGGGCTGTAAATTAGTGTAAAAAATAATGTTAAATCAGATTGTGTTGTGCAATGGTTCAGGTTGTCCTCTTATGTATGTTTGTTCATGGTTGTCCCTAACCCTAATAATACACTGATAATCATTATTTGCTGCCTTAAAATTCCAGGTACAATCAACTTGTTTTTACAGTCTTTTAGTCTTGTTAACTTGTTACTAAAAAATTGGCCAGTGGTGATTTGCTTAAATTAAAAAATTAGCTTGAAATTGTTTAATGAGTTGAAGTAATGCAAACACCGTTAAAAAGACTTGTAAGGCCAAGTTGATTATACTTAAAAATTAGGCAGCAAATAATTTTTTACAGTGTAATAAAGATGATTCTTGCCTTATCGTGATGTCTGCTGAGCATGTTGTCTTATTAATGTAAATTTCAATTGGTGCATCACACAAGTGGCACGAATCGTCAAGAACCTTGATGTGCTTTTATTAGGCTGTTTCTCAAGTGGAATCCACTCAAGTGCCCTCAAGTTATTTTAGTGATGTTTCTCAAAAGTGTTGTTCATTTTTTAAGTGCAGAACTTTATAAATTAAACAAAAATTACTCTTAATGTTAAAGTGCGTGCTGTAAATAATCCTGACTGACAATACTGTAACTGGTGCTATGAGATGACATAAGAACTGAAAGAGAGAGAGATAGAGAGTGTGTATGGACATACAGTAGTGGTTTTAATGGGAAAGGTGGGGTTATAAATGATGTGGGAACTAAACAACTGTTGAATAATTTACTATTGTAATGTCGCTGCAAAAGAGGATGAGAGATGGATCAGCTGCAGGAAAATGTCCGGATGCTTTGACTGCAAAGAGTCTTTTAGCCTTTCTTTTTTTTTTTACTTTTGTCCCTGTGAGGAAACCTTATAGACCATTTCACAATATGTAAACAGCTCTGGTCCAAAAGCACTTCCTGTCTCAGTTTTGTAACACTACACAATGTCAGAACGAAATATAACCAACAGAAAGAACATTTACAATGAAATCAAAATGTTTAATGAACATCTTTAAGGTTCAATTACATATGAGAAATACAGAAAAACTGAAACAGGAAGTGCTTCTGGACCAGTGTTGTTTACATCTTGTGAAATGGTCTGTATATCATACTAAATGATATTATTTGAAAATGTAAAAAGGTTTGTGTGAGAGTTTGGGATTACAATATACAGTTTGTTCAGTATAACAGTCATTATCTCTATAGAAAGACCCCATAAAACATGGAAACGCAATGTGTGTGTGTGATTCACAAGTCGTTCATTCTTTCATTTTGGTCACATTCCACTTCCAATCATCCAGCAGGTGCGAATGAAAAGATCTTAACCTCAATTACAGGAACGTCTTTTGCAAACAAGCACTTGAACTGGAGTCTCGCTCGAGAAACTAAAGAGTAAATTGAAGTGGTGAAACTATTTTTTTCTTAAAGTCAATATGAGATCAAAATTGACCCTATATATTTACTTTCCTAATACCTGTTCCCAGACGACTCATCGTGAATAATTCATGAGTGGACATAGTTCTCACTAAAAAAAAATGCTTGTCTTAGTCATTTCTAATCAAAACGTAAAAACTTGTTACCAAGCCCTTGTGCTTTTCAACTAATCTAACCTATAGAGGGATTTTTGATCCAGGGTCCATTTGGAAAAACACCATGTTATAGATAAATAACTGACTATATTTAATTTACTTAGTGTGTTCATTGCATTATTAATTTGTCTGATGGTTTTCAAAGAGAAGTTCATGTAGAGTACGATTAAAAATGAATTCTTTAATATAATTATCTTGAGTAAGCCGAATGGGACAATGGCAAGATGGCAATGAAGGTTTTAGTAGTAGAAAGGAAAAACCTTGGTTATTTAATTCAGTGAATAACAAAGTCAACAAAAGCAACAAAGTCCTGCCACATTTGCTTTGAAATAGTCTTTTTTTAACATAAAAATACACAACATTACAGCAATAAAAATGGGTTGGAATGGTGATTCATGTTAATGTTAAAGAGAAGAGGATGGTGTGTAGACAGCGAGAGAGAGCGTATATGATGGTCCTTATTAGTATATTATATTGATTTATTAGTAAATGATGGGGCCACATTCAGCAACTATGTCTAACACCTAAACTTATGGAAGTGCTATTCACACTAACCCAACACTTGTCACAGTTTTCATGTGCAAAACAACAAAGAGTGGGAGGTAAGAGTCTGGAACAGCTTCCCAAACTGTTGTATGTAAAATCAGCAGGAATAATGGTGTTTGATATTCAGGACAGAGAAATGAGCAGTGGGCGCCCGTATGCTTTTACTCAACTATAATTAGGTTAATTAATCTTGTTGCAGATCCAGGACTTGACAAGATTAAACATCCGTGATGTTGGTAGCTGGACTTTCCAGCCCATCAAATTTGCACGTCGGTCCCCAGAGATGAATTTATTTTCAATTAGAACGGGAGGATCTGGGAGGCGATTGGAGGAAAGAGAGTTTCTTCATTCCATGCAAGAAATCTTTAGCTGGCTTCTGAGAAAGTGTCAGTGCAAATATGCAGTACATGTCATTTATTGCTTCTTTTACCATAATAATCATTTTCTTGTAATGCAAGTATTTGTACACTTAAAGAAGAATAACCTTACCATAAAACGTCTTGACCCTCTCAAACCCATTTCTCTTCCACAAAAAAGCAAGAAGTGGTCTTTATCCTTTTTGGAAATGAGGATTGGAGCATAAAAAATTACTTCTGCGTTCTTGAAACACCAACATCTGAAGAGACTTTTTGAGCTGGATGTGGAAGTTAAAGATCAAGCTTCAGAGCATCTTGTCATAACCAAAAGGTAATTATTGTTCAAAATATGAAAAGATGTGTTTTTCTTTGCAATAACATGAAATGAGACATCATGCACAATAATACCATTTATTTTTGTTAGAAAGTAAATAAGGTCAATTGTGAGTTCATATTGATATGCAGAAAATGTGTTCTGTAACAGATTGACCAATTAAAGTGGCAGAAGATGAAAAGAGCAATTCGGCGAGCAATTCGTTTTTACATTTTTCTGGCAGAGATTGACAGATGTGTATGCGTGAGGTTGCATGCGTGTTAAACAGCACATGGATGCCGCCCAGGCCCGCTGACTCCCGCACAGATTCTCGGACACGTCCGCACACACGAGCTCTGTGATCTGTGTAAAAGGCTTTCTTCAGAGAGCAGCTGTCATCCAGAGCTCCACACCACCTGTCACATCCACTCCATCAAACATCACAAACTGCTCAAAATGGAAGCCGTCAATCCGGTTATGCCTCTGTGCATTCATGAGAAATAACAGCAGGAACTCATCTGGGACGGCGATACAACAGAAATCATGATGGTAATTCTGAGCTGAAATATGTTAGACGCATTTAGTAAAATTGCTTGTGAACTCTGTAAATAGCATTACTAGACATAATTACATTATGGAGATGATTACATTAAGGAGTTTATGTTAATCTTCTTTAGGTTCATCATGTCATAATTATTAGAGAGTGTGGCACAACATAGACGCTTTTAGTTGTCGGTGTCTAAAGTGGAACGAAAATAGCAAAAGATGTCTCTTTAATATCTGTTTATCATAAGAAAATGTTGGGTTTTTTAGAATTGATTGAGTTCTCACTCTTTTCATTTAAGCATCATCTTTGGTGTAAAATGAATGTAGATTGTATAGTTAAAGTAATCTGGATTTGTGGCGTAAATTTAAGGCGAAATGTTCATATTGAAATCTTGATTAATATTGACTTTTGACATCAGACTTGACAAATCTGTGTTGAGTTTGTGTCATTGTTGAGATCTCTTCTAATGACAGAGACTTTCATGAGATTTCTGACTCTTTTTCTCAGGAGAAATATCTGAGACACACATGAGACTTAAACAAGTTTCCATTTGCTCTGCATTTAATCTCACTGATGTCTAGAAATAATTAAGATATTAAAGTGATATACCAAAAGTGGGAGATTTTACCTGATCTACATTAATTGAATAACTCTTTACTCTGCTTGAATTTCAACAACTGTAACTGTGTGTTTATTATTATTTCTCCTTTCAGAAAAAACAAGAAGCAAGAGTTCCTTTAAGTCTTCAGAGCTATAACATGGAAACCTTTCAGGAAGTTTTCTTGAGGAGCATTGTCACACAATCGCTGCAAGAAAGCGTGAGCAGTTTTATATTCGATTAGCGGCACTGAATGAGGCTGAATATATAGCTCTGTCCTTCTGCAATCTGTAGCGAGGGCAGCCAAATGAATAATCCAGAAACTATGATCAAAAACAGTTTATGACTGAACCGTGCGGTCTTTGTTAGCCATTCAGAGTTTGGCCCTGGGGCATCACCAATTTCTATTTCATCAGGACTCTGTGTGAACACATTGGCTCGTTTTGAGGAAAAAAGTTTTACGAAAACCGGAGTGAGGGCAAGCTCTGGGTCAACACTTCTGTTCCACCCACACATTGATACAGTCAGCTGTTTCATTCAGTCTCGCTCTAATGACCTCTATTGATCACGAGAGCCACGCCGAGAGGTGGAAGGACACGTGGTTATCAAAGAGAAACAGACGAGAAAAGACAACATGGAGGAGAGAGAAACGACAAAGAGCTAGAATGAGATTTAGAGCAGAACAAAGACGCTGTAATATAAGTGTCAAGGCCAATAACTGTTTCCTTCTCTTCCACATTGACTGATCAATTTGTGCCGCTCCGACTTGATGTTGCTTTGTGCTTTTAGAAGAAATTCAGGAGCAATTATCTAAGAACGGATACCCTTACAGGCACAGCTGACACGTTTAAGATTGTGTAGAAGTTGTTTAAAGCTTTTTTTTGCTGTATGGGTTGAAGAGGATACAGTAAAATATTGTTTTATTAAGGAAAATGTGCTAAATTTACAGAAAACTTTTATTGATTCTGCATTAACCTGATGACTGTCACTGCACATTGTGCACATTGCACACATTTTTTTTTTTTTAGATTTTCTTATTTTAAGTATTTTATAAAAACAACATTAACTTTTTTAACATAGTTTATGTTTATTGTTATAAAGTTTTGTCAAATATTTATTCTTGAGATTAAATTTTAAAGTGAAATATGTGTTCGCCCTGTGGAATGATGACTGTTAACAGGTTAAGCAGAAAACTTTGCATTGTATTCCTGGATCAACACAGATTTACTTGGAGCATCTGAATCATAACTGAAACTGATTTGCATAATTTCTTTAGTAAATCAGGTGCTTAAACAAAGGCGACACTACGTGCAAATAAATAACGCTATCAGTATGCACGATTCCTCCTCTCTCATTCTTCACAGCTAGGCACTTTTGTTTTCTGTATTTAGCATGATGAGACGGATGTAAGATTGTAGATGTATGAAGCACGTCCTTGACTTTCTAATCTCCTTCTATCATGCATCATGTTTCAGTCGTTTTGACATCCCTGGTATTTATCAAATGTAATCTTCATTAGACATAATGTGATGTGTGGTGTGTGCGAATTCAGCATACCAAGACAGTACGTGGGCACACAGATGAACCGTTCCAAGACAAGCATCTCAAACACCACGACAGGAGGATGTTATCACAAAGACACAGAGGTTGGCAAAGCCAAACGCACTGCTGTTAGTCTTGCAGTGTTTTAGTCTGTAAACATCTTATTGCTGTGAGATTATTGTACAGCATCTTCAACAAAATGGGCAGTCATTTCACTAATTCAAACTGGTGTGTCTATAACACAAACAAACATGTTTTTATAGATAATGAAGGATGGCTTTGAAATGAATACAGCTACTCTGTTGGATGAGTTGGTCATGGTGCTTTTGGCATCGTTGTAGATGGTTGAAAGTGGTCTACCAGTTTTAAGAAGCCAAATTGGCCATTTAATAATTGTCTTAAAAACCATGTGCAGTACAGCCAAAAGCTTAAGCTGTTTGTGTATCTACATCATAAAGGATTTAAAGGGATACTTTACCCCAAAATGAAAATTTAATATGTAAGAAATGTCTCAGTGGTTTTGTGTTCATACAATGAAGTCAATGAAAATCAATGATGTTTGTTTACCAACGTTCTTCTTTTGTGTTCTGCAGAAGAAAGTAAGTCACACAAGTTTGAAATGACTTGAAAAGGTTAAGTAATCTATCGCTTTAAGCCACAGATAGACGCAGACATTCATACATTATAGTTTTATTTATCTCTAAGGTGAGATTATACCTCTAAAGCCTCTTAAAATCAACATGTGTCTCATCTGGGGATGCTTTGAAATAGCTTGAGATGCCAGTTAATTCCTTCTACAAAAAATAGATCACTATGTAAACCCCACACCTAATAGGCTATCCTGAAGTTGATTACGGTGCTGGTTTTGCTGCCGTGTGGAGATGAAAGGGCATTTTGTTTCACGATAAGTAAAAAGATGTTTGGAAGGAGTGCATGTATAAACTCGAGTCCCTGAAGCCGAGTGGAGGTCTGTCATAGTCATCTTTCAGACCCCATACCCTCAACCAGCTGTCTGATAATTACACACACGCCACACGTGTGCACACATCATACCCTTTGACACACACACACACTTCTTTATAAACCATTTATTTAGTACGCTGTGTCTTTTACTCGCGTACAGTATGTTCATTTGCACACCCAAACATTACGCTAAACCCACTGCAATCCACTTCCCACCACCCCCTGTAATTTATAACACAGATCCTCTGGCCGTTTTCCTCAGGCTAGCATCTCCAAAAAGCTCAAGGTCAATCTTAAATAACATTCATTTTTCCCCCGCTCGGCCCACCATTATAATTTACGCCCCAGGCCCCTCCTCGGCAGAAAAAAGTCCTCTCCAAACGCCCCATCTGCCAATCCTCATGGGCTTTATTGATGGCCGGAGCTCATCTCTGCTCTTAGGTGCCGGGATTGTCAGTGTATCAGTGTGAATACATCATCGGGGGAAACGCGAGCACCTAAACCCACTCCAAAGCAATAAATCTGGCAGCCGAAGGGTCCGGGACGTGATACGAGACGTCCCTCTTGTATGGAGACGGTAGGTGACAGTGAAGGACATTACATATCAGGATGCCTCTCTGTCTGCGCAACAGGGCCGAGCAATAGGGATTAAAACGTTCCAGGAATGGACAACAAGAGAAGAGAGAGAGGAAAGAGGAGGGTGGAGAACGAGGTGCTCGACAGGGCAGATTTGAGGGGGATTTATGAACAGGCAAAGGACGACCTGTGACTAGAATACTATATAAAGCGAGTTGCAGTACTTGGACGTCTCATAAACAAAAGTAGAGCTTGTTCTTTTTGTTCTTCAAAACAACTGTTGCGTGTTCCCGTGGAAACTTTTTAGTGCTATTTTATAGCTCGTGGGACTTTATGAAGTTCTCGGTTATGTTTAATTTAAGCTTCTGTCTTGGATGTTTCTTCTAAAGCTCCTCTGGAGAAATAAAAATAGACAGAAACTTGTTGACATACAGGAAGAGTATATAGAACTATAGAATAGCATCATAGCTCATAAAACAACACTCCAGTAAATCTTCAGTTCATATTGAAATCACTTTTTATATTGCAGACGTTTGTATCCAGGCAAATCCCAGTAATCCCAGTTTGAAACTGTAGAATGGACATGTGAGATCACCAAGGTCATTTTTTTCTGGAGAAAAAATAAAAAATAAAATTCTGCCATTATTTGTGTTCTCTTATGTCAATCCTGTTATTATTTCAGTGCACACAAAAGGTAAATTTATCTTGCAACTGTGTTCCAAAGCACAAAAAAGACAAAAACTTTTTACACCAAGAATGCCAACTCTTAAAGATTCAACTCATTACAGATTGGATAATTTGCATGGATTTTTCCTGTCAATGTTTATCATTTATCAGTTGAAAATGATCTTTATTCTTTATATTTATTGTTATACAGGAGTTTTTATGATTTATTTTGTCTCTATGTTAAAGGTATTGTGAAGAGAGGACAGACGGCGATGTAAGAGAGAGATCAGGAAAGTACTACAGGCCAGGATTCAAACTCAGGTCACCCGAAACACAACAGGCCTTTAGTTATAAATGTTTTTCTACTTAAACTCTTAAAAATAAAGGTTCTTCATGATGGTATAGAAGAATCATCTTTGATGGTTCCATAAAGAGCCTTTAACATCTGAAGAACTTTCTGTTTCACAAAAGGTTTCTTGTAGTGGAAAAAGATTCTTAAAAGTATAACAAGGTAAAAAATAATAAAAGTTGCTTTTAAAATGCTGTAAAGAACCTTTTGAAGCATCTTTATTTTTAAAAGTGTAACTAAAAATATCAGGCATCTTAAAAGTATATTAAGTATTTGTTTTAGCCTCTCACACTTCTCATTACACAAATAAAAGTGTTTAATCTTAACCTTCTCTTTGCTACCTAAAAACGTGTTTGGGAGAACACACACACACACTTTTTCCTGTTAGTGATCAACAGTTTTGTGATTACATTGAATGATTTAATTGACCTGACTGGGTTACCATGTATTTAAGAGAATTCAATTAATCTGCGGGTAGACGGAGCTCTCGCCTGACAGATTACAGCTCTATTTTCTGCGAAGCAGGTCAGGGATCTAAAAACAGACACGGCAGTCTTTTGCCTGCGTTCAGGGATTAGTCTGCGCCAAACCAACGTGTTTAATGAACGAACCGTCGCTCTCGTTCACATCCCTCGATTGTGATCGTATGCCGTCATATCTGGAGGGATGTTGGCTATTTGTTATGCTAAAATAACATCTTTGGCTCGCTGGTTCTTCAAGATATGTTAGGCAAGACGCCACCTATCACAAATGCTTGGTGGTCTTCAGGTATAGGGATGAATGAATGAAAAGAGAGAGAGAGAATGAGTGAGTGAGTGAGCAATACAGGAAAAGCACCACATCTGTCAGCAGGCATCAATAACCAAGACACAGCATCACCAGTCTCTTTTAATTAGCTCCTCAGGCAATATGTTTCAATCGAGATTCATTGGCTGCTTTTCCAAATGAGCTATGAAAGAAAGCCATTTGTGTTGCCTGCAAAACGAACATGTGCTCCAGAGTTAGACTGGTCTCCAGCATTTATTTTTGTAATAATATTAAAATAATTTTTTAATAAAACCCGTTTTTCAAACACATGGATTATCCGCTGACCCCGCAGACAATCATTTTACTCGTAATGAAGATCTGTTTGAAACAACTTGAAGCTGTAAAACATGAAAGTTTACTGTGTGCTATTTAAAAATCAAATCATTTGCTAATGTAGAAAAAAAGAGAGAGAAGGTTCAAGGCTGGTATCACGGTTAAATCTACAATACACTATTTATTTTCTCTGCCTTTTAGGCTTATTAAACAGGCATATTTTTTCACTTGAAATTAACATGATAATGATTTCTCTGCTGGAAGAAGAGGGTAAAGTTTTTTTTTTAATGAAACACATTTAATGAGGAAGCAAAAATATCTGAAATCTTATAAACAAATGCAGTCAATCAATTGTATTGCATGCATTTAAAGCGTGTGACAACTTGCCCCAACATGACTCGATAACAGTTCAACCCATCTTCCAGAATACATTACTTTATTTATATATTTGACCCTTGTTTGTGTGTGTGTTTCTTGCCAAAACCTAGCAAAAATATGGGGATATGGGTGGACATACAGTAATACACATGAACAAGTCATATATAATTAATTGCGTATTTGGGCTTTTTAACCAAGACCTTACAGATATTGTGCTCACTATTTTTAACTTTCTTTTTGCCATCTGGTTTGTCAGTAATGCTTGTCCTCATGCCATTTTGGACAGGTGTAGTTTCTCCTAATAAAATATCACGCTATAGCAGCAAACTGTTTCAAACAACTGACAGGATTATCGTGTGAAAGAAAATCATCTCAGGATTTAAATCATCTCAGGATTTATACACAACTAACTCTGATTTTCTGGCACCATCATTGAGCAATAAGGAGGATCAGCGCAGATTTGATTGTGGGGGTTCAGGGATAGAAGAGGTCTTGGTTGAGTTTGAAGAAAATATTAAGAAAGTTTCAGGGGCAATCAATAAATAAAAACAATTTTGAAGCTGTGGAGGAGTTTTTGATGAATAAAGTCTTATCCGAGAGAGTAATGACATTCACAACGGGATGCGATTAGCTAAAATCCAGGCTTAAAACCAGCTGTGCACACATTCACACAAGGAGCCTGTGTGCACGCCGTCTATAGACATAAACACTAAATAATGATATTTATTTAAGTTATGTATTAAATCTTACTAAACATTTGTCTGACCTAAAAGGCAGTTATGTCATTTTCTGATGTAAAAAATAGAGAAAATAAAAAGAGCAAAGAAAGGAGAAATGTATAACCAAGAGTGTTTAGGCCTCAGAAAAATTCATTTCTCTCTCATTGCTATGATTCTGATTAAATCTTTTAGAAGATCAAAGTATTAATATGTCTTTACCCCCTTAATCGCTTCAGTTTTTATAGATTTAAACTGGTTGGACAGGCAAATCACACAACAGAATGACAGTCTATCTTCTTTATAAAGGTATTAGTGATGTAATCGTCTGTCTTTGTTTGCTCCATAGGAATAACACAACATCACTATAATCACATCCAAGTCAAAAGAGAAATCAGCTTAAGTAAAATGAATCACCAAAGCCCGAGTAAACTATACCACACTATTATCACCTCACTGTCACACCAATGTTTAGTTTTAGATTGTGTCAGAAATGAAAAAATCATGGGTTTGATGATGTTAAGAAAAACAGGTATGAAAAATAGGTGTGAAAGATTTTCCTGCGTTACAACTTAAACAAAGCATAATGATGTTCATTTTTGAAAGGGCATACTAATAATCTCAAATTCATAATAATTATGCAACATCGAACAAACCTAAAGTATTTTTTCGTAAATGAATCAGAGAGTGAAAAGAGCTGGTAAAAGACTTGACATTAGAGGAGATAATGCAGGTACAAAATGGACAAGCCCATGAATAATGTGCAAATGGAAAAGGCTTCCTGAATAAGACTTAAGATTTGTAAATGGACCGTATAAAAGGTCACGCTATCACATTTGGTCATCCTGCAATAACAGGAGAGAGAAAATGAAGGAGTGAATGAATGAGTCTTTTAGCATCAGCACAGAACAGCGTTTTCTCACTTTTACTGCAACAATAAGAATAATGCATTAGTGGGAAATGGTTTTAAATGCACATGTAGACATAACCTTTTTATTATTTTAGAATAATTAATAGTGTTCAGATTTAGTGTGTTCTTGGTGGGTCTACATTGTGGGCTGCTCTGTTTTTATGAAAGAAATTTACATTTACATTTAGGCATTTAGCTGATGCTTTTATCCAAAGCGACTTACAAACATTAGGAGACAAGAAATTGCTTAGTAAACATAAAACATAATAATAATTATTATTATAATTATTAATTATTATTAATAATTAGTGTCCCCCTAAAACATGGCAACCCAGCACATGTGTGTCTCCTCTCCAGCTGATCTTAGAAGTCTCATATTCTCATATTTGACCATCTTCCTGTGGTCTTGTTGGAGCTGGACTCACCAAATGACTGCTCTTTAATGTCAGCATCATAAGCACTCAAGTGGCCCCCTGAATCTCCTTTAAATGCTCTTATCGCTTTCCGCTTAAAGCCAAAGTCATTTATGTTAGGTAGCGAGCGAGCCCTGCGTGTGTGCGTACGTGTTTGTGTGTATGATTGCTTGCGGTGCACTTGAGCAATGTGTTTGTGTTTGGCTATAGTGACCCGCCTTCATGAGTTTTTAATGTGTAATAATGTAGCGAGTGTATGGAAATAGCTCATTGCCCTTTTCGGAGCGCAGCCAGATGCTGGACAACTTACACTGAATAGCCATAATTATGATGGGCAAATATCAAAATGCTGCGAGAACATCATCCAGTTATCATCTTATGTGCTGTTAATGATAATGCCTGTCCTGGATTAGATTAATATTCATATAGTTTGGTTGTGGTAGAAACAGAAGTATATTAAGGAACAATGCCACAGGCACATAATGATCAATAACACATTTTGTATTTTTTAGAAAAGTAATCTTCACATTTTTGTAGTTTCTATATTTAACAAAACAATAACATATTTTGCTATCTTACTGACCTTGACTTGGTGACTTGGAGTTTTATTGCGTTTTGGTCATACCCACCCGTATGAGATTAGCAGGACACAGAGGAGATGGACATGACATTTTAAAATGATAGGATGGGAGGGTGTATTTCAGAGTACAGAAAGGACACAGTGTATATGCAGGGATGAGTATTTTGAAGGATGGACAGATACTGTAAAGACAAAGATTGCGAGGGCAGTTGAGGAACACGAGAGAGAAGAACAGAGAGAAGGCCCGAGGCCTCTGTCGTCCTGCTTTCATCTGTTCATTCGCTCAGTGTGGACGAGAGACGTCTGTTGGGAGGACAGTGACTGACGTGTGCGTTCTGTGACAATCGTCCTCTGAACCACCACGAACAGAAACCCAGATTACATGTCTAATAATAACAGCCAGAGAGATTTTTATATTTTCTTAAGATAATAGACCGAATTGCATTGCAGTTGATGTCACTCCATGACATTTTGTTTATGTCTGTAATATTAGTAATATCATTTTAAACATCGCTTTAGTATCTCTGTTTTTCTCCTAGACATCAGTGAGATTAACTGGAGAGCAAATGGAAACTTGTTTAAGTCTCATGTGTGTCTCAGATATTTCTCCTGAGAAAAAGAGTCAGAAATCTCACAAATGTCTCTGTCATTAGAGTCAATATTATTTAAGATTTCAATATGAACATTTCTCCTTAAATTGAACCAAATCTAGATTATTTTACCTATACAATCTACATTCATTTTACACCTCCATTATCTTCATGAATTTAACAATTGTCTCATTTGCTTGTTTTTATTTCTCTAAAGCAATTTTCGGAAAAACATCTGAGACTAAGTTACAGTAAATGAAACACCAGTCCATCAAATCTTCTGAGCTATCAAACTTTCATCTGGGGTATGTATAAAATCATAATTTTTGTAACTTGGTTGAATTGTAGGTATTGTACATTGAAGTATGTGTTTCTGATATTAATCTTTGTGTAAAAGCAGCTGAAATCACATTATTTGCAGCCAGAGAATATAATCAAAACCTGTTTTATTTACTTACGTAGATGCACATGTATGTTTCTTTATCACAGATGAGTAAAAGTCAAAAGAAGTCTTCACGCTATTCTCATCCCTGGAGTCACTCTATTGATATTTTTAACCCTCTTTCTCACCTGCCAGGTGTTAATCATAAGCATAGTTATTTAGAAAAGTAACAGCACACCATTCTCACTGAGCCGTACAGTTTAGTTTATCTTTCATGTCTTTAGCGTGCACGGTGCGGGACGAGTTACGAGTTTAATACTTGGAGAAGGTGGTGTATTCAAATCCCCAACTCTAAACATGAGAGAGAGTATTTCTGATGCTTGCCCTAGCACTAATAATCTTCATCTGTCTTCCTTTTTTTTAGTTCTCGTGCTTGTGTTTTCTCCCAAAGTAACAGTTGCCAGGTTACGGCTTCTTGTAATGCGCAGTCATAATTATTTTGAATAAATAACAAGAGGCATTTTGAGAAACGACTTGACTAAAGATTGGGATTCTGCTCATGAGAGAATGCAGAGGAAGCCATGCTCCAATGCCTGCGCGAGAGAGAGCGAGAGAGAGAGAGAGAGTCTATATCAGGATCCATTAATCATATCACCTCATTAAAACACAAGAACAGAAAGGTTGGCAAGCGTGAGAGTGTGTATTTTACATGTGACTGCATTTTACCTTAAATCTTAATTTATTTAGTGCAACAGCTTAATAGCCGTCTTTGTGCGCTGTGTGTGTGTGTGTTAATCCCACTAACCTCCACTTCTCCAGCGGTGCAAGTAAGGTCAGTGGGAGTGTATGACAGTGTCCTTGTATCAGACGGGTGCTCGAAGCGAACCGTGTTAGTAAACACATTGTCTAATAAAAGTCCTCCTCTGGAAAGGGACACGCATGCAGATAATGTTCATTTGCATCCTGCCAGTCCATAAACTGCGGCCGTATCGCCATTGAAAAGCGTTTCGTTTTCCAGATGGTCAGCTCCAGTATTGAGTCCCACAGGCGTGCATACACAAACACAATCTGAAAAGCACTGTGTAAGCTTGCCCAGGCGTGGCCATTTTTCTACGAAACAGAACAATTCAATTAGGTACAGAGAGTTCCCCTCCAAATTACTGATGAAGGATAAACAGGGTATTTAGAGGTCTCGCTCTCTTTTCTCTCCGTGCACGTGCGTTTTTCCGTGAAATCATCTCTAATCTCTTCACCCAACCCCCGGCTTGCTTTTTCTAATTATGTTATAATATTTTTTTAATAAGGAAAGGGGTTTTGTCCTCTGCTGTTTTGATTAAAGCTGCAAACAGTGAATTTTGTTTCTGTATTGCCAAATTGCAGATTACTTTACATATGGATCTTTATGTGGGTTAAAGTCAAATGAACATTTCTTACAAAACTCAATTATTTAAATAATCTTTTTAACCAAAAAGTGCCTTGACAAATTAGGTCACTGCACAAATAAAGACATGTTCAAACCTTGTTCATATAATTCACTTATTCTGGTATATATCTGATATTTTCTCTCTTATTATTTTACAACGGTACCACAGTATTCTTTACACTGAAGTAACATGGGTCCATGAATACAGTAATAATTAATGCCAGTATTTCCATGGTATTGTAAGTTTTTTTATTGTGCTTTAATGAAATAAACACCTTATAATTAATAAGATCAACTGAAGTCTTAAGGTCAACTTTTGCTGTTGTTTCTCTCTGTTCGTGAGCTTTTACAAGCATATGGCTAAACACAATCGTGTGTATAAATGTGTTTTGTTGAACTTAAGGTCAAGTGTTAAGGTCAAGAGCTTCACTAACATGAATGTAATCTGCTTTAAATGGAAACATTGCAGCTTTATTTATTTGCCTAGAGGTTGTAACCTGAGAAATAAGGTTACTGCACAATACTTTTCACAATAAGATATTTTTTATATCAAAAACGTATTGGACAGAATGGCCATTCATTATTTAAACGTTACGTTTGTTTAAAATTAAACATTGACAAGGATTATTGTATGAAGGTAAAGTTCAAACAGGTGACATCACATTCAAAGAGCCATAATGTAGGCAGATGGTGTCAGTTCTGTGAACTTGTCATGCGTCTCATGCATACACAAACATCCCATCATTTTCACACTGATGTTTTAAACTAATTAAAAATCTCATTAGTCGAATTGGAATAATGATTTAATGATCCCTTCATTGGCATATAAATCAGGTCATAGTGTCGCAGATTCAGATTTGCATCGATTATGAATCATTTCAGAGGACTGACGCTGGAATATTTCCTGAAGCAGGTCATAAATGATGATTATTTTTTAAAACCTGGAACATTACTGTATTGTTTATCTTTCTAAATGGCATTTTTAATCCTTGTTTGACTTGGTCTTAGTAACTTTTCAAGATGCTATCTGTCTCTGCTTTTTCTCAGGAGAGAGGGAGTGTAAAAATAGGAATGATGCAGAGATAAAGAGGGTGCAGGACAAGACAACCAGATATTTGTAATCCACGATAAAGTTTAAAAGTCACTTTTTCAATGTTCTGGCCAAGATTGTCGGCTAATCACAAATCCAAAATCCAATCTGGAGTTTGTAGCTAATTCCAGTAAGGTCCTGGCGCATGACGTTAGCAGAACAGCCTCCAAACAACTTACATGCAACCAACCCATGAATGTCTGAACTGAATTCAAAATCAGCCTCCGAGCGATAAAATGGCCACAGGCCACTTCTTTATTTCCTGCCTGGATAGAATCAGGCCTACAACAGGACAGCTGTAAAAGAATTCCTTTTACCACTGAGATATCGAACTGTAATCTCACATCTATAACAGCTGTTTAAAGATTCAAGACTTTTACACACTGAGCTATATCGAGAGAGAGAGAGAGAGAGAGAGATAGAGAGAGAGTTTAGAGGAGATATTGAGAGAGAGAGAGAGAGAGAGAGAGAGAGAGAGAGAGAGAGATTTAAATGACACATAAGAAGGACAATGACATCATGTCTCAATTATCAATTAACTAACAATGAGAAATGTATGTTTTACAGCATTTATTATTCTTTGATAATCACAATACAATGGTTGATAGTTCATTGTGCATTATTTAATGTTAACAGATACAATTCTGATTTTTTTTTTTAGAAAATAATGAAATTAACATGAACTTTCATTTAAAAAACTGTCATACCAAAAAGTTTTGCTTTTACACATCATTAATTTTTTTTTAAAGTTTTGGTCTCTAAGGACAAGGTTGCTGCAGTATTGAATATATATTTGCAAAGCATGAACATGTTTACTTTTCAGAAGCCGTGAATTTTCTTTAGCAACTTTAACAAGCTTGAGGCTGTCTAACAGTTTAGCCTCTCAGGACAATGTTGTTGTTACTTAGACTGTATTTATGGAAATATTGTCAACAGCAGCATTTGTTTATTTTTACTGTAAATTAACAAAAAGGCAAAAGATGAAACATAATATCTCAAGACTTTCAGTAGGTGATCTCAGGATATGGAAAATGTAGTACAATATTTTATCATGTGATCATTTGTTTAAAAGTCTTTTAACACTCACATGTGCAGAGTGTGTTACCACGTTTTTTCCTCGCTTTGGTTTTCTTCTGTTCACACATAGGAGACTTTCACACAAGACGCGTTGCTGTGTTCTATTTTTCCAACTTAAAATCACAAACTAAATATCAAAGTGTTATTGGTAATGTCAAAGAATAAAGTGGATTAATGTCGTCATCTGTCAGATAGGGAAGACACCTGTGACAGCTCGATGCCAGAATCCATCCGTTACCATAGCGAACAGAGGCGTGTACAGGATGTCCTGCAGTGAGGTCCGCTGAAAGTGTGTTGCGCAGAGGAAGTGCGTCTCGCGCACTTCACAGAGTGGCAGATCCCCCAGAGCGTGCAAAACCGGCCGGTGAACGCGTATGGTGGCAGTTCCCCTGCTGGGTTAAAAGATGACAAAATGAAAAGAACACACATGCTGAGACATCTTGTGTGCGAGGCTCACCGAACTACTGAGACCGAAATGTTTTGAAGGAGAAAGAAAGTAATTTAAATGTCTTTTTACTTA
Source organism: Beaufortia kweichowensis (assembly GCA_019155185.1). Taxonomy (NCBI): domain Eukaryota; kingdom Metazoa; phylum Chordata; class Actinopteri; order Cypriniformes; family Gastromyzontidae; genus Beaufortia; species Beaufortia kweichowensis. The sequence continues at coordinate 1,653,408 of CM032813.1, read as the reverse complement.
AGCACCCCAAAGATTTGAAAATGGACCCATGCGGTGGGTTGTTTACTTTGGCTTTACTTATATGTGAAATGGATCAGTTTGACATTTTTAAATTGAGTTGCCAATATGCCTGTGCTCAAAAATATATACAAATTAAAAATGCAACCGCAAACCTTGGCCGAAGGCTATTTAGAAGAGCTTGGGTTCATGACCCTGCTGATAGAAAAAATGAAACTGTCACAGAAATTCTAATGGATTTAATGGTTTTAATGGGAATAGTATTGATTTTAATAGAGACTATTATGGGCTGTGGGTCTCTGGTAATGTGTTTTGTTGGTGGTGTTATCTGGCAGATGGTAACCCATGTTTTGCTATGGTTTGTAATGGTATTTATAATGGAAATTTGAAGTGATTTTTGGAAAGGTAAACGTAACCCAGTTTGACTTGATTTAAATACCAATGACTCCAGACTCTGTTTTTAATATGTAAATGCACCTGCACGATTCAGGTGTACAGCGTCACGCACACACAGACACTCCAGCATTGTAACTCGTGGGACGTGCTCGATCCTCGGTCCACCGGGGTGAGGCCTGTCAATCAAACACCAGGCGAATCAGCATTCCTCTGTCCCTGCGACCTTGTCAAACGGTGGTTGATATCTCCCCGAAGAGAGGCGTTATTATGGTTACTCATTATCTGTCTGCTTTTAGAGTCGTTTGTTACGCTGACTGATGGACCTTTTAATCAGAAGTACAAGAGGAAGTTGTTGGAAATAAACTGCGTAGGGTTTCTCTGAGGGAAAATGATGTGTTAGCATGTGTGTGGTGGCTGATGGGAGCTGTCATTTCACACACACTTGAACAGATGCTTACAGTATGATGTAAAGGACTGACCCTGCTTACACTGTTCCACGCTGATAATGTTGAACAGAGGACAGCTGGCCTTGAGTTATTAAATCTCATGAAAACCATTAAGATTGTAAACGCTTTATTTTCATAATAGTTTAGATCATTTAGCCTGAAATTTTCATTATCCAAATTTTCGTTCCGGACATTTTAAAGTCTCAGTAGTGACTCTCATTAGATGGAAAAACGTCTTCTGATTTCTTTTAAATCAGTGGAAATGTAAGGCTGTACTACCTTGGTAAGTATATATATCTGTAAAAATGGTATCATGACAACATATGCTTTTGCATTAATTCATCAAAATTATTTAAATTAAAGTTACATAACTTTAAACCAGCAACTTAAAGCTGAAACCTGGTAAATAATAAACAAAAATTTTTGGAGCAAGTACATAAAGAAATTGTTAAAAATGCCCCGATTAATAATGGTAAACTTGTAAAAAGATGTATAATTTGAGCTGTCTGGTACAATTATGTAGAAAATGTCAGTTAGACGTCATCTGACGTTAACAAGTGTACAAATAAGTATATAATGTAACATACGGTTTTATTTTTCAAACTGTGATGGCAATGTAAAGACAAAAGCTGCAGATTGTAGCTTTTCGTTTTTATATTGAAGTAAGTGGAAAAGTTTAGATAAAGATGTGTGTGCATTTGTGTCCAGGTTAGAAAAAGGGGAAGAGAGGCTGGTGCACACAGTGTCCATGATCCAATTAGAAGATGATTGTGTTGAAGTTGCTAATCCTGATTTAAGAGTGCTGAGCATGATAGTGTGCTTAAAGCAGCGTGAAAAACAAATATGACCCCATCTCTAAAATCACCAGCCGGAAATTCCTTTTCTGTAACTCTGATGTTGCACATTGTTAGGACGACCTAACCAATCTCATCCCATGAGCACAAAATAAAACGAGTTCATCAGATGCTATACTAACAGCACACACATGCAGCAGTCCCTGAAACAGCACATACTGTTATTGTCTAAAAATACACATTGCTAGCTATTATCACTAACCACAAACACATATAACTTTAGTTTTCCTTGCAGATGTATACATATGTATAACTGAAATACTAAGATGAGGGTTAGTCAATAGATAAAAGAATGAACCAACTACAGACATGTAAATAAATTAAAAGCAAATGTTATTTACAGTTATATGTGGGATGTTGTTGGAAGAATATAAATAAAAAGAAAAATGCATCATACTCCAATTGTATGTTTTTATTTCTTGGAAAAGCATCTTCTGACTCTGTTCCACTCTTTGTTATTTGGTTGGTTTCAGAACACTTAATTTTACACAGAAAATGTTTTCAGTGTCCAGATTTTTCCAAACCCGGCTCAGATGAGGCTTAATGTGAATTCATATAAATGTGTGTGTGTTTGTATGGCTTTGTGAGCGTTCTGTGAATGAATTGTGTTGTTCTTGGTTGTGTTTGCTCATAAATTCCACACACACATGTTAGCATCCCTCCCCAGAGCCATGTACACAAATACATTTTAAACAAACCCACTGTGTGCATTACCATTTTCTACGAAAAACAAGTTTTTGCCGAACCAGAAGTGTAGTTTAAAGACTGCTGGCTATCTTTTTGGCCATTATTGTATGCATTCAATAATTGTTAAAGTAAGAGAAATTAAGTAATAGGCCGTTGGCATGCTGCAGGCACTAGCGTGATGCGCCAGCGTTGCCCAACACAAGCTGTTCCTCTGTGTCCTAACTGTAGAGAAACTTTCATCAGGCTCCCACCAGATCCGGTTGCTCATGATTGACCACGGCAGAGCTGAACGGACACATCGGACCGCTCCACCTGAGAGATGATTTCACATCTGCCATCTGTACCGCTGCGGCACTTTCCAACAGACACCACGGCCGTATCAGCGGCAGGACTGTGAAGGACAGAAAGACCTGTCAGAGGACCTCTGCTTACACCTCCCAGACGTCACACCTCACTGACTTCGGCTGGGCAGAGGATGGGACGATCCCTTCACCAGTGCCATTAAAAGATTCGCTTTTCAGCTTGATCCAGAAAGGTGGAAGGGGAGAAGAAGATGAGAGGTGAGCCTGTGCTGTCATCTACAAGGTTGCATGCACTCATACAGACATTAACTATGTGGTTCAGATTCATTAAGAGATGACACACATCCTAAACCGACATGAGAACGACACAGGCCATAAAAATGACTTAATTGTCCTTTGTTGTTTTACATCTAATGTTTCTTGATATGTGTCTATACTCATCATCATGTCTTTTAAACCCCCAAATATCTGGCTTTCTTTGTTCTTCAGAACCAACTTTTAAATAACCCAAAAGCATTATTAAATCATTTCACAAATGGGTTTAGTGAAAAACAAACTAAAAACAAAATCTGTTGTGTGATTAAAATGTCTTGACCTATGTGCCTGAACTGTGTTGTTTGCACAGTTTTAGGACGTTTACTTTTTAAAAAATGTGTAACGGCTGAAACAACTGTGAAATACACAACAAGAGAGTATACTGTAGGAGGAGAGTGATATAATGGCAATGGTGATATTTTTAGTATGTTTTTCACCAAACCCCTTCATATGCCTTCAGGAAACATGAAATATATGTCACGAGACATGTGAAGTTATTTAATGATGCTTTTGAGTCCCTTTGAAGCTTAAAAATGGGGTCATCATTCACTTACACTGTAAACACAAAACTCAAAACAACACATTTTAAAAATCTTTGTTTCATTTCTGAAGATCAAAGAAAGCCGTCAGGGGTTTGAATGACATGAGAGCGAGTAAATAATGACAAAACCTTCATTTTGGCTGAACTATTTTTTAATACAGTTTCTGTTTTGTAGATAGTTTGTTTTTCTCCTGCATTTATTGGTATCATCATTTCAGTTATATGCTGAGCTTTCTTTCCTTTAGCCATCAGTATTTTTGTGCATATACTGTGCGTGTATATTATATGTGTGTATATCATTCAACAGAACGTCCCTTTCATCTCAAGGGCTCGGTCCATTGATCTGGATATTTAATTTCATTCAGGAAAGCCCATTTGTAAAGGGATTCCTCTCGCTCTCTCTCTCTCTATTTCTCTCTCTCTTTTCATTCAGCACTGTTTAGCTCCTTAGTGTTGTTTTCAGAGACAGAATAGGCTGGTCTTTTCATTGATGATAAGGGGAAAATGAGAGAGAGAGAAGGAACCAGGGAGAAAATAAGAGTGTGTGAAACGGCTTGAGTCAGTGTATGCCGGATAGAGAGACATCAGCAGGATACCTGTCAGTCAAGAAGCACAGACTGTGAGAAAGACTAGCTCTTCTGAAAGTAGAAACCAAGCAACACATTAGCACTGCCTGCGTGTATATGCCTGAGATTTTGTGTTCCCATAATTAACAGAAAAATACTGAATATTTAACTTAAACTGCAAAAGCAATTTGCATATCCCCATGTATCACTTTCATCTTTTTTTTAATTTAATCAAACTATTATACCTTTACTTTCTGTATTTTTATTATTGTTTTTTAAACGCTTTATGCATTTTTTCTGCCTTTAACATTGTTATGAAACAGTTTCTTTCTTCTTCTTAAATCCAAGAAGGTTTATAATATATAGGTCTTAACTTATTAATATATTTAGGTTATTTAACAAGAAATTGCAAGTATCCGTTTTATAGGATTTACAGGATAATTTGTGATTAATGTGAATATTCTTCTAGTTTAGGGCCTTAATCAGCTATTTTTGCATTTAACCATGAAACATTTTGCATGTTTTGTATGTGTTTAAACATACAAGTGGCAATATTACCATGTTTTCTATATTTTCATAACCGCTATCTATATTTACACCAATGCAAAATTGTATAAAGCGCTATAGAAATAATTTTGCTTAGAATTGAACAGTGGGTGTGTGCCGTGTGTTTTCATGTTATCAAGCCTTTGTGCAACACAAAAGAGACGAACACAACCTTTCTCAGCAAGGCTTCTGCTTGTCACAACATTCTCTGCTCTTATTTGTTTTAGCTAATGCTAATAAGGTTCACATCTCACCTCTGTTCTAAACAAAGAACTGTAAAAAATACTCGGCTTGGTTTTTTTGTTTGCTTTGCATTTGTTTTATTCCAGTGTTTTATTGAAAGGATGTTTAAATCTCCACATCACATATTGGCTGGTGTTGACTGATCTAGTAATCCTAGACAGTAGCCAGTGCTAAAAGCTTTGGTCCTGTCGGGTGACAGAGAGTTTGTGAGGCACAAATGGAGTTTGAGGCGTCCCGTTTTAGTTTAAATATGGCCTGGGATGAAATTTTAAACTGTGCAGTCGTGTCCTTTGATTGACAGTGAGGATTAAGTTGTTCAGGCATTAAGAGATACTGAATGTACTGAACACAGAAAGAAATAAGAAGAAGATGGTTACTTACAGTATAACTGTACAGTAGATTTTATCTGTATTTATACTGCCTGTGAACAGAAGAAATTATCAGAAAGGGAAAAGATCAACAGGTTGCATAGCTTTCGTTCTCCCAATCTGTTTTACTATAAATGTCACTTATTCTGTTGGGAGTCTTCTCACACGCACACACATTAAAGTAACCTTCAACAGCCCTTCTCCACTATCTCAAAGATTTTTTTATAAAGGAGATGAATAAAAAAGAGAGACAACTGTGGTAATGTGCTTTTATTGCATCTCAAGGTGTAAAGAAATGTAAAGAATAAGGTATGTTATATGGTAAAGTGAGGTATGCTTGCTATAAAATATATATATTTTCATTTGTTACACATTTTCCTACATCCTAGTTTAAGAAGGACAGACTATAAGTTATATAAGGGTTTATTTTCTAGAAACATGCGTGTTTTATTGATCAGGCAAGAAACAGTTTGGATGAGTCGACTGTTCGGAAAGTTTTATATGTTTTTATAGTACAATCTCTTTAAACTCTTCTAAAAGGACAATTGGCCCTTTAAGTGTTTTGACTATATGTCTGTCGATGTCAGTCTGTCCTGTCAGCAGACGAATTATATTATTTGGCTGAGTCATAATGACACCTTGCAGGTCGTCTAAAATAACCCTCATCGCCACAGAAAGAAGAATCTGAGAGAAAGAGAAGGGCTAAAAGGTTACGCTATAATGTGCTGTTTTGCCTCCTATCTCTTCCCCTTTGTTTCTCTTTCTCTATCAAATTGTTATTCTCTGTACAATCCCACATCAAAGAGAACTGATAATTTTATCAATTTCAACCTGAGGAAATACCATGATACGAAAGAGAGAGAGAGCGCAGGAGAGAGATGAGGGCGAGCGGAAAACAGACAAATGAGTATGTTTGGTTGCTAAGGAACTGCTTGGTTGTGCTCAGATTGTACTGTCTGCTGTGTCAAAGTGATGCCGTGGAAACAGGGGAACATGAAACCACTTTCTCTTCCCATTTTCGTCTTCTGAACTCTTCATCTCAAACCGTTTGCATCAGGTGCGAGACCTCTCTTTAAAGGGTTACTGCTATAGCTGAGGCTCATCAGACTACTGTTAACCTCACAGCAAACCTTATGGTTAACATCTGAAAACTTTGTTCGGTGCAGCATACCTTAAAATGTGTTTTAAATTCAATCATATTTGAAATGCATGGCCAACACAAAGCACTAACCAATCACAATGAGCGCAAGAATATATTACTTCAATCAAAAATATCACACAAATCAAATGTGTTTAATTTCATTCTATTAATCTCTATTCCTTTCAAAATGGTTTTATGTTTGTGTTCATTTTAAATGTTACATCAAAGTCACTTGTCAAATCAAGCATAATTTAATATAATACACATGGACTGTTTTTAGGGCTTGTTCTTTTTGTATCTTGGCAGTCACAGTTCCCATCATGATAAAAGAGCTTTCTGTATGTTTCTTTTTTGTGTGTTTCATCGAGGAAAGAAAGACATATGATTTTGGAATAACATTACGTCCTAAATGATAACAGATTTTTCACGTTTGGGTGAACTAATCCTTTTAACATCGAATGTGTTTTGTTTGTTGATGGCGTTTTGTCGCACAGCATTTCCACATTCGCTGTGGACCGACAGATGACTTGTTGCAGGAAATTAGTTGCTTTTCGCCTGATTAGGACACAGTTTAATGCTTTTCACAAGTGCGTGTAATCATTGAGAGCAGAAGAAATGAATATAAATGTTTTTTGCTCGCAGCAGAGAGGCCCGGGCTTGAACCGCACTTTATTTTCCTCCTCCTGGATGCAATTATGGAGCTGGCATGGTGGAGAGATGCCAGAAAAATGTTTGCAGGAGTGAGGTTAGGAGCCCTTTATGCATCCACAGTTATGTGATTGGCAGTATTAGATGAACATGCTTCTGTGAACCTTTTGTTTTCCTCCTTAGTATTCTCAATTTTTCATGTCACAGGAATTGCAGAAATAGACAGTGAGAGTCTTATTATGGTGTGTGACCGTCTGGAATTTTGAGTTACCTTCTGTACATATGTCAGTATGAAAAATGAATTTATTTTATACTACCTGCTTGTTCTTTCTGTTTTTCCCTGACATTATTTCACACCTCCATTCACGAGAGGCCAAAGTAAATAACAGCAATTACAATAAGGCCATTCACACTAAATCACTGTGTTTATACCTGTTCTCTCTTGTCCTCACATGCTCTCTCTTTTTCTGTGTTTATGAAAAGACAGAAAGTTGGGGCAAGCAAGAGAGGTCATGGGTTAAGAAAGATAAATAAAGAGGATATGAAAGCGCAAAAGACAAGGTCAAGGTAAAAAGCAAAAGAGGTAGCCTACATGGAAAGAGTAAATAACAAAAGGTTATTAGTCGCTATTCATTGAAAATGAATAAAATTAAGACTGTGTCAATAAGGTTAAACTCTGTCATAAAATTACAGAAAATATCCATCTTAATAACCAAAACTTGTTTAAAATATTTATAAAAACGTTGCCTTATAAGTTTGGTTAACTCTTTACCTTTTAAGCAATTTAGGTGCCAGTGAAAAGTTTAGAGACAGTTGACAAAAATGTTTCTTAAAAATATTTTACTGATACTGTATATTATATTTCATAAATGTTTGTTTTTTCGCTGTGCAAAGAAAAGTTGTAACCGAAAGGAAACCTTTAAGACCATGAAGAAACTTGGTCGCGCTATTGGGGCGTGGATTCCTCCGTAGATAGCCACGCCCACGAATATCCACTCTTCTCATTTGCATAAAAGTCATCCTGTGTGTTCGACTTCATGCAGCGCTGCGCAGATCGATCAGCCTATGACATCCATCATCGCGATAGTTGACGTCATAGGCCGATCGTTCTGCGCAGCGCCTGCGCAACTCAATCCCACAAACCACCGCGAGGAGTACTCGTCTACTTGTGAGGCATCTTTGCTTTTTAACAAATCTCAGCGTGTTTTTACACTTTCACAACCTTCCAGCGCTCGTCTTCAGTTGTTTTCAGGTAAGATTATATTGTGTTGTGTTTGTGCTGAGACGTGAACGTCTAAATATAACACGTGACATTTAATTATGAGGTTGTTACTTCGTGATCTTTGACAATGAATGTGTTTGTGTGGTTTCAGTGAGAAACATCACATTAAAAACATTAATGTTGACATATTAAGATTTTCTGACTAATGTAGAAGTTTATTCCTGCCAGTTGGTTATTTTGATTTGCCTTTAATGTGTGTTTATTGTGTTTTTGTCGACAAACCAAAATACTGCTGCCACCTGTTGCAGTTAACAGGATAACAGTATGTTTGTGATCTGGATATTCAGGGTTTCATCTTTACAACTCTAATATTAATATTATTAATATCTCTCTGTTGTATTTTATTAGATCAGAAGACTTTAATTTCAGTGGTATTTTAACTGGTATACATAACTAAAGAAAAGTCAATTTGAACAGAACATGAGGGTTAAATTAAGCTTTATCTCTTTAATTCAAGCACTGCTGTGTGTTTTTTTAAGTTAACAGGAAGCACTTGAATATTTTATTAAATCACTTTATGTAAATTTATAATTCATTATATTTATAAAAATAACTTTATAATATATTTTGCTGTCAAATAGTTTTGGAGGTGCCAGTAAGTGGGAAACTTTACACACTCTTAAGTACCAAATGTATATTCTTCATCTTGGAAAAATGGCAGAACCCTTTCAGTACTAAATAGAACCCTTTTATACGGATCTGTAAAGAATCTTGACTTGAAAAGTGCTATATAGAAACACAAAAGGGTTCTTTAAAAACTTTTGCCATTCTTAAAGAATGATTCAAGAACCAAATTTCTTCAGAGTTTAAGTCTTCCCGTGCAAACCTTCTTTAAAAACCTCCAAGGGAATCAGAACAATCCAGGGAGCAAAGTCATGTATTATTTTCAGATTGAATCTTATGTTTCACTTGGAAATACTTCACTTTAATATTTAGCTTTTTCTGCTTTGAAATATTCACTAGTTAATACTGAATGTGTTGTAGTGAGATACAGCAAACTGTGACTCGTGAGGAAATCTATAATGTGCACATATATCCCTCAAAGGGGTTAAAACATAGACAAACCTCCTTAACTGCATAACATGAGTGTCACCCAGCGCTCATGAATAATAGAGATTGTGATGTTTTGCTCTCTATGGAAAACCCATTGGATATGGAGTATCTGTATCACCTGTAAGTCAGTGTGAAATACGGTTTATTTTACTCCGCCTTGATTATTCCTGGCATGAAAATGTGTAGAACGAGAGAGCAAGAAGCATGTGAGCGAGCAAAACGAGTGAACGCAGCTCATGCATGAGGGGACACGACACTTGAAATGGGTTACATGCCTGACTTAGCTTTGTAGTCGAAGATAATAGCAGGAACCAGCTGCGAATTGCTGGTTCGATACCTGCGCGAGCACGCTTCCATTTATACACCACAGAAACACAAACCAGCGCTCAGAACGACAGAACTCAACAGCTATTTGGGGACAGGATGAGAAGGGTGAGAGAGATACTGAGTCTCAGAGAGAGAGAGAAAGTGATTTGTTTTATCTCAGTGGTGAGATGCATCAATCTCTAATCATTGTCTCTTTGCAGGTGCATGGGTAAGGAATAGATCTGTCTGACAGCTATTTAAAATAAGAGCTATTTTAAGGGGTGCAAATACATCAGAGAAGATTGGTCAATATGTTTTCGGTGGATTCAAAATGCCTTGAACGTTCTCTAAACAGCTGGATGCAAAATGTTCTGTTCTGAGGTCAAGTTTTGGGAATGCAGTCTGAATGTTATAATTAGTCTGATATATAATCAGCCATTTTCAGATTTACAGAAGTGTTAGTTCCAAAATCTGTTGGCAGCCATTTGCAATCCTGTTCAACCAGGTGAAATAGCACTATGATGTGAGCATTTTATTAATGTAAAATTGTTGTTTTTTTCTCATTACAAACAAGCCACGTGTAAATTTGTCCAAAGTTAATAGATATTAACAAGATGTGGCAATGCAATGTGTAAAGTAAAACGAGACGAGCTATTTTGGAGTGCTTGTCAACCTGTGTGCATGTGCAGTAGCTGAATTGACCTTGGAAAGGGTGTTTGTTAGCCCAATTTAAATTTAAGAAACAAACATTATGACTTTTAAGTTGATGTCTGGTTTAAGTGATGCTTGGAAATATGTCATTTAATTGTATGAATATCAGTATCACCCCATTCATGTAGTTAGGCCTGGGGTCTTGCTATGACTAAAATAGCTGCTCAGAGGCATTGCAAACATGGCTGTAGAGTACCATGACTTTGATTTATTTTAGTGCCTTATTCACAAAACGTATCATATAAAATGTAGCCGAACCAACCTGCAAGCTGGAGAATGTCCATGATTGCATTCAGCATAGATTTACTTGCAAATTCTCAAATACACAGCAGCCGCACTACATTCTTAGAAAAATGTTTTCCTTATTTAATGTAGTCTATTTTGTATGTTTGCCATATACACTGAATTGTATAATGTATGTCAGCTTTATGCTGGCCATTATTCATCAGCTCTCTCGATCAGTTGGGCATCAAGCTGCATCCCAACACATTACCTAAACTGTTTAACCTGCTTAAATAAACAAAAATGTCAGGGCCAAATGTGTTCATTTAACAGGTTAAGTATATTTTTAGGAGAAAAATTCGCTTTGTTTTTATGAATTTGCTTTGGTCATACAGTCAATTTGTATATCTTGATCTACCAGTTGAGAACCACTGGTCTACATCATGTCATTGTTAACTAATCAGCAAAGTTAATGCTGTCTGACCTGTTTAATTGTAGTTTTGCCTGGAAAATATTTTCTTCCTCATTTTATTTTTTTAATGACCACAAATGAAAAATTCCTGCATGAAATCCTTTTGTATTTTCCCACAGAATTCTTTGAGTGTTTGCTGGGTTGAGTTGTACCCTACTCCACTAACTAACATTGTCACCCCTGATTTCCACACCAAAGCATGTGAGAAACCATTGTAAGAACATAAGACGTCCCTCTTAACAGAAGCGTACCGCCTAATGTGGAGTCGAGACGAGTTTGATGTGGCTGAGTGTCTTAGTCTCTAAGCTCCCATTTCCTCAGAAGTATTTTGGACAGGTTTATAACATGATCCAGCTGTGCCTCAATGAAATTACAGCCCACTTTCAGGGATTTCCACAACAGTTAGAAAACAATGTGCAAACTGATATCATTGCCTAATGAAATTTGTTTCTTGAATTAAAACAAGGAACTGCTAGGAACTGTTTTGCTAATAAAAATCAGTATAAACATACTGAATGTATAAAATATGAATATGAATATGAAAGATGAATTTGGCTCACAGACCTTGTCAGGTAAAAATATATTTTTGTTAAAAAATGTTTTCATTTTCTACAAGGAAAGCAAATCATGTTTTTAGGACAGTAAAGATGTTTTACCTGGCAAGATTATTTTATGACATTTAACCCCCTCCAATTGTAATTACAGTACAGTGTAAATGCAGAATTAGTATCCTTGATCCAAATAACTCTTTTCTTATTACTGTAATGCACAGAAAATGTATTATTTAAAATGTATATACATGTTTACACAGTTGTTGCACCATATTTAATGGTGCAAATATTTCTTTTTACAGTAGTTATTGCATTACAGTAATGAGATTTTTGCTAAATTGTTCTTCTGTGGTGGAATGAGCTTTTAGCCTCTACTTGATCTGCTGAGATCACCAAAGTCTTCAAATTAACTCAAGATATGCCTTTTTTTCTATTTAATCGACTATTCCCTATTCTGTTTAACTCGGTTTAATGATATTAACAATTTAAAAACATCCTTGTTTACCGTGCTTATTTCATATCATTACTATTCCTATGTGTAAACATAGCTTTAGACTGTGCTTATTATTGGCTTTTGTTGAAGGCAAAAGGCTAAATTCTACCTAATTTAGAATAAAACATCTACTAAATGAATAAATGTAAATTAGTATTGTTGCAATGTAAAAAATCTAAATCTTCTTTATGCAAAATGTAATTTAATTGACATATTTTGTACCATTTGTTGATCTAAAGGAAATTTTAGTAACATCCATGATAGTGTTCATTTAAAAAAAGGTCTTTAATGGTCTCCAAAATTCACCAGAATGTACAGAGATCATGTGTGGTGTATTATTGTGTATTAATCCCGGTCTCTGAATAATGGAAGACGCTCAATGAATTGCTGTCCCCTTCAATTCCAGCTCGGTCCCTTTCCTCCAAAATGACCCCTTGTCCACATCTCTTTCTTTGGGTGAATAATAACAATAATTGGGGGCTAAATTGCAGCCTGAGAACAGAGTCGCCTGACAGTAGCTTCCTCGGGCAGGATTTCAGTATCACCCTGTACCCGTGCCACACGCTCTCTATCTAACAAAATGTGCACATGCACACAAACATACCATTAATTGTTTATTATATTTGGAAACCCGTCATTCTATCCTACTTTATCCATCTCTCTGATTTGACACGTACTGTAAGGACTCCAATTTTTAATAAAGAGCGTGTAGGGGGAAAAAAGTGAAATGGCTTGTGTGAAGTAGTCAAGGACAAACCAAATTAAGAGCTAAGAAAAGAATTTCATCCTTGATAGAGTCTTTGACCTTGTTATAATTACTTTGTTGGTCTGAATGAAAAGGAAATTAATTTAAATGTTTGATTCTGCAGAGAAACCTGTGGGCCTGACAGAATATAGAGCGAAAACAATTTTACTCGACCTCTTTCAGTTACTTTCTGACACCACTAATTGCGGCGTTATACTGAGAAAACATGGCATCCTCCTTGTCAGGGTGCAAAAACAGCAGCGAGGGAGAGGAAACGAGAGACTTTTCTGATTAAAGCGGCAATGGATTTGTTATAGATTTTGCGTTGACTCTGATTCACATTATTAATTCATGAGTCAAGCTGTCAGTCAGGTGGAAATCACTGCTGTGAGCTCTCAGCAGTCTCTGACACTGCCGCTTGTCATGCTGTAGATGTGAGAGCAAAATGGGATTTATTTACTCTAATTTGGACACTTCGGTTATAAATATGCAACCTTAAGCTCTTTACAGTCATGATCAAAAGTAGGAGAAAGAGATGAATTAAATCTTTAACTCTTAATGTTGCTCAGTTACAATGGCAAGGTCATGGATTATCATCACTGTATACATGACACACAACTGTTAACAAACTTTTGATTTGTTATTTTCCATATTTTTTTGTATTTTTTCCAGCAAATTGTTAGTTGTCAGTGCATATAAAGTTTTTGGTGAACTCTGAAATTATATTGTTTGATTTGGAAGCACAAACTTTGAAGCAAACAGCAAGAGACGGTGTATTTTCCTCCCTGGCTGATAAACATATTTATTTTGCTGTCTTTACTAGCACTATAACATGGTTAGTTGCGTTGTATTGCTGTCTGCCTTGTGACCAGACCTGAATAACTATAACGTTTCATTTTTTTCATCTTTACGTTGTATATCTCTATTGTTGTTCTTCCTGGGAGTGTAAAAATCACCCCAGCGTGGGTTCTCAGTCTAATTCGACCAATTGTAGACAACACATTGTGGCTATAAGTCCACCTTCATTTATAACCGCTGCATACGTCTTTTTTTACTTCTTTATGGCTCAAGTGTGTTGCCTAAAATCATGTGATGACCCAACTCCTCGGAACAAAGAAAAAAACTCCCCGTGACCCATTTTAGTGTGAAGTAGTGCAAGTTTCTATTCCGTTCTTACGGCTGAAATGAACAAATGAGAGCGTGGAGGCCGTCCCCGTCGTCTATAAAGAGCATTGTCTCACACAAACCAATTTATTGCAATTCCCACTAGAACAGAAATAGATTTGAGTACCGCGATTGTGCGCTGTTTTCATATAGACAATGATCATGCCTGTAGGGCTAGAGAACGAGAGAAATACAGAGGGAAAGAAAGGAAGTGACAGTGTTGGTATTGGTTCGTTGTTGAGCTGTGGAGGTTGTGTTAAATACCTCTCATGAACAAATTAAAAGCTTTCTATTGGTTTTTGCTGGAACGCCCCATCTACAGTGAGAGCACAACAAAACAAATAAGAGTACTCGTGGTGTAGACGGCTTTGTTGATTATAACCAGATCGCTCTAGATTTATCGTGAGTTGTGGTGTAGACGCTTCAGAGTTGGCTGTGCTTCAGGGCTGATCAATAATCGCATGTAAAGCGTTCGTTTCTCCTGCCAAGTCCCCGTCCCGTTTAGATATATACACCAACCTTGTGAAACAACAAGCAACTCAATATGATGAATGCAGAACAAAAGCATTACACGTAGAAATCACCAATTACTGTTTTATAAATGATGCCCAGAACAATTTAGACGACTTTACAGCTCAAATATCACACATTTTGTATGGCATAATAATGTAAGGAAAAGCAATAAAACATTGTAAATGTCACATTTATGCAAATCTTGCTGTTTGCGTTGGAATATTCTTATTTATTACACATTTTGTTATTTATTTTTCATAATATACGCATTTCCTACTGTTCATACATGATACATGATGGAAATTCTCTAATGACTGTCACTCAATAACAGCACATATGCGTTTATTTTGCGATTTTGGGTCGGGTTTAAGGTTAACAGAATGAGTTTGCTAATGATTGATGTCATGTATAACTTCCTGTCATCTTCAGTATTATAAGAGTTGTTACTCTCATAACGCAGTGGCAATTACAGTTAAGTGGTTTGTCTGTGTGATGTTTATAAGGCAGAAGAAAAAACGAGTCAATCATCTATCATGGAAATAACCGAGGGATTTAATCTGGTTTTTTATGCGCTTCTCCACGGCTACGACGATTCGCTGTAGTGTTTCTCTTAATAGCTTAGTGAACTTTCAGCTGTTTATTTCTTAATTTAATCTTCTAAACATTAATTCAAATTGTATATGTGTGCGCGTGGTCCACATCACTGTCATCCGCTGATCTCACGTTTCCCAGGGTTTTTTAAACTGACAAAACATTAATTAGAATTTCGCCTTTGTCAGCTTATCTCACACCTGCAGGACAAAAAGAGAGAAAGAGAGTGAGAGAGAAAGAAAAAGAGAGCGAGAGAGAGACACGTCTGGATGCAGAAGGAGCAGGTGGATGAGAGAGCAAACCCTCAAGTTCATCAATGTCCCCACAATTTCTGCTGGCTTTGAGATTGTATCAATGCATGCAATTAAAAAATACAAACAGGGGCACATTTATTGTAAGACATTGTTAAATCAACAGTGCATTTTAGGTGTATGTGAATGAATGATTAGCTGTGAATGAAACTCATGACCTTGCTTATTGCTAGACAAAACCACTAATGAGATCTTTTCTGTATTTCAGTCCCTTTACCTAGACAGTAAATGGAGACTTTAAATGGAGACAACAAAAAACTCTCTTAAAATTTCAGAAGAGATCTCAATAGTGCCACCAACTGTGCCGAGTTATTTTCTGCCACCTCTTTAGATTATCACAGATATGCTATACATAATTATTTTATAGCTCTGTACCTTTATTGTATGCCATAAATCATTTTATGTCTGTTCCTTTTCCCCTACAGATCTTACGGAGAAATATCTGAGACAAAGATACACTTGAGAAGTTTCAACATCCCCGCTCTTGAGCTATGAAATTGCTTGGAGCTCGTTCTGCAATTTTCCTCTGCGTATATAGAAAATCTGTTCTACGGCCAACCGTGAAAATCGTGGTAAGTAAACATATGCTGACCTTGTTTTATCTCAGTTGTAAGTGACGTAGTTTAACACATCTGTTTGCATAAACACACATTTAATATTTAAACACGACTGTACTCCCTCACTATCCTTCCAATACAAATCTTGTATCGTTCCCCTCAGAGAAAATGAGCGAGATCCATTCTCTATATATGCAGCACCTCAATTACCAAAGCGTCTGGATACAGTACAAAACACACACATGCAAACATACGCTCCCATTCCAGCACTTTCACTGAATCTCTGAATCCAGAATGGCACACAAACACTCACATCAGTGCCATGTCTCTGAATCCAGCTTGGCAAGGTCTCTCTCTCTCTCTCTCTCTCTCACACACACACACACACCTAAGCACCATTACCAGTTCTCTGAATGCGGCATGGCAGGGACTCCACACAGACAGAGCGAATGAAGCCAACAAACCTGTCGTTGGTTCCTCCTCCGCTCAGCCGGAGCCCTCCTGCTGTAAGGTGGATTGAGGGTGGCTAGCGGGGTAGAGTGGAAAGCCTTCTTCTCTCAAACCACCCAAGGTCTGACCCAGACATTTCTTGCTTGGCTTACGGTAAGATGAAGCCCCACACTGGGGCTTTTTCTTGAGTTGTTGTGGTGTCTGATCTGAAAGCCTGCTTGAGCGTTTTCAACACTGAAAGGCCAGCAGGGGTGGGTGGGTGATACCTGTAGCTATGTAACGTTTCACAAGTTTATCGCCCTTCGAGTGTGTGGGTGGCCTGTGAAGAAAGGCACAGGTACAGGCGGAGAGATACATGGACCTTGCATTTTGTAATGTTTTTTGTTTTGTTTTATTTTTTTAAGGGTGCACTGACTCTGAAACAAAGCCCCAGATGGATGAATGGATGGACCATACAGAGCAAATTATGCAAGAATCTGGAGGCATTGACCTGCGCGAGAGAGAGGTGTGTGTTGTGGGCAGTTTTCTCCGCTGTCATTTCGTAGGAGCAAGGAACGGGACAGAAAAGCTGTGATTCAAACACACCCCTTCAATCTCTGAGCATTGCAAAACAGAACAAGAGGAGAGGACAGCGAAAGCAGATGAAAATGTTACCGGAAAGGGCAGCTGCACTAAAAAACCGCCTCCTCAGAGAATTGTCCTCGGCAGACATGAAAAAATTGCATTTTGTACCACATAAAAGCCTCATCTCCATAAAAGGAAGAGAGGACGAGAGAGAAAGAGAAAGAGAGAGACGTCGCTTTTTAGACAGCCTGTCCAGAAGACCGGGTCCTCATTACCTGAAGAAAAACTGTGCCATTAAATTGAAATTTAATTTGCAAAATTGTGTTTTAATGTAGCTATTCGCTTCTATTCGTCCAAATGTGGCTTCTGTCTCCAGCATGTCTCAAGGCAATTTAATTGGACTAATAGAGACAGCTGTTATTAGTAGCGCTTCTATTGTGTGACTTTGGTAGTTTTTTATTGGTCCTGACCCTCAGGGCACGCTGATAAAGTGTGAAGTAGATTCAGAAATCAGCTTCCATCTCCTACAAGCAACAGGGGAAAGATATTTGACATAACAACGTTTGCAACAACATGTGCCGTATGGTCTCTCTCACAGTCACCAGACTTAATTTGCATGCTGTATATGTCTTCAGTATAGTCTCAAACATCCACCCTAACCTATAAAACCTCATGACCAGAACATATGTTCTTCACTTTCCAGAGAACGACAGACCTCATCATCATCACATCGTCGCTCGTGTTCGTCGAGAGGAAAGGTCACATTCAAGGTCAAGGACGAGAGGAGCCTGTATCGAAACCGAAGGAGGAGATTAACAGCTGAAGCTTCATCAAACGGCTCTATCTCTGCATAATCAAAGGGCATTAGTGACAGAGAGGCTTCAAACGGCCTGCGTTAGAGAGGCAGTCCTTTACTGATATGACGATGGAGAAGAATCTCCAGCATATTAAAGTGCCATGTGCCACAATTCACAATGAATCGAGACACAGACTCCAGTTCCCATGTCGCCAGATGATGACTCGGGAAGCAGCAAGCAGCCTCTGATATGAACACCTTGGGACTTTAGTCTGAAGAAGATCACAGGTCTGGGATCAGATTTTTATTACAGACCATATTAGAGTGGCTTGGAAAGCGAGACTGATGCCAGATCAGCGGATGAAGATGAGTGGTACCTTGATTAAATATCTTTGTTGAGATTTTTAATGGGAGTTCATCAGAAATACATGATTTTGTTGACGTTAAAGGTGTAAAACTAAAGGATGTGGTGATGTAATATCTGAATCAGTGTGATGGATAGCTAACCATTATTCATTGTTTTAATATGATATGCATTTTAGAATTATTTACAGCAAATATATATTTAATATCTATGTTTTCCTTCAGGAACAACATGAATCTTTCACAGACTGACTGATAAACAAATGAAACTCCAGGTGAGGGTTCACATGTGTCCACTGGAGGGCGTATTGAGCTGGTGTTTTTGTGCCTTTCATCTTTCAGCTGTCTGGCAGAGCTCGTAAAACACTCTTTGCATTTAAATAATGTTTCTTTTCTGTTTTTGGTCTTCAGTGATGCAAACCTATGCGAAATATGCAAAACTTGGTTTTTGGAGATATTTTACAAACCTGTGTACAATGACTTCAAAACGACACCTTTTCTCTGTTATCACACACAGGATCATGTCAAATACATGGAAACGAGTGAATACAACTTTCTGCGAAGACTGAAGGCAGATTTAATAAACGTATGTGACCTTATTTCATGTATTCTTCATTAGGAGCCGTTTTTGTAAATTACACCTAGACGTAAGCAACCACAATAGTGATTGAAAGGCTAAAAATATCTGATTTGTCACTTAATTTTAAGTTTTAAGAGTTTGATGTATGAATTATTTCTTGTGTGACATTCAGACCTAACAGCTAGTTGTCTCAGCCATTGTGTCTTTATCTAAATGTGTAAATAACAGAAACCAATGAAAACGTGTCACAAACACAGAGACATCCGGTGAAAGCGCGGTGTTATTTATACGTTTCACGTAATATAATTTTAGGAATAATATTAATTCGTTATTAAAGCTTCTAGTACTCAAATGGAGATCTTGTGTAGCCTAAAAGCAAATAAATACTTAATGAAAACCTGTTTTTAACGTAAAGATTTCAAATCACGCTCCTAAACTAAAGAGTCTTTTATAAACTCCGAATCACTCGCATAAAGCACCGCTTAGAAAGCCCCGCCCACAATTCGAATTTAGCGTTTCCGATTGGACGCGCCATCTCCCTCCTCCTCCGTTGATTGGTTGGCGCAGGATCAGTAACAATGTTTAATGCACTATGAGAAAGAGTGAGACAGTCAGAGAGAGAAACGCGCAGTGGAGGTTGAAGGGACGCCGGGGGTATATAGTGCATTTATTCCCGTACCGTTATTGACAGCTGGCTTCAGTGACAAGCAAAGACAGTCGTCGTTTTGGACGGAACACTTTCTGTTAACGTCAACATTTTACACTTTGGACTCTTCTTTTCCCCTGACATTTATTTTTTCCACTTCACCAACAGGGTCTGGACGTATATAGTCTCCACAGAGGGCAAGGACGCATTCATCACGGACATGTATCATCAATGCAGTACAAGAAAAGGCTTTTCGCATTGGTGATATCGACGCTTCTGGATGTATATTATATGTCTGGGTGAAGATTTTGCTCCTGAAGCATCTTCAGTCTGAATCCCGGTGACTCACTGCATGAGCGGAGGAGAGTCACTGCATCCTAATCAGAGGGATACGGGAGAGGAGCCGCTGCCTCATTGACATTACAGCCGCACTTTTGGGGAGCACTTTATTTTTTCCATCTAGTCTACTTGGAGTTTTTTGCACTTGGAAAGGTGGTGCATAAAGGATGTAACCCGTCTTCGGTGATGGTTGTGTTCAGACTGGATATAGCAGGCTACAGGTACGTCTGTTTGTGTTTCTCATCAGCATCATTACATTTCTGTGCCAAAGTGTCATTCAGAGAATATTGAGAAATGAGATGTCCAGTGTGCGCGTTAAATCTGTATCTGCCTGATGCGCACTGATGTGTCCGAGAGGATGCAACAGCTTCTTCTTAGAAGCCTTACACATTATAAATATCCACTCAAGGTTGTCTTTTATATTTGCTCTGCTCTATGCGACCATGTATGAATTGTGTTTAACAGGCGGATTAGGAGATTTAAGAGGCTTATTTGAACGCATTTGTATTCATGGGGTTGCCTGATAAAAGCTAAGGTATATGGCTCTAGTTTAGCAGCTGTTTCAGGACGCATGGAAATAGACAGCGATGTATCCGTCTTTATTTGCTCAAATGCTTCATTTGTAAATGCGCGTTTGATGCGCGTAACGCTCTTGGGATGGATAACTGGTGCCACATGGCGTATCCCGACGCATTGCTTAACCTACGTGTTGAGAGCAGAATAACATGAACATCCACCTGTATTTTGTGGTAATGCGCCCCGACGCATCTCAAGGTTAGATTGACATGCTATCCACGTCGTTCGTCAGCAATGAGAAATTACGCATTAGGTGTGCATTTCATTACCGTCACACAACAGAGAAAAAAGCTGCATATGCAGAGATAAGAGCTGTTTTTAAGACACTTATTAATCTTAATGTCACTATTAAAATGATGAAGTACACAATGATATGTCAGGCTGAAAAAGAATTGTTTTTTGTCTTTTTATTACAGGCGAAGAGGCTCGGAAAAGCTATTTCTTTGTGGAAACTGGATTGTGATTATGCTTCCAATGCGCCTGGGCGTTCAGCAGAATATAAATTAGCTGTACAGCCTCACCGTTTGTTGTGAAAACTCAGGATAAAAGGAGCACTGCCACAGTGGAAAGAAACGAGCAATCAAAGGAAAAGCCAACATAATGACTTTATACATTTTTTATCATGACTCGTCATGTGCGCTTAGTAATTGAAGGTATAAATTGTCATATTGCTGGGAAGATCAACAGGTCGGAGGAGTAGAAAGGCATCAGGAACCCGAGACACACTCACCGAAAGGGATGCATCTTTCTGTTTTTCTTTTCCTGCTTTTATGGGCGCAAGCCCTGACATTGAAAAACTTGAACTACTCGATACCTGAGGAGAAAATTCAGGGTGTCATTGGAAACATCGCCAAGGATGCAGAGCTTGAACTGGGGGAGCAGGGGAAAAAGTCCAACTTCAGGGTGTTGGAGAACTCCGCCCCACATCTTATAGACGTGGATCCTGAAAGCGGACTGTTGTACACAAAACAGCGGATCGACAGGGAAACACTGTGTAGACAAAATTCTAAGTGCCAGCTCTCTATGGAAGTGTTTGCCAATGACAAGGAGATCTGCATGATTAAAGTTGAGATACAGGACATAAATGATAACGCACCAAGCTTTCCTTCTGATCAGATCGATATCGACATTTCTGAGAACGCAGCTCCGGGCACACGTTTCCCCTTGGCTGCTGCCTACGATCCTGACACGAAGGAAAACGGCCTGAAAACATATCAGATCACAAGGGATGATTACAGTATATTTTCTTTGGACGTTAAATCCAGAGGGGATGGAACTAAATTTCCTGAATTGGTTGTTCAGAGGTCCTTAGATCGAGAGGAGCGCAGCCATCACACTTTAATTATAACTGCCACAGACGGAGGGGAATATCCTAAATCAGGCACGATGCAAATCAATGTTAAAGTCACCGATTCCAATGATAATAGCCCTGTGTTTGAACAACCCTCATATGTTGTAGAGATCCCTGAAAATTCACCTCTAGGCACAATAATAATAGATTTAAATGCCACAGATTCTGATGAGGGGATTAATGGTCAGGTTACTTATTCCTTTAGCTGTTATGTCCCGGACAGAATCAAAGAGTTGTTTTCAATAGACCCCCGAACGGGTGTCATAAAGATTCAGGGTAAAATCGACTATGAGGAGAACCCAA
The DNA here is from genome assembly GCA_019155185.1 of Beaufortia kweichowensis. NCBI lineage: Eukaryota > Metazoa > Chordata > Actinopteri > Cypriniformes > Gastromyzontidae > Beaufortia > Beaufortia kweichowensis. The sequence continues at coordinate 1,631,419 of CM032813.1, read as the reverse complement.
TTATAGAGATTGATGTTCAGGCAAAGGATCAAGGCCCCAACCCCATTCCTGGCCATTGTAAAGTTACGGTTAAAGTGCTTGACAGGAATGACAACTGGCCCTCCATTGGTTTCGTGGCAGTGCGTCAAGGGGCGGTTAGCGAAGCGGCGACCCCGGGGACGGTGATCGCTCTTGTGAGAGTCACAGACAAGGACTCGGGTCGCAATGGGCAGCTCCAGTGTAGGATCTTGGGTAATGTTCCTTTTAAATTAGAGGAGAACTATGATAACTTTTTTACAGTGGTGACAGACAGACCGCTAGATAGAGAAGTAAAAGACGAGTATAACATCACTATTGTGGCCAAAGACAATGGCAACCCACCCCTGAACTCAACCAAGTCTTTCACTGTTAAGATCTTAGATGAAAATGATAATGCGCCTCGCTTTACAAAAATGGTCTATCTGCTTCAGGTGCCTGAAAACAACATCCCGGGGGAATACCTTGGCTCGGTTCTAGCTCATGACCCAGATTTGGGCCAAAATGGTACTGTGTCCTATTCCCTCCTTCCCTCTAATGTGAGTGAGGAATCTATCACAACATATGTTAACATCAAACCCACTGATGGGGCAATTTATGCTCTGAGGAGTTTTAATTATGAACAAACAAAGTATTTTGACTTTAAAGTCCAGGCAAAAGATTCGGGTAATCCTCACCTGGAGAGCAATACCACTGTACGTGTAAGTGTGCTAGATGTTAATGACAACATCCCCGTCATTGTCCTCCCGTTACTGCAGAACGATACTGCTGAGATCCATGTTCCACGAAATGTAGGCGTCGGACACATTATCACCACGGTGAGAGCAGTGGACAACGACTTCGGCGAGAGCGGCCGGCTCACCTACGAGATCTCGGATGGGAACGAGGAACACCTGTTTGAGATCGATTCGGTGACTGGCGAGGTACGGACAGCTCAGCCGTTGTGGGAGGAGGTGTCACCTGTCGTAGAACTCATCATCAAGGTGACTGACCACGGCAAGCCGACGTTGTCCGCCATGGCGAAGCTTATCGTCAAAGCCTACTCCGGCCCACTACCCGAGGGGGAACCACACATCAACGCAGAAAACCACAACTGGGACATGTCGCTTCCATTAATAGTGACTCTTAGCATCATCTCCATCATGCTCTTGGCAGCCATGATTACCATTGCGGTCAAGTGCAAACGGGAGAACAAAGAGATCCGCACGTACAACTGCCGCATTGCTGAGTACACCCACCCGCAACTGGGCAAAGGCAAGAAGAAGAAAATCAACAAGAACGACATCATGCTGGTGCAAAGCGAAGTGGAGGAGCGAGATACCATGAACGTCATGAACGTGGTGAGCAGCCCATCGCTGGCCACTTCACCCATGTACTTTGACTACCAAACACGTCTCCCCCTCAGCTCTCCAAGGTCCGAGGTCATGTATCTCAAACCCAACGCCAACAACCTCAGCGTTCCTCAAGGGCACGTTGGCTGCCACACCAGCTTCACAGGACCCGTTACGAACACCACGGAGACACCAGTGAACAGGATGTCAATAATTCAGGTATGAAAGATAACTTCTGTTCTTCCTTATTACTTGCCCTCCCTTTCCACTCCTGCTCCATCTCACTAGGTCAATAAATGAATGGATGAGTAGGTGCGTGTGCATACAAAGAAGCGAGTGTATCGTACTGTGGGGGAGGAAGGGAAACACAACCGGTGATAATATGAAACATGACTCTCAATCTGTCCCCCGTCAGATGCCAGAGAGCACCTTGCTATCGTTTTTGAAATCTAGCTTTGCTCATATTGTTTCAGGTAATGCGTTAAGAGGAAATAGAGTATGGAACATAATTCTGTTGTGGAGATATTGTTTTGATGTTACTCCTGGTATGGAGAGGTTTGATATACAGACAGGCTTGTTATTTCATAACGGCTGTACCGTGATGATTTGCTGCTCTTGCCTAGAATATCTTTACTGCCACTGGATTGCAAATGAATAGAGCTGCGATCAATATGTAGTTTCCTGTGGAGCTCTTTGGGAGATTCTTAAGTTTGTCTCTCGCAATGTCGAAAATAAATGTTCTTTGTTTTCTACTAGTGCTTGCACGCTAAGTCAAACAAATACATAAACATTTGATCTTGTTCTGAGCTAAAAAAATTCAATTTTCAGTCTCTGCAATGTAACGCGCTTACTGTATTACTTATTCGGCAGGTTTGTGTCACCTTCGTACTTGTGAACGCTGTGACAATCCTTTCCCTATTAAACGCATTCAGACTGCTTTACATAAAAAGAAAGAAAGAGCTTTTCTGGATTCCCTCCTTTGCTAATGCGTCTTTGTGTGGAGTGATTTGGTTAAGCTGGTGACAACTTATGTGTGTCTGTGCTGCTAAGCTAGTTTAAAGTCATTTGAAATCTGTCGTGTCAGATGAGGCTAAAGTCACCTCTTTATACTCTGTGCATCAGGTGTGCGCCATTAAGATTATAGCTGGAAAATCAGCTTCCACCTTCATGTATGATTCATGGTATATTAGGTTTTTAACATTTAAATCTTCGGTTTGCCATTTGTTAAAGTTGTTTGTGTAAAAGATGTGTTTGTTAAATAAGTAGGTTAGGCGAGTGTGGTGTTGTGTTGGTGCGAGTATTTGTGGGTAAACATGAACGTGTATGACTGTTAAAAGAGCATGATATGTTTTCTTTTCTCTATCATGGCTAACAAAAGTGACATTTTTGTATTAACTTCCTTTGTAAATCACAAAATAAAGTGACAGATGCTGAGAAACAGCTGTCACTTCAAATAGCAAAGATGTATTTTTCCATTGTGATTTAAAGTCTATGCATCAAAGGGTTAACTGCCTCTCCATCTGTGTGTTAAATGCTGCTCTGCATGAGACTGTCTGTGAATGTGCAACCATGTGTGTATGTAACTACTCTTTGTGTCTTAGCTGCAGGTCAAAGGTCAGTAAGGAGCATTATTCTGGGCTCTTTAATAATGAGCTGAATGAATGCAGAGGCCTCATCAAACCGTAGACGCATGCACTGCAGGATCAATACTCTCTCTCTCTGTCTCTCTCTCTCTGTCTGTCTCTCTCTCTCTCTCTCTCTCTCTCTCTCTCTCTCTCTCTCTCTCTCTCTCTCTCTCTCACGTCACCTTCACTGTGTTGCAGAAAATAATCAAGGCCCAAACACACACACAGCGTGCATGCTGCGTGTTTACACAGATCCATACAGTACAGGATATACTCTCCATTATTTACAGCGCAAGTGTGGCGGGAGGCAGATCTGCTATTCTGCTATTCTGTTCCAGGGCTGTAAAACAATCTGACTCTCCACTGGCCTAAAACACAAGGGATGAGAGCGAGAAAGAGAGAGAGAGATTAAAAGAAGAGTCAAAATGGCACTGTAATGGCACTTAAAATTAAGTGCTCAGAAAATGTCAGCTGACATTAAAACGCAAGCTTTAAATCAAAGGCGAAAGAGACTAGAGTTAATTTTGTGTTATTACGTATTCTGTAGATGTCGCGCTGTAGATTGTGTACACTCAATATATAAACTACAGGCTGGCATTCGTGAGAGACAGTCGTTGATCTTGTGCTGAACTGCGGGGCTGAAACGGTCACATGAAATTGTGTAAACGTATAACGACAGCTTAAATGATTGTAACCGGATAAAAGCATTCTGTTTTGCTTTTGGATGCCCATTGTTAAGTTATCTTGGGTATACTGATGTATGTAAATAATAAATGAATTCAGTTCACACCCTGTTTTGGATGTGTTGTGCACTTTTAAAATATGTAAGTTTTAATAATTAAAATGAATACTGCAATTATAATACTTCACATTTCTGACCCATTCTGTTCCCCGTTCGTAACACAGCTGCAGAAGGGTACACAGTCTGTGCGCTTCTTAATGCTGTTTTATAGCGGCTGATCCAGAGGTTGTGAACAGCTGGCGGCTGAAGTAATACGGCTAAAATGAAAAGCGGTGCAGGGTCAATTACAGCACCAGGACTGTCTGCTCCAGCAGTACAACACAATGAAGGGTGTAATTCGATTGGTCGAGAAAAGTTTCCCGAATAAAGGAGCACAATAACACTTAATTACACTGCAGGCGTCTGGATCTATTACTTAATGGTGAATTGAGGTTTAAGAAAATCTTCTGCTGTATTCCTTTAACCCAAGAACGAGGGATTTTCTTAATGCGTTTGTCTAATCTTCTAGAGAGCATTTAGGCATTTGTCTTCACGTCTGCTTTGTACTTAACGGCAGATCTGAGGACAGAATTTAAGATTTTAAATGGTTGTCTTGCAGTCATTTTGTTCCACATCTTTTTCATGGCAGTAGATGCCATAAGCATTAGTGTTAGTAATAATGCCTATAGAAGTGTCCCCTAGGTGGAGACAGTCTGCCTTTTTGCAATAAGAGCAAATGCAATGCATGAGGCTTCATTTAAATACACACAAACCTGCACAATTGCCGCTGCAGCACGTTACCGTCTAATTGATGTTTTCTGAGTGATGCTGATGCAGGAAAAAATGCTTAAATCTGATTCTGCCATCTGTTTTGCTTTTTGTTTTGTGTTTCCCAAACAGAGAGGTCAACTTAGTCACTTAAGGTCAAATCAGTAAGGCAGGAGTAGATATTCATGTAGCTCGGGGGAGGCCAATGGCCTTGATGCACTCCACTTGTAAAGGTCAATGGTTGGAGGGAGTTTGCAGCCGGACAGCAGTAAAGCACCTCCAGGGAGTGTTCGTCCGAACCGTTTCTTTCCATTAAATGTCCCTAAAACAGAAAGTCAGAGAGAGAGGATGAGGTGAAGGTAGATGACAATAGTTGTGCTTGTTGCTTTGTTTTCGTGTTGTGCAGTTGTTGTTTTTTTGTAAAATTGAGCAATAAAAGCAGGTGTTTAGTAATCAGATTGCACATGAGCTCTACATGTAGTCTCTCTCTCTCTCTCTCTGTCTCTCTGTCTCTCTCTCTCTCTCTCTCTCTCTCTCTCTCTCTCTCTCTCTCTCTCTCTCTCTCTCTCTCTCTCTCTCTCTCTCTCTCTCTCTCTCTCTCTCTCTCTCTCTCTCTCTGTTACAGTGGGACAGCAGGAGCGCAAACACAGTCATGCATGCTAATGGATCTGTCCTTGCATGCTGCATTAAATGATTGTGTGTGTGTGCGCTGGCAAATTGAGTCATTGCAATTTCCCTATATAAGTGTAACATCCCACTGTTTGTCCTCCAAGATGTCATCTCCTCTCATCTTCTCCTTTCATCTCGTCTCAAGTTTTTCTCTCTTCTCTTCTCTTCTCTCCACTCCTCTCATCCTTTATCTCGTCTCGTCTCATCTTTTCTCTCTCTGTGGTTTTGTGGACTCAGGCACACACATTTATCAGTGACTCAACATTGAATTTAAATTTCTGCTACACTTCAGTGGGCTGCGTGCCTAGAAAGAAATTATATTATGCAGTATGTTTTTTTCACGCAGGAGGCCTCCCTCAGAGCGTTTGTTTACGGTTTAAAGACAAAAAGATGGAGAAGAAGATTCAGTGGGAGAGCGATGAGGGGATGAAAGAAAGATAATCGTGAAAGTGTTGAGACCAGATTTCTCTCTCTCAATCTCAGCCTGTACTTGCGTATTTAATCGTTTCTTTTTTTGGCCGTGGTATCTTGTTCATATTGTGTTTGCTCTGAATTATTGATGTCTGGTTTTGATATACGCACATGATCAATGTGTTCTGTAGCATATGAGAGAAATCTAAGCGACACTTGACTGCCAGAACTAAGCGGTGCTCACAAGACCCCATCGTAAATCTGCCCTTTATTTGTTTGATTTCTGTCTTGACTTCTTCTAGAATTGCAGGGTTTTATTTTCTTTACCTTGTAATAGTGGTTTATGTGCGTGTTTGTGTCACTCAGCTCATACGATCCTCAGCTATATTTACTCACTCATTAATAAATCATGAGATTTAACAGAACAAGACAAGAGCAGAATGTCACAATAAACCTCTCAAATTCATCACACCATGTCGTGTTAAAGGGGGGTGTGCAACCACAAAACCTCACCTTTATTAAATCATCTGCCCGTTAATGTATTCATAACTCCATTTTAGATAAAATCCTTTTTAGATGAAATGTTCACACAAACAGACAAGCAGACGCTTGTTTTTTTCCTCATCTGCAAAGAGGCCTTGGGTTTCAAGTGCTTTAGATACAGATTAGAGAAGGATTGAGATTAGCCCAGTTCTTCGGGAGATGAAAATCAATCCTGGGAAGCCAGAATCAACAAAACCCCATCCTTCTGTCCCGGCCACCCTCCCTCCCTCGTTTTCTTTGGGTGCGCTGGAGTGTGTCAAAAGCTCGGCATGAAAAATGAAGGCGAGCTGCTGAAAAGATCTGTGCTTTTTTGGCGCACATTTAGACGATTAATTACAGCACAGCTGAAGTGTACAGATATGTGTATAATACCAGAGACATTTGTTGAACTGCATGTATAATGTATGGCAATTCTGGAAATCCAAGTAACTGTGTTGAATTATTTATTGACTTGTATAGCTCTATAACCCAGCTCTGCGTTGGTTTGGAACCCCAGACCCGTTTGGGAACCAGCAGGCCGAAGCCATTAATAACTCATAAACGCATTTGTAATTTTACCCCGCCCTTGTACAGTTCCGCTTGAACGATGGAATTAATCTTGAGAAAGTCTTTGTGCTGGAGTCACCGGTGTAGATTGACGACACTGCTTTAGATGAAGAACTGAATGGGTGGATGACTAAATCGTACACATGATCTGGAGAAATTAACGGATATGTTTTTTTTGTCTTACAAGCAGGAATACTTTGTATAATAGTAGCTATACGTTTATCATTCGGTGTTCGGTTCAATCTGCTCATTTGATTGGACAAGCCACTGTCCAAGAGTGTTAATATCAGTATAATTCTTTGTTTGCTACGTGTGATTTACATAGTTTACATGTAGACCATACAAATTAAATTGTTTATAATCTTGTTTATAGTATTTATAGAGTTTATAGATAGAACATGCATGTTCCTGTGTACGTGACCTACAAATAGGTAGATGTCTGAGCCACTTGAGCTATGAGAGTTGTGATAATTTAAGATAATTTTGGATGTTTACGTCAGTACGTCATGTTTACAAAATGCTGTGAGTTAAGTAATGCTCTCATAGTGCCGGGGTTATTTAATTACTTAAGCAGGCACCAAAACCTGTTAGTGCTAAATGTGAAAAGGAGCAGTATTAAGGCAAGACCACAGGATTTGACCCTTGAGGCAGAAAACATCAAGGCACTTAAACTAATTTGCTTGGTCAGTGGAAATAAGAAGGACGTTGCAGTCTAGTGGAGTTTGAGGAATTCAATTTCTCAATCATTTGAGCATCAAGTAGTCAAGGTACTGATTTAAAGGTTTGTATTTTCTCTTAATTACATCTACCCAAAGAGATTTTGTGCAACTCTGTTGGTCTTTCTCAGTCTAAAATCTTTTTCTCGATCAATTTCACAGTTTTTCTTCCTTGTCTACAGGACGTTGCACATCGGGGTGTTTAGAAAGCAAGTCTTTCTCCACGTTTCAGCAGTAAAGGGCTAATGCCAGCCTTGTTAATGCTTGAGGGCATGATGGTGTTGGAGTTCTTGTGAACGGTTTGGATGGTTCTGTAGATGTTTTAAATTGAGGCATACGCTAACACTGATATGTGTGGTTTAGACCGTGTTATTGATGTCTGAAAAAGACGCCCACATTTCAGATGGTTTAGGGTTGAATGAACACTCTTTTTTCTAGCATCCTAGCATTCCATTTTGATTTTTTAACTGACAAGATCGGACTTGTGACCGCTATAAGACAACACACTCTCAGTTGTTCTTTAATTAGAAATTAAAGCGTCGTCATGTTTAAATGATGCAAATGCCAAACCAGCAGTCCGCTAGGTTACACGTGTCGAATGGCTGACCTCTGACCTTCCTTCCAAACATTGTAGGAACTTTGTAAGTTGTTAATTTACCAAGCCGTGTGTGTGAACGGTGTGTTAGCTAAACACAAAGTCTGATCATATTACAAGGTCCAAAGCAGAATGAAGTGAAAAACAAAGAATTAAATGTAAGGAATAAATTTGTGCCATTACTGAATAGACAAAGGAAAATGCCTATGCTTCTAAATTTTACTCTCAATCAGAAGCGAACGCATCGTTTTGTCTGTATCTTCACACCAAAAACACACACAGCTGTCTTTTGTGGTGCGTTTGGCCGTGGGGAGGCGAGTCCTTACAGCTCTCCGCTGCGTCCTTTCTCTGTACGACAGAAATCGGGGAGCATTGTTCAATCCCAAGCTGTGCTTTCAAGCACCATCTCTCTTTTTATTATTTGCAGATTGCGTCAGGTTCCTGCAGGGCCACTCGAGACCCCGAAGGGTTCTTCTAATGCCTCCCATGGGTCTTCTTCTGTTGAACTGTTTAAATGGCAGGATCCACTTAATGGTGTTTGTTTGTTTCCTTTTTATTTCCTCCTCTATTTTATTTTCCTCACTAAAAGACGCACGTCTTACATTAACATCCAAGATTAAGATTCAACGAGCATGCATCTGAGAGATTACATGTGCGTGTTGAAGAAGCTAATAATAAAAATGGCAGTCTGTTTCAATGTCAAACAGAGTAGAACATGTTTTATTAAGTGTTGGCAGTCATCCAATCAACAGATCTTTATTTCGTTCAACAGATGCCTTTTTATAGTCTTTTTTTAGTTTTCTCAGGTACGTGTTCACACTGGGAATTGTGCCCCTTTTTTTCAGAAGATCCACTTTCCACCTTCCAGGTGATTTGCATCTCCTCTTTCTCTCCCTAGTTTTACAATAAACCGTCAATTTTTGTTGTTGTATTTTTCTAACGGATATGTTGTTGGTTGCAACGCCTTGATGTGTTAAATGTTGTCAAAGAAAATAGGTAATTAAAGAATTCACACTTGCATAAACAGTAATTTAGTGCAGTTCTCGCCTGCCTCAGGGCAACGTTCTCCTCAGCCCTCCCGTCTCGCAATAAAATCACCCGCTAGCTTCAGTGAACTAACCAAAGATAGCTCCTGGCTCGAGGCCTGGTTTTCCAGTAAGGGTTTGTGTTGAGAACGATGGCTGTCTTCGATGGTATCGGATTGCCATGTGACAGGGCCGGCGGGTAACATAAACCCAGCGTCTGTGGCCCGCTCGGGTTTAATAAGGGAGCTTGTCAGCACTCGTGTTTTGTACACAGTCTTATCTGTCTACGGTTACATCTTTTCACCTGCAGACTCGTGTGGATGAGATGAGGGTTGTCAACAGCCAGATAAAATGGGGATGACAGTTTGGGGAAGCTAATATTTATGTTTGTTTTTCTTAATCCTACTAAATAGAGTATGAAAATGCCTGTCTTGTGTCTGTTTATGGTTCTTTTATTCTCTCTGTTTGGGTTTTCTCTCTCTCTTATTTTGTTCACAAGGGTCCAGTCAATTTCTGTCTGTTTGCACAAAATAATAGTATGAATTTGACCAATATGAGATACTAAATTATACTGACAGAATGATGAAATGTCTCAGTCTTTCATAAAGCACTGATATAAGTAGCCATGAAATGACAAGTATTTCTGATGCCTGTCCATTTCTTGTTTCTATAACTGTAAAAGGCACTATTGAATTGAATTGTATTTAATAATGCTTCTTGAATATGATGCTTTATAGATGTTAAAATATACACTAAAACAGAAATATGACTCTTTTAAAGAAACCCTATGTCTTGGCACAAAAAGATTGATTTAAAAAATATAGCTGTCTCTCTACTTTTTGTCAACACCTTTAGATATAAACCTTTTTAATCAGGCAAAGTCAAAGTCAGCCTGTATGTCCTATTTCCATAGTTTTGCTGCTGTGAGTCATGTGCTCCGGTGAGTAATAATATTTTTTCTTATAACACATTGCTTTCTATAAAAAGTATATATAATGAGTAACACCATATTGTGAGACAGTAAGTTGTGTAAAAGTACTACTTTATTCTGACCGATCTGTCATCATGTTTACAGCTTCAGAGTGTGTAAACACAAACTTCTCAGGAGGACTTGCAGTCGGTTTAAGATTTCCTCATCTCTTAATCTTTAGGAAAGGCATCGTCGGCGCCCTTTTAAAGGTAGATCAATCTGCAGTCTCTGCACAGTTTGATTGATCCGAAAGAGTGAGAGGTTCATAACCGGGCCGGTCCGGTCAGTGAGTTGTTTTCTAAAAGGCCACTAACACACTCTGTTTGATAATTGCAGCCTCTCTCTCTCTCTCTCTCTCTCTCTCTCTCTCTCTCTCTCTCTCTCTCTCTCTCTCTCTCTCTCTCTCTCTCTCTCTCTCTCTCTCTCTCTCTCTCTCTCTCTCTCTCTCTCTCTCTCTCTCTCTCTCTCTCTCTCTTCTCTCTTTCTCTCTGTGCTATTGTCATTTCAGATCAGATGTGCAGTGGCTCATGTCGCTGATGACTAAATCCAAATTTCAGACGATTAGATTATCTTGTAGCCATAGCAATCTTTGCACCTTTCCATCAATCGATTTGTTAATGAATGAGCTGGTGCGCTTTAAAATCCGCCACCTCCATCGTGGTAAGCCTTTGGCGAGTGTTTCCATAACAAACACACCGTATACTGGAGCCACAGCACGGGTCACATTGAAAATCTCATATGGAATTTTATTCTGAACTGTCTGAAGGCAAAAGAATGAGTCAATCATTCCTCTTTATAGGATAAAGATGAGTGAGACAGGTGGAGGGCAGAGGATGAGAGAGAAATCTATTGACTCAGAACCTTTAGCACCCTCAATCTTCCCTTTGAAGGTTGAAATTTAAGCGCGTTGGAAGGCAAGGTCAGGCGAGTTTATAGCTTTGGATTATGCAATTGTTTCTTCAGGGGCTTGCTGATTAATTCCACATACTGGCTGACAGGTTCCTAATGCACAGCGGACAGGGTTGCTATGGGACGTTTTGACAGGACTGCATTAAGCAAACCTTGCTTATTCATACACACAAATACACACGTGTATATATATATATATATATATATATATATATATATATATATATATATATATATATATATATATATATATATATATATATATATATATATACACACACATACCCACATAAAGAGTGATTGCACATAGCTGACCCTAAGAGAAATGGTAATGGAAAGAGAGAGAAAAAGAGCGAGTCACCTTGGAGTAAAAGACAATTGTTTTGAACGCTGCCACAACAGTAATGTGCTGACTTTTATGTATGAAAGTGTGTGTGTGTTTGTGGCTTCTCTATCCAGTGTTGTTTTACTTTCATTATTATATAGAATTGTATTACATATTTAATTTTCTACTTTGCCTATAATTTGTTTAGCATTTCCATGTGACCCAGATTTGTGGCTGTGTTGCTTAGTGGCAGTATTTTACGCTTAATCAAAGCATGTTGAATTGCAGGCTAGTGCAGAAATGAAATGAAGGTATTAAGTTTTTTTGCCTGGTTTGTGGGAACTTCTTTAGGTGGTTTTCTTCTGGTCATAAGTTTATGTCATATGTTTACAAAAGTCAGTTGTGTTGCTGTAAACACATTTTGGAAGAGGATATATATTTGCTACCACTGTCCTTTCATTTTGTGCCACAAAATCTCTCGCTAGCTTTTCATTTTGTAATTAGTGGTAATTGTTGGGACTCACACTGACAACATCACTGGAACTGTAGATGACAAAACAGGAAAACATTCTATAGATATGTACTGGGGACCGTTTAAAACACCCTAACAACCGCCTCACAATTCCATAGCAACCACTCTGTTGTAGAGTTCAGCATCTATGTTCCCATCTCTCTTTCTCATCATCATCCAAACTGAGACTAATGAATCTGTTGCTGGATTATAGTGTTGAGGTTTAAGGCCTGTAAGGGCCAATCAGAGATTAACATCTTACCCATCTGCACTTTGTTTTTAAACCACCTGGTTATTTGGTAAATTTTTGCACCATTTTCACACAAGTGACACAAGCCGGTCTGTGGAGATTGTTGCTGTGTGACGATAGAAAGCGGCTTGGCGTGAAACAGCCTCTATTTTAAGAGAGCGTGTGAACTGCTGTGTTAGGACTTTCAGGGGAAAGGGGTGGGTAAAAGTGATATTTCATTCTCTGAGGCAGAACATGTCACAGATACGGTTTGGTGATACCAACACAAACAGACCAGCAACCTAGTCAGCATCCTATTTTAAAGACTGCGGAGGCAAAATTGGAGTTTTATGGTTTTTATTCCGTGCCATTTTGAAATCGTATTCTTAAAGTCATGTTGATGACATTGCTTTTAATTGTGTTGTTTTACCTAAGAAATTAAAATTAAAAAATGAAATCTCTATTATTGACCTAAGATTTAAAAGTGAAATCCATTGAAAAATCTTTTTTCTAGTTTTTGTACTTTTTTGTGTCTCTTCTGTAACTGATTGGCAAGCAGCAAATGATGTAACTAAAGCCTCTTGGCTGTTTAACAAGAAATGGAAAATCTCTTCTGTATGCCCCGAACGTTCTGCTTCAATAGGAAATACGTCAACACAGGCCAAAAATTATGCTATTTTAAAACTCTCTAAATGACATAATTATCTTTTTCTGTAAGAAGAGGCTTTTAATGACAAGTGCTGTGCTCATAGAGCCTACTCATGTGATATGAGAGACAATAGAAAGTATGGATCCTATCTCAGTTATCCAGGCTTGCTCGTATGCTCATAGTTGCATTTTCAGTATTCAGATCCCTGAAAGGTTTGCACATAAATAATCCATCATTTCTCCTGCAGGGATCAAGTTCATTCATTCATCCGTTCGGGCTTCCCGATAAGTGCATGCAGATTGGTAACGCACGCATGTTTTAGCTCATTTCCTCCATGCCGCACACACACCGCAGAAGCCAAGCGCAGCGTCACATGCACGACTCCTGGGGGTGGCTTAAGCAAAGCTGATGATAGTCTCAGCTTCCAAATCACTAACAGGTGGTCTAAGACTGGGCTGTACACACCCTCGGCAGGCTGCATGAAGGCGGTTTCAGTGGATGTCTTTTCTAAGGAAAGATTAAGAAGTCTTTGACCTCCTGCACACTAGTTTTAACACCTACTTTAGCTGCGTTAACCCTATTGCAGAGAGCTGTAAGGCTATTGGCAGAGGGGTTATCGTGGCTAAATAGGTTTAGCTTGGCTTGCCTGTTATCTCTTCTGCTTTTGAAAGACGGCCGAGTGTCGTTACCTCAACTCAACTCAAACTCAACTTCCACAGCGCTGCTCGAGCGAACAGCTTCCACACGCGCTCCTCAGACCTCTTAGATACTTATCCAGCGATAATTTAATCTTTCACGTCAGGGCCGGAGAACCCTGACCACAGCTCCATTTAAGTTCCCAGCTGCAGCCTTTTAACGGGGAACAGATAGGGCCGATATCGAGGTTGACGTCTAGTGGATGTGTTTTGTGGTTTTGGCTTCGAGTTTTTCAAAAGGCCGCCATCACTTAAAATGGAAAAACTAATAACGAAGGCTCCAGCAACGCAGGGCGGGCGCTTCTCGCCTGTGAAAGTTTGATGTAAAAGTTTAACGTTTGTAGGGTTTACATTACAGCGCATCTCTCGATATCGTTTTCGTGTCATTCCTTATTGTCTTTAATGAGGAGGTATGTTTTGGATGAAGCAGGTTGATGTAGCGAGCTGTTAAGAAGCTCGGGCAGGGTTGAGTGTATTGATTTTTCTCTTCCATCTCTGGTGTCTTCAGGTTCTCCCTCCTTTTTATTCTTCCTCGCTTTCTCTGCACCTTCTCCATCAGGGTTGCATGAATTATTGCATAAATAAATAACCAAACACTTGTTTTCTAGGTGTATTTGTTTTTAATCTTTTGAGACTGCTAATGTTAAGTGATGTTTTGATTTGAAATAAATTAATTCAGGAATAAATAGCCTATATTTTTGGTTTAGTCCAAAATAAGTTTGACAATATGGATTAATTATAATTAATTGTAATTGTGCCATTGTGCAAATAATTGTGCAGCCCTTTTGTCCATGTATAAAATATAGCTTTCACATCCTCAGATGTATATAAGATTCACATTATTCTCACAGTGTTGAAGCCAAACGCTCCACGACTATTTAAAATAATTGACCGGTACCCCTGTGGAGAGACCGCATTGTTCAAACATTAGCTTTTCTTCACACCGTGCTTTGTTTTGGTGGTTTGGTTTTGAAAGCATCAATGTTTATGAATATGGGAGGCCACAGCGGACCAGATTTGTCTGGGAATGTTTGTTTTTGAAGTGCTCTAAAAGCTTTGTGCTCATTGGAAGTGTCCTAGGGGAGGTCCAGACCACCGGTGGAGGAGAATCAGGAGAAATCCACAGTCTGTTGTGTTTAGAGGCTCTGGGCTTTCAGGAGCGACCTCGGACGATTAACAAATCAATTACACGCCGCTGAATTTCACAACAGAGAGACGCGCGCCGTAGCTCCGTGACCTCAGCGTGAAGCCGTGTTGATTCAACACGCCCTGCGCTCTGACAGACCTCTGAGCGCCGTGCCGTGAACCCAACAGGTGAATTTAGCCAATAACATAAAGCAGATTTTGAGCACGTGTGTTTGTTTGTCTCCACATCCACCGGAGCAGAAGTGTGCTTGACATTTCTCTCCAAGCCTCCAGGTATAAGTTTGACACCCTTACGTTCCCCTTCACTCAAGAAAGAGACTCTTTGTTAGCATGCAGTCCAGTTTTAAATCGTTGTATAAGGTAAACTTTTCCCAAGTGTTTATCAAGAGGTTGTAATATACTATCGGTCAAAGGTTTTGAAACACTTACTCGCTTTATTTATATTATTTCCACTTTGAAAGGCTAAAGAAATCTAACACAAATGAAAACTTTTATCAAGCAGTTTCTTGAGATCTCATAACCATTATTAAAGGAATTCCCATCTATTTTGTACTGTTATTGGCAACTCTTTGTCAGTATTTAAATACAATTTTAATTATGTAATAAAAACATTTATATTTGCACAGTTATATTTTTGTTCATCCTTTATGAAACTAATTTTAGACATTCAGAACAAGCTTTTTAAGATTTTCTAAGAGAAACATTGCAATCATTTGTTATAAAACTTTTGACCGGTAGTGGACAGCGTGTCATAGATTGTGATTTACTCATCTTGTTATCCATTTAAATCATTTTAGTGTGTTTGCTTTTTCTGATGCTCCTTTTATTATCTTAACTATCACAGGAAAGCAGATGAATCGCTCAGATGTGCGTGACAATCAACATTGTGTGTAACTTTGTGAAATCCATCCATTCTGCAAACCTGATTATCCTCAGCAGGGTCATGAAAGACCATCTCAGCATCTTAATCCAGATGACCAGTCCCATTGTGTGTCGCCTGGTGAGACTCTGATGGTGGTTTAGTGTACTTACATTATTGCGTTTATGCTGTTTAAAGTAGTGTAGTTTAGGCGTAATTGGCACCTGATGCCAAGAATGGCCCCAGTGTATAACACCTTTTGAAATTCTAATTAGCAGCACACACTCCCCAAAAAGCGTAAAGAAATAAAATGATGTGGGAGATTTTGTGAAAGTAAAACATGCGGTGTAACGTGGGTAGTGCGGTTCTTAAGCTGTCAGTGCAATCTCAGGGCACATTTCGACTGAACCGCAGGCCTCTCTACTTGAAAGGGAATAATACAGGAACAAGAGGTGCACATGTTTGAGCAAATTAGTTTTGAGCTCGCTTTTTCCCCTCACAAATTTTCCCGTATGTGATACGAAGCGCTCCGATGTTCCATCTTCCCCAGTATCCTTAATCCAAACCTCTTTTTTGGACGTCTTACTCCCTAAGGCCTCGTCTCAGAGAGGCTATCCCTTGTATCACACATCTAATGTGTTTAACCGGAAAACCAAGAGTCTCTCTCTCTCTCTCTCTCTCTCTCTCTCTCTCTCTCTCTCTCTCTCTCTCTCTCTCTCTCTCTCTCTCTCTCTCTCTCTCTCTCTCTCTCTCTCTCTCTCTCTCTCTCTCTCTCTCTCTCTCTCTCTCTCTCTCTCTCTCTCTCTCTCTCTCTCTCTCTCTCTCTCTCTCTCTCTCTCTCTCTCTCTCAGGTCTCAACGCTGTGTCTTAAGTTTTCTAGAGGGGCTGACCATGAAAAATGACACTGTAAAAGCCTTTTTATATATCATAATGAGCTTAAGAAATGTGTTTTCCACTCCACTTGTTTTAAGAACGAGCACCAGAACTATAAGGACCAATTCAAAGTCAGACAGTCACGCTCTCATTTGCTTCTGTTGTTAGTGGGCAACAAACCTGAGAGCCTTTAATGAAGCCAAACGCTCACTTGTTTTCTCAGTTTACTCATACTAGAAAAGACAGTCGCCTTCTTTTTGTCATTTTTGTTTATGTACTTAGTTATGGTATTATGTTGTGCTATTTCCAAAGTGGAAATTGGGTCTTTTCTGGTATGTGTGACAGTTGGCTCGCTCTGTATCTGTGTCAGCTGGACACAGGCGGTCTGGAGTTTCCACCGCCCTGAAGTGCTTATAATCCCGGCTGGGATTACTGTAATCTCTTTCTCTTCATTTTTAAAATCAGGATTTGTGGAAAGAAATGGTGTCTCGATACGGTTATTGCCCCTAAGACATACTATGCGGCTTAAATATGCAGAAGGATCGCCTGAACTTTAGTTATGGCGAGTGCTGAAATACAAAATCTCTCAGGAAGGATTTTATGTACTAAAAGCACAAAAGAACAGAATTATGACTAATGTAATACTCTATAAAGGCAAATATTACAGCCTGATTTGGCTGTGTATTTAAAAAATGTCTTGTTCATACATTAAAACAACATTTATTCTTTAGGTTTAGATCAGTGGTGGATTTAAAGATTATCAGTTTTACTCATGAATGCTAATTAGATGACGTTTGTCCAGCTGTCTTTTTTATAACTGCAGGCAAGCAAAATGAAACTTTAACAGATAAAAATCTATCAAAGTGCAGGATGGTTTTAGGACAGTGATACCTCTGATAAGTAGCGTCGTGCATACACATAAGTGACGCACAGAGATTAAACTTCACCATTAACGTCTGCTATAATGACGATTTATCCTGCCGGATCTTCACGCACGTCAGCACGACTTAAAACCTCAAACAAGCCAAACCTGCGCGCCGCTGCTATCATATTTAAAAGGTTCCTGTCAAATCTAAGCTTAGATAAAACGGATGACCTGCGGTGTCTGTTGGGCTCCACGTAATTAATCTCGATGAATATAACTCTGACCACAAACGTCTAGAGTCATGTGGCGTTAATTTCAAAGGCAGCTATTAATTTTTCAAAACTTTTAACTGGGGGTCTGGGGCCGCGTGCAGGAAATGAACGGCGATGGCATTTGGTTTGTTAAGGCTAGACGATTGATAGGCTCAGTAACCACAGGAAAACATAGGACCGACTAATTGAATTTGATCACTTGCTAATGTAGCAGAGAAATGACCTGATCAATGCTTGTGCCATTCTCCGTCTCTTTCCCCATAATGAATACGTTGGTCAGATTATTCTCTTATTCATTTGATTCGCGCGGCGTGCGCAGGGCTAACTTGTTCTAGTCTTGTTTGTTATGTACTTGTAAACATTGATCGTCTTTGTTTATGAAGCTTTATTGTGTGCGTTTCACAAATGCTGTTCCACCCAGGGGCCTTGTGTTCAAACAGCCAAACAAACAGATGAAACTCCCCTCGTTCGCCCTTGAAACCTTTGATTCTCAATAGCCTGTCATGTCATGACCGTTCAGAAGTCAATTAGCTTAAGTCACAAGGGTGCCGTGTGAACTTTAGCTTCGACTCGTAATTGTATAATACTGTGTGTGTAAGATAAAGCTGTTCTAAATATAGTGGCCATCCCAAAAACCACAGATGGCTTGTCCAAAACAACATGTATATTTGTCTACCTGGCTGATCTACAAGGTGAAAGTGGCAGATTTTTTTCATAATACACAGACGCTCTTCTCTGAGTTGTATTGTCAGACAGCAGAGGGCACGTATCTGGCACGCTGGAATACCCAGAAGTATTTCACAAGCCAGGGAGCTGCAATGATGTTGGAAAGGCAGATGGGCATGTGTGCTGCATAAGCACCCTTACTTTCCCTCACGGCACCTTCTCGCACCTCCGGCGCTCTCCACCTCTCCCGTACCGCACCTCTATATTTCTAATTCTGTTTGTCCTGTAAACACGCACGCTTGACTGTTGTTCATTTGTCTCCATTGAAAGAAGGCATCTGGTTGGTCACCGTGACAACACTCCAGAGGGGTACTGAGGATTTACTGAAATAGATGAGCCATTTTCTGCCTCTCTCCTGAGAGTCTCGTTTTCTCACACACGCTTACACATACAGATTCTGTCTCGTTTTGCTGCTTGGAAACGTGAGGAAACTTTTTATACTTTGTGATGAGTAGGAAGGGTATGATTGGGCACTGATTTGTAATAGCTATTGTGACATTCCTACATGGAGGAAAAATATATACCTAGGTAATGTGTGTTTATTGATGTAAATGAAAGATTTTATGATAGATTTCTAGATACAGTTTTATTTTTAATACTTGAATTAATTATTTAACCGTCACTGCATTTTACTATTTTGCACAAACCAGAAGTTAATTATAAAGATATCAAGGGTATATTGTCACACATATAATATTACATATATTATAAATATAGCCTTGATGGACTCATTTACTTCTGATAACTTTATTAGACTTTGTAACTTTAGTTTTTTTTTTTTTTTCATCTGCCCACCCTGTCTCTGAAATCCCACCCATTAAAGAAATTTGAAGGGAAAAGAAAATATAACACTAGCAGAATGATTGAAAAGCAGAAAGCGTTTCTGATTGGCTGAGAGTGTTTTGGATTGGCTGAGAGGCTTTTTGATTGTCATACATGGTGGACATTTTATTTGTTGTATTAAAAAAGTAATGACTATTATCAAAAGCATGTATGTATTTTGAAACATAAGTTTAATAAGACTATTATTTGGGCAAAATGATTTTCCTTTATAAATCATTGGTTGTCTGTAAGAAATATTACTATAGGAGACAAACACAGTGATATTTGAGAAGTGAAATTTTATATGATTTATGGAAAGTGTGCAAGCTTTAAACAAAATTAGGCATGTGCATAAATTTAGGCAACAAAAGAAAAATTAACTCAATATTTTGTGCATCCTCCTTTTGCAGAAATAACAGCCTCTAAACGCTTTCTATAGCTTCCAATTAGAGTCTGGATTCTGGCAGAAGGTTCAGTCAGGTTTGATGGTTTCCGAGCATGGACAGCCCGCTTTTAAATCACACCACAAATTCTCAATAATATTCAGGTCTGGGGACTGAGATGGCCATTCCAGAACGTTGTACTTGTTCCTCTGCATGAATGCCTTAGTAGATTTTGAGCAGTGTTTAGGGTCGTTGTCTTGTTGAAAGATCAGCCCTGGCGCACTTCAACTTTGTCACTGATTCCTGGACATTGTTCTCCAGAATCTGCTGATATTGAAATCCATGCACCCTCAACTTTAACAAGATTCCCAGTCCCTGCACTGGCCACACAGCCCCACAGCATGATGGAATATTTTACTGTAGGTAGGTGTTTTTCTTGAATGCTGTGTTGTTTTTCATGCATATTGCCCAAAACTCTATTTTAGTTCACAGCACCTTATTCCAAAATGAAGCTGGCTCCCAAATGTGCAGCATACCTCAGCGAGTTGTGGTTTAAAAAACTTTTTCACTTATACAGCATGTGTAAAGTGCATAACGTTGAACGATGCACAGTGACACCATCTGCAATGATGTTGTAGCTGTGGTCTGTGGGTTGACTGTGACTGTTCTCACCATCCTGCTTCTGCTTATCTGAGATTTTTCTTGGTCTGCCACTTCGGGCCTTAACTAGGAACTGTGCCTCTGGTCTTCCACTCACAATGTTCCTCAAAAACTGAGAGCTTAAATCTCTGAGACAGCTTTCTGTATCCTTCCCTAAACCATGATGTTCAACAATCATTGTTTCTCATCTGAGAGTTGTTTTGAGGCTCATGTTGCCACTCTTTAGAGAAGATGATGATAGAGATAAAATATGACCATGTGCTAATTGGCAGGAAAATGTCTGATCCTCCACCTGTAATGGGTCACTGAGGTTACTTTTTGAGTTCTATTCAGCTTAAGGTATTGAAATCAATAAAATGACAAGGGTGCCTAAATTTATGCACATGCCTAATTTTGTTTAAATAATTTTTGCACACTTTCCATAAATTATATAAACTTTATTTCACTTCTCAAATATCACTGTGTTTGTCTCCTATATGATATTTTTAACTGAAATTTCTTATCCAGACAACCAATGATTTATAAAGGAAAATCATGAAAATTTACAGCGGTGCCCAAACTTTGGCATACCACTGTAACTCAGGCCAGAATCGAAGCATCAGCACAAATCCTGCTGTTAATATTTGTTGAGGTCGATTGATGCAATATTGCAAATGGTTCACCTGTACCCTCAATTAGGAGTTGTGGTTTAAAACACTCAATTAAAATGAGCATAACGGCAATAAATAATGTTGGCTGTCTGTTAGCCTGTAGTATGAAACCGCTGGAATGGACTTAAAAACAGCAGAAAGGGTGTCATGTCTCATTGAGATCAGGACCTAGAGATGTAAAATATGACCATGTGCTAATTGGCAGGAAAATGTCTGATCCTCCTGTAATGTACTTTTCATTAGCTTTTAGCCTGTGTAATAGCGCTTATTTATAGTGACCCAGGAAGCTCTCACAGGCTTGTGAATTGTGTTGCATTGAATGTTAATGATTTCGGATTTCTAAAAATGTTACAGCTGATGGTTGATGAATGAAATATGGGCAAAGAAGCAGTGTGTTGTGCTGGACAAGCGGACACGGCCTGTGTAATCTCAGGAAGCTCTTGTGAATCTAGATTTAGTCTATTCTCTCTCTCTCTCTCTCTCTCTCTCTCTCTCTCTCTCTCTCTCTCTCTCTCTCTCTCTCTCTCTCTCTCTCTCTCTCTCTCTCTCTCTCTCTCTCTCTCTCTCTCTCTCAGGCTTTCTCTCGAGGGGGAGTTTGCATACAGGCAGGATGTTGTAAAACACTTCCTCAGAAAGTGCTCTTATCAACCTTTTAAAAAGTAGACGTGTGGAGGTCCCATCCTTGTAATGTGTGCAGCACTTCTTGTTGCTGCCAAGGGCGCACTGATGCCACTGTCAAAATTAACCCTCATCTTCCACTCCTCTGTGTATTTTATTAATAGGGAATGTCTTTTTAACCAGTCTTTTTGTACTAGTTATTCGTATTATTCGAAAGAAGAACTAGATTCAGAGCCGTGTGAATGTGTTCTTAACACCTTGATGTTTCATACCTTGATGAACACCACAGTTTAATGCAACAACTTTGTACAAAAACAAACTGACCCATGCTGACCTCTCCACCCCACACTAGACCTTTGAAGAGACTCTTTTTCCTGTATAAATAACAAGGTTTTCTATATTTGAAAAGACTTTTGGCAATTAGAGCTTCAGTTGTTACAGAGTTTCAATCACTGACTGTTTCTGATTTAGCCTTTGATTCAGCTCCGGCATCTGTGCCTTTCATCTGCGGCAGAGGTTGAAAGACGCGCGACGTACCGCGATAGAGAGTCTCAACAAAGCCACATAAAGGTCACGGGGGTACGGGGAGGCCTACCTGACCTTTCACACAATCCCACAATCCTCTCCCGTTGTGAAAGCGCCGTCTCGTTTCATCGTTTCGATTGTCAGTGACATCACTGCGAATATATCCTTTTGAAGTTCAGCGGTGTGTTGAAGAAAAACATCATATCTCTCTCCAGCAAATAGACATTTTTTGACGGTTTAAGGTTTCAGAAGCGAACAGAAAATTGAAAAGATAAACATGGCTATCAAACTTTGATTATATAGCATTTCGCTTTATCTAAAAGAAACAGATCTGTTCGCCTGGAATTTTCTGGTCGCATCTTTCAAATGCCTTTGAAACAACAGGTGAGATAACACGTCTGTATGCCGGTTACATCTGGTAATGTCAGGCATAAAAGTTAGTGATAAATAATGTTCCTGCGCTGCATTACTGTATCATCAGGATGTCTGAGATGTATAATAATGGTGACCAGTGAGTGGATGTGGATGGGAGGGGTGGAGGAGAAGAAAAGCAGTGCATTAGTCTTCCTCGCTCATGTGTTTAGCCGTGTCAATATTGTCTGGGCCACAGCTGAGCCCGTATTCTTTTTCCCTTCCACTTCGTATTGACTCGGAGTTGGAGCGCAAACACGTTGTAGCAACATTGATGTAACATTGAGTTGAGTAATTGAAACCCATAGGAGGGGGATCAGAGAGGGGCTATCGGTTTTTCCATCGGCGTCGGCCATTGAAGAGAGAGATGGAGAGTAATATAAATTCTGTAAGAATGACAAACCGGTGAAGTTTACTCAATAAAGTGCTTCTTATTACTCAGCTCAGTCTTGGTTTGGCAGAACTGATTGGTAGCCAGTTAGACGTTCTCTTTTTTCATCTAACAATGATAGATATGTGTCCTGGGCTGAAATAAACTCGATACAAAACCTGTCAACAACATGTCCAAGTCATGTTTCACCTCAAAATCAATGAAATAAATATACAGTGTTTTAAATATATTTGAGATTTTTAGATGTGTAACTTTATAGCATTGTGTGTGTGCATGCATAACGTTTTAAGTGTTAAAAAATGATTTGACATCATTTGGTTTAATACGTACAAAAAGTAAACTGCAGCTTTAACATGTCTTTCTTCCATTCCATGTTTCTGTTCCACGTTTATTTGTTTCTACCAGGTGATTAAGTTCCCAAATGTGCAATTGAGTGTTTTCGATGTTTAATAAGCATGTTTCCTTGACTAATTAAAACGCACCAATCTAGGGATTAAACCCCCTCCCATTTTTTGCATAATTAATCAGTCCTTTTCACCAGGATATTCAGTTGCACACCAGGACGCATTTCAGTTTGGTGCGAGACGTAAACTTGTCTTCCTTTTTCCTCCACAGACAGACAATTTTCCTGCTGAGTCCAATTACATGGGTAACAGGCAGCAGTTTGTTCAAAGGTAAGGCCTATTTAACGCTTCTATCAGCTGTGATCATCTCAAACTCTTCAGTTTTTGAGATACGCCGGCTTCTTATTCCATTTATCCGTTTGATTGTTTTCCTCTCGTTTTTTGGGCTCGTAGCAGCTCCACGTTCAAAGATCCGGAGCGTGCCAGTCTCAGAGACAGCGGGCACGGGGACAGCGACCAAGCGGACAGCGATCAGGACACTAATAAAGGCTCCTGCTGTGACATGTCGGCTAAGGAAGCGCTCAAGATGAAGGCCACTGGCCTGAAGCCACAGCCGCTCGAGCAGGGTAAGTCCTTCAACATCACAACGCTTATTAAGAACTGAAGACTGTGTTGTCGAGAGGGACGTCTGCTCTTTTTTTATCAGTAGTTCGCTGTTCTTTTTTTGCCTTGTTTGTTTTCTCTGCATGTCCTAAAATGAAGCTTTCGGTACTTTTACTTTGTGCTGAATTGACTAAAATATTCTGCCACTTTTGTGTGTAGTAGTTTGGTCTCAGTTTTATCTATTGTTTGCTTGTAATCTAGTTCAAATAGGAGGAAAACCAGCTAAAGTGTGTTATTGTCCTTTGTTGTGTGCGCAAATATAGTTATCTTCCTCAAGTATGAGTTTGTTGCTTTCCTCTCATTGTAGCTCATCTTGTGTCCTTGCGCTTTCCATCCATCTTCTGTCCTTTAGACTCTCTTTTCTCCTCGTCCTCTTTCTCTCTTTTATTCTAGACACGTTCTCGGTTTATCAAAGCAGGCAGGCCCATTATGATTTTATAAGCCAAACCACTCTAGCTTTTCCATTTAGCGAGCGCAGGTTAGACGCTTTCTTAAAACTTTGATAATGGAACACGGAAAATGACTTATCATCCGGCAGGCCGCGTTACGTTCTCCACCTGATTAAATATGAATAATTATTCTGGCTCTCTGCTGGTTGGACAAATTACTCGTGACATTGGTGGAACAGTAACTTCACAGATTAGAAAGACGTCCCACGACTCCGTTCCGTTGCACTCGTTCACGAATCAAGCGCGTAACGATGTTTTTTTTTTCATCTGAGCCCGGGTCGTGTTAAAGACTAACGCACCGGCTGCATCTCTCATATGGCAAAATGAAGAAAAAACAAAACGAGAGACAAAGAGAATAAATGGGCCACAGAAAGCAATACATCAAATATAATGGCACAATTAATCAATAGAACAGAGGGGAATCTACCGCTATCTGAGCCGAGGCAGCCAACGAATACGCCAAGCCTGTCTGCCTTGATTTGGCTCGTGCGTGCGCGTGCCTGTTTTCTTTTGGATTCAGGAATAGACTGAATGCACTGGCAAGAGAAATTGGCCAATTAAAGAGGCCCATATGTTTCATATTTTGAGAATGTAGTCATTTAATGGTGCATGGGAATGGTTGGAGAACGGCTGAAATTAGCTGGTTTAACGGTGTGACTCGCTTACACATACAAAGAAAAGAGCCAAAGCTACGGCGGTCGCGTTTCCGACAAGCAGTATAATGACCTGAACCATGAACATGTACTGCTAGTGATGAGTCATTTCGGCTCGTGTCAGATTGTTATTTGTAAAAATCTTTTACTATTATTTAGTGCTGATACTGAAATCTAGATATTTTTGAATGAACAGTACCATTAAAAGAACATACCATTATTATTTTCAGATAGGTTAAGAAACATATATGGAGCATACAAATGAAAATGCACTGTGCAAACTATAGTACATTTGAGATATTTACATTATTTATCTATTTATTTTTATATTATTAATATTTATATTTAAAAAAAATTATTGTTATGAACATTTGTCAAATATTTTTTCTTGAGTCTTATACCGTTTTTTTATTTTAGATATTAGATATTATTTTTTCATCTTTTTATTTTTTTAATTTAAGGTATTTGTATAAATGAAATTAACATTTAATTTTATTAGAGTTTATTAGTTAGTTTTATTAGTTATTTTTTTAGTTGATGTTTATTGTTATGAAAATTGGTCAAATATTTATTATTAAGTCTTAAAGTAAATAGTGAAATAACATACGTGTTTCTTTTTAGGAATGGTGACAGTATTTTTAAGTGTACATTTGTTCATTTAGCAGACGCTGTTTTCCAAAACGACACATTTTACACACAACAATGAAGTACATTTGCATTTATTCAGTTGGCTATAAATGTTATCAGCATCTGTGTTTTTGGGTATGAAACCTGTGACCTTTGCGCTGTGAACACAATGCTTTTAAACTACAGTAACACTCCGTCTTCTGCTTGTGTTTCATGAAAGAAGTCAACTGGACGTGCTTTCATCCATCCCAGACTCGTCTACATTTGGGTTGAATTAAATATGCCGTCTAGTCAGAGATATCTGATATCTGTTAGGGTTGATATATTTTTTCTCGTGGTCTCTCTGCTCTCATTTCTTGCTCTGTTATCCTCCCTCGTTTTTCAGTTTTTGTGCTTCGCTCTCAATAGAGATCAATAGTCGTGCTATCAGACAGTTAACTTAGAACCGCTGTCTGTTTTTCCAATAACACTCCGGAGGCCCGGGCAGATCTACATACACACACACAAACAGGAAGATGACACATGGCCGTCCGCACAAAGCCTTTGCTGGTCTAGATATCCCCTGTGACCTCTCGTAAACTTTATCACCTCCAACATTAGACTGTGTTTTCGCTTCCAGCCGCTTCTGAATCGACGTTAAAAGGCTTCGAGATGGATATTTTGCAGTTCCGATACGGCTATAACGACAACATTGTAGCCAAATAAACGTTAAGTATCATAACGCATACGTTGAGTGTTATTGCTTTGTATAGAAGCAGGTTATGGTCAGAGGACATGAATGTGTGTGTTTGTTAGAAGGCACTTGGGTTTGATGCATTATTTAGGAAACAGGAAGGGTTTCCCCAACTTCATCTCTATGGGAGCCTGTTTTTCCCTCTCCATCTGTCTCATAACTTGTTCCTTCCTTCCTCTTTTCCTTCTTCACCCTTTGTGCAGCCAGAAGGAACATCTACAGTACAGTAAGCTTTTCCAGGTGCACGTTCATGCTTGGCATATTAACTAGATGCTGTACCAACAACTGTTATCGCTGAAGGGAGGGTTTTTTGTATTCATGAGGGCAAAATTTAAGACAGGGATTGGATTAAAAAGGAGAAGGCAGAACAAGGTAGTTGATTGTAATCTCTGTTTTATCTTTTATTTTCATTTGTATTCCTCGAACGCATGCACACATACTCACTTTCTCTCTTTCCTCAAGTGGTCTTTCCTTGGGCTGTGTATTAAGTCATAATTCAGTCAGAGAGAGAGAAAGAGAGGGAGTCTCTCTCTCTCTCTCTCTCTCTCTCTCTCTCTCTCTCTCTCTCTCTGAATAAAAGCATGAATAAAATCAAAGTCCCTCATGCTTCGTTGCTGCCGAGCTGCCTACCTAGACAGCATTTTTGGGCATCATGTAAGTTGTCTACCCCCAAAAGGTAGACAAAAACATCCTATTTAGCCTGTTTAAAATAAATAGGTTTGGCCAAATTACATACTGTAGATTCTCTTATTTTACTCGGTGTTTGTGTGTGTGTTGAGAATTATTTAAACTAAACTGTGAAAATCAACTGTGAGCTCTTGCGTTATTTTCTGTGATGCAGAGATGCAACCTGTGAAGGCAATTCACATCCATGAAGATAGAAATTATTAGCATCCTGCTGTTCTGTTGCTATGAATGAGAAAAAAGTGCAGTGCTCATTAACACTGAATAAAGTTCTGCCTTAGAGTAAAAACAGCCGATCATAAATCGACGAGAGCTGGTAATTCTATAAGTTAGGACTTGATACAGAGTAAATAATTGTGCATGTGCAGTAGTGCTTTTCATCTCAATTTAAGTTTAAGAAACAAAATCGATGTCAGGTTTAATATTGGTTGGAAATATGTTGTTTTGTTGCCTGCGTGTGATTTTAAAGATACAGTATTTGGTTTTTTTCCCTATTCAAGTAGATAGGACTTTGTCTTGTATGACTGAAATAGCTGTGACAAATATGGCCGCAGAATAAAATTACTTCTCTTAAAGGGACTTGGGATACATTTGACAATTAGTTTTTCAGTAAGATGATGATTTGGATGGAAACTGTTAAGCATTAGAGAACTCACTTTTGCTTTATCTTTCTTTTTTCATCCATACATCCATGTTTTTAGTCACCCGTTTAGGGAGTGGATAGTCGTGAAGTTTATTAATGAGGCTCTAAACTGGGAGCTGTATGTTAATTATTATAAAATTGAATTGAAAATTGAAAAAAATTGTATGATAAAAGTATTTTTTTTATTAATTGTCTGAAAGTGTCGCTCGCAGTGGGGGATAATCCTGGAATGTGTTCATCATCAGTGGCCTTGTCCGATACACACATAGGAGAACGCACGGCCCACGTTATGATGCGTACTTATGATAATGCGCATGCATGTGTGCGTGAAAAGGTCCTGTTAGATTGCTGTGTAAGTGTTTCAGATGACCTAGCTTAATTGTGTTTGATTGGAGCACGATAATCAAATTGTCTCACCTCTTTCCCCCATCATCGCTCCCCTTTATTCCGCCGGAATGCCACGGATGCTTCAGATTATCCGTCTGATGGAACAAAGAGGGAATGAAGGATAGCCTGAGAAAGAGCGAGAGAGCATTAGGGTTTGCAGAATGGCTGGTTAGCGAGTCCATTTAGCACCTGCTGGTAAATGCAGTGCTATGCCATTATGAATACAAAAAAGATTTTCATTGGCAGCCGTTAGTAAGCAATGCATTCTGAAGAAATAATACATTTTTTGCAAGTAATTGGCATAGATGTAGAGGGCTCACAGTAGTATAAGATTTACCTTTTTAGGGTGTTTACAGTAATATCACTTATTCCTCAGGTATTAAAGCCAGGTGCAGTACCCAGAACTACTATATACTATAGACCCCATTTTTTAATGCACACCCGGTTACTCATTTCCCTTGATTTTAGCCGGAGAAATCAAGAATCCCTCTTAACCCACTTTAGATGTTCGGTCACACACACAGCTTGTTTTGATGCTCCCCGAGAGCAAGTGCTGATTGATTCCTCGTGGGCACAGCGATGCCTTGAATTGAATAGTTACATGGAAGCAGAGCTCTAAAAAACATTGGTAACACTTTACAATAAGCTTGTATTTGTATACTTGTATTTTGCATACTTGTTTACTTTGTGTACGTCTAATACTTCAGCAGCATTTATTAATCTTAGTTCATTTCAGCGTTTACTAACTTATTTCCAAAATGCACAACAAACAAATTTTTAAGAAGTGTATTGGAATTAATTTAACATTAACAAAGAATAATAAATGCTGAAACACTGTACTGCTCATTGTTAGTTCATGTTTATCTACTGCATTTACTAATATTAACAAAACAAACGTATTCAAAAGTGTTACCGTAACATTTGTTGCTCAGACAAATTTCCTGCGCATCAGAACATCACATTCAGCCGAAAGGTCTGATCAGACGTATCGATTAAAAACTTGATTCTACAAGCGTTTGTTTAGCTTCCCTGCCAGCAACATGATTCATTCATCAATACCCAATACCAGACCTCTGTTGAGGAAACAGGTGCTGGAAACGTCTTATTTAAATTAATAGTTTATCCATGACATCAGGAGAAAAAAATCATTTTTTTTTTCAAAAGTTGTGCATTTTAGTATTTGGGAGATTTATTAAGAAATGTATTTATTTAGAAAGCACAAAAGCATGTATGTGTACATGCACTTCTATTCATTATCTCCATGTTTGGCTTGTAATAAAGAGGCTGAGATGAAATTGCAGGTAAAAAGTGAAAAGAAATGAATGGCGCTCCAGCACGAATACACCTAAAGGGACTGATAATATTTTTTGTGTGCATATCCCTCCCTGTGATCCTTAAACACATCTACTTCAAAGGAGCAAAATCAGTTAATTAATGCCATTCTAACTGATGCCCTTTTCCACTTGTTGCCAAGGTAACCTCCTCCTCCTCCTCCTCCTCCTGGCACTCAGACATTAGCCAAATCCATATTGACAGCTTTGAATGTTTTTCTCCCTTTTTCTCCTAAAAAGGTCATTTCCTGTCATTCATTTTTTGTGTGTGTATACTGACGTGTTTAGATGATGGTGTGGTTTGTTGTGAAATGGCTTTATGGTTCTTCAGGGCTATTTATCCAGATTCTTAATGTTATATATAAGCGCTTTAGGCTCTTAATTTTGCATAGCGTTGCATTCGCCTTAAGTTTGACATATGTTTTATTCTCTCTTTTCTGTATAAAAGCTAGTTCTGCGTAATAAAGATAAAGAAATATGTTTTTAAGACATATCAGGCTGTTTTTGAGATTTTAGAGATGGCGCACAGATGCATATATCCTCACATAAACACATGTTTTGTAACTTACGTCTTTGCAGAAGGAACATTTGTTTAGGTTTTATTATTTTATTTGCTTATCATCAGCTTTGTAACAAAGTTGATAGTAAAAAAAGTAACTTCTTTCTTAAAGGTCTTTTTGCTCTTTTTTTAAACGCAGTTGTTTGCATGAATATACATTTGATTGTGCAATTCTGGATCTGATCTCTAGTCCTGACCAAACATTTAAAACCTTTTTCCTTAATCTAAACTTTTAACTCTAAAGTTTTTTGATAGGAATGTTGTTGCATAACCAACAAGAATCCAAGACATGTCCTACTTGGCAAAATCAGGCTAAGCTTATATAAAGACGTAAGATGAGTTTTCCTTCCATAAATCAGTTCTGTATGAATTCCATTTTTACCGAAAGTGCTGCGTGCACAACGAACTCCATAATCTCTTAAATTTATCTTACTGAAGTTTATATTGAAGAAACTCTTGAACCAGGGCTTTTTGAGTTTTGCAGGAATAGACTCTGGGAGTGTCATCAAAGCTGACTGCCAGCAAGAATAATCGCCATCATTGTCTTTCTTTAAAGTGATTCAAATATGCATTAATATCACATAAATCTCCCAGTTTTAGACATCAGTCCATTTTTCATGTTTGACAACTTCTGTATTATTATTTTTTTTATTTTGTACTAGAGCTGTCGCCACAAATCTTATTTAGCTGTATGCTCTCTAATTTGTTTTCTATCAATTCTGACAAAAAACAAGCATGTCATTGATTTGCAGTCGAGAGAAAAACGCCAGTAACAACGTAATGGAATTGAAGGGTCAGCAAATCTCTTCTGATTTATTTTGTTCAGTTTTTGATAGTCTCGGCAAGACTGCTGTGATTCATCAGTCAAAATTGCTGAATAGTTAATCAGTTTGCTTCTTTTATTACTTTCTTGCTTGTAAATTCAATTTGTGCAAATGAGAATTTGATCGGAGCATAGATCAAAACTCATCATCTATTGTCACGAATCATGTTTGAGAAAGCATTGGGCAGAGATGACTTAAATACAGCTCAGGTATTTATATGTATATATATATTTACACACAGTCATCAGGTATGAAGGCAAAGGCCAGGCCATAGCAGATATATAGCTTGTGACTGCTTGAGCATGAAAGCAGCTGACCTGTCAGCTCCCGCGGGGAAGAGCAGCTTTTCCCTCATAACGATTACAAATCACCAGCAATGCAATTACCAGGGGCTCAGCAATGCCTCTCGCGACTTAAACAATAGTAGCCGGACTCTGAGAGCATTGTTCAATTGCAAAATAAAACTGGAGATTTGTTACTCTCTCAAATGCAATAAGGAACCGTGTCCATTTACTTATATAGAGCCTCTGGGGCCGCTGGAGGACTTTTTTCAGGGGCCATCAAAGTAATATTCATGCTGTTGAATAAAGCTCATGAATCAAAATGATAGTTTTGTGGCATTTAATTGATGCGTTTGGCTTTGAAGTCACATATATAGTGTACTTTATAGAATGAAGAATATAAGTGTTTATGTGTACAGTTTTACTCGCATGAGAAAAGGGATCAAATATATTGATGACTCATCTTGTACTACACAGATTTTTCTCCAATCAGTAGCTTATTAGAATGAGACCACGTCTGATGCTGTGGTCCAGTTAACCTTTAAACCGTCACCGTTCCATTTATTATTTTACTAGTCACTTTAATATTTCATAGTTGAATTCTAATGTAATCATGACAAATGATATATTGATGGAAAGGTCTGGAAAGTCTCAAGAATAAATATTTGATAAGTGTTTGAAACGATAAACATAAACAAAAAAGTAAAAACATAAAATTCAATTTAAGTTTATTTAAAAAATTTAAGTTCTGGTAAGTATAAAGTAATTGTCACTGAACATATTGATCCTACACATGAAATTGCATCCAAATTAAAAATTTTACATTTTAGATATTGAATATTTGTTTATACATTTTTAATCTTTTGGATTTTTTTAATTTGAGATATTTTTAGGAATAAAATTAACATCAAAATTGTTGTTGTTTTTTGTTTTGTTTATTGTTATGAAAATTGGTCCAATTTTTTATTTTTGAGTCTTAAACCCTTCCATCAATATATAGTGATGAAATATTAAAGTGAATAGGGAAACGGTGACGGTTAACAGGTTAACAGATTAAAGACTTGACATGGGTCTAGTTAAATGAAGTGATTGGTCTATTTGTTTGTATACCACCTTATCGTGTCGTCAATGTTAACAGCTGGTACAGATCGTCTCTGTGGAGAACTCTAATTAACACATTCACACACATATGATGTAAAAACAGGTAACATATGGTGGATTGTTGATTTATATTTTTCTATATCACATCTGTCTGGTAAACCTGATTGTTTGATGTTGTATACATTTTATTTCAGAAAAACTCAGAAATAGCAACATGTTTCAATTTAGCTCCAGCACACGTATTTAGTTGAGATTTAAGTAAGAAAGTGAACTATTCATAAACTTCATTACGTGATTTCTCAGGCTCGCTGTATCGCTGTATCTCTTTCACACGAGAACTGTGCTGTCAAATGGCAGCGTTACAGATCATTATTGCAGCATCCCAAAATCTATTTTTTTTCAGCTCATTATCAGTCCTCTTCCCGAAACAGGCTTTGTTCTCTAACTGAATAAGCACGGCCCAGTTGATGCATGTGAATGTCAGAGGAAACATTTGGTGAGGGAAATTAGAAGCCTGAACAATCTGGAGTTTCTCAAGTCTCGATCATTCATATATCACTCTGGTTGTTGTTGTTTTTGCCCTCACACTTGGATTTAAACGTACACGCGCAAAACAATTTAGCCCACAAAGCTAACACAATCCTTTGAAAAGGCCACAAATATCAGAAGCTTAGGATTTAGTTTCCTTTATTATAGAAGATTGAAGGGATTAGCTTTCACTCCTAATATACAGACTGTCATTTTGTTCTATTGTAGAAGTGAATTTGTGTGATAACTAAAGTAGTGAAGTGCTTAAGTCTTTACTGTGGTTAAGAGAAGACGTCATCATGTTTAGATTTCAGAATCGGTTTGGGAATGTGTTTGCATCTTTGGTATTTTATTTCCTATATAAATATCACCGTTTAGCTGTGTATTGTTAAATTGGCACGTGCAATATTAATATATTTCTATTATGGTTTTTCTCTCATCAATTTAACCTGTCACAATAATGTTTGTCTTTTTCATAAGCATTCAAGGTTTGAACTGGATTTTCTTTGTCAGTAATAAGGTTCTCAGGAAACAAAATGAACGCAGCAGGTTTTAACTTTGGCACCATTGGGTTTACATTTCCATTTAGGCATTTAGCTGACGCTTTTATCCAAAGCGACTTACAAATATTAGGAGACAAGGTTGACTTCAAGATTAGGGTTGACTTTTCACTTTTCTACTATTTGAACATGGTGACTTTTTTGAGGAACAGTGACCGTTTGGTTAAAATGTTTTTTTAAATACAAGCCGTATATTGAATATTGTCAGCAGGGTTCAGATTTTTTGCTGTATCTTTCAGCCCTAACATGCACAAGACATGTTCTCTTTGTGCTGTACTTTGTTTGATGTAATTAAGCAGAACCCTTGTCAGCCCCTGGTATCACAGTTATGATATTTCAGAGTCATAACGTCACTGTGTCCTCTGCCATCCGAGGGAGCGAACCATAAATCTGTGACATTAGCCTGCCGCCCCTGTCGCCGCGCTGACTAATTATACTCTGTTTGTATAAGTAATGGCTTATTCTTCACACGGTACCGTGTGATCATGATTAAGAAGGGACCCGTCGAAGCCGTAGACTCATTTTCCTGTGCTCTCATTGGACGCTTGCTCGTCATCTCCCTCTTCTTCTAACCGAAAGCTCATTATTTGACGTGTGCTAAATGCTATTTGGGGTTTCTCCGTCCCGGACAGAGCTGGAATTAAGAAATTAGGAGGTATTAATCTATACAGAAGCTAATTTATACCACACATTTGCAAAATGGACAAGGGCTCGTTTCAGAGAGAAATTCACAGAGTTAGCGGTGGTAATTGGCGCGCCGGGCGTGGTGCACGCTCACAGCTACTCGAGTGACTCGCGCACATGTTCTTTATGATCTTTTGCATTTGACCTTATCACTCGTTCAAACGCTTTGACATAAAGGTTGAAAAAAATGTTTTTGCCAAATAAAAAGGCGGGCGTCTCGGAGGAAAGGCTTTTGATTTTGTGTTTCCTCCTAAGGGCTGAGCCTGGGCAACAGCGCCGTGTCTTTAATTCTCTTTGACTAAGAATCCTATTTTGCCGTCTAAGAAGGGAAAAATACTTTATGAAAGCAATCAAATTTGAGTCGAGACCGTGTTTAAACCAAGCACCATGGCTGTAAACCATTACATCCAATAACCCGAGAACATCAGCGCTAGATTAATATAGTTTAACAGTGCTTGAGAGATTTTCACATATGAGTTCATAAAACAAAGCTGACAGCTCCAGATGTAGACTGCAGTATTCATGCAAAACTCCGCACAGGCCTGCCTCTTTGTTTACTGTCAGACGTGACCCATGATACATTTTAGATGTTTACAAGTGCTTGGACAGATGGAAGTGCTCAAACCATGTCTGATGATGCATGTTTAGGGTTTAGTTGTTATGAACCATGTTTTGTGGCTTTCCTCTTCCACGGACAGAGTACATTTTTTTCAATTAATTTTCACTGATGGGTCAAAACATTTTAACAAATTAATTACAATATGTTGTCAAGTCACAGCCTTTTCATTCATTTTAAAGTCCTATAGGAGTCAACATGAAATATTCTCATTTTTGCCCCAATTTATAACACACATCCTGGTTTTATTTTGTGTGTTATTTCCTGATGTACTGTGCAAAAAGCTGTGTTTTTGCCAGCGTATTTTCCGTTTTAGTGCATAACATTTACTTTTAATAATGTAATCAGTTCCTGATAAAATAAAATCTAATTTTCCCCTTGAATATCTCATTTCACAAATGGGTTGTGAACGTCTTTCCGTGTTGACTTTGAAGTAACCTACAGTACCGGGCTGCTCTATATTTCTAGCTTTAATTTCGCCTATTAACCCGATCTATTTTTGAAATGCAGAGCAGTGGTAGATCATTTTCTTTATTCTCTTTTCATCCTCCTTCTCTCTTAGTTGATTTTAGCTTAAACTGATTATTAACTTTGATAAGCACACATATGCTGGATTAATTAATGCGGCGACTCTAATCCCCGGGTGAATCGGCACGCATTTTAGTTTTAACCTTTTACTTTAAGGCATTGTTGGGTGTATAATTACGTTTGGCTTAATTAGTGAGCTATTAAGACCTGTGATGAGATAAAAAAATCTGTCTGTCAAGAGGTTTGTAAAGGTTGTTAAAACTAAACTTAAACTTCCGTACGGTTTGTGCAAATAACTTGATTGGCACTTGAAAATTATTAAATAGCCGTCGTTTGAGATTTGTCTTTTATTTTCATTGGCGGAGCTTGAAGTGTACTCATCCAGGACAGTGTTATCTCTAATGGAGGGGATTGTTTGGACCTTTCAAATAATAATCAGGCCTTATTGTTTGTTTCCAGAGGTTTTTACACATGCAGGGATTTTATGAGGACACAATTTGGAGACCTTGGATGAAGTGTCCAATCATCCACACATCAATCCATCCTTAAATTCACAATTTCAATATTTTTGTTCTCTCACTCTTTCTTCCTGTCCATCTCTTTGGTAATGAATGACCATTTTTATCCAGATTGGCCCCTTCTGGCGTAAACCGCTTGTGACCGCACACTTGCAGTTAGTGGCAAGGGGCTTGTTCACCACAATGTCACCAATCTATATATATATTCACTTCCATGTCGATGTCAGATTGGGGGCAGGTCAGAAATAATTCATGACCATGTCGACTTTCCTCAGGGAGGGATCTGTTTCAGATTGTGATGTCTTACCGGTGACCCAGGCTGTGTTTTATGACTCATTAAGAACTCAAGAACGTTTATGCTAATGACTAACTAACTAATGCTAAATGTAACTCTTTCCTGAAGGCAGTTTAGGTGTCTTGAAAGCTGAGCTTTAGATGTTTAGTAGTTAATGTAACAAGATTTCTCAGCTCGTCTTCTGCGTAGATGGTGGAAAAAAGTTGTTAGTTTACATAACTGACATTATTTTTGATATTTTTAAAATGTAATTGGACAAAAATGTGGCTACACTCTTAAGAATAAAGTTGCTAGAAAATTTCTGGTTTCCCAAAGAACCTTCCTTTCAAAGAACATTTTTTTTACTTTTATAGTATAATGCATCTTTCTTGACTACAAAGAAACAGAAATGTTATTGAATGTCAACGTTAAAGGTCGACAAAATTAGTCATACACATATTTGCTAATCTTTATTTGAGAGAGAAAAAGTGAAAATGTGTGTATCTGTTAGATTTTAAGATACACTTTTGGGAGTAGATTTGAATGTAGATGACCTCTAAGTGAACAGATATGAACTAAAAGCCACAAAACTCCAGATTTGATTTCACAAGGTCCTGAAGATGTCTTGCTCTTTGCCAATTCATTGGGTAACCTGCGGCATTAAGGGAAGTTAAACATGACCCTTGTGTGATTTTACAGTTATGTGTTGGTTTAGTTTGATGAGGCGTGTGTGTGGGTCCGGTGAAGCTGGACATCATCTCAACCTTCAGGCTCACAAAGACTTCCTGCCCTTTTCTGTCTCTTTCTGACTCAGATGAAGTGTTTGTGTTGTTATACTGTGTGTATTTCTGTGTTAGTTTGAGAGACGGGAGTCTGTAGGGGAAACATGTTGTCCAGCCATAGTAAAGATTCCCTAGAAGAAGATTATGATGATGAGTCTGCACTTTCTGACTCCTTTACACTCCTTCTCATCTGTGTGCTGTCTTCATACAGCGAGCGCCTTGCAGCAAGTCTGTGTGTTTTCTTGTGTATATAGAGATTAAAAACAAGGAACAGTTCACCCAAAATTGAAAGTCATGTCACTATTTAAGCATGTTTTCCAAAGCTGTGATACTTTATTCTTATTTGGTGTTGACCAGAAGAAAGTGTTTCAATCTGTCAAGCTGAAAAATGATGGGGAAACCCTTATAGCAAAATAAGCTTGACCCAAAATTAACCCCAAAATTGTCATCACTTATTAACCCTCATATCATTAATAAAAACAAAAGAAGGTATTTTGAGAAATGTATCAGTGATTGTGCTGTTGTACAAAAGGGGTCGGTGTTGTACGATTACCAACATTCTTGCTAAAAAAAAAAAGTCATACAGGTTTAAAATGACATGAGGGTAAATAAATGATATGATTTTTCTTTTTTGGGTGAACCATCCCTTTAAGCTTTTCTTGTTTCGTAGAAGAATTACAAAACTGATTTAGAAAGTAAGTAAAATTTGACAGTAGAGTTATTTTTAGAGTTATTAACTTTTGCTTTAAACCAACTCACAAAATGAACTAAGCACAGATTTGCGTATTGTTATATAAAGCCCCAGAACTCCTGCTTTTGTCTTCATATCCCGTTCTGTAAATGATGACTTCCTCTTCTGACAGTTCTGGAGGATTCTCAAGGTTCTGCTGTGGATGTGACATCCTCTGCCCTTCATCTTTAAGCTGCGTTTAAGAGAGCCGGGCACGACCTCTCTCTGGGATGTCTGTTCACGTTCGTACTTCCAGAGAGATTTGATAGAGAGACACATGAATGCCGTTCGTACCCGTCGGGCTTATCGTTGTGTGCTTGTTTGTATAGATTGTTCTTCTCCATATTTGAGACAGTTTAGACTTACCCTGAGATAAAAGTGCCTGAGATGTTTAAAGCCACGATGTTTACTTTTCTTTTTTTTATAATAAATTATTTTTTATTATTTACTGCTTTCAGGAAGATACTGTAGCAGATTTGCTGAGAAAAGAAAAGAAAGAGAAGAAAGCAATAGCTTGTAATGAATAAAGAGGTCAGATGCTTAGCAGTTAGTGCTTAAATAATAATAAAATAAAATAGTAATAATCAAAGAAGATGGATGAAGGATAGATGGAGATAAATGGCCAGAGGGAGGATGGAGAGACATGCTGTCTCTCAGCAGGAGGTGGGCTTAAGTAGTGCAGTTCTGCTGTTTCCTGTGGGCTATAAGCCACCTACAGTTTAAATAATAATCAAAGAGAAGCTGTCCAATAAATGCTGCTGTGCGCTCTATGGTAATTAAAGGGATAATTTCTTTCTTTTGTGTCTTACTGTGTGCGTCAGATCCGCAGTGATGCTAAACGTTTGGCTTTACAGTAGCTAGTTAAAGTCCACGTCAAATCAAAAAGACCCTTTTTTGTGATACAAAGATGTCAATATTTGATTGTTTAAATAGGTCTCTCTAAAAGTTTTGTGTTTAAATCATGAGTTTTCATAGTCAGCTAAAGTGCTGTTTTCAGAATAGTCACATCCATAACAGCCCATATTCTTCATAAATTAACACATTTTATAATAACATCTTTGAAGAGTCATATCACATCCATAACGTGTATATATATATTTCTATTTTTTTTAAATCGATAACTCGTGATTAGACAAATTTTTTTAGGCTTTAGTAAAATATAAACAGATTCTTCAAAATATTGAAAATATTTTCAGCTTTATCAGTTTCAAGTTTTGACTGAAAACTGCCTCTTTGTTTAATTTCTTATCAAAATGTTTGCTCTGAAGTAACTGAAGCGTTAGTAAACATTACCTATCAATGAGCAACGTATTTTTATATGCAAAACATTGTAAACTTAGTAAAGCACTTCTTAGTACTATTGTTGCCGCTTTTGATGTGTCGCTTCATTGTCTCCTAATATTTGTAAGTCGCTTTGGATAAAAGCCTCAGCTAAATGCCTAAATGTAAATGTTATAGTATATATATTACTTTGTTAATGTTAGTACATTGTGCATTAAGTAATGTTAACTTTTGTGTGTTTTGGTTAATGATCAACATGTACTAAGATGAATAAAATCTCTAGAAATATTTTACCTAATGTAGATATGTTACCAAATAAAACCTCATTATAAAGTGTTACTATAATAGATAATGGAGCGGTTTAAAAGCAATAAACATTGATACAATCAGATTGATGTCACAGAAGTGTGTCCCTGATGAATTTTCATGTGCCAATGTTAAAAGCACAAAAACCACAACCGGATCTAACGCAAGCCTCTCAGATACTACAAGATATATGAAGTTTATCGTGTCTGTGCGTGTTCATGCGTGTAAACGTCGGCTGTGTTTTTCCTCGATAACCTCAGCTTGTTGCATTTCTTTTTTTCTTTTTTTTCTCCTGCTGAATTAAGATAAGAGGGTTTGTTAATTAAACTGTCACATGCAGCACCTTGAGGAATCGTGGAGGAAGAGCCATTTTAATTGGAAAGCTATTGTCTCACTGCACTCTCGCCTTATCCAATGACTATCATAACAAAGGCCAGAGAGGAAGTATCACCCCAGACCACAGGAACTTAGATTGTGAGGAAAAGTTTTTTGTTAATATGCGTTTCATTTTCATCCCGGCCATGTGTAGTTGCTTTGAATGCGTCTCATTTTTTGTCTTTGTCTTGCTGTTATCATCTAGGGGGTGCGATTAGGGGATCAGCACTGTTAAGTGATGAACAACCCTGGCCGGGGCTTCAACTGTAAATACCATCAGCAATTAACACTGATCAGAAAGAGAGAGAGAGAAACACAGAGAGAAAGAGAGCAATTTAGCATCCGAGTCCTGCACAGAGGATCAATTATGGAGATTCTCTATCTCTGAAATTTACATCCCCCGGTGCTCATTACTTGTGTGGTTGTGTGGATGTGTAAGGCTGTTATTTTGACGCTATAGATCCACAGGCTTGTTCTTTCAGTATAAAAAATCTGTCTGGCCATCTGGACGGAAGGTGTTCAAAATCTGCCTTGATTAAAAAGTGTAAATCTGGAGATCAGAGAACCGCTGATCTTCTCCTTCAGCATCACATGATGAAGATACAGAAGCGAGCCCTTGTGATGATGAGATTGTGATGATGTTTTTAGAGGTTGGTTTTGGGTTTTGTCAAAGCGAGAGGAAGGGCACGAGAAACCCAGAGGAACACTATTGTTGTAGCTAGGCAACAGCTAATGGCATATAAATGAGATCTAAACAGGTAAAACCAACATTTACGTCAATGTTCTTTCTAAATTTTTGTTCTTGCTGGGCTAAATCCATCTCTGTCAGGCAGATTAAAATTTGGCCAAAACGTGGCTTCTTAAAAGGAAACATAGTTAAGTTACGATTTCACTTGATGCCGCTAAGTTAAAATCTTTGTAATGTTCTCGGATGTTGTCCGTGTCTCAGGAATTAATCAGCGCTGAATATTTCTGCACAAGATTTCTCACAGCTTTCAGGCTCGAAATCAATGTACGTGTGGATGGACTCCAGGTGAAACGCTTATTCATTTAGCTCTAAAATCTATAGCTCTCTTTTCCAGTTTTTTGACGTCCTACATCAGATGCGCACACATCTGTTATATGTAGACTCGACCAACTGCGGTTATACAATCATGTTCTGTAATGTGGTTTTCACCAGCTAATGCTGAAAGAAACAAACATTCACATTGAGCTTCATTATCGCTGCCACCAATTACAGCCTGAAAATTGTTTTTACACAGATTGCTGGAGTATTTGCCTCCGAGCTTTGCTTTCCCACCAGCCTCACACCATCGCTTCTCGGAGACGCGCTGGGCGTGCAGCTGCTACATCAACATGACAAGTGTTTCTAGAACATTCTTCATTGTTCATTGACCAGTAATCGAAGTGCAATGGCTGCCGTCGGGGATATTTTCTGCCGGTGGGTTCCGGGGATCAAGCACCTGAGCAGTCGAGATCAAACAAAACACTTAAAATCAGTTGCATTTGCTTGTTCATTTAAATCCACAGTAAATCGCACATCCAGAGACACCATCTGAATTAGCTTCAGCTCGGCAAGTGTGAATACGTTTATGACCTCTCTCATACTGGGACCAAGATGGGTTTTATTATATAAAGCAGAGCGCGAGACCTCCATGCACCCTTAAGTGCTGCTTTTAGTAAGTAATCTACCCCATTCTGAGACATCCTTAATCCATAAAATGCATTGTTTTTAATTTTCCTGACTACACTGGGTCACGTTTTCCACTTTCTGCCTTTTTCACTTTTCATACTATTTTTTTCCTTGTTTTTTTTAAAATAGTGCAATCATTGTTTTTTAATGACAAGAAAGATGAATTTTAGGATTTTTTAATTTTATGCACAATTTGATAGCTGACATTTGTGTCTAACATATCAGACTTTAGACCCATTCACACCGATAATGATAACAATAACTATATTAGCATCCATAACTTTGTTTATTCTAAGGTTGCACGCTAATGTTTCTTTCTTTAAATGCGTGAACCCTTTAGATGTGAATTGATTTTGGCTGTTTTGGCGTTCATCAGCTGGAAAAATCACTCTGAAAAAGTGATCATAAACATATTGTTCTTCTGTGTTTATTATAGTTGTAATGTGGACACTTTAAAAAATAAAAATAAAACAACGTTATAGTTATCATTCTTGATGTGAATGGGCCTTAACGCTTACCTTCACTCAACATTTATCCATGATTTTCATGTCTAGCACATGATTTTAAGGTGATCTTTACAGCATATAAACAGGGTTCAGCACTGTAATTCCAGTGAAAACATGAGCACATTCATAAATCTAATCTGTAATTCAGAACAGTAACACCCGTTGAGCATATCTAATCCCAGTCGACCGGCTTTACTGTGACCGCAGGCTGTCATCCTCTGTGCACGTACTGTCAGAAATACATCACCTGGTAACAAAGCAATGCAGTTCTTAAATACATATAGAGCTTGTGTTGTCTACTTGTTTTCAAGTACATGTAATATAATGTTGTTTACATGCCAGGTGTTTTAATGAAATCTCAGATCTGTGTTTTAGCATTGTTGAGCGTATATAATCCCTTTCTTATCCTGCGTAAATCCACTAATCTTTGACCTTAATCCTGAAGTAACACATTGAATCAGATTTTTTTGTATTT
Organism: Beaufortia kweichowensis; assembly: GCA_019155185.1. Lineage (NCBI taxonomy): Eukaryota > Metazoa > Chordata > Actinopteri > Cypriniformes > Gastromyzontidae > Beaufortia > Beaufortia kweichowensis. Next base: position 1,589,830 of record CM032813.1, on the reverse strand, counting down.
GTTGGTATTATTTTTAAGAAATTAAGATCATGAATCTTGCAAAACATTAATTCTAAATAAATAAAAGTCAAAAGCAATATATGTTTCATAAATGGCAGTATTTAGGTATAAAGGTCCATTAAAGCAGTATTGATGTACAGCAATACACAAGAGCCCTGAACTCCTGTCTACAGCTGTGATAAACAATATTACTAATGATCCACCTGCACATATAGAAAATAAATGAATTAACAGTTAAAACGGCTGATATTTGATATTGAAGTGAGACTTCTAAATGAATGTCCCTCAGCAACACGGGGGCAGAGCATGTCTTATTGCATTTCAGTCAAACATCTCTTTCTAATTTGATCAGATTTATGAAGCAGAGAGTAAATATGTATTTATATGAAGGCTACTGAAGCAGTGGGTTCTAGACGGCACGGTGATGAGCCTGTTGGAAAAGGAAAGGTCAATGCTAATTTAATAAAGTGAAACGGAAATCTGGAAGCATGCTAAGCTCGCGAGCGTGGAAGGATATGGGATCAGGATGTGCAGGATAAGAGCTGGACAGGCGTGTGATCGGACTGTGTCTGTTTGCTTTCTAACCAGTTTAGGAGCAGGATTTTTTTTCAGGATTTAATATGTTCTGACTGAGAGACCACCCTTTACTTTCTCAATCTTTTGGAGATTTCCCAATGATCCCTCACAGAAAAAAAACTGATGAATTTCACATGCCTTTCACATGTGGGCAATATAAATATCAAATGTAAAACCCCATAGGATCACATATAAAAATGTCATGTTGATAACATTTGACCACATGTAATCTCATGGGTTTTTACACAAAGGTGAATTTCATGTGTCTTTTCTGTGAGGGATACTTTGATCAAATTAGCATTTTTTTAAAAAGCATTTTATTTTGTTTCATCATTTGTTCAAATAATTTCTTAATAAATGCACCATATTTCCACCAAAATACCAACTACTCCTGTTATCGAATCGTCTACTGCTCTCTGTTCTCTTCTTCCTGTATCATCAAAACCACAAATGACAGAAAACCGTTCAGAGACAATTTATATAATAGTAGTAATAATTGTAGCAACTATTGTATTTTGGTGGGAAATATGGTTACTATGGTAATTCCTTTTAAGTTTAAAGTAGTCAGAGTTCTCATTTGAAATGGATTTTGTAGGATTTCAAGACTCTGGCTTCCTGGAAATGTGCTTTCTTCATATGTCACATTTTGTATCACGCTTCCCTGAGCTGCATTTTCTTCCCAGCGTACGTGTGGACCCCTGGTGTCAGCTGCGGAGAGATTGGTCCCCGCTTGCTTATGGCGGGGGCCCTGCAGCTGTTGCTAAGGAGATCATTTTAACACTTTGATCAGAAAAACATCATAGCTGCTTTTGAAATCATTAATGCCTTTATGAAATGTTTCAGATGTGTCAGCCACTCGCACTGCAATATCTCAATTTGTGATTTAAGATGTGAAAGAAATGAGTGGACGGTGTATTACAGGGAGAGATTTAGAGAGACTGTTGTGAAGCCAGCGAGAAATTAAAGGACTGGAACAGCTGTGTGTCAAGCTGTGTGGAAAGAGAAGGATCTGGCTGGATTCTCTTCCTGTCCCACTGAAAGCCACTTACGGGATTCAACAGCTTTCTCCTCATGACCCGCACATTACGAGGGCCAGCTTCAATAGATCAGTTACTGCAATGATTACGTTCATCAAATACTTGATTGAGACCCAAATCCAAATACACTTTTAGACTGTTACTCTATTTTCCTCTTTGTCTCCATTTCCTCCTTTTACTTATTTCCCGTGTCTATCGCCCGCCTCCATCTTCAGCGTTCCTGTCTATCTTGCGCTTGTCTTCATTAAAAGGTTACACCTTATCTCTTAGAGTTTCTCCTTATTTTTCCTCTCTCACTCCATCAGTCTCTTCCTCGTCAAATAATGGGGTTAAAGGCATCTCCATTACTCTAAAGGTGTACACACAACCACGGATAACACCCGCTGACTCTAGTAATGAGTGGTTGGACATCATCGAGCGTGTATGTTTAGTTAGTCGGGCACGTCGGCGTGATCCCGGGGAAGAGGAGATAATTGACAGACGTATAATCCTCTTCCTCCGCGCGGGACTCCGGGGAACCGTTGCGGTGACAAAGTGATGACAAGTGGAAAAGTATTAAATCCAATTGTGGGAAAACAGCAGGGGAATGGCATTTACATTTACAGGAACTGATTTAGAAGATGAGTTAGTTACTGCCAGTCAGAGATCAAGTGTGATCACTTTCATTTTGGGCACTGGTGAGGTGTTTGGTAGCTTTTCAGTTGTTCTGTCGATACTAACAAGATTTGTGGCACTTCTCATGAAATGGTGTAAGTATGTCAGCTTTTGTGCTTTTTAGGAATGTTTTAAACATTGTTTTGGTTATTTTGTAGCAATATATCTAAACATCAAAACTAGACAGAAAAGAGTTAGTTTTATAGTTTATTTACCCTATCTAATAATTGTTCAAGTAAAGAGCCGTTTCTAAACGATTTAATAATTGTCAAGTGAATTGTCGATCTCTTTTTATCTGCTCTGGAAAAGCAGGATTTGTTTTGTGTATACTAGATGAGTCAATACACTAAAACTGCCATTTGGGAAAATGAAAACAGATTAATACAATTAATGAAAAAGGTGTTTTGTGTGTGTTTGTTAGTGTAATTAGCCGCAGAAACAAGTGGAACTTGAATTAGTGAAGATCTGGGCATCTGTGCGTGCACCTGCCATCCAGTTTTTCCCCACCTGCAGAATCCCGCAGCGGATTTTTGTACTTTTCCAAGATTGAACTTTAGCTGCAGCAGCAGGTTATAAAGACACACGGGCCAAAAGAGAGTCTGAAAGCGAACTGGCGCTCGTACCAGATGTACATTACAAAAGCTTCACTCAGCACGGGTGTGACTTCCTCTGTCCTAATTATAAAGGCTTAAATGACTTCATTTAGACTTTCCTTTAGTCACGCGGTCTCGTAAAGGGCTGATTTTGTTTCCGAGCGCACCTGTGTCACTTCAGACATTATAACTCCCGAATATTTACGCCACATTTGAAAGAAATCTCCTCCCGTTCGTGCTGCTTTAGTTTATTTTCTGCAGGACATCACTAGAAATCATTTCCTGTCCTTGTGTTGACGATGTGGTGCAACGGTTCTTTTGTGTCCAACCCACTTCCTCCCCGACGTCCATTCAATCATTGGACCTGAAAGACAGGAGCTGCCTTGGTTCATATTTGAATTATATAGTGTGTCCTTTCAATATTTGTGTTTGAGGACAAGGTTACGTGAACACATCAGAGTGTTTTAGACCTTTGATAGAGAGGCATGCTGTATTTTTCTGCGGTCTTAATTTGATCGGCACAGTATAGGCTTCACCTGATGAGCTGTGCATACGGCACATCATGATGAATAGGAGAAAAGGGCAGAATATGTTTTCGTTTGATCTACTGACAAAGAGAAGGGTGATGTAATCAGTTAATGGCGAGCTGAAGTGTCACAAATATGAATGAAGGGACATTGAATTATTTTTTCTTTTTGTTGTTCAGTGATGAGGGCCTTTTGTATGTGTCATTTAGTTTTATTAAAGCTACAGTCTATAAATTCTGTCTCTATATCATAATTTCTGTTCAAAATGTACTTGCGTTAATTTGTATTTAGGTCAAATGACGTCAAACAGGCATTTCCTGTAAAGTTTGATGATTTTAATGTACTTTATATTTTAATGAACTTGCTCAGTAACAGATTTATTTATTTTTATCCAAACAATTTATGGATTGCAGCTTCAAAAAAACAAAAAGGAAGATGTCATATCTTTCTTGTCATACTAGGTAAACTAGTTTTTTTTTTTTTTACATATTTATGTAAAGTCTTTTAACTCACATTACCCATGATGGAAAAAAACTAGATTTATCCTAGATGTGCCTCTGGTCACTCCATCAGTGTACAGTAAATTAATATCATTGCTCATGAAATGAGTCTGATCATTTAGAGAAGGTAATAGAAACGGCTGTGTGACGATCTATATGATTTGATATTTCATTCATGTCTATAGTGCAAATAGTGTGGGTGTAATGGGCATTTGTAATTAACAATAAATAAAAATAAAGCACAATTTTCCAAGAGCTATATGCAATTATTGAAAGGCGGGACCTGCATTAATAAGCTTAAGGTTTAAGTGCTTTAAATGCAAACATCGAAGACAGATTGTTCTAGAGCAAACTTTGATGTGTGTGTGTGTCTCAGTAAGTGTGCCAAGTTCTTTTTGGCTTGTGATGAAGAACATTATGATGCAGATAATTCACCTGAAATGTGTTTTCCTAGAAACACAGAGTTGGCAGGAATACTGCTATGGGCATGTAAACACACTCAGAAGAGCTCATGTACACAAACACACACACACATAAAACTATACACCATAGAATAGACCCAATTTCACTCTTTTCGGATCCATCAGAATAGCGATACTGGAACACAGAAACACTCAAATGTCCAACGATCCATAAATATAGCCCGGCCTCTCCACCCCCAATGTCCCTTTCATGTGTGTGTAATAAATGTTAGCACATTCTCTTTGAAAGGCCAACAGATCTTACAGCACAGGTGAATGCTACGGTCCATAAGTCCGTGCTGAGCCCCTGCTGTGAGAGGAGAAAAACATCTCTCCTCTTTTTACTTTTGTCTCCTTTCACCAACTTCGGTCTTCAAGGAAGCCCTGCGTGTGAATGGACATTGATTGGGCTTCGTGCGTTAGTTTGGAGTCGTTGTCTTCGTTGTCTGCGCTGGAGGCGGGCTACCCCGAGGCCTCGGCTTAAAGCAACTTAACCAGGCATTAGCTGCCTGCTGCTTGGCTCGGTGAATGCGTAATGAAAAGAAGCGTTTGATCGAAAGACATTTGTCCTTGGCTTAGTTAAAGCATCTCCGCGTTCCCTACTCGTTTTCGGAAGGCTTGTCGATGAGCCTCCCTGGAGTCCGTCGGCATTTGATGCTTTACCTCCTTCTTACACATTATCCTGAAAAGCAATGAATAAAAGTGGTCGACATTCCTATAGGGCAGCGGACACAGTCACGGGTTTCACGTTCAATATGTTTTGACCTGTCTATAAATCTATAAAGGACTCAATCTTGCTACACTTCAGAACAGAAAATTGAGAATTTTTAATCTAAATTTCACATTTTAAATAAAAATCTACATTTTTTTTTAGATAGTTAAGATTGTGAGTTATTTCAGGCTCACTAATAAGCGAGTGTCTGATTCTTACTTTATTTCAGAAGAAGGTGCAGCACATTTTTAACATTTTTTGTTATTGCTTACTAAAAAATAAAATTTTTTCAATTTCAGATCTTTTATATTTATTCAAGATAATGTTTTACCCATTTTATATATTTTAGTTTTTATTGTTTAGTAAAAAAAAAGAATATTAATGTTTTCATAAATGTGTTTTACGAGAGGTAAATGAGAAATATTATCTGTGTGTGTCCCTTCCTGTGAAAACCAGAATAAAGTCTCATAATCTGATTTTGAGATTAGGAGCATTTCAATTATTCATTTTACTTTGATTTTAAATTGACATGATCTTACTCAGTCAATATTAAAGATCATCAAGTAATATTACCTTGTAGAAAACACTGAATGACCCACTTTGGTGGGTTTTCACAGGCAGGGTCACAAATATGCTGTCTATGTTGCTTGTAATTGGGATATAGTTTAGATCTGTAAAGTATTTTATATTATTATTTTTTAGTGTTTCTCAAAGCGTGTAATGCAATAATTCCTACAAGTAAAGAGGAGAGAGATCCACTGATATCTCAAACACACACACAGGTGCGACAGCATCCTGTCACAAAGGCCTTAAGGGTCTGTTTCAGCTGCTCTCGACACACACACACATATACACACATATACACACACACACACACACACACACACACATCCACTACTCCCCAGTCTGTCATGGCACAGGTGCTGGTTCTCTGATGGTGTCCCGTTCACACTGAGTCTATGTTCATGATCTCCACCCCACTGTGATTCTGTCCCGTCACGTCCCCTCGCTCCACACAACCCTACGAGACGACAGGCCCATGTGCACAGATTTGTCAAATCGATAAGGCTAACATCACCTCTGTGCTTACATCTAAACTGCACTTTCTTGTGTGTCATCTGCTTCTCCTCATTAGTAAGACTTTTCAGGAGTCTCTCTATAACGTCAGAATTAAGATCATTTCGTTTCATTGTATTGTTTCTTTACCTCCAGGTCAGAAGTTGTGACATAAGGGCTGATTTGTAAGCATTATCTGGTACCATCACGTTCTCCATCTGCCCCCGCTGGCAGAGCGTTGTAGATCGAGAGAGGAGGAGGGAGGAGAGAGGAAATTGATGTTGGCCGGTCAGGCCGAAAGAAAACAGGAAGTCGGTAGTGTGGCGCTGAGATGGGGAGGGGTCGTGCGGAGAAACCAAACGACAGCGCTGAAAAACGAGATGCTAATAAAAGATTTGGCAGGAGGCCTTAATGCACCCAGTCCGAATATGCTATCTGTCTCTCTTTCTGTCTCGCTCGCTCTCTTACCCAGCTGGAGAATCCAATAAAGCGCACAAGCACCCAAATCCTTCAGAGAGGCAATAAGGAAAGACAGAAAACCTGGCGTCTGAAATCCTCCGCGATGCCTTTGTTAACTGGCTTGCGATTTCTTAAGTGGCCTAAATTCTCCTTCCTGTCTTTCTTCATCGTTCTCTCTCCCACCAGGCTCAGAGGAAAGATTCTCTGGGTGAAACTCAAATGAGGTTTTGGGTGTATAGCGTAGGACTGCGTTCATTATGTCGGTTCTGCCGGTTGGCTCATTAGGCGGCGCTCAGCGTTTAACTGTGGGTGTGAGAGATCTCAGGTCTCATTTATATGGTCATTTTATTTGATTTGGACATTAAATATTGATTCATGATGCAATTGCACGTTACTTTACGTATCTTAACTTATCCGTGGGTTAAATTTGCATGATGTCAAACTGGCATTTCCTGCAATTATTCTTGTTTATTTTTCTTTAAAAACAATGGTACAGATTGCAGCTCAAGATGTGGTACAACTAACAATAAGAGACATCATCAGTCCTCTTATTTCCAACTCGAGCGAACATCTTATGATATGACCTTCTGTCATAAAACTCTCGAGTCACTTCTCTGCCTGTAGGGACCGTGTGCACCAAACAAAATGAGATTTGTTGTACACACATCATTAGTCTGATGAGCGGGACAAGCCCTACGCGTGCGTGTGAAATGGCTGTTGTGTGTGCTACTTGTGTTAATAATTGGCCGGTTGATTTGACATTTCAGCGGAGGAGCTCATAACTGATGAAGAACGTCAGAGTTCTCCTGTATTCAATATATAGATCTGCATGAGGACGTCAAGCAATGCCGTTATAATGAAGTGTGCCCAACAACAACGGCTAACCTTGTATGCTGACTGTACTGTATGTGTGTGCGTATGTTAAGGGAGGGATGGGGTGGCAGTAATTCACACCGTGCTTCCTGCTTCGTATCTGGCGACGAATTAGTGGCCTCGGCAGATGTCACGTGTCTTATTGTTAGTCATGGCGACCCTGCCAACCCTCAAGGTCACCTGTTCCGCCCAGGCATGAATAATCTATTGAAGGATTGGTTCCTCCTCACTGGCTGCGTGGAGATGTGTCAGCATAGATTATTTATGCTTTATTGTGCTTGCATTGAATGAGCAGTCGCTCCTGGACGAGGCACTTTCATTCGGTCTCTTATCCTAGATGAGTTTTGTGTTGTTGTTTTTTCCCTGTAAAGAAATGTTTGTTTGTGGTTGTCATTGAGTTATGCTGGTCTTGTTTCTAAAAGTTGTATGAAAGTGTGAAACAGAAGATCTTCCCACGCGTACACACGCTCATACTGCTGGAAAAATAGCTTAAGTCAGCCTAAGCTAACCAGTTTAGAAATGCTGTAAACCTCTCCAAAACCACTGAACCAGTCGGCTGAGACCACAACACCAGTTTAGGCTGATTTAAGATGTTTTAAAGGGATCGTTTTCACCCTTATGTCATTTCAGACCTGTCTGACTTTCTTTCTTCTGCAGAATGCAAAAGAAGATATTTTGAAGAATGTTGGTAGTGAAACAACATTGACCCTCATTGACTTCCATTGTATGAACACAAAACCACTGAGACATTTCTCAAAAATATCTTCTTTTGAGTTATATTTAAGTTTTAAATAAAAATATGTAAAAAAATATTTATATATTGATTATATATATATTTTTTTTTTGTAAACTGGTAAAAACAAAATTAGGTTTTTTTTGTTTTTTGTAAACTTGCAATGATAAACAGCTACAAAAACTAGCGAAGTATTTAAGATTTAAGGCTTGTGTAGATCTGAAGGGGACACTGTGCGTGTGTGTGTGTGTGAGATCTCATTATTTAAAGTGGACAGCGTGTTCTTCCTCACCTTGTCACACATGCTAGTTTGTGGCACTCAGGACGAGCCCTTGTATTCCTCTGCCACAACACAAGAGCACCACATGCTAAATGTCAATCTCTGTCTCTCTCTCGCTCTCTCTCTCGCTCTCTCTCTCGCTCTCTCTCTCGCTCTCTCTCTCGCTCTTGCTCTTTCTCTCTGTGTCTCTCTCTCTGTCTCTCTCTCTGTCTCTCTCTCTCGCTCTCTCGCTCTCTCTCTCGCTCTCGCTCTCTTGCTCTCTCTCTCTCTCTCTCTCTCTCCTCTTATAAAGTACTTACCGCTCTCTCCTCACAGCCACAGAGAGCTCTTCCCCGGGGACGTACCAGCAGGGGTCCAAAATTAACACTCGCCAAACGCAAGTGAAAGTTGGCTTTGGTGAATAAATTATGTAGAGTTATTTGCCAGTTGGCTTGTAATTTTACTGGGAATTGGAACATAGTAATACATGATTTAAATAGGATTGTAAGAGTGATAGCGTGACCCTCGCAGATGTAATCTGATGTAAGATGAAGATGCGAACAACGTACTTGAGTAAATTTAACCTCAGTAAAAAAAGAGCATCATAAGTTTAGAAAATACAATAACTTTTAATTTGTTTAGTGCACAGACACGCAGCAGATGTCCATGTGTGTGTGCGCGCGCGCGCGCGAGTTTGAGCCGTAAATACACATTTTGACCCCGAGAGAGGCAGGTGCAGCGTACCGTTACCATTGAGAAAGGCTAGGGAATGTTTTTATGAGTTTGAAAACTTTTTCAAGGTTAGCAGAAACCCCATAGACCAAAAACAAACGGATGGAAACCCCAGGGATAGGCTTTTGTTGGCCAGACACTCACAGTTAAATCTAGAACAATAGGAAGAACTGCAGAGAATCATTTTTCATGACATGGTGTGGCCTTTAGAAGAGAAACATATGAAAGAGCAATTTAAATATGATTAATGAGGATAATAAGGTCAAGTGGTCATCATTTATACATGTTAAGCGTCGCTTCTTCTTATGAAGAAAGAAACGGATCAGCTAGACTTTACTGCATAAGTAAACACAGAAATCAATTCAACAGTGAACACTTTAACACTGTCACAACATCCGCTTACACCAAATGAAGAAAAGAAACTGTAGTTTCATCAGGATAAATAACCCGACCGTATTCTGATATATATCGTTTCTGCTGTCTAAGGGAAACAAGTACATCTATCCGGATCAGTTTCTTGATCGTGCCGCTGTAACTTTAGGTTTGTGTATTTTTATTTGTAATTTTTGTTGGATTGTTTTCCAATCTGCTGTGGAAACATTATTGTTTAGTGCCAAAACATTGCGCAATGATGGTAAAAATTGTGTAAAAAATAAAACACCAAAGGTTACTCATGTAATCATGCAGATGGATAGTTATTATTATATGGATAGAATATTATAAACACATTAATCTGTTATGAAAAGAGATGTGTTTGGGTCTTAAATGGTGAATAATGACAGGGTTAAGTATTAGATTATTGAAAACGTTTCCTCTTGTAAATTTATGAGGTCGTTTGTGTTTTCCAGTTTTTGGTTCCCAAAAGACAGACATCATCGAGCATTAAATCTTGGCACTTCTGAAAGCCGTGTGTGATGTTTGGATGTGTTGTGTGGATATGGTCAGATTCACCTGAGCATTTATATTCACTTTTATTTATTATTTGTTTATTTCATGTATTCCCCTTTGTTTACTTCCGTTTTTCTCTTTTCTTTCATTTTCAGTTTTAAAATGCATAATTTTTTATCCTCTTCACAATCCTGGAAGCATTTGACAAACCATCAGAAACAGCCCACAATAATCCAAAATGTGGTTTCTTCTGAGCCGAGATGAAAGAAAGCAAACACACACACAGAAAGTGACGCAGTGCCGCACACTTGGCTGTGTGATATGGCAGGGTTGCTTTGGGATAGCTTCAAAGCCCAATGACATCAATTTATGATAGCAGCACCACACGTGTTGCCAAATCTGAGCTGTTGTTGTTCTGAGGGGGTGGATTCAGGAGGCATGTGTATCATGGGGGGTAACTGTTGTGTTTTTCACCATCTCCTTGATCATGTTCACTGAAAACTCACTCGTTTAGCCAGCTGGTTCCCATTCTCTCCTCTAAAAGCAGAAAGCACTATGTTATATAATTCATTACTATGTTCAGCTTGTTTGTGGTATTTCAGCAGCAAACTTTACCGCAGTGTTTCCTGCAATGCTGTTTAGGTTTAGATACATTTGCTGCAACACTGCAACAAAAATATTTTAGTGTGGATGCTGTCTCTGTATATTAACTATAAACATGAAATGTAATACAAATCCTGTTGCATTACCGAGTGTGTGCAACAATTAACAAACAGAGAAACAAGACGTCTAATTTGTGAATTAATCGTTTTATTAATGGGGTTTTTTTTTGGTTTTTGCTTAAAAAGTGTGTAATGTTTGGTGTCAACACTTTACAACAAAGGTTGTGTTTGTTAACAATGCTAATTTACATTCAGCATTTTCTAATGCATTTTTATGCATGTTAGTAAATGCACAATGGACTAACATTAACAATTGTATTGGCATTATCAAACATCAACAGATTATTAAATTGATTAATAATAATTACATTAATTATTAATAATTTATTGAGATTAACATAAAGATAAATGCTGAACTAATTTTATATTTCTAGATTTACTAATATTAACAAATACAGCCTTTATGTAAAGTGTTACCATTTTTTGTTTGTCAGCTACAAACATTATTTTGCTTGTAACTTTTTTCAGACCTTTGCAAAACACCACAGTACTATTGTTTATTGGCTATTGTTGCTTCCCTCCTTGAAATATCTGTTTCTTTCTCTCATTTTTTATAGAGGAGGATTGTGTGAACTGCACAGAGGAGTGTCGAGTGCTGGGTCACTCGGACCGTTGCTGGATGCCTCAGTTTCCCGCAGCTGGTGCCGGAGGAGCAGGAACTCCCCAGGCCGAGGGCTCGGACTACCGCACCAACCTCTTCGTCCCGGCCGGCATGGAAGCGGTCGCCGTCGAGACCGAGCCCTACGAGACCGTCTGCAATCCCAACGGCAAAAAAACCTTCTGCACGTTCGGGAAGGAACGGCGAGACCACACCATCCTGGTGGCCAATGTCAAACCTTATCTAAAGACCAAACGTGCCCTCAGCCCTCTTTTGCAAGAGGTCCCTTCCGCCTCATGTAGTCCCAGCAAAGGCTGTAACACGGGTTCTCCGTGTTCTTCGGTCAAAGGTATGGGCGACGGAGCGGAAGGCAAACCGAGCACCAGCCATTACGGACCCCCAGACGGACAGTACATCTCCCCGAACAAGCAGAACAAAGAGCAGGGCTACTCGACTCTGCCTTCCTCCGACCCCGTGGCCAAAGTCTTGGCTGAGGCGCGCTCGCGGATCAGCCAGGAGACGGTGGTGGAAATGGACTGCGTCTTGGAGCAGGGCGGAGGAGAGATGGGTCGTGGCACCATGGACGCAGACCAGGTGGTCAGAGACATCGACAGACTGCTGCAGGATTGTCGGGGAAGCGAGAACGCTACGATCAGAAAGTAAACCGGTGCCTGCCGCGTTTAGCGTTAGAGACGACAACAAGGCAGGAGGAAATACGGACCGAGTCGAGACGCTCTCTAAGAGAGCGCCATACCGACGAGACAATTGAAAAGGACAAAAAACGAGTACTTGAAGATTTTGACAAACGCATTTAAGGGAAGTTTGCTTTTGTTGTGTTTTGGAGGCCAGGGAGTTCCTGCAGAAGTTGCTGCTTCTGGCGTCTAGCAAGCTTTTCTTCTTCAAGTGCCCACCAGCTTCAAAAAAACTTATTCTTATAGTGACATCTTTCTGTTACCGAACCGCAGACGGATCGCACCGCTCGGCCGGGGACTTTGGGAGGGGTGGGTGAAAACGGTTTGTTTTGACAATCGCAGCGGAAGGGGTGGGGTGTATCAAACGCGATCGGATCACACCGAGACAGAGACGTTCTCTTTAACTTTTCATGGCTTTGTAATATCAGCATAAGAAGTGCTAATGTTATCAGCAAACTCTGTGGGGCGTGTGGGGTGATGATTCTTTCGGGTGGGGCGGGGTGGGTTGATTATGAAATGTAACCATTCTTCACCTGTCATTTCTAGTCACGCGTGTAAACTGTGTCCTCTCTCATGTATACGTACGTATGGAACATTCCAGAACGGTGAACCTGTAATTCTCACTTATTGTGATATCGCATCCGTCTTCTGCTTTTCACTCCTTTTGAAGTGACTCTTCTCGTGTCCGAGGTTAAGTTATAACAGTCACCCTCTTGTATATTAGGGACATTTTTCCTCAACTGTGAAAAGATATATCTATATATACATATAGATAAATATATATATAAATATATGAACTTATGTATAGTGTCCAGATAACAATGAAAATATTTATACATTTTGTAAAAAAGTGGGAAAAAAAAGAGCAATCTCCGAAAGAAGAGGTTGTGCACAGGATGAAACGCAGTTGATGACGATATTTATTAAACTGCAAAGGACACTGTTTCCAAAAACAAAAAAACAGAACATGAACAGAAAAGATTTAAACATGGAAATGTCCCTTCACATTGTCACATATACACGAGATCATTTAATGTGCAAAATGTATCCGATTTAATGTGTTTACATCAAAGCGACATATTTTTATTGATTTTTCTGCAGTTTCTGTGCATTTGAGCCAAATTGTTACGTGTACAAGAGCTATATTGTGTATTTTATTAAATTAATATATGGTTGTGTTGTAATATACATGGGCTTATATTGTACTTGGCAACTGATGCCTTAGTAGTCGGCAAACTCTATGAGTTTAATTTCCATTCGGTGTGAATCCTGTCTCTCTCTTTCTCTTTCGCTTTTAGCTTGAAAGATCAACTCGCTGCTGTGCGTTTGGACAGGTTGTGTTTTTTAAACACGTGTTGGAAAAACTGCTTTAGTGTTCAATACAATGCTTTTTTGTCTACAAAGAAACTCAACTATACAACATCTACACAAGACTACGGTTTGCATATTTTTTGTATAATACAGAAATTGTGGGGCAGCTATTTTGTTGATGATCTCTTTCGTCTTGTTTTTACTTCTAAACCTGTCAGACAACATCACGTCCCTTGCGAGCGTTTAATGATATTTTGTCATTGTGCACATGAAGAGGGTAAGATGAATTTCGGAAGAATGTGCTTTTCGGTTTCTATAAAAAGGACCAAAAATGATTCCCTGTGAAAAGTGTTCGTTTTACTTTATAGTCTCCAGCCAAATCAAAATTCATGAATTCTTTATTTTGTCTATATTTTGTCTATTCCAGGTCTGTAAATGCATAAAACCTGCCACTTTTATGTGCATTTGTACACTCTTATCATGACATGTTTTCGCATTTTTTACGTTCAGCAGACGTTAAACAATCTATCCTTTCAGTTTAGCTATGGTTCATAATAACCTTGTGCACTCTCCATATATCATGACTTCTTTCTCTAAACAATGAATACATGAATATATATTTATTTTAATAGAACGCTACCATGCCCACACAGTGTACTTTTGCATTTAAACTATTCACAGGAAAGGCAATTTAATCAAAACGCCGCTCCTCGTAAACCAAACTCCGGCTATATCTGTTCTTTCCAAACTTTTGTCGTGTTGTGACTGAAATGAGCTGCCACGATCACAAAAGACACTCGCGCAAAAAACATAAAGAAACCCAAGAAAGCCATTTTCATGATCGGCTATTTAAGTCATCAGAAAGCGATGCCCGGGGTGTGCGTTAAACACAGGTCGTTCTGAACAACCACCGCAGGGAAAAGAAACTCTTCTCATCTTCAGTAAAGACACAATCACGTCTGTTCCATTATTTATTTATTTGTCGGTCGGTTTATTTATTTATTCATTGTTCTAGCAGCGCATCTGTTTTCCTGGCTCAAAGACGACGCTCCTAGACTTTCTCGTTTGTTTTTCGTTCTCTTTTTTCCAGCCCACTGGGTTTATCGGTAAAAAGAAGTTTGTTGTGAGCAAGTGAAAGAAAAGCATTGTGTTCATATCTAAATGAGGTTTTATTATTTTTTATGTATTTTTTTCCTAACACAATGGTAAGTTTAACATTTCTACACACTCGACACAACCGCAACAAATAACAATACACAGCGCGGCGGTTGGCGTCTCAGATCTCGTCGCTGTGCCTGACACGAGCGGTTTTTATTTTCAACCGAACCCATTCGCAGTCATCAACGTGCTGCCACGGATCAGTCTGTTTCATTTACACGAACAACGCCTTCAAGAGACTTCAAGGTTCCTACGAACGCTAGACAGATGGAAATAACTTCCCTGCTTGTCGTTAGTCTCAGTCAGTTTGGTGCTTTGTTTCTTATACTTTTAGACCAACTTTGCGCGAGTGGATGTCTTCATGTCTGTGCGTTTACCTGAGAGCAGGTTTGTATCTGTGACTAAACCTTATAGAACAACTTCTCTATGAAGTAAAAGTTTCCATCTCTGCAAACTCTGACCCCTGATCGTAACTTCATTTCTCTATTTCACCGTCTGTTTGAAAACAAAGAACATAAATATACAGGTTACTTTAAGTATCTTTCTTTTCATGGGTTGAAGTAAAATGATGTCAGACTTACATTTCTCAACAACTCAAATTATAACCTTCATTCACAAAATGTTAAACGCTTTCTCAATTGCTGTGGATAAAAGCATCTGCTAAATGAATAAATGTAAGTGTTGCTTGTGAATCAGGGAAAAGTAAGAAAACACATTTTATCACAATATCTTTAAGTATTTGCTCAGATTTTTATCTGGCTAAAAATTTCACAGATTGCAACTTTAATGTGTCTTTTCAATATTTTTCAGCAAGTCAAATCTTGGTTAAATTGCATAAAAAAGCACAAAAAAAAAAAACATTTGAAACCTAATTTAACTTTTAAACCTAATAATTGTCACTGCACATATTGAGCGTACAACACATGAAAATCCTGCAGCATCTTGAAAAAAGATTTTGTTTTTTAATTTAACATTTTAGGTATTTTTAAAAATATCATTAACATTTTTAATAATTTTTCTGTGTTTATTGTTATGAATTGTCTTAGACCTTTCCATCAATATATCATTTTTCATGATTAGATTAGAAATATTAACCTGTCAACTGTCACCGTTCCTCAAGAGGAACATGTTATTTCCCTATTCACTTTAATATTTCATAGTTAAATTTTAATCTAATCATGACAAACTATAACTTGATAAAAAAGGTGTAAGACTCGAGATTAAATATTTGACAAATTTGACAAAATATTTTATAAAAAACGTTAATGTTACTGTAATTCATAAGAAAAACCTTAAAAAAAACGTTAAAAAGTTTGAACATATAATATCTAAAAATAAGTTAAAAATACATTTTTCAGAATTGTAGTGCATTTTTATGTGTTTACTCAATTTCTGTTGAAATTGAAAAGGGAAATAAAATTTAGAAGTTTCTTCTAAAAAAATGGTGACAGTTAACAGGTTAAAGACAATATGTGGATGCTACTATATACATATAATTTTTTAAAAATCTTAAATTAAAATTTCAGGTATATATATATATATAAATGCATATATGAAAAAAATATATATAAAAAATGCAATGTGGAAAAAGTCTAGTATATTACTGTTTGAAACATTTAGCATTACACATACTGTTTCACTTTCTTAATAAAATCTTAGGCATCATATAATATATCCAGCACATCATTCAATAACCATAAACACTGTTATGTGTCAAAACCCACTATAGGATTATATAAAAGGCCTCGATTCAGGAAAGTCTCCAGCAATATCTGCACATAAATTAAGTCTCTGGGTTGAGGTGCAAGGCATGGTTTATTATGCCGGCCTTGTGAGCTATTTGCTGTCTAATGGACTATAAGTTGCTGAGGTCAACACATAGTCTGAGATCCAGCATAAAGCAGTGTTTCCTCATTAATGTGTAATTATACTCAGTAGGCACAGAAAGAGATTGATTGCAGTATTAGTGAGGGATATTTCTGGTATGATGTTTAAATCCATAATTGAGCAAGACCTTATACATACCTCTCAAACATGTGTGCTTGCTTGTAACGCGCAGACACACTTAAGAAACCGGTTGAGAAAAAGGCGTGTGAATGAACTGCTCATGTTAAAAACATAGAGACATTAAAGACAACAATAACAAAAATCTCATTAACAGACATGTCTTCATATTACTGCACATATGTGCTGTAATAAATTCACAACATCAAATATTAAAAAAAGAAATTACATTCAAACGTTCCTTACGTTATCTCATGTTTGCCATCGCTTTGTGTGAAAGGGATCTGTGTTTTAACACTGAACATGGATGATGTCTGTAAAGTTTAGCTCCGGGCTAATGATTCTTAATTTATCTCATTAGTTCACATTCCCTCCACTCGGAGAGATTAAAGCGTGAAGGTAGCCGACAGGCACGAGACGGGCGATGGTTTAAGTGGAGAATGTTCTGGATTGTACTGTTCAGCAGCTTCAGGCACTCGGCCAGAGGAACCTTCAGGCATGTTTATACATTACAGCAGCTTTACTAAAATGACAGACAGGGCTTATAATGTAAATATCATCCTTCTTTGCATAAAGCAGACTGTTTGGCCCATTAACGATAGCAGATTTCATTCGCTTGAACAAAGTGAACGGTTGGGCTCCAGGTGGCCTGGAACAGAAAGTTAAGCATAAAAATGTAAATTCTCTGGTGCAAATTTTTACACTTTTTTCTTTACTAAAATCTACAAACATTAAAACACAAAAAGTGTCAGAAGAAAACATACATATTCAGATTCAGCATATATTCTTAAACATGTCTTAATATCTTAAAAACACAGTTTGCTTCTTGGAAAATTGAGCTTGTTTTAAAGATTATACTGGGCAATTCCAGCATCATGGATGTGATATTTTCAGTCAAACTTGAAATATAAATTCTCACAAAATGAATTTTTAACCGATATATTGAACCATCTGTTTATATTTTACTAAAGCCCTGTTGATAGAGTTCAGACATCAGAAAAAAAGATCTATGCATGACCTAGAAAATAGTATATAACATAACAATAACATAAAAAAGTATATAAAATAACATAAAATAGTATATAAAATAACATAAAATAGTATATAAAATAACATAAAATAGTATATAAAATAACATAAAAAAGTATATAAAATAACATAAAATAGTATATAAAATAACATAAAATAGTATATAAAATAACATAAAAAAAATATATATAAAATAACATAAAATAGTATATAAAATAACATAAAATAACATATAAAATAGTATATAAAATAACATAAAAAAATAACATAAAATAACATAAAATAACATGATATAGTATATAACATAAAAAAAAGTATATAAAATAACATAAAATAGTATATAAAATAACATAAAATAGTATATAAAATAACATGAAAACATTATATAAAATAACATATAAAAAGTATAAAATAACATAACATAAAAAATTATATAAAATAACATAAAAAGTATATAAAATAACATAAAATAGTATATAAAATAACATGAAATAGTATATAAAATAACATGAAATAGTATATAAAATAACATAAAATAGTATATAAAATAACATAAAATAGTATATAAAATAACATAAAATAATTATATAAAATAACATAAAATAGTATATAAAATAAATGAAATAGTATATAAAATAACATGAAATAATATATAAAATAACATAAAATAGTATATAAAATAACATAAAATAATTATATAAAATAACATAAAATAGTATATAAAATAACATGAAATAGTATATAAAATAACATAAAATAATTATATAAAATAACATAAAAAAAATAGTATATAAAATAACAACAAAAGTATATAAAATAACATAAAATAATATATAAAATAACATAAAATAGTATATAAAATAACATAAAATAAAAATATAAATAAATAACATAAAATAACATATAAAATAACATAAAAAATTATATAAAATAACATAAAATAGTATATAAAATAACATAAAATAATATATAAAATAAAATAAAAAAGTATATAAAATAACATAAAAGTATATAAAATAACATAAAATAGTATATAAAAAATAACATAAAAAATTATATAAAATAACATAAAATAATATATAAAATAACATAAAAATAATATAAAATAACATATGAAAAATAGTATATAAAATAACATAAAAATATATAAAATAACATAAAAATAAGTATATAAAATAACATAAAAAATAAAAATAAATATAAAATATAAAATAAAAAAAGTATATAAAATAACATAAAATAGTATATAAAATAACATAAAAAATAGTATATAAAATAACATAAAAAATAGTATATAAAATAACATAAAAAATATATAAAATAACATAAAAAATTATATAAAATAACATAAAAAGTATATAAAATAACATAAAATAGTATATAAAATAACATAAAATAGTATATAAAAAATAACATAAAATAGTATATAAAATAACATGAAATAGTATATAAAATAACATGAAATAATATATAAAATAACATGAAATAAGTATATAAAATAACATAAAATAGTATATAAAATAATAACATAAAAAAATTATATAAAATAACATAAAATAGTATATAAAATAACATAAAAAAAAATTATATAAAATAACATAAAATAGTATATAAAATAACATAAAATAGTATATAAAATAACATAAAATAGTATATAAAATAACATAAAATAACATAAAAAATATAAAAATAACATAAAATATATAAAAATAACATAAAAAAGTATATAAAATAACATAAAATAATTATATAAAATAACATAAAATAATTATATAAAATAACATAAAATAGTATATAAAATAACATAAAAATAGTATATAAAATAACATAAAAAAATATATAAAATAACATAAAAAAGTATATAAAATAACATAAAATAAATATAAATAACATAAAAATAGTATATAAAATAACATAAAATAGTATATAAAATAACATGAAATAGTATATAAAATAACATAAAATAGTATATAAAATAACATAAAATAATTATATAAAATAACATGAAATAGTATATAAAATAACATGAAATAGTATATAAAAATAACATAAAATAGTATATAAAATAACATGAAATAGTATATAAAATAACATGAAATAGTATATAAAATAACATAAAATAGTATATAAAATAACATAAAATAGTATATAAAATAACATAAAATAGTATATAAAATAACATAAAATAGTATATAAAATAACATAAAATAGTATATATAAAATAACATAAAATAGTATATAAAATAACATGAAATAGTATATAAAATAACATGAAATAGTATATAAAAAAAAAGTATATAAAATAACATAAAATAGTATATAAAATAACATGAAATAGTATATAAAATAACATAAAATAGTATATAAAATAACATAAAATAGTATATAAAATAACATAAAATAGTATATAAAATAACATAAAAAAGTATATAAAATAACATAAAATAGTATATAAAATAACATAAAATAGTATATAAAATAACATAAAAAAGTATATAAAATAGTATATAAAATAGTTATTTTATTTTAATTTTCATGTGCTCATTTATGAGGAATATGGATTGATATGGATGTGACAAGTATAAAAAACAGAACTTTACCCGACTATGAAAAATCATGATTTAAACATGAACAAATTCTTTTGAAAAGAGAAACCACCAAATATAATACTTTTACAAACGTTTTTAACCTGATAACTGTCATTACAGAAATTGAGTATAAACTGAGTATATCCATCAGAACTACATTTTGTTTTGTTTTTTAGATATTAGATATTTTTCAATCATTTAATTTTTTTTTTTTAAGATTTAATTTTAGATATTTTTATAAATTACAGTAACATTAACTTTTTTTTATAAATTTTTTGTTAGTGTTTATTGTCATAAAAAGTTAAACTCAAATATTTCATCGCGAGTCTTATACCTTTCCATCAAGTTTATCATGATTAGATTAAAATTCAACTATAAAATAATAAAGTGAATAGTGAAATAAAATAGGTGTTCCTCCTGTAGAACGGTGACAGTTAACAGGTTAAATGTGACTTAGCTAATAAGCTAACATCTCTTTGCTTAAGATCCCTTTTTACCATGTATTTTTTTGCTAGGAATAACAAGATTTCTATTGCAATTGAATTGAAAACTGATCTCAGAAGCCCCCTCAAGAAAACACAAAAGTAAGTCACTTTTTAGTTTCCAAGCATATTAACAATTTCATAAAAAAGCTATAAATGCAAACTACAATATTTATTTTTTTTATAATGATGTTGGATGAAAATTCATTTCCATCTCTTATCTTGTACTGCCTTAATTTCAAGGCGCATTTCATTTGCTTTTCTTCATGTTTGTATATATCAGTAGCTTGGGGGCAGGTATTAATTAATGAGAGGGAGGATTGCGGGAGAAATAAAGTCTGGTCTTTTTGCACGCTGCCTTTTCTGTGCCAAGCTCATTTAGCTGGGAGCGTTTTTCTCTGGGTGCCTGTCCTCTGTAAGCTCTGTAGACAGACCTCTAGCTAAGAATTAAACACTAGGCCAGCTAACAAGCATCACTATTTGACTTATTCAAGAACTGCTTAATTTCACCAGACATTAATGACCTGGTGGATTTATATAGATAATAAGATAGATATAAAGTTCAGTGCTGTGAATTCTGCACCAGTGAAAAAGGTGCTTACAAGAAGATCTCTCTAAAATGTAGCTTTCTTTTTAACATTTCACATAGTCTTGTGTAAAATATCATATAGGATCATGTCGTTTATGTATCGATTATGCCGCTCTAAAACCGAACTATAAAAGAAACCACATTACAGGAGATGAATATGTCAGTTTCATAAATGACCAACAGAATGACCTTGTTTTGAAAGCCCACACCAAGATGTTAACACGGGACGTAATCGTAGACACGTTGTCTGCTCGAGCGCTGAAAACCCATGACATCAAACATCCGTAACATAAGAAGCAGAAAACCGATACTATGCCTCAGCATGAGCGAATCAAAATCTTCATTCATGGCCTTCGGTGGCAGGAAAATGTACTCGGATGAGACCTTGATTAAACAAGATGAAAAATCTTCCCTCGGCTCATCCTTTGGGAAGACGCGTTCCTTGTTTTGCTGTAAAAGATTTAATGATATCTCGAGAGGCATCAGAATTAAGCAACGCCAGAACAGAGACGGACAACAGCATTAAAAAGTTCCAATTACCAATATCAGATCGTCGCACGGCGGCCATGTTGTTTTTTATTGGATTAAGTGAAATGTCAGGCAGGTAATTAGAGAAGTCGAGCGCGTTCTACACGGGCGGAGGAGAGCCATCATATCCCTAACATTACATTCAAAAGGTTAATCTCTAAAAAAAAACCTTTATTAAAAATATTGTAGCCTGAGAGTATATAAAGCATTATCTGTCTGTCTGTCTGTGTGCCTCAAAATGTTTTATTAAAAACATTACCTCATCTCTTTAAGCATTAAAAAAATACTTTTACTACAAAGCAAAAGTATGTACTTTAGTACAGTGTGAGACATCTTCATGCCAAAACTCCCATCATTAATTTACATGTGGTAATGGTTTATGCGTTTAAAAACTGCTGAGGCACATTCAATAAGAAACTATTACATAATGTACCACTTTTACATTGCTAAATGTAGATGTAAATCTCATTTAAAAGAGCTGTATCCCCAAATATTGTATTGTATTATAGTTGATAGTTTACCAGTATACTCTTAAATATTAATGAGCCATTTTTTGGAACCATTCAGCTAAAAATGGTTCTTCTATGACATCATGAAACACCTTTATTTTTAAAAGTGTACCTGATGTTTTTTGAGGGATCTTTAAAGTGTAACTTTTGATGATGATTTGGGTAACATTTATTCCTGATGGCTGTTCATCAACGTGATGTCATCAGCATCATCATGACATCACTTCTAATCTCACATTTTATGTAGTACAGATAGTTTATGAAATAGGACACATGGTCTTGCTAACTGTCTGGATGTCTTTAATTATTCATGACTGAGTTTAGTTATTATAAGTTAAATGGTCAACATTTGCTGTGAGGAAGCAAAACCTGAAAGCTGTTATGATTGTCACTCAACACACACCAGCGATCTGTTACAAACAGGCCGATCACCCTGGGGCTTTTATTTTTTATGCCTTTGTTTTACAGACTATAAACAGTAAAGATCTCAACACACACACACACACACATCTGTTGAGTGCCCAGATTCTCTCTCTCCTAACAAAGCAGCAGTCAGAACATAATGAGTCCTGACAAGCCCATAGATGTGAAGAATCGCGTATGCAGGAGAAAATGAAAAGGTCACTAAGCAGTGAGGAAACTTAATATGAAGTAGACATATGAATCCCATCCAATGGATTATCACCATTAGCAAAGAGCAGCATCGCCCGACACCGCCAAATCAATTCATAAATATCTGACGCAGAGTTTACGCTCGCCTGATTTAGCTCAAAGGGTTTTGCTTAATGTGACCTGTAAAGTTTGAGTGCTGCTCTTTCAGGACACTATAAACTAATAAATAGATTTTTTGGGCAGCAAATGCGAGTGAAATGCGAATGTGAGATTATAATAATAATTTAGACGTCAGAGCAGAAGACAAACAGCTTGTCTGATCTGGTCTGTAAATAAAACTATTTTACTGTTAACTTTAAGGTGAAGACCGACAGCAACTTTAGCTCAGTTGTGGGAAGCTGGATATCTGTTTGTCCAACTAATGGAGGACGGGGAAATGTTCTGGAAACCAATTCAAAAACAAGTCAATGTTTGCACTAGTGATTTAGAAACGACTCATTTATGAAACTATAAAACACGATATGAACTATAAATGAAATATATTTTCCTTTAATGGATTTGATTCCCAGAGAATCCACACTGTATAAAACTATAAACACTGGTTTGGATAAAACTGTCAAATTCTGCCATTAGGTGAAAAATCCTGTAGCCAGGCAAATAATGATAAGATAATGAACATTTAAAAAAGAAAAATTATAAATGATATTAAATTATAGCACTGTTTATGTAAATTGAATCTGGATACATGAACATCACTGAAGCTCCGTTTGTGTCACATATGATATAATGTATAATTGAGAGCAGCTGTTAACAGATGCTAAATGTTACTCATCAAATACATTTTTTTATGTGAATTAAGTAGAAGTATTGGCAGTGCTCTCGATGAAACTTATTAAAGATTATACCATTGATCTGTGGTGCACTCGTATAATTAAAAAGACATCTATTATGTGCTGTTGTTAGAGATGTTACATTGGCACAGACACTCACCTGTAATTCACTATCGTGAGAGTAGATGAAAGAACAGGTGGAGGATCATTTCTCATGCTGTGTCGGCCTGCTTTGTTCCAGCTCCTGACAATATATGAAGACGATTCACACTGGAAATCATGTTCTGTAATCTTGTTTAAAGAACAATGAAAGAAAAGGTGATGATGTAAATGATGACAGTGAAAGAACAGTATAGTTTACAAAAAATGAAAATGATTATTTCCAGTGTGCTGTTATTTTTAACACGGAAAAGGAGAATTGTTAAGAATCTTGCAAGATTTGTTTTATACTTTGCAGTTAATTGATGATCAGACTGTCATTGATGAATGGAAATTACAATTCTGAAAACAGCACTTTACCTGACTATGAAAAATCATGATTTAAAAAAGCTTTGAGAGAGACCTAACGTGAGTATTTTAACCAGCAAATATTGACATCTAAACTCTCAGTATGATGAAAACAATTTGTGAAACAGCAGCATATAGTTACGCTAATATAGTTATGGTTCATGGTGTGAACGGGCCGTAAGTTGATCGTACTGTATATACAAAGCTGGTTAATTCACATTATAATTCCCCTTCAGGCACTAATATCTGGAATGCAAATTGAAGACGCATAATCACATTTAAATGAATACTTACTGCATTCGGCTCTCTTTTTCTCTTTAAACTTTGTGTTGACACTTGTGTTGCTCTCCAGGGGATCACATCCTGAGACATCTAATTAAGTTTGCTTTGTTAGGGAACACTAAGGCAAACAACAACACATGGTAATTAAAGTCTCCCGATCATCACTCTTTTGTTTTGGCCCAAGTGACCCGCCATGAGACCTTGATGGGATTTTAATTCTCTTTATCTCGGGACGCTGGCTGTCACCTCTCGGAGGAGATTCTAGACTGGTACGACACTGCTGACAGCGCAATGTCTGAGGTAATTAGGAAGATAGGGCCACGCATCAGCATGCGACATCTACGCACGGGACGAGTCCTGCCCAAAATGATCTGCTGGATGTGTAGCACTCGACAGAGACAGGTTACGTTCTGTCAGGACTTTTCTCACACTTTTATCTCACAGATTGGTTGTAATTATCGTGTCCGTTGTCACAGTTTGATGTGTGTCAGTGATAAAACTAAAGTGGGCTGCGATTAATCTGGTAGGAACGCATCACAATGTTAACTAGTTGTCTTACAGCTGACTAGCCTCATACACAGATGCTGATGGACTGATCATCATCAAAGATGCAACACAATCTTACTGAAAAACTATTTCACAAGGTGGATAATTCAGTTCATACAATTTTATTTATACATAATATGTCTTTTTTCTAATACTTTATTGTAATAATTATTAGAATAAAAAAGTTTCTGTATGTTTCATATTGTATGAAATGATTTAAATCATCCACCTTGTGAAATAGTTATGGTCTCCTGTAGATCAAGTTGGATTATTTAAGACTAACAGCAACTAAAATGTAGCCAATTACTTTTTTTTATCAAATATTTTTCATAGTTTTTATATGAATAATAGCTGTTCTGTCCATCTCTGATGGTCTGTCTCTTAAAATTCATCCTATTTAAAGCCCCATTGATACAGCCATATACATTCGAAAGGAAACTGAGAAAGAAATACAGCTTCCTAAGTCTAATGCATTGGCTTCCCTCCCAATGATTATCTTGACAGTTCTTTAGATCATTTGCTATGGATATCTAATCATTACAGTGTCTGACTCATATCTCGCCGTATGTTTTTGTATCTTTCTCTCTCCTCATAACATATTACTCATAAAACTTCTGCCTGTATGAGACCTGCAAGCAAAAAAGCAATGCTAAATAAGCGGCTTACGCTCGGCGCGATGTCTGCGGTCTGATTGGTGGGCCTGTGCTCTTTGAAAGCTCCCACGATGACAATGAAAGGCAAAGCGAGTTGATGAGACAGGCCGGTCTCGGCCCCGGTGGACCCACTATCAAAGCAAATCAGCAGGAGACAAACAGAGAGACAAAGTGATGCTAAGCTAACGGTCCAGGAGCGCAGATGAAACTGCCATTGAAAGCAGCGGTTTGGAGAGGATGTTTTCAGTGTAAATGAATGCATGGTAACCGTGTAACCATTATCTCTAAATAATCCTCTACGCTTGACTCGTTTTCATCGTCTTCAGTCAATACGGGAGTTAAAACAGCAAGCTCATTGGTTCTAGAAAGAGCTCTATACAATCCAATACAAAGACATAAAAGAATAAGTTTAGCCAAAAATAAAAATCATGTCATTTACTCACACCTAACAGCTGGTATTTCACCTGTAGAATACACACAAACAAAAGTAAATAATAAATTGCTACACGTACATTTTCCCTGTTCAATGACAGTTTACAGTTTCTATAATCTGATAAACTCCACAAGGCATTATTATAGTTTATATGACTCATATTTAGAGTAATCTCAAGATATTTGATAGCTAGTGGGATAAACAGACCAAAGTGTTTATAGATAATCTCCAATGCAACTTTCAAATCAAAGACTCTGCTACTCCATACTGACATTAATCATGGTTTTACTATAGTAACCATAGTAACTACAGTAACCACTAATATATGCTGACACAACATGATCGTTCAATTTATGTACCCAGGAATCAATTTATGTTAAATGTTATTTGTGTCCAATCTCCTATATTTGATTTAAGAGCCAATGTAATATTGAAGTACAATGCAAACCATGAATTTCATTTGTGTATTTTTTTGGCAGTACGAATAATAGAAAAAAACTTAAATCAGGATATATTTTCATGATAGTTTATACTAGAAACAAGCAAAAATATCTGGGTAGGAAAAATAATAGCTTGAATTAAGTACTTAATAAAAAAAGAGCTTCAGATATGTGCTAAAAGACAAGTGTCAGCGGTGTATAGAAGGAAAAAAGGGTTGAGAAGCTGGATCATGTTTCTGTTGGTGTTAAGCTGTGTTTGTGGCTAACGGTATCATGATGTGACTGACAGGTGAACAGAGAAACCTCTGTGATTGCCCACAAAACACAATGTGTCTCACAGGCTATAC
Organism: Beaufortia kweichowensis; assembly: GCA_019155185.1. Taxonomy (NCBI): domain Eukaryota; kingdom Metazoa; phylum Chordata; class Actinopteri; order Cypriniformes; family Gastromyzontidae; genus Beaufortia; species Beaufortia kweichowensis. The sequence goes on along the minus strand of CM032813.1, from coordinate 1,562,910 downwards.
TGCTGATCAGGTTACTCTCTCTCTCTCTCTCTCTCTCTCTCTCTCTCTCTCTCTCTCTCTCTGTCTCTCTCCTGTCTCTCTCTCTCTCTCTCTCTCTCTCTCTCTCTCTCTCTCTCTCTCTCTCTCTCCTCTCTCTCTCTCTCTCTCTCTCTCTCTCTCTCTCTCTCTCTCTCTCTCTCTCTCTCTCTCTCTCTCTCTCTCTCTCTCTCTCTCTCTCTCTCTCTCTCTCTCTCCTCTCTCTCTCTCTCTCTGTCTCTCTCTCTCTCTCTCTCTCTCTCTCTCTCTCTCTCTCTCTCTCTCTCTCTCTCATGTCAACGGAAAACTCGAGCCATTTAATCCTCAAGCTCTATCGCCTCAGACAGCAGCTTTTTTGTTTGGCGTATAAATCTGATATGAAACTCAATCATTAGGCATCTGATAACTCGGCACTCCAGTCATGCGATCACCTTCAGGACGGCTGAACTATTTTAGTGCTCTTTCATTCATCACGAAGAAATGCGTAATACATCTTGAAAGAAAGAACGGCATTCAGGAGAGCAAATTAACTGGAGTGATCTTGGAGGAGGTGGAAGAGGCGATCGTACAATTTGGACCCTCTCATTAGTTCCAGAACTTAGGCCCTCCAAACATAAAAGGGCTCTCTTCTTCATTACCAACCATGTGGTTATCAAACGACCTCCCCTGGCGTGCGAGAGATGGGTCTATGTCTGATCATAAGGATCAGATTTTTGATAATGATTTCATCCATTTTGGAGTCCCGTGGTGTCGTTAATTCAGAGCTGAAATACATAAATACCTCCCAACCCAGATGGTAAACCATGCTGCCTTTCAACCGTTCGATTTGCATGGCATGTGCCCGTGCCATGGGTAGGATGATGCAGCTGGTATTCAATAGATTAAGTATTTTGGTGTGTAACAGACAGAGAAAGCAACAAAAAAGAAAGAGATGGAAAGTCAATGTATGTGTGTGTGTTTTCTAGACCACATCAGATCCTGATGGCCCTGCGCAGAGATACTGGAGCAGAAAATTATCTGGTGTGTTCGGCCACATGGCTAGCATGGAAGATCTTTCTGTCAAAAACAACATCCAAAACAGGCATAATTAAAAATTATGAATATTTTAGCAATAGCAGACAAGCTGTTCATCACACAGTCCACATTGTTCTTATAGTCTAGTCTGAAACTGACCAAACACAAGCAATGTACCATCTCCTGCTTTTGTACTAAATATAACCAAATTTGAGGACTATTCCATAATTAATGATAAAAGCACTTCATCTGTCAGACCCCAGCTGTTTTTCATTATTTAAAACATCTTCACAAGGAAACGGCCAAACAAACTCTTACTGTAGATCGGTCTGAGAGGATACACGCTGGTCATCCTCAACAGCTCGAGTTTGAATTTAAGATCTCTGCAGAACTCCTTCACGTGCCAGTGACAGAAGGGCTTGTGTTGGAATTTGTGATGAAGAGAGGAATGCTGGGATGTGCTCGGCCCACTGCTCTTCACATTATGGATGTGTCCACGGCTGTGAGGCCGCAAGTCTCCGTGACAGCTCTCTCTCTCTCTCCACCGGTCTGCGGCGCGCCGTGTTAGATTAGAAAGGCTGTCTGCTGTCTGCTCGGGGACGCTCGATGCATTATGAACACTACAGAGAAGGAGAGAAGGATGTTTGTCATATGTTGGGCCGGTTATGCCTTGCAAGTTTAAAGAAGAGCAGAGAAACACAGCGGCATCGTAAATACTGCAGACGGAAGGTTTGTCATTCCCGAGCGGTGGAGTCACATTGACTGAGACTTGGCAATATGCCTCTTGACGCTGTACGGTGACAGCGTCATGTATTGTGATGTATTGTTGTAAATGTTTAAATGCTCTCGCTTCTAAGCTGGCCGTAATGTAATTCCTTACAAGCTATATGAGGGAAATGGTTTTGCAGCGTGCAGCGCTGGTGTTTGGGAATGCGTTCGAGTGCGTTTAGCGTACGATTGATTGATGTGCATGAACGGGTATTATAATTTAGCCTGTTTTACCCTGTCTCTCGAGAGATGGGCGTTATCTGGGCACCCAGTTTCTCTGGCCGTTTGATGTCAGTTGCACGTCGTCTGTTTACGGTACAAACAGGTGAGTCACAGTTAAAGCACCTGTGCGAAAGCTAACAAGATTACTGAGAGATGTCACAAAGTATGAATTTGAATAACTGCACTAAGAGAGTTTGAAGGCGATGATATGGATGCCAAGACTTAAGGTGCCTGCTGATGCTTGTTTACATGTCGAGTTCAACTCTGGCTTACACGGAGCTACAGTGCTTATTTAGATGAAGAATAAACCGTACCCAACTAAAATATTTCATTTGCATAAAAGCTTTCATTTAGCGGCGATGAACGCGAGAGACGTACGCTGAGCTCGCAGGAGATTAGAGCAGTTCATTTGTCACATTAAGAAGAATTACGTGTGTTTGTGTGACTGAACAGAAGGACGGAGAGACTTTAGTGAGAAAGACAGAAAACAGGGGAAAGTATTTGAGTGCAATCGCAGCGCTGGCAAACGAAATAAATGAGTTGAGCGAAAACAAACAAATGAATTAATAAATGTGAGCTTGGAACAACTAAAAATGACAGTAGCAGTATTGAGAGGATATTCAGGGACTAATAAACGATGCTGCTTAATGGTGGCTAAAGAGAAAAACAAATCTAAATGAAGCATGATTTATTTAAAGGAGAAGAGTGAATTAACGTATACGCTTTCATTTCTCATGTAGCCAGTAGGGTTGTATCAGTAAACTTCTATATATTTTACAGTATAGATTTACTATAAAAGCATAAAAACATTTAAACAAGAAGAGAACAGTTATACAAGAAAGAAACATTTATGAATAGTTTGATTGTTTTGTGGTTTTCCAAATCCCAATGTTTCCAAATGTCCCAAAAGGCTTTTTTAGACTTATCTTACAGTTGGGGATGATTTTGACCAATTGATAATTTTATTATATACACTTCAAATCTTAAAAAATAAATTGAAAAAACATATTTAACATATTTAATTTATGTTATTATTTACTTATCTACTTTATTTACCCTTATAAATATATATTTTTGTTGAGGATGTCTGACAATTTTGCAATTACTACAAATATAGTCAAGTAAACCCAACACACACAGGCAGCATTACTAATCCTAATAAAAACAATTCAGCTTTAAGCAAAACCTGCTAAATAATTTTGCCGTCTGTTGGTCAGTGTGGGACAGTGTGTGTGTTTATGTGTGTTCTTATTAAAATGATTAATGAACAAACACACAACACTGACTGTGTAAGACGGCAGACGTTTGAACAGATGATTGCTTTGACATTGACGGATGGAAGACAAACGTGTTTAATGTTCCAGGTTCAGACAAATCTAAAATGCCCTTTTTACAGACTCCAAAAACAGAAGTCGTCTTTTTGCAGTCAGTGGGCTGTTTATTGAACATAGACGAAACAAATGGGTGAGAGAAATTTTACTTCTGTCTTTTTGTGTTCTCTTTACTGTAAAAATCTCTTTGCACTACATCTCTTCCCTCTGCTTCATAGTGACTGGAATAAAAGAAACCTTTTGTACACCTGGTTGGCATGTTCCTGTTTTCTCCTGGTGAAGATGAAGGTCAAATGAACGAGACCGCTATGCTGGGGTATCTTGACACGGCCTGGTGGTGTGTACCCATTTCAGCCGAGCTTGTTGGACGAGGCTTTTATGTGTGAAACTCTCCCGGATAAACACAGGGGTGGTACGGGGCGTGACATGAAGCTGTGGACAGAATGGATCATAATTTAACCTGTAATGTCTTTCTTTCAGAGGCCTGAAATCCACTGCACTATATCAGATGGAACCACAAGCTTCATTTCAGCCTTATTTCTCAAACCTTACTTCTTTCCATTCACTTGAGCAATGCATGTAACCATATTTAGACGGATAACAACAGAACATAAACAAAACAACAAAAAATAAAACGTATTCCATTTCAGGTCGAGCTGCTTTTTAATGTTGAAAAACTCTCTGGACTTCAGTTAAATTCAATTATTGTCTGCTTTTCTATAACCTGAGAGAGATTGACAGGCCAAACTTTAGTGATTGATGGCTGATAATTCTCAAAATATATGTGAGTTTCTGTTCATACGGCTTACTGAAAATTCAAAGGAGTCACTTTGGTTATAGAAAACGGAAATTATATTTACCGCAAAAAGTAGTCTATATAATAATCTGTTAGTGGTAAAATATGGTACCAGCAATGGCAAGGGTTTGTTTCCCAGATAAAACACATATACTGATAAAATGCACAGCACTGCAAGTCTCTTTAGATAAAGACGGCAGCCAAACGCATAAATGTAATTTTCGCATTTGTGAGAGTGCGCTGAATAAAAACGCAAATGCATTTTCAGAGCAAAAGTGGAATTCAATTTTTAAAGCTACTTTGAGTTCTCAGCAGTGTCTTTTATCCGTGTCTTTCAGGACATAAATGCATTAAGTACAGTGAGCGCTAAAACGAAGCCATTGGTTTGTCCACACAGCCAGGCATCTCTTTGAAACACCTCACGACTTACATTTGGCATTCACTGAATACAACCACACCGGCGAAATGGAAAACAACTTCATCACGAGATTTCTCCTGAACTGTGATTTGTTACGAGTAAGACGCAGCGCAGCACAGAAGCCTGATGCACATTTCAACAGTTTCCCCTCTAATTCCAATATGCAAAGCAAATGCAGATTTACTAAGGTAGCGAGCCACCTCCAGACTCCAAATTGCTTTGCCAATGTGCATTTTTCGATTCTGATGTGTGACGGCAAAATAATGGGAATGTCTCACCTGTTTTAATGCTCAGAATGTTTTTAAACGGCCGAGGGCCAAAACGTGCCAAGACCGCATCGATCCACCTGTAAAAGAATTTGTAAAATCATCATAATCTATTTTTAAGTTTTCTACAATAAAAAAAAATGCATGCTGCATTTTTATTACCTTCCACTTGCCATAGTTAATAACAGGCCACTTTTATGACCCTCATCCTTCTGTTTGCACGCGAGTGAGCGGTTTTGCGCGCGTGCCAGCGGTGTTAGCTGCAACAGCTGGAGGTGTTTGAGAGAGAAGCTCTTTGGCTCGTCTTCAGTTCAGCAGCAGCACATGGCAGCTGGCCCACACCTGTAAGGCTTGACCTCTGTTTTCAGACCCTGTGGACAAACACTTACCGCTTTATACAGCGCTGTGCATCCCACGCTAGTAACCAAGAGGCTCTGGAGTACAAGCATTAGAGGAGCAATCCAAGAACCGGAGAATTGCTGACTTCCCTACTGACCACCGTGCCCCCGAGCAAAGCGCTTTGCCACAGGAATTTCTTGCCCTTAAGTAATTGTACTGGACATCTCAGGGGGCCTGCAAAATAATGAGTAAAAATAACAATATGTTTTTTCTCACATTATTTATTTTTTGCTTTGTGAGTCAAGTTTGGGGATGGTGTTCTGTTAAATTAGTATACCGTGTTACCGTGTTCAGAAATGGATCTTGTTTTTGTACCAATGTACCAATTATTATGAATAATATACAGAAAAAAATAAAAGTTGAGTATTTTTGTTAAGTGCTCAGCTCAACAGTACATGCAGCACAAGCAGAACAGAGAAAGGTCGTGCATAGGAAACTGGTTTTTTGGCAAGCGTTGCTCAAAACATTTAGATACATTATTGTTCTATACATATTTTCTATTAGTTTTACTCCTTGTAATTCTGATTCCCACCCCACGTGACCTTAACACCAAATAACAAGCTATACAAAAGCAAATCTGTAAAGTTTTCATTAACGTTTTCTCATAGCATCTTGTAATGGCGCAGCACACACAATAGCCCATTAATTCATTTTCTTCTTGCACATTTAACTTCTAAAGTCTAAAGTCTTGAACAATAAAGATTTTGCTCTGGAATGATTTATAAGTTCTGCATCTCTAATGATCTCGGGGCGTCTGTGCTATCTCGCCAACTTCAGCAGGCATCTGCCACCCGTCCTCGACACTGTGCACTCGAGTCGACAGAGGCCGCTTGTGAAGATCAATTCATTAAAACACATACTTTTATGCTTAGTAAAGCATCGAGCTATACGAGCAGAAGGCTGTTCAACTATTTCTGCTGAATTACACCGCTTGAGTTTTTAGTTCTAATACGTTATACTGATGACTCAACGTGCCATTAATGAAAGAAGTGGTTTGTGGATAATGCAAGTCTCTCATCTGGAAACAAATGATGAAAATAAATATAAAAAATATTAATTAATAGTTAAAAGTGACTGCAGTAAAAAAACAAGCCAAAAATCTTTGCTTAAGTGCTATAGCAAAAATGATCTAATTAGGCTTACGTGTCTACATTTAGTCAATGCAATTCAGTTAACCTTACCGACATCTTATGCTATTAAACTAAAAAATCTTCATCTACTTACCTGTCACTCAACTTTGAAACAAAAAAGGTGTTTTAATTAAAATGTCGTAGTTACTTTTCCATAAAAAGAAAATGATTCAAAAGGTCAAAATCTGAACCCAGATCGACCACCACATTTGTGTCTTTCATTTTTTCGTTTTTTCTCATCTAGGGAACTAAGTGATCCATGGCACCTCCGGCTGCACTTTACTCTGTAATTACCCTTTACTCTTCTGGGGTGAATTTCTGTCTACGACCTTGATGAGACCTGATACTGGCAGATGTGAAATATACTGACCCTCTGTTGGTACCCTCTCGCCCGGTCAGAGTGATTACCCACAATGCACCGGCTGGCACCGTCTCTGGGCCATCTGTATGAAGTCAGGGAGTGGCAGTGGCTCCTGTCCAGATGTGTCACTGGAGAGACACTCGACGAGCTGATTGGAGGAGAGACCAAAAGGGTGGCTGGATGGAGGGTTGAAGGTGCAGGGCGCCAGGACGAATGAGCCACGGGGATATGAAAGGGCGGGGGTCCGGATGGAGCAGCTGGTCCTGGTGTGCGTGTGAGGTATTAACCCGAGCAGCCACCCAAACCCTGATACAGGCACAGTCACAGCAAGAGACACCTTGGTACAGAGTAAGTGGGACATTGTAGTGTAAAACATGTACACACATATACAGATCAATGCTAAAATCATTTTTAAAGATTTGATTCCACTAACCTGGTAACACCGGGCAAATCCAGGGTTTGTTCCCCTAAAAACCTGTGTAAAATCAACCAATCAGATTAGATTAGCCATTGGTCTACATTTACATTATTAAAAATAAACATGAACAAAAAATGTTATTTTTAAAAATACCTAAAATTAAAAAAATCCAAAAGCAACAATATTGTATCTATCCTCCTTACACTGGTCTGATGTCAAACCTTGTTAAGGTTTCTGTCTTCATCTCGAGCCGTATCTAGTCATCAAACCGCCTTCTTGGACTGAGTGGCAACACGGCTGACTGATCTTATAGAAAGGGCATCTGACATTGAGATTTCTCAGGTGTGGCTAACAGCCGTATCTAATAGGCAGGTGAACGGAGACAAGCAGTTTATTACCGTAACAGCATTATCTGTATATCCGGACAAAGCGCAGCTATAAATCAGTGCAATGCTTTTACTCCCTTACTATGACACTTTAAATTCACTGTGACAAACATCACAAATATGTCGCTTAATCCTCCTCTTTGATCTTCTCTCTCCTACCTAGCAAACGTAAAGGAATAGTTCACCCAAAAACAAACGTATGGACTACTTATAGCTTTAGTCCTTAATCACTGTCATTTTATGGAGAACAGTAAGATATTAAAAAATACGTTTTGTAACCCATGGAAAAAGAAAGTGATATGGATCTGGAGCAACATATTTCATTTTGGGTGGAAATATTCCCTTAAAACAAGCAAGTCTTTTATTCAAGCAAGTTTTACAACAGTATTTAAATCTCTTCTTAAACTTTAGAGCTTCTTAAAAAACGATCTACTAAACTTTAATATATGTCAATTTTTAGAATGAGAAACGGTAAAGCATTCGACACACGCAGGCACATGCGTGCACATAATGCAGACAGATTCAGGATGGAAGAGAACAAGCGGTGTGAAAGTGATACTATTTGAGCCGATTTTTATGATTCTGTTCGTTTTGATTTATAGCAGGGCTCTTCCTCATAAGTGTTAAGTGTGTAATGTCAGGGAGATATATTGTTGGCGGAGCAGGAAAGTTTTTCTCGGGTTGTGGGGATTTTATATCTTTCCCGTTTGATGGACGATTATAGAAAAAGGCGGCAGGTTGCGGCATAAATCAAAGCTCAGTCAATGAGCAGAGCAGATCTGGCGTTTATGTTTACTAATTCTCCAGGTGATGTTGTAAAAAGGAAACGTTCAATGTCATCAGGAACCATAAAATGGCGATGGAGGACGTCACTGTTTGTCTGTCTCTCTTCCACCCGCTGATGTTATTGGTGTTGCATATGTAATGGTGACCATGTGTAGAAACTTTGTAAAAGGCTTTTTTTATGAACCTCTCTGCCTAGCTTATTGATACTGATGAAGATTTCTTGTTTTCAGATTCTACCATGAAATCGTTTAAAGAGGCTACTGGGGGTTTTACAAATATTATTCCTCAGTGAAGCATCAATACAATATAAAAATATATTTACTTCTGGAAGAACAACAAGCTGAATTTACTGTTTATCACAGCCGGCTTCCCATGGTTTTCTTCACAGCATTTACAAAGCACAATAGTGTTGGTATGGTTTTTGGAAATAGTACCGTGGTTAAAACAATGTTGTTTTTTACATGTACTATGGTATTTTCTAAAGTACCTTAGAGAAACCAGTTATGTGTGTTCTTGTAGCTCAATTGTTCAAAGGTCATGAGTTTGATCCCCAGGGAACACACAGACATATAAAATGTACCTTGAATGTACTGTACATGTCTACCAAATACATACTGTAAATGTATAGTATGTATCAGTGTATTTTCTACTGTACCTACTGTATTCTACTGTATTTTCTACTCCTAGTAGGGGTAATAAAAATAAACAAGTTATACAATATAAAGTCAAGCTCAAGATAATGTAAAATAAAATAATAAATCACAGACAGATTAAAATAAGAAAATGAAAAATTCATCATTTTGACACAGAGGCTGCTTTCTTTCACTATTTCTCTATTCACCTACTGAAAAGAGCCAGTTCCAACTATTATTATTACAATTGTTTTTAAATCTTTTTTTATCACAAATCAACTCAATCGCAGCATTTTAAATGAAAGACTCTTTGCTTGTTAAAATACGTGACCAACCAACATGAAGTATTTTGCTATTCTTCACCGCTGCACATGGATTAATTGTCTATGTTTTATAATTTGCCAGTATTTGATTAGCGCTTCACTGATCCTGTACAATAAGGTTGCGTGCATTTAGCATCAATTAGCATCTTTACATCATCTCCAGCAGCATGGGTTAACTGCTCATCTTCTCATAATTAGCTCTCTTGTTATGAGGAGTCTCCATAGAGCCCATCACAATCACACTATAACATACTAATCTTCCCATGCAAACTCTTCCTGTAATCTTATACATGCATGAGATAGGTAACAGTTCACTTAAAGTGAAGATGAAAAAATCATAGTATTAATGAAGAAAATGAAGAAAAGTTTAGACACAATTGACAAAAATGAAATTACTTTTGTAGTCAAAAATATAATTGTGTTAACATATAAATTTCTTTAAGTCAATGTCAAAGTCAACATAATTGTCAATTCTGCCACATGTTCAGAACATACAGCGAATTGAAATTACATTTCTCTCAGACCCAGAGTGCAAACAGATAACACAAAACAAAAAACAATAGATACAAAAAAACAATAGATACAAAAAACAATAGATACAAAACGTGGTGTCGGAGCCTGTGGGTGAGTGGCCAGTGCTCCAGACGCATGTGCAGGGCACTTTCGGTGTGACGTGAGTTCGAATCCCAGCTCTGCTGTCCTTTCTGAACCTGTTACCCTCTCTCTCCTCCAAAATCACTTTCTGTCTCTCTACACTTTCCTGTCGAAAAATGATAAAGGCAAAAAAAAAAAAACATAGTGCAGATATAAGTTAAAATAGTGCATAGTTAAGTTAAAAAACTATAATTAAAAAACTAAAACTTTATTTGAAAAAATATTTTTGAAATGAATTATTTGGAGTGAATAATGAATAAAAATCAGCCAATAAGAGTCCAGCATAGATAGAAATTCCTTCAGTGCCGTGGATTCTGGACTGGAGGTCTTAAACTCAGTTCCTGAAGCGCCACTGCCCTGCACAGTTTAGATCCAACCCTAATTAATCCCACCTGATCCAGCTAATCAAGGTCTTCAGGATTACGAGAAACTTGCAGAGCAGGTGTGTTGGAGGTTAAAGGGAAACTCTGCTGGACGTTTGCTGATACCGGCCCTCCAGGAATTAAGTTTGAGACCACTGTTCTAGACTGAAGGGTGACTACTTTTGAATATGATATCATATGAAATATAACATGTCTGCAAAACATTGTAAACTTAGTAAAGCACTTCTTTGTACTATTGTTGCCGCTTCTGATGTGTCACTTCATTGTCTCCTAATATTTCGCTTAAAAAGTCGCTTTGAATAAAAGTGTCAGCTAAATGCCTAAATGTAAATAACACAGTGTTCATTTATTTTGGAATATATAATTCCCACAGTTCAAATTGTGTTATTTTATGGTTTTGTTGAATTTACTAAATTACTACTATTCTAAACTTCAAACTTTTGACTGGTACTGTAACTGGTGTTGTGTTTGCTGAGCTCGTTTTTAAGGTTTCTCATCTATTTTGAGTGTCTGTGTGAATTGAGAGCTGGCGCCACAGATTTCATCATAAACAGACAATTGGCCGTGAAAATGTGTGAAACTCACTTCTTAAACAATTCTCTGTTTTCCAGTCTTTTATCTCTACACGGCATGAGATGTGTGTGTGTGTTCCTAAAAAATATGCTACTAAATTCTTCCTTTGTACTTCATTTTTTACTCCGTAAACAAAGAAGTGTTTTAGGAGTCAATGCATTTAATTATGTGTCTTATTGAAACAGAGCCGGTGTTAAGCGCGTGTAGGTGTTTGTGTGAGCGTGTTTGTTTTCCGTCACTTTGAATTATAATGTTATCAAGGGAGAGCACTTGAAAACAAGGCCAACAGCTCAGACTTCTAAATGGAAGGAGAATCGTTCATCACGGCGGTATGTGATCGACATCCGCTGTTTTTCCTCTCTGTCAATATGCTTATTAGCTTTAGAAATAAGTGTCATGTGTTTTAGGGCTGTCTTCATCTAACCAGTGGGAGGGTGTTTAGTTTGACAGTTAATTCAGAAGGCGACATGTGTTTCTTCAGTGGAAGTTCATTACGGGCCACGCTGCTGAAGATGGATGTGCTTTAAACGCCTCCTTGCCACTTAAGCTGCAACCGATCAGTCACCGTTTGCTTTCATAATTCTCAAATGGGCTCTCTTATATGTGTAAAGTATGTTTCTGGATATTTTCCATGATGCTTGTGGTTATTGCATCTAATTCATCGATGTAATCGCAGTGCCACGGTACTGTAGGTCGCAAAGATGCATTTGGGAGTGACATCTTCATTTAAATGCTGAAGTGAAACTTCTAATTTATCAATCTGTGTGTGTATGTCAATCACTGCAATACATAATATTTATAGTTTTAGTGTCACTCAACTATTTATTTTATAAAGCAGTGCTTTTTTGACTTGTATATAAAGATTAATACTCTTCTTGGACAATAGAGTACATAATAAATATCTTGTTTTTTACGGTTGGCTTTAGGGGTTTAACTGCTGTTAAGTTTTCTAATAAGTTTCATTTACATTAACAGATGTCTATAGGACTAGTGAAAAGACTTTTTACTCAAAAGACATATTCTTATCTGAAATGAACAGCTTGTGCCTTGATAAGGTGCGACACAGACTACAGAAGATATTGCACAGCATTATAACTATAATAATTATTTATTTTTCAAAGAAAAACAAACATGTCTTTTCTTTTTTCTGATGAGGTGGGGATCCACTGTAATAGGTGGCAAATGTAATCACAGAGGTGATGGTTTGAGATCCAGCTTGTTCCGGCACAGTACAAGACCTGCAAATAAGTCAAGAAACAGAAGTGTTAATTTGAGTTGAAATGATTTTGTGAGAACACAGAAGATAAGAATCAAGTGTAGGAGTGGTTGCCAGTAACAACTAACAAATATAGTTTCACAATTGCCACACAAAATGCAACAACTGACCAATCAGAATAAAGTATCAACCGCTAGCGCCATATAGTTTCAGTTTCTGTTCTGAGGTCAGTTCAGTGCACCGATCAATGATTCAGTTTTGCTATAACACCTCTGACCACAGCACTCAGATCGGTCTTTTCTTATAAAGTAATAAATCAGTTGTGCCGAAATGCTTCCACGCTTTCATTTTGTTCTGTCACACGGCCGAAAAGTCTGTGAAAGGGGAGCAGAGCTTCGCATTGATCTCCTGCCAGAGCTCTCGGCCACCATGACTAGGCGGCTTTTAGGAAAGATGTCGTGAGGAGCTCAGTCTCAAATCTGAAATGTCTGGAAGTGCTTGAGCAGAGAAAACTCTGTCAGTGAGGCAGGTCTCATTATTTGTGAACCAGTGTTTAGATTTGCTCTGAGCTTTTTTCTGTTGTCGCGACCGAGACACGGCGGTTTCAGATAGCAGAGTGCCGGGGAGTGTCTGTCAACTTTCATGAGCCTTACAAAGCGATCGAGTGGAAGAGTCTTATTTTATTTCTACTGTTCCAATCCACATGAAAAGACCTACTAGAAATTCAGCCTTCATACGTAAGGGAAAGCTTTAAAATAAAAAAAACTTTTCACATGTGCACATGTTTACAGAAGAAGGATTTCATTGTATTTGTGAATTTACCTCGACTTCCCAACAGGTGTTTTTTCACTTGTGTCTTCATTTTACTGGTGTCTTCATTTACAACTGAAATAAAAGAATAATAATAACTAAAATATATGCATACACATATGTAATATCATTCTATGCACATGTTATCCATTTTATAAACTAGAAATATGCATGCCTTAAGAATGTGACCCACGTTTTTGAGAGGCAACATACTTTGTAGGATATGTAGATGAGTGTTCAAAGAATATAAAACAGTTATTTCATTATAATTCTCATGTGTTCATTCATAAGGAATATGAACTGTTATGAATGTGACAATTCTGAAAACAGCACTTTATCTGACTATGAAAAATCATGATTTAAAGATAAACTTTAAGAGAGACTTCACATGAGTATATAAACCAGTAAATATTCACATCTGAGCTCTCAGTATGATGAAAACCTTTAATAAAACTGGTACTGGCACTGATGCTTCTGTAAAGCACATAGGCAGAAATGTAAGATACTTTGAAGTCTTCCATCTTTATTCAGTTACATCTTGTTCTGGTGTTGTTATGCTGTAATGTACACTTAGGGTTCACCTCTGCTGGTAGTTTCCAAGGTGATCTATCATGTATTCTACAAATTGTCTTGTTTATGTGAATGTTTTGTTGCTGTCTGTACTCATTATGTTCAGTGTTTTGAAAACAAATGCTTAACACAGGTTTGTGCACACCCACCACAAATGTGCACGTCTTAATTGTGACAAAGATAGACTGCAAATATGAAATTATCAGCATTGTCATAAGTAAATACATTGTTAAAGCTATTACCGGTTTGCGGCATCAACCTGCTGGAGAAGTCAAAATAATGAGAGCTGCTTTATCACATCTCAAACAGTTTGTTATGTAAATATCTGCTTGTGACCTACATGTCTTTACAGCTAATATTTTAAGCAGACTTTCGGCTTTGCCAAAGTGATTTTTTTTGTCCTGAGAAAACTTCAAACAAAACGTTGTGACGGTTTCTCTCTCTCGTTTCCCATCCGCCAAGGCGTTCATTTCCCTTGAGCAAAACACAGCTAAATATTTTGTCTCCAAAAAAGCGAATTTACATACTGTTTCGGAGGTAATGAAGCAAAAAGCTTGACGCGCTCACACGCAGACGGTGAACGAAATGAACTATTAGCCGTTTTCTGTCGACGAGGCCGTACCTCATTTGCGTTGCGTTGCGTAATTGTGTTTCACGGTTTGCACGACGACTGGGGCTTTGATGAAGGAATACTCTTTGCAGACTGAATAAGGAGGATATAAAAAGGATGCATTGTGTGGGTTTGGCAAACTAATTGAATGTACTTTAGTTTTGTGATTGAGGGTTTTATGATCTAGAGGAAAAGCCGTGTCTGCCAGTGCAGTTACGGCTCCAGAGACTCAGTCTAATCAAAATGGGTTTGGTGGCATAGCCCTTCAGCACTGTCATATCTCAACAGACACTTGTGGGTTTAAGCCATCTGCCCTCAATAATACACCCACCACACGCGAGCTAAAGCTCAGCGACTATACCGCATTACTGCTCACCAACACCCGCTTTAGAGTTTAAAGGCACAGAGAAGTCCAAACCCCAACAGACCGGCAGAGCTTTTGATATGAAATGGAAGCCTGGAAATTGAAATGCAAAGGGATAGAGGATTATATGGCAGAGAAATCTTTTTCAACAAGAGCAAACATGCACACAGATTTTTTTGATGAACCTTAAGTCGATAGAGAAACTAGTCTAAACTAGAGACAGTGTGCTAATCACGTTTAAGACGGCAGGATCTTCTGATTCACTGTTAAGGTCGTTTTAGGAGATTTCTTTCCGTGTTGGAATTTTATGTTGGAGACGTTGATGCATAAATCACACATGAAATACTTTTGGAGCTCCTGTTGCATAACATGCAATACTTTTTCTAAAACTAGCTTTTGCTTTGGTATTTATTTTATGATGACACTTTTAATCTTTCCATTCTTATTTGTCCTTTATTACATTCATATTAAATTCATTATAAAGATAATATGGTAAAACTGAAAGCCTGCTTCCCCAAATAGATTTCAACCTACGCATACAAACCTCAAAGTTTGACATTGATTAAAAAAGATCATGGACATGATATGCATCAACTTCCCAAATGCATTTGTTCCGTTTACATAAAATTATTTTATTTGCTAATTATGATTATGGACATATTTAGAGTTTGCTTGGCTTAATATGCTATTTTACAAACAATTACTGACATCTCACTGTGTGGATGGCTAAATCTGGTCATAACTAAAGAAAGACTCTACATAATGTCTTATCACACAATATCTTTTTTTTTTAAACTATTTGGCTAAAATATCTTTTAAATATACCACATGCCTATGTACATTTACATCTACATCTGTACACATATGACATGCATACATTTAAGATATAATTCCATTCAGTCATATTGTATTTTTACAGTATTGTAAGTTGCATACTGTTGCATCGCTTTCTAGAAAAAAATGTAAATATAAGTAAAGCAAATGAAAAGATATTCACTGATGCATATACACTCATCCACATTCACAGCATAGACTACACACCAGATTACGTTCGTGCGTATGTGATTTTAAAATTACAGCACTACATCTCTAATTACCTCCTTATTTAGCAGAGATCACAGTCTGTACATCCTTAAGATCCTTCAGTCTGTCTGGACTTTTTCACTCTTTCTCTCCGGGATTGACGTTGTTCCTGAATCATCCCCATCACCTTCTGTAGCCGCTGTCTCAAGTGCCAGATGTGCTCTCCTGAGGACCTGCCACAGCACGATCTGATGGGAAACTGTATGTGTGCACCCATAACCTATGTAAACATAAATTACACAAGTCTTATAAAGTTTATTTATTATGTATATTTAAGCAAATTCAAGTATATTTCATTTAGTAAGTAGCTTTAAAAAATGCATGCAATACTGCCTTAAAATTTGGGAGCACGTCTATGCTCCCTTAAAATACTGCCTTGGTGCTAGGTGCATGCTAGGTGTTGGAACATAGTGGTAGTCTGGGTGACAACTTTACAGTCATGGACACAAGCTCATAAACAAACAATCTCATGCACTAGAGGACACATGCAATTCCATTACATGCAGATGTGCTGGCGAAGGATCCGCACAAGTAAACACACAATCTCTCTCTCTCTCTCTCTCTCTCTCTCACACACACACACACATCCTTTGATGAGTTAAATCCTTTGCTGTTCCAGTCCATGGGGAAGAAAGCGAATGTGTGTCCTAAATGATTGGCCTATTTGTGCAGAAAAACAGACTTTCATTTGCTTAACTCTTCCATGGAGCTCTGTTGTTGCATTGGCTTTAATTTGGATCTGTAAACAGGTTAACTTAGTCAGTGAAGAGAGAAAGAGGCGGAGAGGAGAAGTACAGCACAACACCTAATTAAATCTTAAACACTCGACCCTGTACTTTCTCCGTTTTATGAACAGTAATTAACCTTTACCATTCGCTCTTGAGTATTGGGGAGTCTAGCAGATGAGATGTGACATTTATTGCTCTGAAATCACTGGATACCGTTTGATAGTTCTGCTTGAAACACACAGAATCAAAGGGACACCTGTGACATTTTGTTTTGTTGTTAATGAAGATTTTTACTTGGTTTACAGGTCTGATATCTGTAAGTTGAAAGCAGTTAAGGATCAATGTCAAAAAAAGTTTTTTGCCAATAATATTTGTTCTTTCGTTTGAAGGGTTCTTTAGATCAATTGGTACAACATTGAGCTATCAAGAAGGTCATGGGTTTTACATGCATAGTTAAATAAATTATTTCATGGTTTGATAGACATGACTAGAGGATAAATGTTGCTTGATGTTTGGGTTACTCTAAATGCTTTGATAATATACTACAGGCCTTCTCTTAAAATGTTTGTGTGTGTGTGTGTTGGGCTCAGTAAATGGTTCTTGAACATCTGCATAAATCCCACCGATGTAGATTCTCATCCTTACCAGTGTCATGAGCGTTCTGGCCTGTCGTGTTCACTGAGGACTTCCGTCTGGCTTCAACACCTTCAACATCTGCTCCTCTGGGCCCTCGAGAGTCTGTGGGTCCACATTCACTGGCACATAAATCACACTTTCCGTTACAGACGACACTGGAGTAAATACAGTTTTTACATGTATGCACAAACTGCCGTGTCTATTTTGGTTTTTCTACCCAGATTTAAAATGACAGCTTGATGGTGAAGCTGTTTTTGTGACGCATGACCAAACTTTCATTAATGACTTCTGTAAGTAATGGTTTCAGGGTGAATGTCATCTGCACCAGAACGGGACGGACCGTGTAGTTTTCAGGTTGCCAGATTGGTGGACAGACATTTGGGCACTTGGTAAAATTATTGTAGGTTGTGGATCTGCAATAAACAAAATATTAAATGCAATTTGTTTTTATCAGTAATAAACAAAAATCACTTAGGAAACGAGTAAATACAGTGTGCAAAACTGTTTTCTTACCTTATCCATTTTGACTTAAAGCAACCTTTCACATTAAAACAGAGATAATATTGAGCCAAACATTACAGATTACAGCTTTCACATCTCTATAAAGCCTAAAGTCATTTTAGTTTAATAATGTAATATATTTCAGTGTAAAACAGGATGTTCACTTAATTATTTGGTATTTGTTGGCATTTGTATTATTTCATTAGTATTTTTATTACTATTCATCCTTCTTAAATTCCAAACTATAAAGAGTGCAAATGATTTTGTAGAACATCCTCATTTATAAATAATATTGTCATTATTGTCATAGTTTCTTTATAATTGTCATTGGATGTGTTAAGACTTGTGATCGACAAACACACTAAAGTATGCCATTAAAGAGAAAGCAGAGTCTGTTTTTCATCAACATACCAATTGTTGTTTGCTTTAATAGTGCTAAATGATATCTAGTATAATGTAAGTTAAAATGACACTTAAAACAAGCCTTACAGTACATACAGTCATTCTGAGAAACACTCACCTGTATGTATGACAGACTCAATGATA
Source organism: Beaufortia kweichowensis (assembly GCA_019155185.1). Taxonomy (NCBI): domain Eukaryota; kingdom Metazoa; phylum Chordata; class Actinopteri; order Cypriniformes; family Gastromyzontidae; genus Beaufortia; species Beaufortia kweichowensis. Next base: position 1,544,971 of record CM032813.1, on the reverse strand, counting down.
TACACTGAAACAGAAAATCATTTCAGAAGAAAAGTTAATACATTTTGATGAAAGATTATGAGGATTATTTGCTATACAAAACAAAACAATACCGCACAGCTGTTTTATATTTAATATGTAATGAACCCAAAAACACTTTCGTTAATTTATCACTTCACACTGAAACATTTTGTTTGTATTTTATTAAAACAGATAAAAACAGTAGACAGCTATTACATTACCGCAGAGACTCCCGTTAATACCGTAAAATAATTCACACCCACACTACGTAGGGAATTTAATTTTTTTACCACTTTTAGTATGACAAGTCTATTTTTCATGCCTTTGTCTCGCCTCGCAGTGGACCGTGTTTTCCTCTTCGGAAAGCTTGTTATTGTGTTTAAGGAATCACCTGGGGAAAAGAAAGTCTCTCCAGAAAACGCTGCAGGTGATTGTTCTTTAACAAACCTCATTCCTTCAACCATCTGTTACCTCCACCATCACAGTCCATCTCTTCATTCGGTTTTTCACCTTTTCTCTCCGATCACACACATGCAACTTTCTTTGACCATCTATCTTCCAATGCGCTCAATAAGATTAAATGCCAAGCTCATTATTATCACATTGTCTGGAAGTGCTTTTATTATTGTGTGGGGTCTTAAAGGGATAGTTTACCTAAAAAACACTCTCATGCCACTTCAAACCTGTATGTAACATTTCAACTCTTTGTCTTAATGGTTTTGTGTTCATATAATGTAAATTATAAAGTGGGTCAATGTTGTTTGCTCACCAACATTCCTGAAAATATCTTCTTTTGTGTTCTGCAGAAGAAACTAAGTCATATAGGTTAGGAAAGACACAAGGGTGAATAAATTATGCATTTGGGTGAATTTTTCTTTTGAATTCTGTTCTTTGTCTTCTCTCTCTCTCTCTCTCTCTCTCTCTCTCTCTCTCTCTCTCTCTCTCTCTCTCTCTCTCTCTCTTCTCTCTGTCTCTCTCTCTCTCTTTGTATCTGTCTCTCTCTCTCTCTCTCTCTCTCTCTCTCTCCTCTCTCTCTCTCTGTCTCTCTCTCTCTCCATCTCTCTCTCTCTCTCCATCTCTCCATCTCTCTCTCTCTCCTCTCTCTCTCCATCTCTCTCTCTCTCTCTCTCTCTCTCTCTCTCTCTCTCTCTCTCTCTCTCTCGAATCAGCAGGTCTGGGGTCATTGGCTCTAATCCTATTCCATATTTCCGATTCAGTGAAATCAATGACATCGGGTCAAGTGTAGCCTGTTCTACAATCCCGATTAAGTAAAACTGCTGATCCGTGGTCAGCGCTGACCTGTCAGACGCTTCTACGGCCTCTTATTCTTAAGGTAACATGTGTCGACGGAAAGGACTTTAATGGCTGCTCTCAAACATACTTTTAATAACATGCTTAAGAAGTCAGAACACAGAGGAATTATATGCTTAAAGAGCTCAACGCAGGCGTTACTGCATTTTCTGTGCCTTGTAATATACTTAATGAATAGCTCGCCTTCTCCTCTTCAGGCGCATTATGCTGAAGTGGGTGCTGTTTTTCAGATTTATTTGTTAAATGGGATGTTGAAGGTTATTTATGTCTTTTTCACCAACTGCCAGATGAAGGATGAATTACAGTTGTGTGTGTGTGTGTGTTGTTTAGTTTAGGCATTGAGAGTTTTTGTTTTGTCATTTTTTTGTGTGTTAACTCCAATGCTGCATGTATGCCGGTGTCTGTTGTGTGTGTGTGTATGTTTCTCACACTGTCTTTCAGTTTTCCTTCCCATCCTTGGTCTCAGCATCCTGCAAAGTGGCCTTCTTATCCCCGCTGACTGTGCTACGCTGACATTTCACCCCGGATCGATGGCCGTTGTCGCCCGGGTCTCTCGGGATCTCACCAGTCAGAGAGGATGCGACCCTGAGGCTGCGATAGCAAATCCAGCAGGGTTAGCGAGGGGTCAGGAGGGCAAGAAAGCCTATTGTAAAAAGTCACAGGTCAGAACAACAGTAACAGTGTTAAAATGAATCGCCTGCCTCTGCAGATTCTGTTTCTGAAGACAATTTGTCCTTTTGATTGTCTGTATATAATGTCTTCTGATTTACTTATAGTTTACTCTGCATATTAAACATAGAGATGGTGGAGTACAACCACAACTTATCTTTGTTCAAATACAGTACAGATAAAGTTACAGGGAAAGATTAAGATCCAGTGATTTCAATGAGAATTTCATTTTACCTCTCTGTGTATAAAAGTATTACCAGCTCCTCCATGACTTGTTTGGGTTTGCATATTAAACTGAGGCAAAGTATCCAGCTCTATATTAAGCGTTTGCTCAGAGCAGTAAGTGAATTGGCTTGCAGGGAATGGCAGGTGACATTTGGAGAACTGCCCAGAACGTTTAAATATATCACACTTCTAGCCCAGCTGTTGAACTATTAACTGGACTTTAGAGTAAAAAAAGGTTTTCTTAAAGGAAGAGCTAATGTTCTATCATTGTTCACCTTCGGTTAATATGTCCGTGTCTGGGTTTAAGCACCGTCACTAAAAGCAAAGGTCATTGTTCTCATGATTCAACTGAAAGTAAAGATGGATTAAACCCAGAAGAGAATGAATGAATCCTTTTACAATAGCCTTTGCAGCTTTTAAAGGGACAGTTCACCTAAAAATAAAAAATCATTACTTCACTTTCATCATTATTCACCCTCATGGCATATCAAACCTCTATGACTTTCTTTCTCTGCAGAACACAAAAATATATTTTGAAGAATGTTGGATACCTAAAAACACTTCCATTGTAAAAACACAAAACCACCATGATAAAAAAATATGAAATATTTTAAATATGCATAAATATGCAAAATATATATTAAATAAATATGCAAAAAGCATTTAGATGATATATTTAAAATTGTATGAATGTATTTTCCTTAATAAAATATTAAACTACTAACATTAATCATAAAATGCAACAATGTTTCAATAAGCACAAAATGTTTCAATGAGCTGATAAGGTTCCAAATTATAAAACAATGTTTCAAATTAGGACAAACATATTTGGTGATGAACTAACTACACCATTAAAAAATCAGATTAAACTTAAAAAGGTTTGGATATACAGTACCATTTGTTTAGATTTACATGTGTGATTTAAAGCAGGCACGTTATTTTAAACTCACTGTATACAGTCAGTGCTAAACAAAACAAAGAGAAATGTTCATCATTATTTACAGGCCTGAAACACAGGCAACAACATAACAACTATCACAACACATTTGTGTCCACAGAAAGTCTCTACTGAATGTTCTGGATGTGATTCGCGTCCTGATTGGCTGCCGCCTACAGTGGCCACAGAGGGCTCGCAGAAGTGGGCTTCTTTGTAGTTGGGCTGTTGTGATGCCTGTTCCAGAGCATCTGTGGTTTTTGGGCAAATATCTAACAGGGCTACTGAGAGATATTCTCATTCATTTCCGTCCATTATTTATATGAAAGGATTTCATTCGCTGCCATGAAGCGAAGTCGCTGTACCTTGAAACCCTGCTGGGATCCCCAATGTTAGGTAAGAGCAAGGACAGCCAGCCGGTCGGCCGGTTTCCTCCCTGGGGCTCTGAACCTCTCAGCCTCCAAACGAGCCGCTTCCTTTTCCAGCGGGGTGGAAATCATGCTGTAATGGAAGGCCTTGAACAGTCCTTGTCTTTCCTGGCTGGCGTTGATTCAACGGTTTTTGTTTCATTGTTGGAGAACCGACATGTTAAAAGGTAAAGCTATAAATATATCGTTCCGTGTTAAAATCATTCTGCAAAGGTCACAAATTGATAATTGACTCTCACTCCGAGGAGCCTTAAGGCCTGATTTGTCCTATTTCTTTTATTCATCTTCCAAACGCTTTTCTTTGGAGAAACTTCATTTCACAGAAGCACCTTTTCTCGGCCGTTAGGGAATATGTAGGAGAGGGTGCTCTGTTTCCACCGACTGCTGCATATGTAGGTCTAGGTGATTAAAACGACGCATTATACCCACGATACATCTTAATTGAAGTGTCGCTGCTTTTTACCTTCCCTCTCTGAAGATCTTCATTTAAAATCTCGCTCTCTTTCACCCTTGACAAAAGCATTGAAGTTCTCACACCTGCATTTGCCATCATCATTTGCACAAATGGCAGAGAGAAAAGGTGAAAAATAATGGATACCGAGGGCACATCCGTCTCTCACCTTCTCTCTCCACAGCTTCTGCTCTGATATCCTCCGCATACGGAAAATGCCAGGGAACATCTCGTGGGCTTTCTGTATCTAACCTAAATCCTTCACTTTGCCTGAGAAATAGCTGGCAGAGCCCGGCCCAAGAGACCGGCGTGCCCCGCGCCAGCATCGGTTTACTTATTAAATATAAGTTATCCTGCTCTCTCCCTTTCTTCTTTTTCTTCAGCTCTCTCCATCTTCATCCCTCAGCATCCTCTGCACCAGAGAGCCCCAGGAGTCCAGGCCCAGTGTTTGTTTGAAGAGCTGTAGAGAGCAGCAGTGTTTTGGGAGATGTACACGGGGGTGAGCTGGTCGCTCGGGCTGGATGGATGTTCTGTCACAGTTTGGCTCTCTGATGTTAGGCAATATCTGAAAGGCCCTGATGGAGAGATAGACAGACTATCAACCAGCAAAGTTCAAAGTCTGATGATCGTGTGTGATCCTCAAGGGGCCAGACGGGAAGGAAGGAGATATGTGATGAACAAATGTCATGGAAAGAATACAACAGAGGAACGTTAATGATGTGATGATAATGAACGCTGCCAACGGTGAAAGCAGAGTGTTGAGTTATTATCTTATTATCATTAACAAAACTAAATGACATCATGTTTGTAAATAAATATGAATGTAATTGCAAAAATCTGTATCATTTGCTACTAGATAAACGGTAGACATCTAGAGAAATGTAACTTAAACTGCAAAAAAAGTAAACATTAATGATTTACCTTCATTAAACATGAAAATGCCACCAGATAAAGAAAACGCAAGATGTCTTGAGAAAAGTGCTGATGAAGATGAACTGAAATTGAAAAATAAAAAACATTAGAAAACCATCATCCAAGTTTGTTGAACATGAAAATGCCACTCGATAAAAATAAAACTAGACATCTTGAGAAATGTAATGTTAATGCACTTTTATCATAGCTGTTAGCTCACAACATTATTAATATATATCTCTTTTGTTGATTTTAAAGAAAAATGAACTTAAATTACCAGTAAAACCTGGTAAACCTTTACCATTTATTAAACATGAAAATGTCACTTGACAGAGAAAATGCAAGAAATAAATCTAGCCATCTTGTGAAATGTAATAATGTTAACTCATACCATCAGTTGATGTATTGCGTTTTTGTATACTTGAAGGAACTCAAATTGCCAATAAAACCTTGTAAACCGTCACCATCTATTTTCATTAAACATGAAAATGTCACAAGACAGAGAAAAGCGAGACATCTTGACAACAGTGTTAACAGTGTTAAATGTCTGATTTAGTTCACTTTTACCATAGCAGTTAACTAATTCTAATAACGTCAGTTCATGTATTGCTTTTTTGTATAATTTACAAATATATCATTTTGTATTAAATTTGCAAAAACAACCCTTGTAACTCTTAAACATGGACATGCCACTAAACAGAGATAATGCATCTTGAAATTGTGTTTTTAAACATGTTTATCTTATATCAGTTATTGCATTAGCAGCCCTATAAAACGAACAAAAAACAAATTGAGAGGACAAGAGAAAAGTGGAAATAAAAACAAAATAAAAAATTCAGAGCTATTCCCTGTTCCGAGCTCCATCAGTGCCTCTTCTATTTTTTCCAGGCTGGCAATCGGGTGCTTTTCCGTCCCTACTGAAAGACGTAAGGCACTCAGTCAATTAGGCACAGATGGCCAGATTACAGCGAGAGAGAGAGAGGGGTGAGAGGGGCTCGTGTTAAACGCTCAGGAACACACTCAGCAGACAGGAGAAACAGCACTGCGGGGACAGTCCAACATGAGAGAGAGAGAGAGAGAGAGAGAGAGAGAGAGAGAGAGAGAGAGAGAGAGAGAGAGAGAGAGAGAGAGAGAGAGAGAGAGAGAGAGAGAGAGAGAGAGAGAGAGAGAGAGAGAGAGAGAGAGAGAGAGAGAGAGAGAGAGAGAGAGAGAGAGAGAGAGACAGAGAGAGACAGAGAGAGACAGAGAGAGAGAACGCATGGGCTCACGGAGGCTATGAGAAGAAAAAGATAGAAGTGGCTCATTGAATATTGAGAAGGGCTGTTGTTCCTGAGGCACGGCCCTGATGTACTGCTATAGATGAAGAGCCACTAAATGGATTGTTGTGTGATAGTGAGCCAGGAATAGAATACAATTCCTGTCATTTCATCAAAGTCATTTCAGTGCAGATAAATTGTGTTTGTACTGCATTTAAAGATTAGACATTGTTAGTAATTAAAAAAAAAGTTCCAGGTTGAAAGCAAGATAAGCTCTATAAACAGTATCAGACAATATTTACATCTCATCACTGTTATACTATATACAGTAATGCAATGTGGTTTACAGTGAAAGTGAGAAACTGATGTTTTCATGGTGGATGAATTTCTAAAGCTTATGAACATTGATATGTTGCAGTGGATATTCAGACGTCCAAAGCAATGTTATAATAATAACAATAAAAATAATCATTCTTATTCTTATTCTTGCTGTTGTATTTTATTGTTATTATTTTAATGCAAAAATTACTTTAATTATCTTTACATTTTCCCCTAGCTTTCAAATAAAAAATGCAAACAGTGCAACTGATCACATTGTAAAATCGATGCACATATTTGAAAATCTTTGAAATTCTGTTCATTTTACTCTAAGCCACATTTTCCCAGATCAAAAATGTATAGGTTTTTTTTAAGAGGCATTTGCATGATTAACTCATGCAAATACTTTGTAAATATTCATCTGAAATATCCTCCCAACATGATGCTAAGAGTGACAGAGACTTTCACCAGTGACGATGGGATGTGACAGCCAGGAGAGTGGATTAAAAAGGAAGGGAGAGAGAGAGAGAGAGAGAGAGAGAGAGAGAGAGAGAGAGAGAGAGAGAGAGAGAGAGAGAGAGAGAGAGAGAGAGAGAGAGAGAGAGAGAGAGAGAGAGAGAGAGAGAGAGAGAGAGAGAGAGAGAGAGAGAGAGAGAGAGAGAGAGAGAGAGAGAGAGAGAGAGAGAGAGAGAGAGAGAGAGAGAGAGAGAGAGAGAGAGAGAGAGAGAGAGAGAGAGAGAGAGAGAGAGAGAGAGAGAGAGAGAGATGGAAAACTAATGTGTCCTAGATAAGGACAGTCGAGCATTTGGAAAGTGTCTGATTCATTGAGCTTGAAGTGCAACGAAGGTTAAGTAAGATTTAGAAGGTGTGTATTTTATGTCTGCGTGTGTGTGTGTGCGTGCGTGTGTGTGTAAAGGCTCATCATTCTTAAAGGTGCACACTGGGCCACCAGAACACCATTAACCCAGCGAAAAATGTATTTATTCATGCCTGTGAGACACTCAGAGCTTCACACAGGGTGAGTCAGCGGCCACGTTCCACACACACATGTGCACGCACACAGACACAATACATGCTAAATTCAGTAAATAAGCAAATAGAGGAAACAAAATATCAGCTTTAATGTGGCTTTGGAGGGTTTCAGGGAAGCACTGAATGTTCTGGATGTTTAGTACTGGACATCATCACTTATACATGTGCATCGCCCAAGTACCACACCAAACGCCACGCTGACAATACCTCATTTATGTTCACACAGACGGGAGGAGGGGTTTGGTGGAGCCAGCAGTGGAGAAAAGCAGAACTGACATACTGAAGAGGTCCTAGCAGGAAAACATCAGTAGAGAAGTCATCCCAATGCACAGCAACAGAGCAGTTCCCATGGTGCACTGCAGGCAGCCTATCTCTGGGGCTGGAGGCACGTAATAGGAAGCTGTAATGATAAAGACACGGGAACAGCCTCCATTCAGTCTCTTTTGAAAAAGAGTGGAACAGAAAAGAGAGAGAGAGAGAGAGAGAGAGAGAGAGAGAGAGAGAGAGAGAGAGAGAGAGAGAGAGAGAGAGAGAGAGAGAGAGAGAGAGAGAGAGAGAGAGAGAGAGAGAGAGAGAGAGAGAGAGAAAAAACAAATCAAAAACATTGTTGGTGTGACAAAGGCACTGTAGAGTCACAGCTGAACAGCAGTGTAGGAAACACGGTCACAATCATTTTTGTCCACATCAGTGGAAGAAGACCTTTGAGAACCTTTAACACAATCAAACAAAAAAATGGAACCAGTTTTGAATATATTGGAATCTTCTTAAAACTTGGAAAGTAATGAAAGCGTGTTAGGTGATAACATTAATAATGCTAATTGATGGATGTTGAGGGATTTGTAACTATGGCTTGTAACTAAGCGATCTTGGATGCGGCCCATCCATATGCAAATCATTCTGGAGGCTAAACTGAATCACATTACATGCAAGATAGACAGAAGCTCGCAGGCTAGTGCGGCAGATGAGATCGTAAAGCTTAATTTCCATGAGACTGCATGCATTTAAGGAGATCTGGCATCCAAACTTCATATTTATTCATCGAAACATGGAGACTTGAGCACTTAACAAGCTTTTCTCTCCTCCTCTGGTGAACCCATCAGGGGCTCTCCACTGTACAGCAGGTGTTTATGTATTTTCTGTTTTTTTCTCTAACAAGGAAGGAGGAGTGAAATAAAAAAAATGAATTCTTTGTTTCCGAAGCCGATCTTAATCGTTTCCCATCTGCCGTCTAAGCCGGCCAAACGTCTGCTGACATCTTTTGGGTCATAATCCGGTTTGCGCTGCTGATAGGTGGTCCAATCCACTTTTTCTCGCCTGGTGTCCAGAATATCGATCCACGGTCAGCAACACCCTCCTCAATCCTCACACGCTTCATCTCACCGCTGACCCCCACCTGCAGGATCAGGGGAAGAAGTCAAACTGACCAATCAAGCGTAAGTCTTGGAAAGCTTGAAGGGATATTGGCTGATCGTATATTTGACAGGCTAAGCAACAAAGCGTTTAATTACGTCAGTTATTCACGCTTTCTGACAGACTTCGCAGATGTGTCTGGTATTATGCAACTATAATCTTTTGGCACATAATTTGCATACAACTGCCAACATAATTACCTTTTTTTAGAAATGCGGAACAATAATGTTTGGCTATAGCTATTCACTGTTGTTATAGAAAAGAAACACTTTATGGATAGTGCAATGATGAAAATCCCTATGGAGAGAAAATTATGCTTCTGTGAAATGATACCTTATTCCACCGTCCCCAAAGTGAGATTTTTATATCGGAGGGTCTTGTAAAACATATTTCTCAGCTCATAAGAAAACTCATCTTCTCAGCCTTCAAGTCATATTCAGTGTGCTATCATCACTTAGAGATCCATAGAGAACTGCAAAATTGTTGACTCTAACAAACATAAGAATAACGTCTGTCAGTACGACGCTTCTCTTGAACACAGTGTCCTTTCCACAGAGCATCTTGTTTTGGAGCTGCACCAAAAAGAAATGAATGATTCTGTGCCAAAATAAAAAAAACAAAGAAGACCAACAGTATTTGTTGCACTTGCCTTTTTGTACTGTATTTTTACATTTTTTACTGTAACATTGTAAAAAATAAAGTGTTACAGTAATAAAAATCAATGTGGATAGTAAAAAACTTCTGAAACAAATACAAGTGCAATGCATAACATCTTAATGGTTCTAATGGTCTTGTTTATGCAAAATCACAGTTACTTATATTTTGAGATAAATTGTGAGTCAGGTTTACTGTGAAAATATATGCTGCATTTTACAAAAAGTAAAGTTTTTTTCCTGACACAAATCAGATATTGTTGCACATGTGTAAACATTTGTTGTTTGATTACCTGCAGTCGAGTGTGCTTTTGCCAACATTGGAAAAGAGAATTAGGGAACATCCACCAACCCAAAGGTCAACCATGACGACTGGAATCTTTTGGGCAGAAGATTAACGGATAACATGGATGTTCTGACAAAAAAAAGATCTGTGCATTAAGCATTGCGGTGTAAACATAGCTAGATAGATGAGAATAATTAAGTGATGAGACATCATGACTAACTCTTTTAACATCTTTGTCATTCTCTCAGTCTCTGTCTCTCACACACACACAAACGGCCATTTCCTGGTTTAGTAAGTCTACAGCTCCTTGTTCCAGTAGATACACATCACAATGTTCCAAAAGATTAAAAAGCTAAGTGCCAGACAATGTCTCATGATAATGAATGTAGACTTGTTTTAATAAGCTTCATTCAGACCGCTGTCCTTCAGAACGACAGCCGCTTGATCTGCTAATATCACAGATTCTCTTCAGGTCAGCCGGGTCACTTTTGAATGAAATTGCTGCTCAGGTCTCATTTGAAAATGGTATACTATCCACTGAAGTGTGAGAAACTAAATGGAGTGGGTTTTTCATCTTTCTCCGCAATAACAACGCGGTTCGGTGATAAAATCTTTTTAAAAAGAATTTAAAGCAGTTTCATATTATCGTTTAATGCATTCATTTGTGTCCATGTTACTGGAGGTAATTTATCTAACGCTCTCTAAAGGTTCATCTAACTGCACATTATTCCTCCGTTCCTGGCCTTTAAAATGCAATTACGTCGACTTAGTTCCACAGGTTCCGCTGTGTTAAAGTCACTTGTCTCTTGAAAGACCTCAGATCGTTACCATGTCTGCAATAATGAGAAAACTGTCAGAGATACAGTCACAATTCAATCTCTCTGTAAAACAGAAAGGCTCACAGAGGGTCTGACGTGGACCCCTGCACCCCCTCGCTCTTCTCTCAGAGCTTTTGTTCTGTTGTGGGGTTGTACAGCTTCACAGAGCGTGTTTCTGAGCGACGGCTAATGGAGCCGTTAGATTCAACACAAATAAACCTGAACGTTATAGAATAAAGCAGGGGTCTCCAGCGGGGGTCTGTAGCTTCTAGGGGTTTCAGGGCAGTACTGCAGGGGGTCCGCCAATTATTGTTGATCTTAGACTGATTTCAGGGGGAGAAAAGAAAATACAACATCACTGATAGTTTACTTCAAGCTAAGCTGAAATACAGCATGTGTACCTCCCACACTGAAGTTTGGTAAGAAAAATAAAATTGCAATGATGATTTTTACAGAACACTGTAAAAAAATTGAAACCTATTTAACTCAAAATTTTTGATTGACCATCTACGTTTTATTTTTATTAACTGTGGCAAAAAATTGAGCCATTTGAAAAACTTAGATGCAACAAGAACATTTTGAGTCTGAGAGGTTTTAATAGTTTTACAGTGAACGATTTACAAATATATTAAAATAATATTTAACCTGTGTTATTATACATAAAATGTAACACTGTTTTATACAGTAACATCTCTTTTGAACAAGGTTAAAGACTCACATCTCAATGTTTCACACATGCTGAAAAATGTCACACTTTCCCTTTTATCTCGCTGTTTGTTTTCTCCATTTTACAAAAAAAAATGTAAAAATGAAAATGAGCGCTGCGCACGACAGCTGTGAGCTTTGCTAATAGCTCACAACATCCATCTGAGCTGATTTACTTACCGTTTTTATTTGTCTTTTAATTGAATGCATTGTTGGAGATTTCTTTCTGATTGGCAACATCAATGTCTAAACAATGTCTTACACTTTGATCTCATACTTGTTTAAATATCTCAACTTCTAAAGATTTCAATGCACTGTTAAAATGTTTTGTCAGGTTTTCAGAATATCTACACCATCTATACTAAATAAAGTACATGTATTCAAGTCGGCAAATATAATTTGTTGTTACTAAATGAGCTTGACTATTTTGATTACATAAATGAAAGTTATTCTTAGGAATCAGATCAGGTAGAAATTGATCTTTAAAGTTGTGAATGTTTTATTTTAGAAACACAAAGCCATATGTGTGTCTTTCACCATCCAAAACATTACAACCTTCAAGATAACACTTTTAAACTATTTCACAAAAGGTAATTGTGTCTTGTATAGTTTACTTATATCTTCGATCACTATTTATCATAATCAAAACACTATTCATATTCATTCATATTTTAACCTTCTCTCAGACTCTCCTTACATCTAGACATTTTTCCCTGTTGTCCCTGAAAGAAAATGAAGAGCGCAACCCTGGGTGCTCAGACGCTCCTGCCATCTGTCCAGGGGTTCAGATTTACACCCTAATATCTTCATAACTCACACACACACACACACACAGAAGCTGAAACAGAGCACAATGACATCTGAAGGTCTTGAGCTTTAGCTGCAGGGCTTGATGATCTGAGTGACTGATGTGTGTTTTAAACACAAGCACAATGAACTCACTGGTAATGGACAGAGAGAGTGAATGAGATGCCGGGCGAGCGAGAGAGAGAGAGAGTAACGAGAGTGAATGCTAAGAAGGGAGCGCGGCAGTTTAATGTAGTGAATGACAATGTACGCGATTGCACACTAACACACTTCACTTACTATTGATGCAGCATTTCTGCTTGTGAAGAATACCTGGATGACCTGCTGCAACAGGGCACACCGCATGGAAAACTGTATCCCACAATGCAATGGGCTGAACATGACCTACAACACATAACAACATATTTCATCAGCTGGATTATTATATACTTTGTCATATTCAAAAGATATACTAACCAATCACATCATGTTTATTGTGTGCACAGCCAATGGCATGCAAGACATTTATATTTATATTATACATATATTTATATAATATATATTATTTCATATATTTTATAACTGGACAACATTACCATTCAATATTAAGAGGTTAATGTTGCATACTACTATTATTCAGAAATGCCAGCTTTTATTTTTAGACAATATACCGTGGACACTGCAAGGTATTCGGTAAGTAGACAGAGAAGCATGCAAAGAGGACGATATCAAGAAAGAAAGTTACAGAAAGAGGGTGAGAAGAGGTGAGGAGCAGAACATTCACCGGCTGAAAGAGGAAGAGAGAAAAAAGGTTTCCTCCATTCGAGATGGGCAACATTTGGTGAAGAGATCGAGAATCTTAAGATTGGCCGAGGATGTGACTTTCTATCTCCCGGCTGATTATAGAGCTATCGGAAATGTGCTGGGGAATTGTGTTCTGTCTGTGCTCGCGGCTTAAGCACTTGTCAATTTCATTCCTCTACGGCAAACGATTACTTACAGACCTCTCCGACAGCAAGCTAATGGGCTCCTCAGATCTTGGCAGAGATTAGATGGTAGGACATTGCAAGAGATGGAGCAGGGGCTGAGAGGACATTTTTAAGCGAAATTACGCAAATGACCTCCTTCTTCTTATCATTGAGACGCATGCCAGGAATATAGATGCTCACCTTCAAATTTCACATGATCTCAAACTTTTAAAGGAATAGTTCACCCAAATGTGAAAATGCTCTTATAGTTTACTCACCCTCATGCCATCCCAGATGTTCGTGACTTACTTTCTTCACACGATCTTCTCATACAACACTCAAAATGAAAAAAACATTCACCATTAATACATCAAGTAATCCAAATGACTTCAGTGGGTGAATACATGTCTTCTGAAGTGAAACAATACATTTGTAAGAAAATCAAGATCTGTGGAAACCAACCAATCAGCTGAAGTTTAGATACGGCCACACATTAATCATTTTTGAATTTCATTGGTTTGTTTGTGTCTCGTGATGAAACGCATATGGCATGAGATGCGTAAACCAATAAGACTGACATGCTGTTTGTGCTAATAATTAGTACTTAGAATTTTCATATTTTGGTAATTTAATTTAATTTAAATGTTAAAAAAATTTTCTTCATCAATATTCTAGACATGTATTTACAAATAAACATCCTGTAAACCCAAATGTTAAAAGTAATTAAAAGGATTAAGTAGTGTAAACCTAATTTCATAAAAATCTTACAACTTGAATACCACAGTTGCTGTAATATTATAAAAAATATTACATGAAATATTAATAGAATAGAATTGGATACTTATTTTTTTAAGCTCTGTGAACTTAATGCAGTGGAAAAGAGAATACAAATTTACTACATTTACTAAAATATTAATAGTGTTGATTTCTGTTGGTTTTATTGATTTTATATAACTTCTGAAATCTGGAAGTTCAACTTACTCAAATAATTTTGCCAACTTAAGCAAATGAACGTATACTCTTACAAATATCAGCTGTACACTCACAGGATGTACTCGCTTCATGTAATAATGTGACTGATTCTGTCTTCTCATGCTGCGGTTTATCATTACAGTTGAATGTGACTCCTAAAAAAGAGGTAAAAAGGTATGACAGCAATCTCAGTAGAGTAGCATTACGAGATTAGATTACCAGCAGACATTATTTAGCTAAAATGAATGTAGAACATGAAAGGGTTACAAGAGTTATTGCCACCGGTCCTCTCATGGCTGTTGGCCACCCAAAGACTGAATTAAGGGAACGCCACTTACTCTTTTTATTTATTGAATGCTGTGTTCTTTCGGTGGCTCAGTAAAAAAGAGAGTCTTTCCCGTCTACCTGCTCATAAATAGTGAACTATGTTCTCTGAGCTATAAATGCTCAAGATTACAGATGTTGGATACAGGATGCACACGACAATTCAGATGACAGACAGCTCCATAAACGAAATTGTTCTAGATTATATAAATAGATTTTTTTTCAGAAATAAGAGATGTCCCTTAATGTGTAGTATGTTTTATAACATCCTGACATGTTTTACACAAGCATATAGTGACTAAAGTGTGAAATGTATGCACCATGTTGCTCTATATGGCCAAATACAGCAAGAAAATATTATGAATAGCTTATTCATACTGTAAACTAGATTTACCTTATTTTAACCATCAACTTATATAAATACATAAAGATAAACACAAAAAAATTCTTTATATTATAGTACATATATTAATTATATGCGTCACTAAGAAACTTTACCTGAGGTCTTCATGTAAATTTAATTAAATAAGACAAATGACTCGTTGCAATATATGACAAGTTTTAAATGAAAATGCTCAACGTGGCATTTACGGCTCAAAGTAATCAGTCTTTTTTTGTAGTGAGCCAGTGGTTAAATGTTTACACCTGACATATTTAATCCTGCCTCACCAAATATCCATCTTTTCACGCTGCAGAACTTTTTCCATCAAGCCTGTCTCTTTCAGCACTCATTTGTCTTACCTCCACCATCAACCACCAATCTGCCGTGAGGAGAGGAAGCTTTCTAACGTCTTTCGTCCGGACAACCCACTTTCCAACTCGCGCGTGGGATTCGAGATCGATGAATACGTGCTAGCCTCACCATCTGGCCCCAGTTTGTTTTCTTAGCAAATGAAGCTAATTAGTGGCTACGGTAACGACTTTCAGGTCTGTGGGGTGGTTTGTGTTTCCAGCGCCGCCCGTGTGATTCCAGACTGACAGCTTTGGATGGTTGGTCTATCTCTGTGCCCTCCTGTAGCGCTAATGAAATAACCTTCAGCTCTCCGTTGACTGCTGTGAGAGACAAAGGTGAAGATCTTAGGACTTGCTGTGTCCTCTTACAGGTCAACGATTTGTTCTTTCTTCTATTGAGAGAGAAAACAGTATTAGATGGGTTCAACATTGTAAATCAACAAAAGACCTGGGGGTTTTGACCGCAATATTTGTCTCCTAATAATTGTAAGTCGCTTTGGATAAAAGCGTCAGCTAAATGTAAAAATGTAAATGTAAACAACTAGCTTTTTGTTGTCAAGCTCTTAACAAACTGCACAAAAGTCTGTTCATACATGACTTTTAAACAGTCTCCCAAAAGACTTATTTTCGGTCCCCAATTTGCAAATGATTGCGTGTACATCCACAGAAGAACATATGTACGCGCTTGTGTGATTGCATTTCCAGTTCTCCCAATCTGTCACATAAACAGAGGTGCACAAAATACTGTGAGAAAGAAACGGTTTAAAAAATTGACAGATTGACAAGTAAACAGATGGAATCGGCAGTCATGTGTACTTAAACACGTTAATTGTTGGCGATGGAGGCAATCTACTACTTTAAACGCTGGAAAGCAGGCCGCCTCGGAGTCGTGAGCGCCGTCGCTGGCGCGTTCATCTCACATTGATTGTTTACACAAAAACAGTCTTCCATCCCACCCATTGAGGAGGGTAAGGAAGACGAAGCTTGATTTCGACACAGCTGAAGTAATCAGGCCAATAACAGAGACAGCTCTCCATATGCTTGGCTCAAGAGAACCATTTCAGCACGAATGGAGAGAGTGTGTCGCGTTTGTGTGCCTAATTCACTATCTAGTCTAATCAAATTCATGACTAATCTCTCACAAAGGAAAAAACACCCACAGATTCTTCTCTTTTTGCTATCTTAAGTTTAATTCTGTAATATACGTCGGTAAGCACTGATTGCCAATGTGTTGCCATGGCGTTTCCAGGGCATTATCATCTTTCATACCAGGGTTCTGATCAAAGCAGGGACAACAGCTGACAAATCCATTACACAGAATCACTCTTCAATTTACCAGCATTGAAAACAAGGTGCTCGTACGCCGAGCCCGCCTGTAATTTCTTCCATTTGAATCTCTCGCAGGAAATCACTGTGCTTTTAAATTAGACAGTATATCAACTCTGCTGCCTTACGTGATTGAAATTATAATCGGCTGATATCGCGCCGTACGATGCGTGGCTTTTGTCTGGTCGCACACACGCGTTCATTAAAGAGCGTTCACAATCTGTGCCTTGCCTACACCGCTTTCAATAAACACACAGTTAATAGCAAAAGAATGAATGTTTGATTCCATTCAACAGGCTGGTAGAACAGCGGAAGGAAACAAAAATTCAGTCGCACGCTGCTGTTGTGACTACCTTCACGATTAATTAATGTTGTTATCACAATGGTGAAGACATTGTTTCTTCCATCAAACAATATCTCCCCGCTGTGATAATTCCCTTAGAATCATCAGGTACTAAATACATCCGTTCAGCACTAACCTGTTTGCAGTTTTTTCCAAAAACAATCATGCAAAATCCACTTTAGTAGCTGTTATTGTGTTGCTATAAAAGGCAGATAAGCGCCAGGCACCACATGATGCTTCACAACTGAATTTAATAAGCAAAAGGTTTATATCTGTTTAGCAAACAGAAGTTTTGCAGTGCATCTCAGTTCACTAATGCACACGGAACTCAATTAAATTCATTCATGTTATCAGCAAAACAACAGTGTATTAAATTACATTGAAATGAATTTAACAGCAATCACAGGAGGAATTGCGGCGTTCTGACCACTCCGTTTCCCATTCTCCATCCTTGTTGGTCAAATGCTTCTTTGGTCACATAATCCTCCATCCTGAAATGTTTTGGGAAATCTGAAAATGGAAAAAGAAAAAAGTGAAAACACAAAATACAGCCTTTGAATCTTCCCGATGTAATGCTAATACATACAGCTTTCTCTCAACACAGTAATTTAGTGCATTTGTTTCAGCAGGCATTCAGGTGATAATGTTTGCTCCCTACACACAACAGTCATTACTCTGTACTCCAGAAAAACAACCCTATTTAGCCTCCAACGCCTCTTAATATCTCCTCTCTGAAGAAATGACTCTATCTGTGCTGATCCAGCTAATATTTCACAAGTGTCAGAGACATTGATGTTAGCATAATGTTTTTATTGAAACCAGGTTATTTTGTCACATTTGAATGAATTTGTTTGTGTACTCGGTGTTACTCACCGTGTGAGACCGTTATGCTCATTTGTGTCGGCGTCTCACATGCGCTCAAAAGCTTCCCGTGTGTTTGTCTGTAAAACCAAAAGTTTTCAACTTATTTTTCACCTTTTTTTCTTGCATTTGTCCTTTAATTTTTTCTTTGCTTTTTTATTATTGTAAATGCTAATAAAGCTTTGTTGACTTTGTAAAACTTAGGACAACTACAGGAGGTGGTGGTTAACAAATAACATGTCATTGTTTTTTGTGTGTTAGATATATGGGAGGTATCAATACCCCTATAGTAATTATAATGAGAATAGAAGCAATAATAATAGAAGAGGGATGTCCAACAAATTGCAAAAACAAATGGAGTAAACATCTATTTATATAGCCATAACTCTGTGATTAGTAAGACTGCATTAACATGCTCCATCTAAACTTTCATTGGCAACTCATTTATAAAAAGTTTGAGTCAAAAACTTTGTGGAAACAAGATATAAGACTCAATTGTTTGCACATTAGGGGTGACTTAAAACCATTACACTGAGCTCTTATTTTAAACTTTAAAAATAAAGTGTGCAATTTATTTTTATTGATGCTAAATTACTTTCTCCATTCCTAGTTTAATGTGCATGGACGTCTTTGAGTCACTTATAGGTTGACTTTTAGATAAGCGTAAACTTAGTGGTACTTTTAAACTGATTGCTTTGTTTATTTGAACAGTACAACACACCACCTTCAGGTTCAACAAATAGCATGAATTTAGGGTGTGACGTCCAAACTTGGCAGAATTTGCCCCTGCTGGTAAATACTGTAACTGCAAAATATCGTTTTCAGTTGAAGGCCATATTTTTTGTGCAAGCATAAATTGCAAATATTTAATTATATTACAACAAATGTTTTACTGGGGTCCAATGTTGTAAAAAAGTGTTTAAAAGGAAATTAAATATTTGTCTATCTGCTGCCTTTTATGTTACAGCACTGTACAGCATTAATTTAATTTTAATGTCTCCAAAACTAACTCAAGATAAAATGACCTAAAATTACGTTTTTGTTTCAGATACATAATATTTTATAAAACTAAAATCTTTACAACACGCCTGCATTAAACACAAATGAGGCTAGTGATGAAAAAAGTGTCTTAGCCAGATACAGTGTTGGATTTTCCAAAGGCTGGAGAAGGAAACTCTAAATGCACATCATCATCATCATCATCATCAGGGATGCAGTCTGTAATTCCCCTCAGGACAGCAAGGACACGCATCCTGTTAATACGGAAATGACTCACATTGTTTTCCTGCCTCTGTTGTCTGTTTGACACAGTTTATGAAGAGCTCGAGTAACACTCACTTTGGCCTTCTGCAGGCATTGGGTTGCAGATAACAGTGTTGATTTGAATCATAATCACATTCCTCCTGTACATCTAAGCGAGTGTTGACCTTGTGCCTGAAGATGAATTTCAGTTTATCCTGGCGTCTTGTAAACGTACGGTTGAGTGCTTGGAGAGAAACACACAGACACATTTAAAAGCCATTAATTTCCATTAAGGTTCCTTCAGGCTGAACACTGTGTGGTTGTTTCTCACAGACTTCTGGATTTTGGCTGCCAAGTCAGTCTCGCACAGTAAGTTTATCTACACGACGATTAAAGACAAGCTCAGGATATACATATACATATTCTATAGAGGCCTGTATGTGTACCCCCTACATATAGGGGACACCGGGGCTAGTTGTCACAAGGCCTAAAGAACATCTCTTGGGTAAAACATTACCATAAGGTTGTATTGGTTAACATTTGTTTTCTCTGTTAGTATGCTGCATCTGCATCTTTTTATAAAATTAAATTTGGTTATCATATTTTTGTAATATCTGTTCATAGGGTTAATAATGGTCAAATTTAACCAAAACACTCGCTTAATGTGCTGTTTAATGGCACGTCCCCCATTGTGACAACATGCCCCATTATTTGATCAAAGTGTGTTTAATGAGCTGTATCTATTTTATTATGCATTACCAGCAGAAATATCTAAACGCTTCAGTCTTTCAAAAATAAAAACTACCCTGAGAAATTTTCATCAGAATACAAAGTGTGCAGTTGTCAGAATGTGTTTGTTATACTTTTGCTGAATCATCCAGCCACCATCTTCTGTGTCTGTGAGCGTCTCCTCTTATTCTTTCTCACCTACACACACATGAACACCCATAAATACACACTGGAGTGACCTGAGGGAACCAAAAACAAACAGTGTTAAACTGCAAAGCATGCAGGTTACTGTAATGCCTTCTCATCTGGTCAGCCGTCAGCTGTTTATTATCAGCAGTCGGGTGTGTAGATATAAAACAAAAGGAACTAACATGGCAAAACTCTATTTCTAACCTTGCAGAAGGGACCTTTCATTATATTTCACATCCACTAATGCTCTCAGCATGCATCCGTTTAGCAAAAGTGTTTTTTTGTTGTAAGACCATACTGTTCGTTCATCATAATAGTAATCCAAATGACTTCTAAAACAAGAGAAAACTACTAAAATATGACCTTATTTTGCAAAACTAAAAACAAAACAAAGCCATACGATACTGTAAATTCAAATATGGTGTCATATCAATAATGCATCTTTGTCATATAGTTACAATACGAGACACAAAAGAGCAAATGAGATTTGAAGGTATCAGCTCATCACCAAATTTGCATTTTGATGTTAATTTCACTAAATAAGTTCAAAATATTAAACATTTCTATCACAAATCTTAAGTCTTTTGGATTACTTTAATGATGGCTTATAATGGATGGATGTGCTTTAATTCCTGTATAGATCTATATTTGGAAGGACATTATTATTATTATAAAAAAGAAATTTAATTTTCAGGTAGTGTCTTATTTTTCTTAAGAAGAAAACAAATACGATTTTTATTTCGATTCTTAGCCATGGACAAAATATTCCTTTCCTGTTTATTAATTCGAGAAATCCATCGGCACAGATTCCTGGCATTAACTGGGAGTTGTTCATCATTTCTCTGGCCCTTGAGCATGTATAGATGGCTCTTTATAGTTTAATCGTCTACAGGGTCTCACCTGTGGCTGTATAATAACAGGTTTCAGTGTTGCTGTAGTGGCAGTTGCTTTTCCAGCCTTCCTCCTGAGGTTATCCGCCGGGGTTAATGAATTTTAACAGATAGCTGTTGTAATCCCCTGGGTCCTGAAACACACACTCACACACATACTAATGCCCTAAGGCAATGCTACACCCTTTCACCACCCATTTGTGAAGAAAGACTTTCAAATGCCTACAGATGGTCAACAATGGGCGTAGAGGCCACCCAGTCCATCCTGACTACCAATTCGCAAAGAAACAGATTTCCTTAATCAGCTTCCTCATTATCAAGCTGTTCATGGTCTTTTCTCTCCTGCTGTTGGTCTATTCAGAGATCCTCCGGGCTGTACGGAGAGCGGCAGAGAAAGGAACAGGAGTTTGAATAAAAACATGCATTTCTGTTTAGCCAGTAGAATTTGAAGGCTTGTGAACAAAGCTGCCATTGGTTCTGAGGTGTTGATTTTTGAGAGCGGTTATGTGCAGAGTCAATACAAAATGTTTTTGCACATTTACAGCGTATGACTACAACTTTCCTGTCTCAATATACTGCTGTGTTAAGGATGGGGTTATTTAATAAAGCATTAAATAAATACAGTAAAAATATAAAAAGAAATATATATAAAGACACACACACAAATATAAATAGACATATAAAAACAAATGATAAGATTAGGAAAAAATACATTAAGATCAAATTAATTTGCAAATGATGTGCACATTAGCAATATCTATATAGTTGTCTGTTGGATTTTATTCAGACCTTTAATCGAAGCATAATTCATAGCAAGCTCAGCACTAGATAGATAAACCAATAGATATTTCTGGTTAATCCAGTGAATTAAATTACAAATTCAATTTGACTAAATTCTTTTTGTAACTTGACGGATAAAAAACAAAGAAAAATGAAAAACTATGATTACTTATATATACAATAATAAAATATTAGATTTGACTACATATTCAATCACACCACCAGACCCGAATACCCAGCTAACAGGGAACGTTCTCTAAAGGTTCTCTCAAAGTAATCCAAAAACATTCTTGCAGTAAAAAAGATCACTTAATCAACACTATATACTGCATTATTGCAAAATGTTCTAAAAACACTAGTATAAAACAACAGTAATTCATGACATGATTATTTATTTTTATTTTTTAAAACATTCAGAAATAATGTGTTCATAACTCAATAGGAATAGCACATATTTCTGTTAGCTGGGTAGTGATTTGTTCTGTTTTTCTGCCACCCTTCATGTGTATTTCCTTTCTTAGCGCCGACACTGGCAGTGGTGAAAACTCAATTTGGTTCTTCCACTAAATCCAATATTTGATTTGAAAATGTCACACTGGCTTTCATTAATAAGTCAGAAAAGCCACCTGCATTTTGGTGCTATTTATTTGAGCCAAAGCTTCGTTCTTTCCTGTTTTCAATCAGATCAGACCAACCCACCCATTCTGCTGTAAATTCATTTAACTCGATGGATTGCTGAGGAGAGTAATAACTGAAAATATAACTGATGGCAAAAATATATCAAATACTCAGAGTTTCATGAGACGAGATCCAGCGTGGTTTGAAAACTTTGATCTTCTGTAAGGGGATGAGAAGCCCATCTCTTATCACCTGCCTCGCTCTTGTCTACTTAACACTTCGCCTCAGATGGAGGGCGTGACAGTTTTAAATCCTGTGCAAAAAGAGGCTTTTAAATCAACAAACTTCCTGCCGTTTCAGACATAACGCTGATTCCAATGAGTTTAACGGTTTGTTTAATTCAAGTTTATTTCTTTGGCACTTTCCACAGTTTGCATTGTTGCAAAGCAGCCTTACAGAAAACATGTGGTACAGCAAACATAAGAAAAAGGATAACAATGGTGTCTTTAAGATATTAGTCAGGTTTTAGTGCACACACGTGTATTTGCTTTAAAGGAACTGTTCACCCAGAAATAAAAAGCTTTGTTTACTCACCCAGATGCAGTTTCAAATCCATGTGCTGTTATTGTTTCTGCAGGAAATACCACAGAAGAGTCATCATGTGCTAAGGTTTTTGAAATCTACAAAGGACAAAAAACACTATAAGTGAATTCGTGAAAGTAGCCCATAAACATTTTGGACTTAAAATCATGCTTTTTAAAAAGCAATTCTTCTTTTGTGTTTTATGGAAAAATAATATTAGTGAGTAAACAACAGTGTGTGAACTTTTCCTTTACCATGTTTGATGTTCAAATTAATCTCTTCAGTCAGTGAAATTTGACTACTTTGTCTTTTATAGGGAAATAATGGATACATGCGAACCAAATCTATTGTTTAGTCATAAAAAATGTTTGCTAAATGTTACACAGAAGCAACATGCATTCAGTGAGGTTGAACATCAAACATCTTTGAACAGCTCTCGTCTGCCCCTGCGCTTCAATTGTGAAATCACACCCCGTCTTCCCGTGAACCTGCCCCTCGGGGTCAAGCGCAAAGAGCATCCGCACAGCTGTTTCATTTCAAACGTTCAAAAAATACCATCGCCGTGGAGACCGAACTGTTATGATTCGACTGTAAGCGTCTGTGATTGGCCGACGGCGTGTTTTTGTTTGAATAAACCAGCTGGCACGTGCCGGTGTGAATGAATGTGAGGCCCCTTAACACACACACACACACACTTGACGGGGAGGAGCCATTGGTCGACATAACGATAGACTTCAGGACCCTCGCTATTGAAACGTTTGGTGATGCGAGGAAACGCTGCCGTACTGATCTGTTGGTGTATTGTGTGTGAAAACAATGGCAGGCACGAGTGGCCTATTGTCTGAATGAAAGCGAGACATAAGGCACTCAACCACCACCCACTAACCCCCTCCATCACCCACACACACCCACCCACACCATCTCCAGCAAAACATACAACAGCATAGCATTCATTCATTTGAAAGTAAACAAACACGCTGGGATTCTTGTTTTTGGATGATTTGCATTTTTATGTTTAATAGCAAAAACATGATGACAAATATCAATAATACATGACCATCAGTTATACGGGCAGTCAAAACATAAAATATAAATTCTCACAGAAGGCATTTACTACCAATATATTAAACTATCTGTTTATTTTTTACCCTGTTGATAGAATACAGATGTCAGTCTATATAGGAGTTGAATTAGGAGTAAAATTGCAAATATACATGAGACAAAAAAACAAGAGATAATTAATAAAATTAATTACCAAAACAGAAGCAATAACAGCCAACAAATGAAGAAGAAATGACTCTTTATAGAACATAAAAAAGATTTATTTAAATTTTCATGTTATTGCTAAGGAAGCTGTGTTATAAAGATTGCATCTTGGATGTTAACAGCATGTAAAAGTTGTTAAAAATTCCTCATCTCAAAAATTAATAACCTGAGAAAAAACACACCAAATAAACCCAAACCAGAACGATTGAAGTTTATACATCAGGTCTTTGAGGTATTTCAAATTAAAACATGAAAAAAGATGACCTTACACATATGAAAAGAGAAAAAGAAAGAGAGAGAGAGAGATTTATCACAATATCGCCCATATGTTAGACAGTAACATTTACAGCCTGAGATTGGAGATGTTGGTGTGTGTAAGTGTGTTTGCGTGAATTATGAGCGCAGTGAAGGCCACACGGGGTGAACACAACAGCCATAAAAATTGGTCATAACGCCACAGCGAGCTCTCCCAAAGGCACAGAGTAATCTATTTGCTGTATGTTTGTGTATGTGTGTGTATGACTACGACAGTAGATGATTTTCCTGCCGATATTACCTGGGTGTAAAATAGATGTCAGCTATACGTGGTGGATGAACGACATGAAATCCAAATGTGTTTAGAACGCAATCATTGGACTCAGAACAGCGTGTTCCTTAACTTGTGTTTTATTTTCTGTCAGTAAGACTCAAGGACCTTTATACATAAAAACATATACCTCTTAACTGATATTACAATGGAAATGATTTGCCATTATTATTAATATTAATAACACAACCATTGTTACAATGATTAGGGACTTTTTCTATCCTTAATGTTGCAATCTATTTTTGTTAAAAATAAATATTCTACATGTACATTAACTGTCTCTTTATCTTACTCCAATGTGCAACCTTACAATAATAATATATAATTTGATCTGTCGGGTATAATTTTGCAAGATACTGTATGTCAGTTTGACATCATTTGTCTTCAACCCGCATAACGTAACATGTAATTTTGAGTTTCAGACAGATATTGCAACATAAAGGCAAAAGTTAAGGATTGCAGCTTTAAGAAAATTAATATGTTAAATTGAGTTTTTCTTATCATTTCATTATTTTGACACTTTTGATCTTTATCCATTTAATTATCTCTCAATTATCCGTCTCTTTGTGGATTCTGTTATACACAAAACTGTAAAAGTGAACCAAAATCTTAGAAATTAAAATTGGGCATGACACCTGTCTTGGATATCCCCCGAGTTTCAAATGAGCTGTATTGCGTTTTACTATCGACCAGATCTAATATTTGTTTCACAATACTTCAAATATTTGGCATTTCTCCGCCATTCACAACATTTGTATTGATCTGTTTTTCAACAGGGCATAGTAAACAAGCAAAAAATCCTACAATTTATACAAACACACACAAAAACACATATGTGGAAATAAAAAAACCCTACAATTTATACAAACACACACAAAAAGCACATATGTGGAAATAAAAAAACCCTACAATTTATACAAACACACACAAAAGCACATATGTGGAAATGAAACGTCTTTGAACGGCACCTTTAGAGCCTATGTGAGAAACCGACAGTTTTGCTTCGTCTGGCTCCAAAAACATCTCAGCAGTAATGATTGGGTAACATAAATCTTGTTTGGTGACACTTTGCACATCAGCCAATAAACGACCTCTGTGTAAGAGAGGCAACAGTTGAGACCTTCCAGAGGAAAAGCTCTGATGGAATAACAGCACTCATGCATAACACTGAGCAATCATTCACTCCATCTCTTCCTGACAGTCTTCAGTTATGGGCCCTGAGTAATCTCATTTCGTTTATCATCAAATATCAAATTTCACTCTCTTATTGGCAATGCCACACACTGACGGAATTACTGGTGGATATATGGCCCCAAAATATCACAGCCTCTTTATCCCGGTGTCTCTCGACGCCAAATGTCACCCTTTAACTTTGTTATGACTTTAAATATTACAGTGGCCTACGGTGCTCCGCACGCCCTCGGCAGCGGCAGGTGTTTGTTTTTTTATGAATTTAAGCGAGCGAGAGAGTCTAAAGGTTTCAAATCACTGTGTCACTGAGCATCTGTGATTTTAACAACGTGAAAGTACTTTAAGCTAAAGAAATCATGAGGGAAAATGAGAACTTATACAGAACAGAGAGACCAAACACAGTCAAGCTGATAAATCAGAGATGAAAACTCAAGTTTATGGACGTTATTTGCTTCATCAGCTTTTGATATTTGGTTTCAGCTGTCTGTGTTTCCTCATCTTTTAGTCGGCATTGGTGTTTGTGATTCTAACTTGCTTCTGGTTTCATATCTAATTATATTTATAATTTGTAATGTTTACATATTTACAGACAATAAACATTTCCATTTCAGTTAAACAACAGATAGCAGTTTTATCCAGATTGACAGATGTCTTTAGTTAATGATTTCAACAGAAAGGTTGTTCAGAAACAAACACTATCCGAGTGCCCGTGTTTCTGATGTACACACACCTCCCTGCCGATAAATGTCTATATAAATTAGCTCATTACATCTATGTTCAAGCTTCATTACCCATAACACACTACACGTAATTACCTAAGAACATTTTTTCTGATTGAGCACAGAGAAATATGTCTATTAAAGCACTTTCATTACTATGATCGTCTGCTCATCAATTTAATCTGCTGGAATAATTAGAAATGATCAAGGTAAAGGGAGAGAAAGGGAGAGAGAGAGAGAGAGAGAGAGAGAGAGAGAGAGAGAGAGAGAGAGAGAGAGAGAGAGAGAGAGAGAGAGAGAGAGAGAGAGAGAGAGA
Source organism: Beaufortia kweichowensis (assembly GCA_019155185.1). Lineage (NCBI taxonomy): Eukaryota > Metazoa > Chordata > Actinopteri > Cypriniformes > Gastromyzontidae > Beaufortia > Beaufortia kweichowensis. Next base: position 1,518,143 of record CM032813.1, on the reverse strand, counting down.
GAGAGAGAGAGATTTGGTATAGATTTGGATATCTGACCTGGAGAGAGAACACAAATATTAAACTTCAGGGCAAATATTGAAAATGCTGACATCACTGGGCGAATGTAAACAATAGATGGAAAAATAACATCTTAAACCAGCCGAAAATGGTTTTCTGATCTTTTGATCTTTTTAAAGCAGGTTTTGGTTATAGTCTCCCTGTCTGGACATCTGAAAGACACCCAAAATCTAAACTAGCAAACAAACTAGTTTTTTGCTCTATGGATGTAGTTTCTCTGTTGGAAACTATGTTTGGTATGCTTTGGGAAGACCTCGTCAGCAAATTGTATATCATTTCACATTCAGCCAAACACACATGATGGCTCATTAACTTGAGGAACAAACTTGCACAAATATTTGACTGGGAGTCAATGGAGACTGTGTCGGCCACAACAGCTTAAAACCTGAAGAAAGCACATCTGATTACACTGGCTTTTTAGAAACAGATTATGTTGCTTGCAAAAATATTAATTTGTCAGCATACACAACTACATCTGAATGACAGTCATTTGATGCTTTGAGGAATCAGATGTAGTAACAGCATCTACCAGCAGGGGCTAACTGGACCATGCAAAAGAGCCAAACTTTGACCCCGTTATTACACACTGTGTGTAATATTTAAACATTTCATCTCAATTTCCCCAAACTTCTTCTAGCATGGTGAATTAATAAGGACAACTGCATGAGAAAATTGAAAGTGGAGTTTATGAAGCTCAACTCAAAGAGATCAGACTGATCTGGTCTCATTAAAATAAATGGTGATGGAGATTACAAAGAAAGGAGAACCAGTCCCTGGAGTTATTAAGTTATTAAGTAAGAAGCCTGTTCTTAGGAAAGCACAAAAGATATGACCAGATCCATCATAAACACTGCAGTATATAAAGAATAGGCTGTCGCTTTATGTTAGACAGTACAGGTATAATTATTTCAATAAATCATTTATGCATACATAAACTATCATACTAAAAAAAGCTATAAACATAAAATGTATGTTTTGAGAGACGCATCAATTTGCTGAAAGGTTATTGTAGTTAAGAAATTGATGAGTCTGTGTAATATTTATTGTCAAATAATATTTTACTGTTGTTCTTATTGTTTTATGTTGTCTTAAAATGCATTTTAAGCATTTACTGTTGTGTATGCAACCTATGTCCAAGACAAATTTATTTTTCAAGACAATGAGATATTATTCAATTCAATATTTAAAATTCAGTAAATTCACTATGAATTCAATTAGCCCAATACATACCAATGTACTTGTGACACAAGTCTTCTAAATACTTTATTATGTACTGAGACTTTCTTAGTTTGATCAAAGGGTTCAAAGTTTAGCTGGTTAGCATGGTCCAGTTAGTTAGCTAGATGCTGTAACTACACCATCTGGAAACCAAAAAACCAAAAAGTTTTTGCAAACAGCATAATAATTGTAAAACAGTAATTATACTATAGCAGTGTTTCTGCAGCAGTGTTTTCTATAAGTATGACATGGACTTACATGCATCCCTGTCGGTGAAGCTTTTGGACTGGGGTCATTCTTGTGGTACCGCCATTCAATTAGTCATGACATCATTTCCTGCAAGTAATCCAAAAGTTTTTGAGTTAGTATTCACAAAATATAAATCACCTTTAAACTCAAAAGTTCATTTCATTTCTGAGGACGATCAGAAAGTGTGCAAATAAAAACTTTTGTTGTGTTTATGAAGCCTGATTTACTCGATTTACTCAGGATGCGAGTCATCTAAAGATGTTATTATGCACAAAGGTTAGAGAAGGTGAAAATAAATGTGTTTTTGTATTTCTTTCAACAGTTCACGAGAGTGACACCTGCTGAATTGCTGATTAGACCAATGAGAGAGTAAAGATAATGATGATTACATCATCTGTTTCCTGGGAAACTTTTACTGTGATTTTACTTTTCTATATCATTGGTCTTTGATCACACTCCATAGATTAAAACAATGCACAGTGTTGTTTTTTAAATATAAAATAAATAAAAATAATACTACACATGCAAAAATAAAACAATGCACAGAATATTGTAAGACCTTCAAAAGCTGCAATAGTTGGAATAGTGTTGGAAAAGGTTTTCATACAAATACCTGTTTCTTTTCACACATACCCACACACTTTTATCTGCTTTTCCACAGTTCACGCAGTTCTTTCTGCACTCCAACAAAATGTGATTAGCACATTTAGATTTTCCAAAACCGGTGCTTGTCACGGATAATTTACTTTATGGGTATTTTCTCCATTAATCTTGGCCAATTTTATTAATGGGAATGAAAAGCAAAATAATGGAAATATAATTCTCTAAACTGAGAAAGAAGCATGGGGCACCTGCGGAGAAGCAAATGTGGAGCCACTGATGCGTTTACAGCCGACTTCATCAGTTGACAAGTCATCAACTTCATTCACAATAAAATGAAAAAACAAACAAACCTTTTCCTCCCCTCCACTTCTTTGCCACTTCTTCCTGCCCCGTTCGGCCCTCCTGCAAAAGCCACGTAAAGCGAATGACGAAAGAGAAGGCAATAGACCTACATGTGAAAAGAACATGATACGTCTTAACTTTGTCCCCACGCATGCAGTGAACTCTGATAGCTGAGGAGGGCTTCACACAATTGACATGCTAACAAGACCATACAACTGAAAAACCGCAAGTAATCTTGCAGCAGGGCCGTGCAGGGACGAAGCAAATTATGGAGCTTACTTTCCAAAGATTCTGAATCCAAATAAACGTGATGGTAAACCTGGGAAAAGTGGGAGACGGGAGAAGAAGTGAGAAAAGATCAGATTCCTTCCATCCCTGGAGATAAATACATCCCCCCTGCTTCTTGTAATTTCTAGTAATTTCTCCGGTCGTGCCCTGCAATTTGCAGTGCTCAGATTCAGGGATTAACATGTGATTTGACACCTGTGTGTTCTGCTATAAGAGGGTTGGTCTCCATGGTGAACAGAACCCAGAGATGTACAGAGGAAGAAACACCTCAACGCCAAGTGATGCTCTTAAATCTACTCACTTAATACACAACTCAGAATGGGATTAGTCTACAGTATGTATATAATAAGCTATTTAAATCAGAGACAAACGGCAGCGTTTACTAGCTCTGTTGGAGACTCTGTCATAAAAATGTATTTTGGGGTAGAAATACTTTATGTACAAAATTGCCAGCAAAGGGACTTAAAGTGCTTTTCTTTTGCCTCCAGGCCATGATTAGGTGGTTGAAAAGTAATATGTAGACCTGTTCTCTTTTCATGTACTTAATAGAGTCTCTTTATCGTGGGAGGAATCTGTTTACGTGTGTCTTTGTTTCAGCAGTATTGCAACATTTTATAACTATAAAGCGTGTGTCACATTACCCGTGTGAGAGCGAGTGTGTGTCTTTTGCTTTTAGCATATGGGGAGGTCTCTAAAAATGTATTATACTCACTGTTACTATTGTGTATGTGCTGGCTACGTTGTTTAAAAAAGTGATTTATTTACTATGAAGTTCAATGTTTCTACAGCTCAAACTATTGTGGGTTTCATTCCTAGAGGAAAAAATGTATACTTTGTGCAATATAAATTGCTTCGGATTAAAGCAATTCAATGCAAATGTCAACCTTACCATTAAAAATAACATTTTTACCAAAGGTTTCCATCATACTGATAGCTCAGATTATCAATATTTGATGTTTGAATCATACAAATTTCTTGGGTCTTATTATGTCTGGCTTGTTGCATTTTACTTCACAGAAATCCTACAAAGTATGCCGACTCTCAAAATGTGTGTTCTTTGCATTCACCATTGCAATCGAGATACTGTTTAATTAATTCACTCCATGTGTTTATTTTAAACATATCTAAAAGAGAGTGTGTGCGATATCCACAACAAAGTGAAAGTGTCCGTCCAGTGCATTTCCCATCAGACAGCAGTGTGTGTCAAGGCTTTTCTCTCGGGGAGCGTCAGAGGGCACTGATGTTAATTACCTCACCACACCACCACGTCAGCAAAACACCCTCATTGCTTTTAATTGGCCCACAGCGTCCTCTATAATCTCTTCATTAGTCTGTGATATAGGCTACGCTAACAGCAGGTAGATACACACCACAGAGGACAAGAATCAATGACCCATAGTGTAAATTCAACAGTCCCAACAACCCACACAATGATGTAGCATACAGTAAAATATGATGGTTATTCTATGAAATAGATGCCTTAAAATATATGGCATCTATTTGATTATACATTTTATATATTTATCAAGTATAAAGTTGTACCTGTTAACATTAGTAAACACAATGAACTAACATGAACAATTGTAATGTATTGTAGGGGTGAAAAACTACATTGTTTGTGTTCGTTTATGTTAGCTGATGCATTTAAAAAATACAACTTTATTGGTGTACAGTGTTACCAAAAGATAAAGAAATACTATAGAAATACTTTATGATGTACTAAGACTTTCTAAATTTCATCCCGAGGAATTAAAGTTAAGATGGTAGGCATGGTCCAGTTAGTTTGCTGATGGTAGATGCTGAAACAACACCATCTGGAAACCAAAAACACATTTCATTTTTGAAAATATAAAATTGGTGTATTTTGCAAACAAAATAATAATTGTAAAAATGTAATTATAATAAAGCAGTGCTCGTTCCAGTAGTTATTTTTATATTACTATTTCATTAAGCGCTTTTAAAAGCATGACATGGACTTACATGTATCTCTGTCAGTGAAGCTTCAGGACTGGAATTATTCTTGTGGTATCAGCATCCAATCAGGCCTGTCATGACATCATTTCCTGCAAGTGATGCAACGGTTTTTGAATTAGTATTCACAAAATATAAATCACCTTTAAACCGCTCAGTTATTTCTGAGGAGAATTTGTTTATGAAGCCTGATTATCATTTTAACAATTTCAGTATATACTATTCCAAAAATCAAAGTGTGATTCTTTAAACATTGTAGGTGTCATTTCGGTGGTGTAGTGTTAGTTTGTCACACAGCGAACAGATCAAGCTGATATTTTGCTTTTATATTGTGTTAGACAACACAATGAATAGGAAGCTAACAATAGACTGACTCAAATCTGAATTCTGCCAACTATGAGAGGAATTCAATTTAATATGACAAACATTTGAAGGCCACGATTTATCATCTTAGTCATTTAAATTTTTCTTTTTTAAAAGTGACACAGATGAACGGCCCTATACGTTTCAACAATTCAACAACGATACGTCCGGATTATCCTTATCAGAACAAAGAGTTTGCCTTTATCATAATAAGTATTCTCGTTTGACAAAGAAGCGTGTCAGACTTCTTCTATGAGAAATACATCTTACACATGATATTTCATAGGAAATAAGTCATGTGGGGACTATATTAATTTCTTTATAACTTTTGAAGTCTTATATAAACTGTAGGTCTGGCATTAAAAACAATATGATTTAAGTGAAAGTAGGTCATTTTCTTTACTATTTGTGGCTCACAGAACAAATGTGCCTTCAGATTAGTGCAAATTGCTACATAGGGTTAGATGTGAATCATCCTCTTAAGAGCTAACTTTCCCTGAGAAATGAAGAGAAGGAGAAAGATTTCGTTTCATAACGGAGGAAAAGCATAACTTTGAAATGCAGAGATCTCATTATTCAACTGTCTGGGGATTGCAATACTTAAACATGACAAACATTTGGCGATTAGATGTAAGTAATTAATTCTGAACATGTAACACGGGCCAATTAAAGATTTGTTTTGCTTCTCTTTGGTGTCTTTCACAACATGCCCCATATATCGGTATTTTTGTTCATGTAATTCCCAAAGCTCTTAAACCGCTTCATTTTTCTTTAAGAGAAGAGCGCTGGAGGCTAGGGGGCGCTGGGGACTCCGTCTCCACCCTCTGGGTCTCATAATATGGGTGAGAAACCTCAGAGGTCAAGCTGAATAATGGGCTCATCCTCAGTAAAATGGGCCATGGCTGGAGTCTGCAAACTGCAAAGGGATTTAAAGGAATATAAATTACTGCCTGTTACGGTGAGTAGGACACTAATAACACAATATCATGACATAATTCAATATCATAATATTTATGTTGGACACAATTAATTCAATTTCATTTAGTGAAATTTAGCAATTTAGTGGTTAAGCATCCAATCTAATCATGACAAACTATATATTGATGGAAAGGTCTAAGACTCAAGAATAAATATTTATTCATATAAACAATAAACATAACCTAAAAAATGTAATGTTAATACATTACATAAAAATGCAATATTATATTAAAAATAAAACAGATAAAAAATTATTAAAATATTTACAATTCAAAAAATTGTAGTTTTGGATATTTGGATGTTTAATATGTCCAGTGACAGTTATCAGGTTAAATAAATAAGAGAAACCCTGAAGTGCCTAAACTAAGTGGTTCAAGGTCACAACATAAATTTCTCTTCATTATTTCATAATCTTGCTGTTTGTTTCTAAAAACAATCTGTCTCACAGATTAAAACAGACTTTTTACATGTAAAAATGGCTGACGGACACAGATTTTTGGAACCGCGCCTCTGTACAGTACCATCAATCGACCTGTCAAACGTAATCACATTTCCTGCATTGTTGCTACAAGCACACCAAATATGCTTTAATGTGGAAGTAACTGACAGCGCAGGTTTTGCTCCTGACACAGGCGATTCTGCTATTCGTTTGGCCTCTGCAATTCATCTGACACGCATCCCACGTACTGCCGTCTCCTATCAAACCAGCCGTTTGACAGGCACAGCGATGAAAACGTATGACTGCAATATTTGTTCTATTCTGGAACAGCACTCATTGCTCACTTTCAAGGAAGTAAGATTTCATGATTTTGGAGGCCACTTTGCTACATCAGAAAACAAAACTTTGACAGTAATGTTTACATTGTAACAGCTGTATCAATCAAACCTGAACACATGTCGTGTGTCACTGTACAAGTTTAATCAAAACACAAGAATATCACACAAGAATTTAATGTGCATCATTTTTCCGATCAATTGCTAGTAAACAAGTAAAGTTTATTCTTTAGAAGTTTACAAGGCCCTTATAGTAGCTGAACAAACACCTGTGTGCAAAGCAATTCATTTCTTTGTTTTGTCTCATAAACCTGTAATCCTACGGTGCTAAATCACACCTACTCTATTGAAATGGAGTGAATCTCCACTGGCTTTATTGATTGATGCGGCTTTATAAAGATAATCCATCAACTTCTGCAATCACCTGTGGACTAAACAGAAAGATGTGACTCGCTGCATTATCACAGAGCTAATCTTCTTCAACCCGTCAAGCCGAGCAGGGATCTCTCACCATGCGGGGTGAGTTTCGACCAGGACGCCGTGAGCGCAGGGCTTATTTTCACCAGGGGACGAGAGAAAATAGGGAATGAATGGGAAGAGAGCGAAGGGAAAAGAGGATTAGAGAAGCACTGAGCTCAGGACATCTGGGTAGGCCTTTATTAGTCTCGCCATCATCCCACAAAAAGAAGCCAGAAGGGTTGTTTCTCTGCGAGATGATTGGAGAGAAACCCCAGCATCCTTCAGTGCTAAAGGAAAGGATCTACATAAGCTCTCCACGGAGTCTCGGCGGTATCCGAGGCCGGCCCGGGACGTCATGGCTCACGGTACTAATATGGACCCTCGGAGACACTGTCGGCTCTTTCCAACGACGGACTCTGACTGTTTCTGTGTGCTTAAAAATCATTCACCATATCGAGTTCTCTGACAGACTGTGAGGTTCTCCACATCACAAATCTAAAGTAAATCTGAAGTGAAGCTTTTTCTATTTGCTTTATATAAAATTATTTAAATACTAAATCACTGTTAGACTTTGCCTTAGTTCCTACAGTTCACCTAGTGTTCATAAAAATCTATCAATTTTCATAAATGTATTCACAAGTAATTTTAAGAGAATTTTAAACTCGCAACTTCTCACACTTAATACAAACAAAAAACATAGCTGAACAAACACATTTCATGTTTCTGACACATTGCTTATTATTTGTTTTCATCTAAATCCAACAGAACCAATAAGAAAGATGTCTCAGATATTTCTCCTGAGAAAAAGAGTCAGAAATCTCACAAACGTCTCTGTCATTAGAGTTTCAGAAGAGATCTCAACAATGACACAAACTCAACTTAGATTTGTCAAGACTGGCATGAAAAGTCAATATTATGGAAGATTTCAATATAAACTTTCTCAATTCTCATCAAATGTACTCAAGTCCTGATTATTTTACCTCACCAATCTACATTTATTTTACACCTTCATATTCTTCATGTAGTTTAATAATTGTCTCATTTGTTTCTATACTTCTCCTAAGCATCTGAGACGAAGTTGTTACCCAAATGAGACTTCCATCAGATCTCCTGAGCTATAAAAGAGCAACATCTGAGCCAAACCAATCCTGCCCCGTTTACCGGTATAATACTGTTGTGATTTACACTCGGCCATTCAGACTAATGTTTTTTCGTTCAAAAGGAAGCTGAGGTTTTTAAAGCCGTGGAAGTTTGTGCGTTCGACCTTGGCGTCTATTTTTAGGTGGCTGTTTTGTTTGATTAAATAAGCTCTGGTATGGCTGTAAGAGGCAATCACAGCGAGATTTCTGAAGAGTCTGGAGAGGTCTAGCGAGCAGCGCAGAACCCCACAGAAACTCGAGTGCTGTTATATAGTGAGAGTTTTATTCTCAACAGGATTTCCTCAGAAGTGAATTGCATTGATTGAGCTTTGGACACTGTGGTATGAAGAACAGGTGAGATATGGACAGGACGGAAGAGAATGAATGAATACCGACAAGTTAACACCAGACAGGTGAGAATAATAGACAAGAATAAACAGGTGGGAGTGAACAATTATGTTTGGACAAGGAAGAATAAACAGGTGGTTATGGCCAGGTGAAAACGGACAGTAAATATGGCAAGGGCTCGTACCCAGAATTCCTTTTGGTTATCCACCTTCACGCTCAATTACCTGCTGCATGCTTGGTGTACCTGACGAATGGAAGACAGCTGGCCGAGGCATAATTCACGCAGGACAGAAATGTATTCAGGCTCTTTTCTTGGCTTGAAAATCTGAAGAGACACATTCCTGAAAACATTTCAAAACTGCTACGAAAACTTTTACTTTTATCTAGTTGATTATTTAAGTCATTGTCCTTATAGATTATTGACAAAACTCGATTTGCACTACAGTAAACACTACAATAAAAATGAAAATTCAATGTTTAATTTCTTTTGATCATAGATGCAGGTATTCATCAAACAATGATCAAATGATAAATGAACGCTATAACTCTACATATATATTCAGACACACAGTATAAAAACAATACTTTAGTATTTTAGTGCATTCACATACCTGGATTGCCATTCTTCAGTAATGTATGCCAGTCTGCTTAATCCTCCACAGCTGGTAAAATGCTAATTGCATTCTGCACAGATTCTTCCAACGTGTTCGCTGGTACCTGATTTGCACAATTTCTTTAGTGAATAGAGTGTTGAAACATAATAAATCACAGCAAAAAGCACAATTAGAGGAATTAATGTATTCCCTTAAGCTTTTTTAATGCAAAGCCACTTCAGTACGAACATTCACATTTAGTTCTCCTACATATACTTGTGCTGAGGATCATATTTTTCTGTGCACATGAATCTTTCCATAATTAAATGTGCATGAAAACTTTACAGACACGTGCAGGGAACAGTCTGACGGGTCAAAGCCATTTAAACGCCTTCACTATTTGGCTTTGTTGTGGCGTTTTGTCACTTGCCTTTTTTCCGGCGTCTTTTCTCGCTCTGTCCTTCCCACATTAAAGAGTGAAATGCATAAATAGAAGCATGTTTCAAAGCCTCCTGTTCGCCCTTCTCTCTGGTCCTCCAGGGACGAGCACTGAGAGAAGAGCTCTGCAGGGGCTTAGAGAACATGAAGAAATTCATAACTGCTGTGAATTATGAAGATGATGATAAGTCTGCATGGCAGGGTGTTAATTGACCAAACCAAGAGTTCATTTGAAATCTCTGAACTGGTGAACCGTCACATTACAGTCATCTAACCAACTACAGTAAAATAATAATGGTGGAATATTATAGTATGAAAAATTATTATTAAGTAAGATTTTCACTGTCCGTGTGTACGTCTGCCTGGGGATGAAGGGTGGAGGCTGGCCACATCTTTCATCACATTCATTTCTATAAAAAGGAAGTCACAACAATCAATTATCAGGTTCATCTCAGGAGAACCGTGTGTGAACATCAACACTTGTATCCTTATTAGACAGTCAGTTTAGTAAAGCACTTTACAAGGGTCAGACTACCGTTCTTGCTATTTAAACAATGTGTCATGGTTTCGTTTCTAATAAACTTAACAGCCAAATGCCCTGTAAATGCATTTATTTATTTTATTGCATTTTGCACTTGGCAAGTGCTCATTTTAGATCCCGGGCATATAAAAAAACAAAAGGTGCGTTAAGTAACTCTTTAGTATAATGAGTGTCTATTAGCCAAGAATGCTGTGCTGTGTTTTACATGCTTAATTGTGCTGTAAAATATGCAGTTCACATACAGTTTGATTCACAAGGGCTGTGGTGATACTACTGTGAAACCATTACACTGAATTATCATATTCATATAGCATGATATTTACATTGTAAGGCTATAACACATACTGTAGTACGTACCTGAATCGTAATCGTTTGTATAAATTGTGTATATATTCATGCAATCTAAATTATACACAATGTGTGAATATTAAAAACGTGATGATAAAGCCCAACCCATAACTTCACACCCATTACAACCCATAACCATCACAAAAGCAGATCACACTAAAACAAACACATTACATCGTAAAAATTTTCTTCATAAAATAGTTAAAATAAGATTGTGTTGTGCGTGTCTATAAAAACATATTACTACCACGATCCATTTCCAAAAACATGGTACTAGCATGACACAATGTCCAAAGCCTTTTTTGCTTAGTATTGCTAGAACCTTTGGAACGTGCTCAGCATTGATGTACAGTACGGCTTTCACCCTTGATGTGTGCAGTTCTGTGCTTGTCTGTTTGCTGTCTGATGGAAAGAGTGAGGGAAGGGTAACAAATGTGTTTCATGGTTGTTACATCAGTGATGACTGACAACTGTGGTGGCGTACACCGCCGTGAGACCCCGAGCAGAAGTTCTCCATCCTCACCTGTCAAAATGCATCTCTTCTGTCAGAATACTGATTCACTGCAAAACTAACCCAACCATTTCACCAGAATAATCCATCAACCTGCAACAAATGACATCATTTATTAGTGGAGTTTCAGGGTTTTAGGCATACTATACATTGTTTTCAATGATTGTGAAGATTTTAGTTCTTCATAAAACTAAGAATAGATAAAAACGTCTATTGGGAAGAAAAATATGTGTTCTGTTATTTAGGAGCGAGAGCTTATACTTTAGTTTCAGAATCTCCTGAAGTGACACACAATCCCACTTTATCTTCAAAGGTCACTGAAAACAAGATACAGTTTATTAAAAAAAAAAACAAGTACATGGGCACAACCACACACAATATGTTTGTATATTATCATTAGTATCATACACTGAGAAATCAAAAAGGCTGTTTTAAAAACTTTTTCATGTAAAATGTTTTTCTCCTATATAGTCGATTCTTTAAGGGTTATAAATAATAAATAATAAAAGTATTTATCCTGAGAAGAGTTTGATCTCTGAAAGTTACAATACTCTTTTATCTTTAAAGATCAAGGAGAATTGAATTTCTCTTGACATGGCCCCATTAAGGCTTCATCTGCAGATATTAACATTCTTTACATTTGTGCCCGTACGTTTACTGTATGTAAAAGTGAGCAAAGAGATAATAAAAAAAGTTAAGACACCTCTCGAGAGGTGCGAGACAGTCTCTCTCTACCCAAAGCCACAAGCCACAGTCCTTCACTGCAAAGCTGATTTACAGATTAACAGAAAAGTACTCGTCTTTTCCTCCTGAGAAAGTCCCACTTGAGAAGACATTAAAGATGTTTAAGAGGGATTAAGCCTCCACTAGCAACTGCTGTAAAACCTTTTCTTCAGGTTCTTGGTGCAGATTAGAGAGTAATCGAAAGAGAACTGATAGCACAAAGATGCCGGTAATGAAACCATGTCAGAGTAATTAGCTTCTCCCCATTGAAAAATGAAATTATAAAGCTACCAGAACCTTTCATATTCTTATGTGGAACGAATGAACTGTTATAAAATAATGTCAGAAGTTTTCCTCTAGTGAAAAATCCCAAAAGTATGGGACAGAAGTCAGTGCTATCTCAGAGAGAAAAATGAAGATGATAAAGATATCTCATTTGTGATATTTCTTTCCTCCAGGCAAAGCAGGATCTGTGTGAGAGTCCAGGCCAGTTGAGACACATTTACACCGAGTCTAATCCTCTATGTGAACGAGCGAGCATGTGGTGCGGGCCAGCTGTGCTGGAGAAGCACGAGAGAGGAAAACGAGAGCACGCTGTGAGGATGATGATGAGGGATCTCTCGCGGCTCGTGCCGATAAAACTAGAGAAGCAGATCAATCTGTCTGTCTTGATGACATCACTTCATCTCTGGACACGAGTAACACGGGTATACAAATGGGTCTTGTTCTTCCATCTCTCACTCTCTCTCTCTTGTACACGCTCAAGCCCCCCCGTGTCTCTCTTTCTTTCCTCTCACCCTCCATGGTGGCGTAGGCATCCATCTCTGGTTTATAATGAGATAATTAACGCTGTTTGATTAATTGCAATATGGCGAGAGGGATCTGCAAGGTCTTCCCAAAGACTTAATTCAAACGTGGGGCCTAGCAGGAGAGCTAAACTATGTCACCTTCCTCTGGGCTGGGGAGAAAAGCTGCGGGGTAATTAATGGACTTTTGGACATAGGGGGTTAGCGTCAGACTTATGATCAAATTTCACTGTGTGCTGTAGTATTTGGAAGGTCAAAGGATGGTTTAATTAGTTATTATGAGACCCACCGAGGGCCTACAAATACACATGGTGAAGGAGACTGGTACAGAACAATTGCAGCATTGCTTGGATTCACGGACAAATTCAATCAGCCAATAAGAGTCCAGCATAGATCGAAATTTCTTCATCCTTCTTTTTAACATTTACTAATCACCAACCATAGAACACTACTTGCCATTGCCGTGATGTTTTGGAGTCTTCTGGAAAGCAATTTTGTTAGCTCTAAAGAACACTATCTTGCATGTGACCTCAAGCATCAAATAAAGCCACAGATGTCCAATTTATATTTCATGGGTCTTTAAATGCACAAGGACTCATCTGTTTTATTCCCGTCTAAAAACACAAAACAGCACTCAAGGTCTATATCTGTCGTACCACGTTCATCCATCAGCAGCGTTAAACTAACAAAACCTGAAATTGTACATACAAATACCATCAGAAGCCATATGTAGGATGATGATTTCTGTCAAGTAAACAGGTTCAGCATGGCAGTGGTGAAGTGAGATGTTGCTGCAATATCACAACTCCTCCAATGACAACTCTTTATTAAATCTTAACACAAATGTGCAAAGACATGCAGAGACATGCTAAGACCTTCTAGAAGAACACAGCTCTCATGAGACACCATCCTCACACTACAGAAGAAAGAAAACTAAGAAGTGATGGTGTGGAATATTAAGCAACATTTTATGTCTCTTCATTTTATTAAAAATGTTGTCATGACATAAGTTGGTAGAGCTATTCCTAACCAAACCAAATAGATCACAAATGCAGTTTTTTGTCTTTGATAGCATTTTGGGTCCAAATCAGACACAAAAAATAATGCTAATATACACTCACGACTTGCTGTAAAAATAACCACAATGCTAATCTTTATCTTCATAACAAAATTCCAGATGGCCAGACCGCATTTTTTTTGTGTGAATTATTAAAATATTGCTGTTGGAGACTATGTGAGCCTGGAGACTGTAGTGTACACTGCGAGTCCATCAGCATCTGTCCATTATTCCCCTTTATTTCTTTTAAGAGGTATGGCAGAATTCTGGGACGATGGAGTCAAGAATCGCCGTCATCTGAGAAAAAGGTTTTATTTATCTCCCTCATCTAATTACAATCTCTCTCTGTATCACACTGTGTGTTTTGAGTGTTGTGCCCAAACCATCTGTTACAGATTTTACATTTTCTTTTTCATTCTATATTCTATATTCAAGTCTTTGACATGGATAATGAAGATGTTTGTTTTCTTTCTAACCCTTTGTGAACGCATCATTCTTTATCAGCCCTGGGAGTCAATGATATGTCTGGTAATGTTTTGAGTCTTTTTCTGTAAACACACATGCAAGGAATATGGACTTTGAATAGCTAGATGTATAAAGTGAGTTAAATGGTTATATTCAGATGAGATCCGATATAAATGTATTGATAGAAACACTATTGGACTGTTCTTTGGCACCCTTAGAAGCATGAAGAGATATGCATTACTTTTCAGGCTTTTAAAAAAATACAAAGGCACAAAAACCTGCACTGTGTGTACTGCTGTAGGAAATTGAAACTTCTGTGACCTATAATTACAAATTCCTGCATCCAAGTTTTAGCATCAAGAAAAAAATCTTTCAAATAAGTAAAAGCTGTTATATCAACTCTCTATTAATGTCTATGGTTTGAACATTGAATGTTCAACAAGCACAAGTTGGCATGCTGTGCAGGTGGTCGTATACGTGAATGACATTTCAGCTTCTCCCAAGTACACGGATCAGAAACACTCCAGTAATTACTCCACGTGAGAGCTCATCGTCCCAGAAACACAGACACCCCGCCCACATTTCTAAGTAAATACATGAAAGGATTTTTGAGAGGATGGTGCGACTACATCCTTTCCTGCTGATGAAAACTTGATTTGCCAGCTCTTGGGGAGGGAAGCAGCCGCACTTTTCTATGGCGTACAGCCGCCGACGACTAACAAATCCAATTTCCACGAGAACATGATGCCAAGTGGAGCCTCCTGGGATACCGGTCACTGCGGACAACAACCTCCCACTACCCCTCTTCCATCTCTGGCATGCTCATCCGCCCGCACGAACAATTAGACCCTGATTCCTTCATTATTAATCACAGTGCCCAGACAAAGCACACGGTGCGATCGTAATTAAAATCTATTTGGGAGCATATGTGGCAGAGTCCCAGAAGACTACGGGTGGCAACAGGAAAAAATTAAGTGGTGTAAAAAAAGGCAAAACAACCCAGACGAATGTGAAAACTCAACTGAATGCGTTTAGTCTGACAGAAGAATATGGACAGCGTCAACTGGGTTGTTTTGTATGTCGTCGTGTTGTAAAGAGAAATTTGTAAAAATATTTTGTCTTTAGGGGATACAGATAAAGTAAATGCTCATTTGATTTTTGTCTGCACTTATTTACCTGGAATGAGTCCAATAAAAATAAAACAGGATCCAAACGACCCAACGGATTGAATAACATCAATGATATCTTATTAAAACTTTGGCGCCACTTCCAAAACAAGAGACAACGTTCTCACAGGGTATTAACAGAAAAGCCTGTTACGCTCCAATTTTACAAAACACCAAGGCTAGCGAGGAGATTACGTCTGTTGATTTAGACTGATTTCAAAACAGGGTCACGCGAGACGGTGTCTGATGAAGCATCTTCATCCACCCTAACACGTGAAGCAGGACGGGGGTCAAAGGTCCAACATAACAGATTGAGCTCAAATCAAGCATGTTCACAACTGACCTGAAAACATAAATCCAAAGTGATGAGAGGTTTGTGTTTACAGCAGAACGACAGATTGCCAAAGATGTTGTAAAGATCAGAATGTTCAATTCTGAAGCGTTTATAATGACGTGAAGTTTTTTTTGGTCGTGTGGGGCTTACCGTTTTATCTGAAGGGTTTTCGTGTCGCCGTTGTTCTTCATCTGATAGCGAGTGATAATCCCTCGTATCTCGGGGGTTCATCTGGGTACACGGGTTTGAAACAAAACAACAGAAAAAGACGTGAAATCAGATAAACGTCTTAACAAGATTTGAATATGCAATTACTGCTTGGGTTTATGAAGACTGAAATAGATAATGTAAGATGTCTTGATGATTTAAAAAAAAGACACATTTTTAACATTTTACTTCAGACTTAACAGCATGAGGCTTCACAATTAATCAAATAAGAATAGAGATGATGATCGCAGTAAAATTAACACTTGTGAAAGCGGCGATTAAAGCGATTTATTTCTGTTTACTGCTGGTTTCTGAGTGTGTCTAATAACAACCGAATACACATCAGTTTGTATTTAAGACGTATGAAGGTGTACTTTGGAGAACTACATCTAATATGCAAAAGTGCATATTATAAATTATAAATTAAATTAAAGAATAAACATAAATATAGATTGAAATCCAAACATAAAGATTAAACTGTTAACTGTTATTTCCCTATTCACTTTAATATTTCATAGCTAAATTTTAATCTAATCATGACAAACTAAAAATTGATGGAAAGGACTTAAGATGAAATATTTGACAAATTTTTATAATAATAACCATAAACAAAAATAATAATTTAACAAAATGGTCCTGTAATTTAGAAAATGCCTCAAATGAAAAAATTGCTTAAAAGACCTTAAAAAATGTTTAATATCTAGAAATAAATTCTCGTTCACATGCATTTTCATGTGTATACTCAATTTTTGCTTTGACAGTTATCAGGTTAAACATGAATATAAACTAGATTGTAATTTATTACACATCATTTTCAGTTTTTCACAAATTTGTTGGCAAAAAATAAAAATAAAATTGTTGGCTGTATTTGTAACTCTTGATTATATTTGTGGTCAAAACAACCCAATTAAAAATAAAGCCGTCATCTTACCAAACAAAAATACCAGATGAAAAAAACAGCAGTATAAATAAAGAGTGAATTATTTAGGAATCATTTGGTTTAATAATGAATGAAAGGAATGCTGGTGAACATGCACTGACTTGTAAATACATTATTACTCACGACTGCCAACACTGCACCAGTGTTTTCACCCATCATCTGCTAGAGAAGTTTAACAGCACAGTACATTAACCAAGAGTCTCAACATCACAATTGTGTTACACGTGCATCAAAGACTCAAGCAAGTATCGATCGGTTCAATAAACAAACCTAGAAACACAACACATTAAGCGTGTTAACTGATTCTGCTTGAGAGCGGATTGTAATGCCATAAAGAAGCTCCTCGGATTGCCACAGAATTGAAACCCTAGAATTGAAACCTTGCATGTCTTATTTTTAGGCCTAATATTCTTATTTGTTCATATTATATTGCTCTAGGTGCATTCAGACACATCTTACCATGTCTAAAAATGTTGCTGAAATCCACAGATTTCCATACAAAATCATTGCAAAATTGTGAAAAAATCCTCAGATTCTGTTTAGCGGTATTAAAATCTGTTCCTTGAGTTTAACTCCGTATTTTAGCTTATTACCTGAAAAGGCAGGTGTTTAAAATCAAGACTGGAACAAAATCCTGTATGGCATGAATGGATCTGAATAGCACTTGTCGAGACATGTGGTCCAAAATCATGTCTGCTCAATTTATGGCTTGAATAGTTTAAGTACATTTACTTTTAAGTGGTTCATAATAGCCCACTAGGCCATTCACAGCCATCATTACTCACGTATTGTGCCAGTTTTCATCTACATACTTTAAATGTATCATAACACGAACTCTTTGGATATTTGTGAGCCCATTTGTGAAATCCAAGATCAGGAGCATCAAAGTAGTCATAGAGATAAAAATGATTTAAAAAAGTAAAGTGTTTATTGGTGTAAATAATGGATTATTTAATCGATTTGATATTCAGTACTCAGATTTGAAATTATTTATTTTATTGTATCAAGAATACCTGAACTTGTCTTTCTAAACACTGATTTCAAGGTTTGACATGGTAGTCAATATTAAAGAGATGAAGGTTATATTTTTACAGAATGCTCTTTACAGTATGTAGTATGTATGATTTTATGTATAAAACAGTAAATCACAAAAAAAGACTTTAGCTAGGATTTCACAAACAAGGTCACATTTGAGCAGTAATACAACGCTTTGTTGTGTTAAGTGCCATAACATTGTGTTAGCACTGTCAGCTGATACAGAAGTACCAGTACACACAGAACAAAAAGAGAAAATTGTGAGACTCTTATTTCTACAACTAGGTCTCTGTATCATATATATCTCTCTCATTTCTCTTGTTCTCAACAGTGTGTAACTGTGCTGTTTGTACTTGTTCAGCGGTTTAAAGAAGAGGCTCCTCTGGAGAGATGCTCTTGTTGGAAATAGCTCTTCTCTAAAACAGCAATGTTGTCAGTTAATGCAGGCTTGATGTGACAGGGCCGTCATGGGAGAATGTTGACAGCGTCTCACTTATTCCTTTTATTTTTTTATTTCTCGCTAAAATAGACCAGGCCGTCGTTCACTCTGTGGCACGTCAATACTGTTTTCTTTTTATACAAACCGTTGCAGGGACATTATTACACATGAAATGGGCACTGCTTAAATGGGGCTCTTTACCTCTCTGTTCTTACAGGGATAGAGATCCTGCTGGGATGATCCTAATGAAAGATGAAAAAATATGAAAATTTAGAGAACAGGAAAACATCAGGTTTGGGAAAGAAAATGAAAGACATATATTGTAGTATATTTTTCAGATATGTACACTTTTCAAAATTAAGGTCTGAAAAAGCAGCAATGCCATAGAAGAACCATTTTTGGTTGCCCATTGAACTTTTCTGTCAAAGGCTCTCAAAAACATTTCTTTCTAACACTTTCTATCACTATAAAGAACTGTTTTTTATTGAACCATAGAGCCCAACAAATGCTTTCAGTTCACGTCTAAATAAAATGACTTTCAACTTTGTTGCAGAATAAATTACAATGCCAATATTGTTTTGGAATAATCAAGTCTGACTTATATATAAAAGAAAACTCCATCCTTAACTGGATTTAATAGGAACAGAAGCCATACATACCTTTATGTCATACATCTGATTCTAAAAAAGCAAGTCAGACACACACACACACACACACATTTAACTATAGTGTTGCTTAACAACACTACTCTTTTATAGGAAAAATAAATGATTGCTTTCTTGGATTTAATCATTTGGAAAATTAGCAATTATAGCAACAGTGCCCAGCCCATAATGTTTACAGCGAATAAATACAACATCCATCTGCATGTGGTGCTTTTATAATAAACGCTTTCATATGGCTACAAATCAAGTCTCTCCGTGGACCACAATTATCCTCATTCTGCATGTAAGAATCGATGTCTCTTTTCTTTATCAACCCACAATTACATCCACAATGAGAAGGAGTTTACAAAGCTCACACTCTCATCGAGAGCATGTCTGAGATCTCCACTATATCACCACCAGGTGCATTTACGAGCGTGTGGTGGCGTGTTCGTTTGTATAAGGAGGTGCGGATAAGTCACACAGGCTTGTTCAAACTAATTAAAAAGTGCTCATTGATTACAGTGAACTGGCTGCTGTGTTGTTGTTGTTGTTGTTGTTAAACTAGTCAAATGGTGCAGTGTGTGTTTGTGTGGTTATGTGATCACATCACGACTAATTCATTACCAGGCCACACTTTATTCCCGTGCGGCATTGATCCGACAGCACAAACATGTGAAGCACTAATTCTCTGTCTGAAGAAATAAATGGTGCTTTAGGCTTTCTGAATAGATGCATGTGATCTTTTTAAGCAACATTTTTATCTTTGGACTTTTTGCCGTATGTTTATTTTGAAATCACCACATTCAGATGGATGTTGTATTAGTAAAGTGTAAAATCTATATGCTCGGGAAACAGCAAGAGTCACACTACATGCTGCTTATAGCAACATTTTTCCATTGCTTTTACTAGATAGAACAGCACAAAAGTGAGAGAATAAAACAGGCAGATAAAAGGTGGACAAGACCCAAAAAGGACATGGATAGCCTGGACACCACACATGTCAGATAACATGCACCACTTGGTGTTCATTTGTGCCCAATTTGCAGCAAATGCTTTGCACAAAGGACAGTCTGGAAAGTCTTTTGCCAAACTTTTGGCAAACGCCTGTCAACACTGGCAAACCGTTACTGCAAATCTGTGGCAACACAATCCATCTCAGCTGTTAAACTATTTTCTGAAGTAAAATGACACAGCATATGACCACGTCTCCAGAGGAGACATATTAAATAAGGTTAAGTGAGAAAAAAACTGAGGCAAACGAGAGAACAGGATTTAAATATAAACACCAGGTGAGACAAGAGAAGATGAAGATGAGAAAGTGATTAAATAAGAGAGGGGAAGAGAAGGTTAAGAGAGAGAGAGAGAGAGAGAGAAAACTGAGAGAGAGAGAGAGAGAGAGAGAGAGAGAGAGAGAGAGAGAGAGAGAACAGGAGAGAGAAATATAAACAGAGAGGAGAGACAAGAGAGAGAGAGAGAGAGAGAGAGATGAGAGAGGAGAGAGAGAGAAGAGAGAGAGAGAGAGAGAGAGAGAGAGAGAGAGAGAGAGAGAGAGAGAGAGAGAGAGAGAGAGAGAGAGAGAGAGAGAGAGAGAGAGAGAGAGAGAGAGAGAGAGAGAGAGAGAGAGAGAGAGAGAGAGAGAGAGAGAGAGAGAGAGAGAGAGAGAGAGAGAGAGAGAGAGAGAGAGAGACAGCACAAGGCTGGCACAAGGATTGACAATGTCTGGCTCTCAGTACAGAGCATCTGACAGGCGTGTAAATCTCGCTGTTGAACGGATCAGCCTGACATACTCAAGTCCTTGTACTTTTCAATCACACACAAACCCAGAGGGACTCACAATGCCAGTGCCACATTCACCACACACCCATGCCTGCCACACATCTAAACTTTACAATACATTTGTAAAAACAAACTATAAACTGACAGCAGTGAGATGATAATGTTCGTGTAAGACAATGGCATTGGGTTATGAGTTTGAGTCAACGAATGTCAAAATTATCTTTCTGATTTTAGAAAGATTTCCAGCCATCCACTTTTAAACCTCGTCAGCACATCAACAGAAGAATTTGGGATGAGAAAAACATCTCACCTGCACAAGTCCACAATAAACAGAGAGAAAAATCAATCAATACTTTGTTGTAATTCGGCGTAGTTCTCCAGCCTTTGGCTGAACACTGCTTCCTCTTTCTGTCCACACCTGAACAATTCTGTACCTGTTTGACTCTTGAAAAATCCATGAGATATCCGAGGCTGGAGAAAACTGCTCCATCAGCTTAAAAAGGCCAACGTCTAGAAGTTCAGCTAACCCAACCAGACCTGTCTCCCGCTGGACATGTCCCCACCGGCTGCCCCTTCTCCTGTATGAAACTCTGGGATCTGACAACACACTTCTGCCAAAGTCCATTACATTTACTTCATCACTAGGAGAATGTGTTATGGAGATATTCAAGACCAAAGTAATGTTTCAAATAGGATGCAAAAACTAATTTTAAAAATGTAACACATTCAGTTTTATGATATCAAATAAAAGTGTCATTTTAGGGTTCAGCATTTGCACTGTGTAATTTATCAAGCATTTGTTACTTATCTCACATGATTCTTTATGTCTTAGATAATAAAAAAAAAACTACTGATAATCCACTGTGGACTTTTTCACGTACAGTATATGTGTTTGTAAGTATGTGCGTTTCAGTTCTGACCTCCTCCAAATGTTCAGAATAGTTTTAAGGACAGAATAAAAGAAAAGAAAGTGTTAAAATCTCTGTTTTCACCTTGTAACTCACAAGTTTAGCTGTCTTTCACCGCTGTTGAGAAAGACAGACATCGACTGTCTTTATCTTTAAACAATGTGAAATCGTTCTTTATAGTTATTGCCCTTCCCATTTGCAAGCTTTTTGGCCCTTAAAGACACGTTTCCAAACAATTCAAATCAGCCAGAAAGCAATTACCACGGCACGGTGCTTTTAAGGAGCAAAATAACATTATCTGTCAGCTGATCAATGGCTCATCCCACAGGACAGTGTGAGACACATTGGATTGTAAGGTAACAAGGTGACCCGACAGAACTCAAACAACAGAAAGATTTGAAAAGAATTACTAACCGAGTCTCAAGCAGGTGTGAAACAAAGATGAGTTGATGAATCAGCCCACAGGCACAAATGAAGCAAAGAATAAATATTTCATTGTTTATCAAAAAAGTGTGCATTGATGTTAATAATAAAAAAATAAGATTAACTCAATTTCTCTTTCATTTCAACATTATTGTTACATGATGCTCTGGAATATGCAACAGAGCACCGTAACACAGGGCCATCCAAGTCATCATCACCTTTAAAATAATTTAATTAATTGATATAAATATGCATAATTAATAACATATATGACATTATACAACAACGATTAAATCAAATTGTGTGTTTGTCTTCATTTTTTGCCTGACAGTCATGTTTAAAGCCAACAGGAAACGACCCATCATAGGTTTATTTATAACCCAACGGTTGGGTTTGTCACTTTTTGACCCAATCATTGTTTTAAAAATAGCCCAGCACTTTTTAGTTTGTATCATTTAGGTTTAAAGAAAAATACTGTGTAGGTTCCAAATTCATCATTAGAGAATGTGTTTAAATGTTTATGGGCCTATGATATATTTATAATCATTTAAAAATAAACACAATTTACACCATAATCTATAGTGATGGAATAAATGCCCTGACCATCACATAATATCAACATTTGTTCTAACAGAGAAGAAAAATCTAATAGCTAAACTATAGTAAGTTACTGATCACAGTCATCTAAAGCTTCTGTTTCCAACACATTCATCTGCAAGACGTAACAATGGTCTTACTTCAATTAATTTCGCTTCGATTTCTTTCCCAGCATAATTCTCTGGTACATTTTCAATGAGAAAGTGTTACTTATGGATCATATTTGCATACATATGGTATGTTGAGTGTTTGTGCGTGCCACATTTGAATAAACATAAATAGCCGGGAAAGAAAATATACACCTACAGGAGGATAGTTATTGATTTACTGTATGAGTTATGTTTATGAAGAGCATGACGAGTTAAGGACATCAGGAGGGAAGGTGTACGCATGTTTATGTGTATAATTTCCATATCCTAAACATTAACTATCCTTGAATTTAAACAAACGTGATAGAATAGAAAAGGATAAAAATGTTTATCCCAGAATGCATCATTTATTTGGCAAAATCAGAAATACCTTAAATCCTTTATCATCAGGTTGCACACCAGCGCTGCTCCCAATAACATGTCCAGTAAAGTGTCTAGTGATTTTTGCGACCTCACAAACTGGAAACTGGAAGCGGTCCAGTATGTAGTGGCCCCTCTGGAGCTGTTAAATACAACAGCCGTCTACTCCAGTTAATCCTGCCAGAAAACAGTAAATGGGGTTAATAGAGAACAATTCAGAAGAGCAGACAATGTGAAAGTATCTTTGTGTATCATTGTTTTCGGATGGGCTCCCCTTCCACCAACAGCACCGCGACTGATCCAAATAAATAATGACACACCTTCTTTCTTTCACACGTTCTTTGCAGGACAGATGCTTGGTTAAACACGCTTTCATCCGACGCATCACCTAATCCACAACAGATTGTCTGAAATAGAAAGAAAAGGAGGAGAGCAAGAAAACAATCTGCATGTTTTTCCCCAAATGACACAAGCAGGTTTTCAGTTTGATGGGTTTGATTGCCATCACATTAAAGAAAAGTAGACTTCCTCTTAGGAAAATTTGACGTGTTATACGGTATTGTTCTAAAGAAAACCACGCCGCCAATTGTAATGCTCGATGAGCCGTATCAAACATATGGAATGAACAAAGTATTGCAATCTCAGTAATATCTCCAAACACAAACTGCATGGGTGAATTATTGACTAAACGAGCAATAGCACTCTTAGACACATACACCAACAAATTCAGGTGATATGTTCAAGTGTTCAGTAATGTATGACAGTATGCAAGACATGCAGGATCATACCACTTCTGGAGTACTTCATGTTTGTTAAAATATTAAACATGTTTAATGGAATCTATGTCAGCACAAGTATAAAACAGACAGGGTGTGTCTTCTTATCCAAGGTCCAATTTAACATACAAAAGCCACTGTCGACTGTAAATCATTCATACTACCCAAGAGTATAATCTACAAGCATCCATCATCAAAACATGAGCAACTACCACAAAACTGTGTTGCCCGTTTGGATCCTGTAGATTTGTCTACATTACAAAAACCTAAATAACGCTCTCATGTCATCCTTCTGTTTTTTATTGTAGCTTTTTCTTCATACTCTCCCTTATGATGCTCTTCTATAATTCAGAAGTACAAGCCCTTTAAGAATAGATGGATTGTCATTTATTAATATTAGAGAAAGCACGAGTTTCCCGTTAAGGTCCCTGTCAGGGACGGATCTGAGACGCAGCCATTAATCCTGTCTCGAGTCATCAAGTTGCTGTGTGTCACAGATTAGCATACATGGAAACATGGGCCAAAAAGACGTTAATTAGCAAAACAAAGAAATGAATAAGTATTGTTTGAACAAAGGTTCCCTACGGAAACTAGTTAAATGAAAAACTTTGTATTGTATGGACACAATAGGGAATGTGTGATATATCTACTGTATGTACAGCATTATTTTACCACATGATAACAGACTTAATATAATATCAGTTTACCAGATTAATATTTTCCAAACCATTTTTATCTCTATTTGTCTCGCAATGATATTTAAAGAACATTAGTACTATCTGAATAAATAACAACAAAAAAGAAATTGCAAATAACAATGCATTAATGTTTTCAGAAGAAGAAAAGTTTTGGTCAAATTAACCATCGTTTTACTATAGTAAAAGTGCCATGATGTATGTAATACCATAGTTTTTACTATAGTAATCACGATTAAACTTTTGTTCCTGTAGTGAGACTGCAGTTACTGTAGTAAAACCATGATTAATTTCACATAGGCAAGAAAAATAACCAAAAAGTTTAAAAATCAACACATTATATCAAACAGTATCATCAGGCTTTTGTTAATTCCTACTCCTGAAGCACACACAGACACATAATCTTAAAGGACCTTCAGACTCCACAGGTGTGCCAAGATGTCCGGCTGGAAGATGTCAGAGGTCCAGCTGTCAGAATCCCTGCCATCGTCATTATCAACAAGATGGAACACACCTGCACCTGTCGGCTCAGCGGGGGCTGACACATCCGACAACCCCCCAAAATCCTCAGAGGTCCAGTCGCCAGCAGCATCATGTCGCGCAGCGGGACGGAGGCGCGTGGAGCCCATCTGCAGGACACCTCCTGAACGTGAGTCCAGAGAGAATTCTGGAACTCGCTGCACATTAATCTTGTGCTGTGGCATCTCAGGATGATGCTGGATCAATGTCCTCAAACACAGACTACTAATGACAAAGTGTTAGCAGTGGTTTAATACAGATGTTGACATGAAAAGGACTGTTCGATAATTATGTTTACTCCAGTTTCAGGAAACTGTATTACCTCATCAGTGTCCTGAGCATTGATTTATTATCTCTTAAGAGGAATGAATGATTTCATATAACTGAGAGAAGAAATGCTGAATGATACATGTACTCACAAACCATGGAAACAAGACCCAAACCAGTAAAAAACCTAAAACACCAGTGTTAAAAAGGATAGTTCATCCAAATATTAAATAAAACTTCATCATTTATTTATCCTCATGTCATTTCAATCCTGTATGACTTTCTTTTTTCTGCAGAACACAAAAGAAGATATTTTGAAGAATCTTAGTAATCAAACAACATTCACCCCCTTTAACACAAAATCATTTCTCAGAATATCTTCTTCTGTGTTTCATACAACATGATGGTCAATGAATGATTTTAGAATTTGAGTAAAATATCTCTTTAAGCATTTTTTCTTGTATTTTATTATGGTCACAAACCAACATGATTTTTAAAATGTCATTATCTTAAAATGCAATCAGTCCATTGTAAAAATAATTTCTAGATAGCCAGCTTGTCTGTTGTCTAACCACAACAATAAAACAACTTGTGATGAGTCTCTATGTTTTTGCTAATGAAACCAGCAAGATGTGCAGACTTTCTCCAGAGATTCACCTCTGTAGGCAAATTCATGCTTTACATGATTCTGAAACCCTAAACACAGAGAAAGATTTACAGAAGAGAAATACGGTATGTTTAAACGGTTAAATGCTGTATGATGGGAGGGCACACCCGTGGCTATTCCAAAACATGATAAATCCACTTGGTGTTAGCGGTCCACAGGGAGCTTTAATAATTGATGGAAATGGTACAAACCTGCAGAGTTAATACAGCCAAAGCTATCGTTTAACTTTCCTAAACGGCTTTCTTTCTCAATCTATGACAGGCCAGCGTCCCATCACCTGAAAGTCCAAATGCCTCTCCAACGATGCTGATTTCTGTGTATGTTTTCATCTATAACAAAAAATGTGTTTAATGCAGACAAGCTTTCTCAAGGCCAAACTAAATAATCCGCTAAATATCACCCATTTCCTGTTGGCAAGCTGATATCTTGGAAAACATGCAATTTGTCCCTTTCTCCTGCCTAAACTCTAGGAGACATCTGCTGAGCATAGTGAACTCTGACCCTGACTTCAGAAGCAGTTAGCCTCACTGCTCTGCAGAGGTCAAAGGGCAAACACAAGGGTGACAATAATCTGAATGTGCGTTTGCTCTGGCACTGTACCAGCTGGCCACAGGACACGACAGCGGGCACACGCTGATCACCGCAGACTCCTTCATCCACCCGCTCTTTTGTGTTGAACTCCCAGACTGGCTTTCACTTCAAACCCAATCCATTTTGGGAGAACTGGATGTGGCATTCATCGTCAAACAATTATAACCTTATCATGTACCTGTTGCTGAGGCAATTTCACACTTAATTTCTGTCAAGCTGTTAATTTCTCTTGAGCTGCTTTGCGCGATGTCTACCGTAATTGTCTATTGTAAGAAAAAATGTGACGCAAATTAAATTACATAAAGAGGCGTAGGGGATTTGACTGAAACCCTGACACTACAGTGTGTCAGTGTTCATATTCGTGAAGAAGAAATTGAATTGACATGAATCTTATTGGACTGTTGTATATAAGAAATATATCTGGTTATGACTTTAACTTCACTATTTACTTCATATTAAGTATTTGTAAGTGTCTAACAAACACAGAAACTATTTTGTCAATTTATTTGTAAGCACCATTGCCTCTTTTTGTTATATTACATTGGACTTTCATTAAACTGTGAACTTTTAAGGGGTCGAAAAAGAGCAACCGTGTGTAATTTTTTTACTGCGTTATGTTTGCCAAACAATTTATTACCTTATTCCAGATGTTTCACAATTAAATCTGAGAGCATACTAACCCAATATATGTTAACATAGTAAAGGATGAGTACATCGTAAACTGTGTTTACTGTTATTATCATTATAAAGTTCTGACCAACCTGAACGCTTTTAATCCAGAACATCTCGTGTATATACAGTACCATTTGCATGATGGTTTGATCAAATGAGCATCTGCTAAGGGCAAGACTTCAAAAATGAGAAGCTTAAAATGAAAAAGTGGTCACTGAATATATATGAGAAATAACATCTTGTGAAGTCATAAAGTATTAGCTATGGCACAGCGGAAAGATTACTGAGCCTTTAAAGAAAAACAAGTCACATTAAAGGTCTCTTACTTAGTAAAACCACCCACATGGACTGATTGCTAAAGAGCACTTTCTCATAAGCAAGGGCCATATGGAAATCATGAACTTGTGATATGACAATTTCAGCAATGCTTATTTGAACAAAGTGCTTTTGAGGAGATTTTAATGGTTATTGTCTGCATGTGGCACACCAGTCCAAAATCCTCATGCTGTAGTTAAACATTAAACATCACGATTATTTTTAATGTTGTGAATGAAATTAAAAAATGATCCATCAGTGTTTTTAGAATTTAGCAAATTACACATTATGATTCACTAATGTAACCACTGAATGTAAGACACGTGGTTTTCTCTAATATGTGCACTGGGATCAAACTCCAGCTATTGAAATCGATAATACCCCATGTTTTTACAATCCTCTTCACAGGAAGATTTTCAAATGATGAACAATACATACAGTGTTTCTGGAAGCTCAATATTCCTTCAGCGAACAGACGCGGCAGCTGCAAAGCTCCAGGAATCTAATTTGTATTTAATAAAAGCAAATCTGACATGTTAATGTATTACAGCTGTAGCAGACACAGTTTAAAGAGAGAGACACAAAAGAGCAAACCTTCAGATCATCTTCAGCTTCTCTGTGGTCCAATCAGAACGTCTGGTTCATATAAAGTGGGCGGTACTTTTGCTGAAATATAAAGAGGCAGGATTCAGTGGCTTTAATGGGCCTGTCCAAATACCCACACTTGAAGTTTTTGCATTTCACCATTTTTCTACTTACATGACATACGTATTCAAGTAGCTGAGAGACGTATCCAATTAGATGAAAGTGCAAAAATGTTGCTCCAAGTTGTGTCGGCGGTTCTCATTGTTTTGTTCTTTAAAATGTAAATGTTTTCTAGAACTTAAGACACATATGACACAAGTTAATAATGTTAGTGTTTCTAACTTAGTGATAAAAAGCAGTTCCCATCATTTTACAAAATACATATCTCTGCAGTCTGCACCAAGACAATGTACAGCACTTTTAGGTATTTTTGTATTATCTACAATAAAAAACCTAAAACAACGAACACTTAAAGGTTTTCTGTGGTTTCTTATGATATAAAGGCATAGGAGTTTCTGACTATTATGAATGCACTTATCTTTGAATACTTCTCTGAATTGTATTGATTGTGGATTTGCACACTTACCTCCCGTTACCTTTGTGCACACGCTTGCAAGTACGTGACCAAAAACGCAAGTGTTGGTATTTGGACAGGCCCAAAAGTTCAGGGTTTGATTGGTTTGAAAACTGCAAAAGTAAACAGACTATTAACTCAAATGTTTGACATTACGCTGTTTTCGCGTTAACACACCATGAATAATATAATAAAGTTTGTGATACATTCTGGTATATGATAATGTCTGGTGCTTTAATCTGGTAGATATCTGGAAACTTTTTCAATCGATGGAGAACAATGCCCAGATGCACTCAATATTATCATTTTGTTAATAAAAAGCAATATGACATGCTTTTAATCTGCTGTATTAAATATCAACACAAGTGTGTGATTGCCGGCAGCTTCGTCCTGTACTCTTGCTTATTATTTAATTTCATTGTTCTTACATTTTTTAATATTCAACTAACACAAACATGCACAGAGAAAAAACAACCTGACAGCCAGACTCTATTGTCTACGCTCAGATAAACATTCACATTAACAATTCATATTAGTGCATATATTTTCTACTGTATTGTTATTAAAAGTGCTTTATTAAACATCTGAGTTCAGATACACAATATACTGCTTCAACGTAGTATTAGAGATGACACATAAATTAGCTTCACTCCTATCTGGACACACACACACACACAATTATAGGTTTCATTTTAGAATAGAATATTCATGGGAGTTGATGTCATCACATGTCCTTGGGCCAGACGTCTGTTCTCTCGGTGGCCCAGACGGCCAGACATTCTCTCTGGTTGTGACAGTTTAATATAAGCGCAGCGTGCCCACGTCCACAGAACCAGCGCTAATATGACAGCTACACTAGCCACCTTCAGTTTTTCATAATCACAACCTCTCTGAACACACACACACACACAGATCTCTAACTTTCACTTTGACTTCTTTTCTCACACGCCTACCCACACTTATAAATATACATCCAACAAAAAAAAGACTACAGTTTAGCACCCGACCCCACCCAATCCAAATGGACACCCTTTACATGCCATGCTGTAGATAAAACAAGTTGATCTGACAAGCTAGATGCAAAAAATGCTGGAATACAACACAACATCAATGAATTAATAATTAAGTGAAATTATTAATTTACACATTAATGCAAACTTTCCAGGTTGCCAGGTTGGGCCAATTTAAGCAGACATTTCTTCTACCCAAAGCTGCATTATCTGAAGAGGAGGGCTGAGGGGGAAACAAACACTAGATAACAACTGACATTTATTCAGGATCAACATCAGAGAGTGAAGGTTATCAGCCGAGCCCGGAGGACAGGGAGCTTTTGATGCTTCTGCCGCTGTTGACGAAGAATCAGCTTTGAATCGAAAAACTCCTGATAACCATTTCAACGCAACGGGCAGATTTGTAACAGCAAAGACGGCAGCCCTTTGTAGAGAAAGGTCCAGATCAATCGATTTTCATGCTGTTGCAGATGAGGTCTGGAACAGAAATGGACGCCATTGATTTAGACTCACTGCTCTGACATTAGGAGGGACTTGCGGTTTTGAATTATTCTGAGCGTATTGAGATACGCAGACACTCGCACACAATGTGCTATGCACTGAACTGCACGGGGCAGTACTTATAGATTAAATTGTCAATAACATTCCAAAAATAAATGTAATTATATATATGAGTCAGAATGGTTTATGGAGAGTTAAATGACAGCGGGATAGATTGGATGCTTCTGGACTGTGACCGTATACAGCTCTCAATGATCAAAACAGGAAAGTCCTACATAAACAGACACAGAGAGCTGATTTTACAAGAGCTTAACTGGAAAAGCAACACATTAGATACTAAACTGTTTTTTACTCTGAATTTATATTCTATTCTATTCCATACATAGTATTCTGAACTCACTGTTTTCTCTCTCTCTCTCTCTCTCTCTACTTTCTCACTCTCTCTCTCTCTCTCTCTCTTCTACTTTCTCTCTCTCTCTCTTTCTATCTCTCTCTCTCTCTCTCTCTCTCTCTCTCTTCTCTCTCTCTCTCTCTCTCTCTCTCTCTCTCTCTCTGTCTCTCTCTCTCTCACTGTTCTCTCTCTCTCTCTCTCTCTCTCTCTCTCTCTCTCTCTCTCTCTCTCTCTCTCTCTCTCTCTCTCTCTCTCTCTCTCTCTCTCTCTCTCTCTCTCTCTCTCTCTCTCTCTCTCTCTCTCTCTCTCTCTCTCTCTCTCTCTCTCTCTCACACACACACACACACCAGATGAACAAACAGTGAGTGTTTCTTCCTCAGTGGCATATATAGTGGCATCAGTAAAACACAAAGCCAGTGTGAATTATTAACATGGATCTGTGGATGCTGTGGTCCACACTGCCTCTCTGTCATACAGCAAGCTGTCTGCTTGTCCCTTCTCTGCCCATCATTCCTTTAATGTCAGTAACATGCTGTGCTACATATAGAGGAATACATTAAACACTTAAAGCAACTAAAATGCACAATTACATATACTCATAGGTGCAATGTGGGGTGATTTTACATGTTTAAATGTTTCTTTAGCTTAACTGGTGAAACATGGTGCTGGCAATACCAAGGTCGAGCTTTTAAAGAATTGCCAAATGCATAAATGTAATGTGTATGTTTCAAAACATTATAACAATTACTTTCCTCTGTCATTAGATTCACTGAATCTTTATAGAATTCTGGAGTAAAACATGGTAAATATGGTAAAGACAGGGTCAAATTTGTTATATTGAGCTATAAATTAAATAAACGACAGTATTTAATAAACAAACACACAACAAACAATACGATACTAAACCTGCAGAATACCATACCTAATTCAATTCCATTTGAGGCTGATAATACCACATTATGACCCACATAAGAAGTTCTTTGATCATCTCCTGATGTGTCTTAAACAATCTGGTACAGCTGAGATCTCTTAACGGTCGGCACTGTTCCACATATTCTGTAAGATATGCATGAATTAATAATGAGAATTAGGTTTTAACCATTCATACATCTCTTTTCCTTTTGCCTCAAATTGCACGACTAGCTTGACTGGTTCTTAGCAGCCCATTTCTTTAGTTCTTTCTAGTTAAGCCTTTGAAGACACATGCATTCATTAACAACAGCAGGAAGGGCCATTCGTGTGGTCTACTTTCCCCGCTAGTTAGCGAATGGAAACTTAAGAAAGACACTATTCTGGACTTTAAATGGGAGCCTGCCTCACATTCGCAGGTTTTTTTCCCTAGTTTTGTCTCTAACGCAAAAGCGAGCAGCTCTGTAAGACACAAAAAGATGGTGACAGGCACTTCCCTGTACCTTCAGTTCCCTGAGCTCTCGTTAAAATGGCCCTCTGCAAAGCCACAGGAATTAAAGCAGAAGAACTGACGAGACCAAACAATGAAGGGAGAGAGAGAGAGAGAGAGAGAGAGAGAGAGAGAGAGAGAGAGAGAGAGAGAGAGATGAAAACATGTAAGACACAGAGGTGACATAATGAGGCAGGAGGTGAAGAGAGGTTAACAGAGGGCAAACCGAGCCTAGAAATGAAACAGAAGGCGGTAAGGACATGAACGAAAACAGCAGCAGATTGTATCACATAACAAGATCAAATTCATTAGACCTTTTATTTTATCTAGAAACAATCCCAGAGTGTGCCTGACAATTAACTCGCTTATTATACTCTATTAATTAAAAAGAGATATCTTATAGGGACATCTCATTATGTTTTTTCACCAAACCTTGTTTGCAAGTCATGGTTGGTGCAAATACAGAGATAAAGGACAAAAAGTGAGAGACGAGGCTGGGGATTGCGAGTTAAAGGTTCCACAAGAGCGCACAGATTTATCAAAGTTACAATAGCGCGGTTACGCCCACATTAATGAGTTTGCCAACTTTTCACTGAGAGATACGCATCGCTTTCGACCTCAACTAACAGATGCTCAACAATTACACACACATGGGATTTTATGTAACTTTTTATTCAATCTCATTCGTTCTCTCAAAGAAATGTTTTTGTGATCTTGTCGTTCAGGTGTGGCGTGTGGGTTTGCCTTTCACACATGATTGATGGCTGAATTTGAAGCGCTTATGCCCACCTGAGGACATCGGCTGCTCATAACATCATTCCCCTGAAGTGTAGCGCATCGTCGTTCAGGCGCGTTGCAATTCCACCCGTGTCTGCTGATTCTCAGGGCAAGTCAGGCAAATATTAGTCTGTAATTATGTGTAGAAGGCAATAAGAGACAGCGCTGGCATTGAAATTTAAATCACACGGACACACGCTTTGTGTTTGACTTTCAGCTTTGCAATTTTAAACTTTGAATTGGGCTAATGGGTATTGTGTTTTCTTATTAGAGTAGCGTCCACATCAGCCATTACGTGAGAATAACATTAGCTGAAACCAACTCACGTGCACTGCCGCATAACAGCGACAGACAGACGAGAGACGCCGGACAGCCACAGTATTGTCATTCACCACGTACGCCTGCACAAAAAACACTAATCAAAAAAATGTCAAGTTCAGCCAATGACAGTAAAGTGCGTGTTATGCAAAACGCATGAATAATTGAAAGTTGTACGCATGAAAGCTCAGAGCATCCATTCTGCTGTGAATGCTGAATGAAGCTATATATCAGCCCAGAGAAATAAATTAGAAAATCTTGACAACCAAACAAAAACCAAAATGAAATCAATTTACTTGTTGTGACAGGATTCTTTTCGGTCGTGTTGAGAGAATAGATGCTAAAGTCATAGTCTTATTTTGTTTAACTTATGATGGAGTAGTTTTCTGGATGCTACTGAGGTTTTTGGTCATTGACTAAATTACACATATAATGCTTAATATTCACAGTCAGACATTTATTTTAATCACAAGTCAGTTATATTAGATAGGCAGACATTGGCCTTTAAAGATTCTCACTTTAAAGATTATCACACAAGTTATGATGTGTGTAATTAAAACGTTTTCCGGTAAAATCGTGCTTGCACTGCAAGTGTGAAAAGTTAATTTTAATATTTTAACTCCTGTCATGATCACGTCCTTAAAACGTCCATTGTCAGTGCATAACTGTAAACAACATGATTTGTTTTTGAGTCTGGAAGATTACATGTTTGAATTGAGATAAATGTGTCTTAAAGCCAGCATCATAAAGTGAAGGAATGAACTGAAGTCAAGTGCTGGATGGGTGTAAAGTCAATCTGCGGTCTAAACTCAGATTTATACGCTGTCATGTAAGCAGGTGCGCTCACCACAACAGATTGTGCTAGTGTTCTGCTGTGACCAAATTACATTTACACATTCTGAACTTAATGGTGATAAAGTGTCACCCAGTCATAAAATGTCGAGAATTTCTGGAACGCGCATTTATCCGCATGTCTCACTGCATTTTAAACAAGCTGTAACTCACACATGAAATATGTTTGGAAAATCGACCTGTCCTGCAGTGTAACATGCACATCTGAAACTATTTTAATCAGCTTTTTGTAAAATCTTTTATACACATTATGCATAAAAACAAGCACATTTATACTATAAAAATAAAATCTCCCATTTAAAATGTACTAGAAAGGGCAGAATTTTGTAAAAAAGGTAGTGCATCCAATCTTTTAAACGTCTAGAAGTTGCTATGCGTCACCCACAGCAAAATAGTGTCATATTTTTAGATGCATTCATAAAATAACATCTTTGAAAGCAACCGTGAGACAGATCGTATGCTTTTTCTCACCATGTGTATCTGAACAGCAGTTCAACACCATCAAGTATGACATCAGCCCCTAAAAACACAAAGAAAACAGCTTGAGACCAATTGTTTACGCGTGTGTATGTGTATAAGCATGCACTTTAAAATTCAACAATGTTATTTTTAATGTCATCCTGCTTTGCATCAGAATCACATTTCGCTTGATTTTTTGCCCTCCATCACCACACGCTGGTTTCCTTTGAAGCCGACAACAAAGCGATCTGTTCAGAGCAGCAGTGAAAGAGGATCTTAAAGAGCCTGTCATTAACAACGCTTGATAATTGACGCATAAACCGCTGTCATGACGTCGTGGAGTATGTGACATGTGTCGCGTATCACTGCAGTTAAAGCAGAAGAGCTTCTGTTGCTCTGATGGGTGAAATCTCCCAGCTTTAACATACCCACTTCTCTGTAAGGGACCTGTCAAATATAAATAGTTGTGTTCTTAACCATTATGTTTCATTGGCAGTTAATGCTGATGTGTGTTGATCTCAGCTGACAATATTTCAAGGTTTCCACGAGATGAAAATCACCATGAGCATTTACCCAGAATGCACTGGGGCTCATCTATGTTGTTAAATCACAACATGGATTTTTGATGATACCGGTTTGATGTGCCGCTTTGCACTATATGTAATGTTTGGAGATTATAGATGATCACCTCACAGGATACAGTAAATAGATTCATTTGTAACTGTAAAACTATATGTGTAATTTCTGTGTTAGTCATGAAGTATGTTATGTGTTTTGCTGTTTCAACAGCGTGATTTCGCGTGGCGTGCTGAATGAACAGCAGCGGCGTGCACACCAGCGGGAGGAAGCCACATGTTTATAAACACATGCTGTGATCTTTGGATGATGGGTATTCACCAATGCACTTTGTGTCCCATCTCTCTCTCTCTCACTGCTGTGCACATTCAGAGAATTATAGCTCCACCAATCTCGCACTTTTTGCACTTTTCTTAATTTGCATAGTTTCAAAGCAGCTGAAAAGGAACATATTGTTAAAAACAGGCAACACAGTAAGTATATCAAGATCTGCAAGTTGTTATTTTTAGTGGAACACAAATGTTGACATTTGAAAGAATCTTCATGTAAAAATGTTTGTGTCTCAAACAAATAACATAGACAAATAAATTTCAACTAACTACAGTGTTCCTGTCTTAGTTTAACTTCAGTAGAGATGAATTTGTTTACACTATACTAATTCACTGTTTCTAAATTAGTTTGATAAATATCTGGAGAACGGTTTTACAAATGAAAAAAAACTACAGCAAGGCAACAGGTATTAAAAAAGGCCAATTTCATTTTAATTCTTGTTGCATTCTTTTAACATGTCCCATTTTTCTCCTATACGTCCTCTCTCTCTCCTCACAGCTCATGGAATACATCCGTGTATGTCTAATAATAGTGCAAATGTTGCACAGAGACATATGTAATCACACTGTCAGAGAAAATGATGCTTCAAGAGGAAAACACAGAGAGACAGAAAGAGAAGCATTAGCATCAGCAGTCGCCGTGGTAACAGGTAACACAGGGCTCATTCCCTCTTACTCCATCCATCTTCAACACACACGCACACACAGTGGGCTCGTTCTTGGTGTGTGTAGGAGAGAGCTCTCTAATGGCAATGATGATGTGTGTGAGGGTGTGTATGATTCACACACTCAGGTGCTGTTGAGACTGGAGACGGGGCTCTCAGGAGCCACCAGATTAAAGCATGCACCATCACACAACACACATTTAAGAGACAAGCACAGAACACAGAGTCCATTTTCACACACCACGTATTACACTTCAAAGTTGCACAACAAGAAAACTACAAGCTGATGGTTGTTTCTCAAGGACACTAGAGCACTGTTCTTCAAGACAGTATTTTCTGATACAGATGAAAGTGTGAGTGCACAAAGATCAAACGTGCTGCAGCAATCCCCAGCATAATTCAGTAGTAAACACATTGCTCAGAGGCTGAATCAGTGATGTCTGTAATACCTGGAGAAAGCTGTCCATTAGCACGCTCGTTCATCTTGTAAGACTGGTGCCAAGATGTCCAAACCAACAGGACATCACATCCTGGGGAACAAAGGACTCTTTCCAACATATTGAGTTCCCCACAGAGTTTGCATCCCCATCTCAAATAGCACACCTCAAAGGATGCTGATTGCTTGAACTCACACCTTCACATCTGTCTCTTTCTCCCCCCTCTCTTCATCTACTTCCCCTTAGCTCAGAGATCCCCAAAACTCATCAATGAACTGTATTTAAGATATACCACATTCTGTGTGATCAAAGTATCTAAATATTCATGTCTCATATCATTTGAAATGTCTCAGTCACGACTTACACAATGAAATCCTATCCCCACAACAGTAGAGCAGATCATAACAAAGGTTTAAGGAGTTTGGAGATATTCTGCTCACTGTTGTGGGTGTGTCCTTCCTGGGCTCTTTCATGGAAATGGCCATTTGGGCCTGATCAGGTTCAGAGTCTTTTCTATGTAAATTACATCTCCATTTGGAGGAAGTATACTTTGATTTGGGTATTTAAGGGAAGCAAGCAAAGGTTCTGGGAGTCTGTAAACGGATCTCCCACTTTACAATCACTGTGTGTAGTTCTTATAGTTGGAGTCTGTAAACGGATCTCCCGCACAATCACTGTGTGTAGTTCTTATAGTTGGAGTCTGTAAACGGATCTCCCGCACAATCACTGTGTGTAGTTCTTATAGTTGGAGTCTGTAAACGGATCTCCCGCTCAATCGCTGTGCGTAGTTTTGATTGTCAGGTAAACATTTCTAAATTCTCTCATTTCTGCATTATTGACTGTTTCACATGAATTGATCACTTTACTAAATTGTTTGAATTAGATATTGAATCATTGTTGTCGTTTACCTGTTTTAATAAATTGTTATGTTTGTATCTATTCTAAATACTCTGAATTATTGGCTTAGTAGACTATGATGCATCCGTGTTACCGCAATACTACGACCAGGGTTAAGTATATTGGAAATAATTAAGTTGTTATGCAGTCGGATTTTGTGTATCCTCTGTTTAGTCAGAGAAGAGTTTTGTGTATCCTCTGTTTAGTCAGAGAAGAGTTTTGTGTATCCTCTGTTTAGTCAGAGAAGAGTTTTGTGTATCCTCTGTTTAGTCAGAGAAGAGTTTTGTGTATCCTCTGTTTAGTCAGAGAAGAGTTCGATTGTATGGGGCTTTAGCCATAACCTCTGATTATCTAAATTACTTAACTTTAACTAAGTTGTTATGCAATTGCATTATATAGGTGATTGTATGGGGCTACATGGGTACCTTTTAACAATAGTAAGCGGGAGCTACATTGTTAAATTGCTTTTAGCCATAACCTCTGGTTATATGGTCGAGTTTGTGATCGTGGGCCCTTTTAGCCGGTGCGAGGACCCTGTGGAACCGACATTGAGAACCTTGGTGTACAAGTCCAATAATAATAGTGAGTTGAATAGAATGATAAAACATTTATCTAAATTTAAGAATCTTAACTTAACCTTTACAAGGTTTTATCTTTTGGAGTCAGATAAAATTGAGGAATAAAAAGTAAAAGAATAAGCGCAGGAAAAGACCGAAGCCGCTGAAACTCTTCATATTACCACTGGACTCCTACGTTGGGCCAGTGGGTGGTTTTTGGGTGACTTTTCCCATCCAGCCTTACAATCTCAATGGCAGACGCTTATCTGGTGCATGTAAAGTTCCTGCTGCCATCTTTTGTTCATGGGTGCAGGACACATTTACCAAGCTGCAGGACATCATCACTGCTGATGGCTGGATGACTTTCTTCTGCAGAACACAAAAGAAGATATTTTAAATGACGTTGGTAACCAAACAACACTGACCGTCAATGACTTTCAAAGTATGAACACAAAACCACTGAGACATTTCTAAAAAAACATCTTATTTTGAGTTACACATATACAGGTTCTGGATTCATTTTCAGGTTAACTATCCTTTTAAACCCTAAATGAAAGCATGCCTCAAACCTTTCTCTTTTCTATTGGTAAGTAAAGTGGCTGGCAGTCAGCAGTTTTTAGGCCTCTTAAAATACCTCTCAACGGATTGACATGTTCATTTTCCAAAAATGCACCGTAATCCCCAGCGAGCACCAGCTGCTCATTATGCTGTATATTCAGTCATCAATAATGGAGGTCAAGTGTCCCAACTAGCATATTTTATAATGGCACTTTACATTTTAACAGCTACAATAAATGCATAATAAACAAAACAAATGATACCAGAAGTGTATCGATCAAAGCAGGTTATACTGTGATATATTATCGTTGATAAATACCAGCTCCGCTGTAATTCTCAAACTCACAGTCGCGTGTAATTGAGTCATCTGTGTCCTGATGTTAAACTGCATCAAGGCCCTTGTTTTGCATTCAGAATGTTTTATTTATTTCTTTGTATGGGATTGTATAGAGACAACACCATAATCATATCTAAAAGAAATATACTGCACAGAGATATTACAGCTTAAGATAATAAATCTCACATCCTCAAAACAGACATACGGGTTCACTTCATATGGAACTAGGGAGTTCAAATAAGACACATTCACTTGATATTCGATCTAAGAAAAAAAAGGACTTGTTGAAATTTACACCGCCTCGAACGTTGCCTTTCATTGTGTTTAGCTGTTTCGTCTGCTGCTTTCCTATAAATAAAAATGTTATTTAGGAAGAAAGACGCTTTGCCTCTTACAGAGACTTCCTTTTCGCTCTCTCTTCTCGTGTGCCACTGTGACAAGTGAGTGATACGGTTATCTGAACAAACCCCAGCAGCGTCGTGTCAGAACAGACTCGGCACGCAGCACACGAAAACGAAAGGGAGGCTGATGAGGAGCAGGCGAGAAAAGAAAGAGAGAGAGGAGCGCATTACAGTTTTGACATAAAACCTTAAGAAGTTTAGAGCCAAAGACTGGGGCAATTATTTTTATCATATGTGACTGCACGTCTGGGAAACGAGCAGAAATTATGTAAATAAAATGCAGATTAAAAATAACAATCAGACATGATAAGTGCATGAATTATTGCCCCGTATGCTAATGGATTCTGTTTTCAAAACCCTGTACGTTTTCTGCTTGTATTTATCTACAGAGATGTTTGTTTAATTGCTCTAGCCGCTAGCTAGAGTTAGCAGGCACATAAATAAACACACACAGAAACTAATGGAAACGTCATATTAGCTGAATAATTACTTCATAAACAAAACAGCCCCGTTTCAGTGAAAGGATCATTGAACCACCACTGGCCTAAATTTCACTCGACTCTTGTATTAACTCCAAACTAATATAAACTCTCTTTACAGGATTAAAACTGA
Source organism: Beaufortia kweichowensis (assembly GCA_019155185.1). Classification (NCBI taxonomy): domain Eukaryota; kingdom Metazoa; phylum Chordata; class Actinopteri; order Cypriniformes; family Gastromyzontidae; genus Beaufortia; species Beaufortia kweichowensis. The sequence continues at coordinate 1,478,153 of CM032813.1, read as the reverse complement.
TAGATCTTTGCCTCGCTGCTGTAACCGGTCTCTTCAAGAGCACTGAGCAGAAGACAATCCTGGCAAAGACAGATCCTTACATCAATAGGTCAAGAAACACTGCAATATAAATATACCATTATGGCACATCAGATCTGATTCTAACAGATTAATCTGACAGATAAGGACGCTGCTAATATTTCCCCCCCTCCAGAAGAATACTCTGTTGGTAACTTAAGATTTTAAAAGCTTGTGAAGTCAACACGCACGCACACACATCGATGAACGCACACGGGTCGGGCGCTCGGGTAGGACTAATCCGCATCAACGTGGCCTATCCGTACGACCTCGGCTGATGAAGATGAGCACGACTTACAGTGGATCTTTCATGTAATTGATGGACACTGCAACCCTCAGGCCTATAAAAACACACAGTGCTCAGAGGTTTGGAAAACACACAGACAAACCATAAAGAAGTCCGCGAAGTGGACATGCTTCAGCCCAGACCTCTTATTTTTTTAATGACTGAGCTCTCGCGCCCATTTCTGACATTTTCTTTCCCATTTTCTGCCCATCGCTGCGCAACATGCATTCACATAAATGAGAGCGAGATGACACTCAGGATTGGACTTTTGAGTGTGATTCACTACAGTTTTGTAGTTGTTAAGAGAGCGGTCAGTTTTGTTCGGTTTTGACTCCCTAAAAGAGAAATGATTGAGAGAAAAGCTGATAAGTGGCGTGGGAGGCGTTTGACAAACAGAGCACTTATGACCTCAACATCCACCTAAAAGACAAAGACAATGAATCAGTCAATGAGCTGTTGACCCTGACGCTTCCTCTTGTGTTTAAGAGTCGACACACATTGATATTGTAGAGAATAATGAGGGTCTTTGTTCCCAGTTCAACAGCTGATCTATACACACATGTAAGACTTTACCGTGACCATCCCGCTAAAGGTTCTTTGTTAAAAAAGCCTCAGCTAGAAGTCCTTTGAGAGAGAGATATAAGGGACGACGCTGCGCTTTTCCCATTTCGCCATGACTCACTCTCTAAAAAGAGCAAAGAGACTGTAATCGAGACTGTCAGATCATCCGTCCCAGAAAAATATAATTCAGAGAGTTTTATTAAAGAGTTTTGTTTCGTCTTACTTTAACTTTGTGTTGCCCTTTGCTTTTTTATATACACTGTAAATACTAAAGGGACTAAAAAGGAGAGATGAAAATAACAAAACACAGAGGAGAAAGAGGAGAGATGAAGACAAATAAAGAATGTGGTGTTAGAAATCCAGTGAGAGAGTGAAAGAAACACAAAACGCAGCAGAGATTATGACTGATCCTGCAGTCCGGATGTGATGGTCAGAACACACAACACAGAGTTAATACGTGAATGATTTATCAATAATTAATCACTGCAAGTCTGACTGCTGTTAGAGACACTTAAAAATATTTATCTGGTAACTATAAGCACCTCTGGTTTTATAGTGTCCATTAATAAACATTTGTAATGAATGTAAAGCTGCTTCGCAACAATGAAAATTGTGAAAAGCACTATATAAATAAAAGTGAGTTGAATGAACAAACAAATAAACAAACCACAAAATTAGACATGTCTATAAATGGAAGAATTTGGCTTTAAATGTCATGAAAATGACAATGATGTCATAATGCCAAAAATCTAAATGGTCCTAAAGTAGGTTTCATTGTGGAAAATATACATTTTCTTTTTTTTCTCTTGTGCTTTCGTGACATTAGCCAAACTAACTTGGTCAAAACTTTGTTTACCATGGTAAATACTTTAGCACCATCACTATCACACTCTCTCTCTCTCTCTCTCTCTCTCTCTCTCTCATCAAGCACCACACACATAACATTAGTCAGAGTTTGTTTAGGATGGACAGGCACATTCTATTATGAAACAAATTTGTTTTCAGACTTTAGGGGACAATGCTCAAATTAAAATTCCCAGCGTATTACTGACAAATGCATTGCAGATAATAACAAACTTCATTGTGGGGCGTTCAGGGCGAAGAAAAGTCAAAGAGAAAGAACGAGCCTGTCGCTGTGAAAAAGCTGTTAAATCAAAATATGTCAAGCTGTATGAAGTCTCATTTAGTTCACTCCTGACCTCTGTTCTTCTTTTTCCCCCGAATAATACTGCATTGAGAAAGTAGGTACGTGTAATTTGACCTCTCCTTTCGAGCATCTTACAGTCTTACAGTCCTCTATCTTAAAGAAAACTTTCCTTGATCTGAGAACTACTTTGTGAGCTGTCAAACCCTATTGGTCATCCGATTTATTGTCTTTTCTCAGACTGCATACTTATATCATTAAGTATTTTCTGTCGAGCAATAGGGCAGACAGCTTTGATTTGTATGTGTGTTTTCATAAAAATGAGCTCGGCCACTTGAATCTTATTCTGTTAATGTGTCCGTTTAGACGTCAACAGAATCTGTCAGGTTTGCAGGCCTGTCTATCAGAGAGTTTACATGGAAAAACAACAACAGAGCTGTTTAAATGGTTGATTAACCTTGTATCAGGACTTCTCACTCACTCTCTCTCTCTCACTTTATGAGTATGACAGCATACAGATGAGCCGGACGATGGTAACCAGTGCCAGCTGAACTCATCTCATCTCATCGAGAGTGCTGGAACAAAGGTAGGCAGAATAAATAAATTAATAAATCAACATGCAATCGGGGAATTGCCTGAGAGGCGGGGGGAGAGAGACAGACAGAGATAGAGAGAGAAAGAGAGAGAGACAGACAAAGAGAGAGAGAGAGAGAGAGAGAGAGAGAGAGAGAGAGAGAGAGAGAGAGAGAGAGAGAGAGAGAGAGAGAGAGAGAGAGAGACAGAGAGAGAGAGAGAGAGAGAGAGAGAGAGAGAGAGAGAGAGAGAGAGAGAGAGAGAGAGAGAGAGAGAGAGAGAGAGAGAGAGAGAGAGAGAGAGAGAGAGAGAGAGAGAGAGAGAGAGAGAGAGAGAGAGAGAGAGAGAGAGAGAGAGAGAGAGAGAGAGAGAGAGAGAGAGAGAGAGAGAGAGGAGAGAGAGAGACAGAGATAGAGAGAGAGATAGAGAGAGAAAGAGAGAGAGAGAGAGAGAGAGAGAGAGAGAGAGAGAGAGAGAGAGAGAGAGAGAGAGAGAGAGCCAGAGAGAGAGAGAGAGAGAGAGAGAGAGAGAGAGAGAGCCAGAGAGAGAGAGAGAGCGAGAGAGAGAGAGAGAGAGAGAGAGAGAGAGAGAGAGAGAGAAATAATTCACAGAACAACATCGCATGACATAATGCAGCTCCACTCTGGATGGACATATCCTGTTTATGATGAAAATGTCAATCACTCAACTAGTGGATGTCATAAAAATTCATATCAGTCATTTCTGCACCACCAAACAGCATAAGCAATGAATTACCTTGATGATAAATCTTCTCAGAGTTGTGGCAATGTGACCACTTGTCTATATTACCTGCAACACAAAAATCTTGGTATTCAGTGTATTTATTATTTTTTGATCTCACACAATTCATAACACTGGGACACTTTAAAAAGAACAGATATGTATTTTTGAGGTATTTTGTGTATTTTACATGTCGGCCAATTCCTATTCGTATTTTGTAAAATCACATTTGCGCTTTTCAGTATGATCTAATTTTGTCCCAGTGACATTAAATACAGGGCTGGTGCTTACTTTTTTCTTATAATTGTACAGTTTTGTTCCTGTGAGAAATTCACACAAAATCAGCACTTCATAAAATAGTTACTTTGACCTGCTTTGCTCAAGCACAACAAGTTTAACTCGAGATGTCACTTGGTGTGACCGGCGAAAATCACAACAGACAAAGAAACGTTACCATGTACACTTATAAATCGCTTTTGCAACAGTTGTGAATGTATTTAACTTTAGGAGAAAGTATTTTAACACAAAGAATCCTGTACCCCTAACCTTTAAAACAGTCGATGTTGTCTTCTCTGTTATTTTTAGATGACACCCTCGCCTGAAAGAAATGTCATATCACCTCTGGTCCACTGATATTTGTTTGAGTGCCCTCACCTGCTTCACCTTCCCCTTCACAAAATCTCCCATAATTCACTTCAAGCAAGACTATAAACCTCTGCACTGTAAACATCCACCTCTGTATTCATTTCTCTCATTGTAACCCTGTTTCCTCACATCCGTCAGTTTGTCATACACTATTCATGTAAGAGTCACTATTACCAGTAAATGCTTTTTCAAATCTCTGTCACATTTGTATTCCTGCTATCTCAGGCCCACTTTAAAGGATTGGATGCGAGCATGCGATGCGCCATACAATGAGAGAGAGAGAATTGGTATGTATGGAGGGTCATGATTATAGTCTCACTTCCTCCAAAACATCTCAAGATTGCTTCTGCTCGTAACCTCTTCTGCTGATTGGATCGTAGCTTAGACGTGTGTGAGTATATATACGCTGTGTGATGGTAATGATGAAAGGAACGGATCAACAGAGTCTGTCATCATATTGTTACATTCACATGGTTAGAAAAACAAAAATGGTATATTTTTCTTTCTTTAACTACAGGCATCTTTAAGATTTTTAACTTTTTATATGAAATATTTTTTATGTTTAGGTGTTACTAATTTCCCCTTGTTCCCAAGCAAGAATTACAGTCTGAAAAACAATAAACCCATACGTACAACACATAAGGGATTGTTCAGTATCACTTTTTAATGTTGTTATTATTACATATAATAAGGGTAATCAAATGAAATGTGGTCTTTTGAGATAAAGTAACACATGTAATTAAAGTAAAAGTGCAAAAGCAAACAACGAAATTAATGTTGCCGTTAAATCTGTAAAATATGATTAATTATAAAGCTATGAAAGTACAATTAATCATCAGACAGCAATTTTCTCCAAATGTTTTCTGGCTTTAGGGCTCAATGGACAATATAAGCAATATCCGAAATAAGCAAAAAAACAATTTCCCATTTTTTTAAATGTTCTGTCGAGCGATTATTTTCCAGATGATATGTCTCTCTCTGCTCATACCACCGTATAATGACACTTTATTCCCACTCTGAGTTTAAATGCATCCCAGTGGATAGCTGTTTGTACAGCAATATTTGGTTAATAACTGCTGGAAGCATTTATGCGTTTGAAAGATTGCTTAGATGTAACCACATAATTGCACTTTCAGGCTTGAACAAATTCTTCTTAATTCTTTAAATGTGCAGCTCAAATTTAACCCCTGGATTGAAGTGGAAATAAAAGGCTTAGAGATAAAAGCATAGCAAGATTAGCAAAGTTTGCATACTTCTAGTGTGTATAATGCACACGCATGCTATACTAATACGGTACATACCTTTAGGTGTGAAGGAAGCTGATCGTCCATAGCAACATGCATCCCCGTCAAAGAACCTTAAAGACAGAAAATTACAGACAATATTAAGCTCAAAAAGCATGCATGGATGCACACATGAAAAACTGTAAAACAATAAACAGTGCACATTTTGATTCATGTTATTATTTTCCTGTTTCGATGTTTTTGGCTAACTAACAAAACCATTTTAACAAAACTCCACAGGAATCCATGTTACGTGAAGGTTAGCATATAATTAGATACTGAATTAGTGTTAAACACACACAGTAACAATGTAAGCCATTCAGTTAAGACTGCTTTGTTCAAACTAACATGAACGTAAGAAGAGAAACACGGTAAGATATGAATTATGGATCAGAACTGCTGTAAAGCACTCCAGAGAGAAACAAACCCAACAGGATGTACAAACTGATAACTGACACGCATACAAATATGCAGTACACACACACACACACACACGCACACACACACACACACACACACGCGCACACGCGCACACGCACACACACACACACACACACACACACCTACAAACAAACAACTCATTTTTCTCTGACAACAAAACTACACACAGCTACTGATGCAATTACACAAATACCCCCACACACATACTGTACACAAACATTTTATTATCCAAATGATGTCCTAAAAAAACTTTTGCTTGAATTTGTCAGGTTTTGCTCACTTTTGGGCACAACATTTTGGCCACAAAAAATGTCCCCACTGGGTCACAAATTGCTGGTATTACTATCTGTGTGGGGACATTTGATCCCCAAATTGTAGGGTTTACATTTTTTTTAAAAAGTTTTTAAAGTTTTTTTACAGTGTTTTAACAAAATGAAGACACCCCAAAGGGGAGGTTTTGCTCAGATTTGTCAAGTTTTGGGTACAACATGTCCCTAAAATATAGTTAAATAGACACACACACAATAAATTACAAACATTGACAAAAGCAGTTCTGACTGTATATTAAATAAACTTTCATTCTGTCTGTAAATAAAACATGCGTGTTCACATTATATTTATGATCAATTTCTTACTGTAATATGAAAGGTCCAAAAGATCTTACAAATCTTAATCAGCAAAAATCCCTTTGCTAACACAACACACAACACAACACTTGAGTAAGAGCTGATCTGAACAACAACCAGCAAACACACTTATTTTCTAGCACAATACATTATTCTGAAGGTTTAACGAAGCAAATAATCAGCCATGTTCCTCCTCAAGTTCACTTCAGTCTAGAAAAAGGTTTGCATATTAAATGTGCCATTTGACACATGAGGTTTAAAGTTGATCTTTCCTGCAAAACTTAATCGTGGCCTAACTTACGAGACCCACACACACAGTTGAACTTTGCTGTTTTTTATTCGGCGTGTCAATAAGTGCCGAGCCGCGTTTAATAAGCTGATTACTTCTCTCGTCTCTGCAAGACCTGGAGGGAAAAGCAATCAAAGGGAATCAAATATGGTTGCACATAGACTGAATTTTAACCCATACTCAATTTCTGTGACCTAATTAAAATCAAACAAGTGCTAACTAGAATTATATATAATAGTTCAGAGCATTACTGAGACGGCAGATTTGTCTAATGTCCTGCTGTTTCCTTCACGTCTGCTAATATTGTGGCATGTAGTGTGGGGTCATTCAGGTCCCACCCCTGCTAAACCTCATTTTACAGTATATTACAGATGAGATGTGTGTGTTACTGTAAGTTCTCCGGGGGTTATGGACAACAGATGAGCAGAAGATCCCTCAGGAACGGTGTTTACCGTACGGGCCGCAGGGAGAATCCCGCCTCAGGCACATACGTCGACCTTGGAGATGTTTTTCTAACAAACATAAAAACACACAAGAGTTTGTTATTCCACAGAGATGATAATGTAACAAGATGCAACGATTACTGGTGTGATATTTGGAAGAACGTGCATTAAAAACCCCAGACAGTGATTATGATTCTACACATGAAATCACAAAACATCTTATCTAAAGCAATTACTGAACCTGGCATGTATTTATTGCTCATTTAAAAAGAGCTTTTATTGGTGATGGATTTGAAATGACCTTCAATCATTTTAAAAACATTGCCTGCAATTTTTACAAAACCCCTTTAAGTGTTTGAGAATTTAAGAGGTTCACATATTTTTGACATTTCTTGCATTTATTTTTCTTGTTTTCTGTCATTGGAAAAGTAAAGGACAGTTTTGCTTTCTGCAATGAAGATGTTTAAGTTACACATTGAAACCCTGTACATGTTTTATTCTATAACAGGTCTCAGAACAGCCTCCATGCTCAAAATTTAAATCTAGCCATTACAAAACGTAATATTACAGGTGTCGTCTCAAATGACAAATGACAATTTTAAAGAAGCCATGGAAAATAATTGACAAAATCATTTGACTTGCCACAGAAACTCAGACACTTATGCAACCAATAGATTTCTATTGTAAATATATTTCTATTTGCATTTGTATATTTGTGTCTTTTAACAAATTAAGGTACGACTTACACTTACTATTGTGTTGGTAATTAACAACATGTCAGCATTTAATCTGGAATATTAATTTAATAGCCAGTAATACACACTGCAGTTCTCTGGAGTATCAGTCTCCAAAACTCCCATGAAGCCACAAGTCACAGTATTATTATCTAATCAAAACCCCTGTGTGTGTTTGCCTTAATTAATTAATTAACAATGCCTGGTTATACACTGTGGAACACACACCAAACACTGAATGATTACACAAATGTACACTGAACACACACACACACAATGTTTTATGCTTACAATCTAACAAAATACATTTATTTTGTTGGCTTGTAAGCAAAGAAACATTGTGTATAATGCAATGATTGAAATGCATTTTTATGTGCACAGTGATTGGTTTACATTTGTTTGGGGGGCGGGACTTCTGTTCCTAAAACCATGAGGCAACTGGCTCCATCTTATAATCTTCTATCGTTTACATTGTATAGTCTAATGAACCAAAATCAATATCACAAGTATTTCAACATCATTTTCTTGACTCATTTATTTGAACTGACATAAGTATAATTTTAAAAACTGATTAAAAATGCTCTCCTGCAGGAATGATAACTGTTCTTGGCTGTAATAAATCAAAAAAATATATCAATATTTTTCAGATTTATTACATTTCTGGACTAAAAGAGCAAATGGATTTTATATTGTGAACTCTTGTGATGGAGAATTGAGCAGTGCGAGTCCATCTGGATTTACGTCTGACATACAGTTTCATAATAAATATATGATGTGCTGCTTTGAATGTACATTTTTACTTTTGCTAGAGTATTTATTTCATGAAACAGTGCTTGGAGATCAGTGCTAAACCCTTTGACATTTGTAATGATATATAGTGTGTGATGTGCAATACTGTACTCAGACAATAAAATACATGATAAATGTAGAAGTTGGAACAAAAACACTATCGTAAATTGGTCGGCCCCAACAGGTTAATAATATGTTGCTGCCTGTAATAAATTGTTTATCATTCCGCACGTCATACTGATTTACATATTGTAACATTCCTTGTAAAAACAATCTGCTGTTTGTACATTTTAGGAAAGAAAAAGAGGAGGGGAGAAGGAGTTAGACTCAGTTAGACTCTGTTTGAAAATGGATTAACATGAACATCTCTGTACTTCAGTGCAGCTGTGTTCACAAGCCGTCTCTTTACACCACTGCCAACAGCCACAGTGTGACGCTGACCATTGGACTCATTTGTAGGATTATCTGTAGTGGACAGACATACAAACGCACACACATTCTCGCTCTCTCTCTCTGTGTCTCTCTATCTGTGTCTCTCTCTGTGTCGCTCTCTCTGTGTCGCTCTCTCTGTCTCTCTCTCTCTCCCTCTCCTCTCTCTCTCTCTCTCTCTCTCTCTCTCTCTCTCTCTCTCTCTCTCTCTCTCTCTCTCTCTCTCTCTCTCTCTCTCTCTCTCTCTCTCTCTCTCTCTCTCTCTCTCTCTCTCTGTCTCTCTCTCTCTCTGTGTCCCTCTCTCTCTGTCTCTCTCTCTCTGTGTGTCCTCTCTCTCTGTCTCTCTCTCTCTCTCTCTCTCTCTCTCTCTCTCTCTCTCTCTCTCTCTCTCTCTCTCTCTCTCTCTCTCTCTTGATTAGATAAGCGTGTTACTTTTTAATGCATAGTGATGTGTAGAGAGGGTGGGAAGTGTAAAGGAGGTTTCTAGGGCAACAATGGTTAGCATTTATCGTCTTTATCAGGAAATTGAGAATCTCAAAGCGTTTGTGTTTGTGCGCGTGTGTGTTCTGAATTTAAACCAACACTGGAGACACAGCGACGGTGAGAGATGCACTGAACGGTTAGAGAGAGATGGAAACAAAGAGCTTTATAAAAAAATAAAAGGACGGATGATATACTGTGCTCAGGGACATCGTGCTGTAAACATGGAGATCACAACTACATTTGATCCTCTCTCTGACGGATGCAGACCAGTAGGTGTCAACCTGATTTCCTCACGGTGATGTCATTAAAAAATAAAAAATAATGTGCGGTGATAAAAGTCCTATCATTTTTTACTCACCTTCATGTCTTCAAATCATGTGGCTTTTCTTCTTCCATGCAATACAAGAGCTGGAATACATGAAAAAGAGGAAAGAAGAGATCATATTATGGTCTTTGTGTGTTTAAAAGTTGCTTAAAGCTTAAATATATTCTGTAAGTTTTAAATGATGACAAAAAATCTCATCATTTATTCACCCTCATGACATTTCGAAACCTGTGTGACTTACTTTCTTCTGCAGAACACAAAAGAAGATGTTTTAAGAAATAAGGAGAAATATAGTTTTTTGGTCATACAATAAAAGCCAAAGAGGGTCAATGTTGTTTGGTTTCCAACATTCTCCAAAATATCTTATTTTGCGTTGTGCAGAAGAAAGAAAGTCATATAGGTTTGACATATCATATAAGGATGAATAAATGATGCATGATGAAAAATGGCAAAAGCAAAATAAATTCAATTTAGTATCTGTATCTTTTTTTGGCTTTGAAAATACAATAAGAGATCTCACACATCTAAACAAACCAATGATGATGATGAAAGAAACAGGTGGAGGAGGAATGGATCTCTTAGCTCCTCACATCTGAACATCGTGCAGTTGTTGGAGGTTTCAGCAACACTGCAGACAGAAAAGAAAAAGCTTTAACACGCATCTAATAAATCCTCTCTCTTCTCCGTCTCTGAAGCTCTGTGTCATTTTCCACATTGCTTTAAAGAAACATCAAGTGCGAATGAGATAAGACGGCACACATTTATGAATATATTTGCATTCGGTCTTTAATTAGGACGTCTGTGATTGTAGCGGCTAACCTATTTCACAGTCACAATTTCAGAAGTTCAATCAATTTAAACAAGCTTGAGAGTTTTCATGAGAGACGAGGACACGTGGATCAGATACTCTGTCATTTCAGAGGCTGTTCTGTGTGCCATTGTTCTGTATCGGCGTGCGGGTGAAAATGAGGCGAGTCAACAGACTAAACACTCATTGCACGGTCCAATAAAGTCATGGCACCAAGACGTATGAGCGAAGGAGACGCAGCTGACCGGCCCATCTGTGAATCCAGAAAATATTTCAAAAGACACCCGTGTGCCTTGAATATTTAAAAGATGTTCATGTTCCTGCATGTCTGAAGAGACGCTTGTGTGTCCTGCATTTTAAAAAGGTTCACATGCACAATTAAAAGTTGTTCCTAAACACAGACTACCTAAGATGACTTAAAATAGCAAGTAGAAAATAGTAGAAAATAGGTTTGTGCATCTTATAAACCTGTTCCTAAGTTTACATTGGGGAAAAAGATCAAGGCCATTAAAAGACGTACAGGATATCTAAAATTATCATTTCCTCAAAGGAAGACAGGAAGTCAGAGAGGACAAATAAAACACCAAAAGCAGACAACCGGAAATGTACACGGTCAAATGTAAAGTCCCAACTTGTGTCCAAACAGCAAACAAGGTCATTTTTAACAAGAAACGATGGTAAAAAATAAATTCAGCTATTTTTACACCAGACGTAAGAAATGCCCTCAGCTGGACCCCTAGTGGAAACTGGAAAGGAAAGCCCACTTTGGTAAAATCCTTGAGGAAGAAGTTGGGTTGTACTGTATGAAATACACTTGCATAATTCATGATGTTATCGATCCAGGACAATTCGCTTTGAAGAGTGTAGCTCACCAAATGCAACTTCCCAGTTCATTTCAGATCCGACATGGTCTCAAAATAACCTATTGATTTTTGATGGGGGATAACGGTTACGGCCAACTGAACCCCTTTCAGCCGCGTCTCTGGACTTGAAAGCTAAAAGTTAGAAATACAGAGGACGTCCAAAAACACTCGTCAGAGAGACAGACAGCCCGGGGTAAACTTATAATGTGCTCATATTGCATTCAACATTAATCTGTTATTTCTTTTAAACTCGCTGTTGGATGTTTCTGAGAATGAGCTGCTCAGGAACCTTGACCCAAACTGAAGGGTAAGACGATTATTGCACACCAAAATCACTAGATCACAAAGTTTAGGATGTTTTCAAGATGTTCTCACTAACCCTAAGCTAATATGTCAAATGGTTCATCCAACAATGACAATTTTGAGCATGAATGATCACTTTTACAAACTATTAAATCACATTTGCTAATCAGATCAAATTGTTTATTGAAGAAAACAGACAAAAACAACTATAGAGTCAATAAAGATAAAACAACGTCCCACAAGAAAAAGTAGAGAGTACTGTAAAGAAGAATGTGCTAATTTTTACCTAAAATGTCTTCTTGCTCATCTGACACTCTTCAGCTTTAAAGACATTAAAGACCTCTGAACACTCTTTATTATTAGGATAAAAACAAACGTCTTTCTTTTCCACAAGAGTATGTTCTCCTTAGCACATCTGTCGTCCTTCACCAAAGCCACTTGAATATAAAGTGCTTCTAGGAAATGCAACTCAACAGAAACTCTTTCACAGTAATCTCTCCTGGGTCTGAATATGCTTTCACACTTTTCTGACCTTTCGAACACGACCAGGAGCGATTCTCATCAGATGTGAAGAGGCCAATAATTCACAGCAACATAAAAATGCATTTCAAATATGTCAAAAGCAAAAAAAGCAACTTCTCCATTAGCGTTTGCCTGCTCATTTCTGCTCTTCCATTGTCACTTCCCCGTAAGTCCCTTTTCCTTTCTTTTCTCTCAAGACACCGCTTGAAAAGCTGTACTCTCCTCATCTGCCACACCGAATCCATTGTCTCACATTGAAAACAATAAAGAGTTAAATTAGAGAAGTTCTCTCCGCTAAGCCTTTGCTCTACACTGATGGAGAAGAGAGGAGGTCGGAGGTATCGATTACTATTTAGCCGTGTAGGATGTGATTACGATACCCGCTGGTGATCCTATTTAATCCCTGATGGATTATTTGAACACTGCTTCTCTTTGCTTTAGCTCCGAGGCATGAAACAGACAATGAGGATGGACCAATCCTAAAATGGTGTCTAATGTGCTTGCCTAACCTTTGAGATATAGATTCAGAAAAATAAAGAAAATTTAAACAGGCCACGTTTGATCACATTTCTCAGCAAATGTCTCGAGTAGAAAAACATTTGGAGACAATATTATCAGCCTATCAACAGACACTATCAATATAAAGTGATTTAGTTCATTATGGTGATGTTACATCAAGTGTATAGCCAGACATATATAAAGAAGATCTTAATCCATTTATTTTTTCACTAATGATTAGGACAGATGTAGCATATGCATTATATATACACTAAAATTCCTCTCACGCACACACACAGGTGTCTTCACACACGGCCAGATGTTACACCTGACGCTTTATTCACCAGTAACGAAAATGTCAATGAATGCAAAACTTATAGACATCTGTCGTATACACATACACACCTTATAAGAGATCCTGTAAATGTATGGCTGGATGGAGCTGATCCAGGTTGCCAGATCCTCATTCACGTTCTAAAGAAACAAGAAAAAAAGAAAAATATCCTCATGTCACGTATATAATAGTGATGGATAGGATAACATTACATGTGTCCATCAGTGCATGTACATGTTCAACTAAAATGATAAATTGTCCGTCTATACATGAATGACTGTCAGGTAAGGAACCATACAAACTTCCAATATTAAACCCAATCATGTCCTCAACAGTAAATAATGTGTCCACACAGAAGAGCGAAAGAGCAAATGTCTCCGTCTTTCATTAACATCTGCTCGTTCTATTTATTTCCAGTGCCCGGGCTTTCTTGTAACCTGCTGCTGTTGACACGCTTCCCCTTGTATGAAATATTACAGCTCCTCAGGGCAGGTTAGCCACACCGGCCTGACTGCATAATTTAAAGAACTGCTTTGAAGATGAAGTGGTCAGTGCCAATGCATCCACATCCGAAAAAAATTCAATTAAGCATGTGTTCTCAAATTATTTCCTCTGCCTGTTAATAATACCAGATTAAACATGTCATATTTTCTTAAGAATCATTACGAGAATGTCAATTGGTACTTTGCAGAGTAAAGGTTTCTTGTTGATCAGAGCTGATTGCTAATTGTGTCTGTGCAATCAAAAGATTAAGTACATAATTAGTAAATGGATTGAAGATATTTGCATACATAGCACGATGTAAAGCTATAAATGTAAAGAATTCATGTTATGAAACACAAATATTCTGTCTGACACTTTTTCTGAATGTGAGAAACATGCCTCATGCTGCATGGTCTGTGAAACAGAAATATGACTTTTTTTACACCTTAATCACTACATTCATACACTTATTCATTCACTACATTACACTTATTCATTCAAACTGACTTACAATGTATTCAAGATCATTTTTGAATAAAAAAATCTACATGGAAATTAAATCTACAGTATGACACTGGCATTGTAAATCTCATGCTTTACAAAATTTGCCCAACCAATAATCAAACTTTTGTGCTACGCAGACGATAAAACTATAGCAAAACTAGGGGAAACTTACTAGTGGATGTACTGCCTAGTTACCATAGCAACACCCTGGCAACCACCCACAACTAAAAGTTCTGTCGCTGATCATAATTGCTAATTGTGTCTGAGCAATCAAAACTGAAGTACATACTTTTATATATAGTTTCAAAGTAATAAGAGTCAATACATTTGCATGTATAATGCCGTATGAAAACATAAATGTAATTCTTTAGCCTGCGGATGTTACGCAGCATTTGCTCTGACACATGTTTCTGAATGTACACAGCCCTTTACACCCCCATATTTCATCAGTCTCCTGCTCATGTTCACAGTTGTACCTGTTATGTTGTTCTTTTAGCTGTAGGGGTTTGGTGACTTTGAGTTACTATAGAGACAGTGCTGTGGTGAACTGTTCAAACAGGTCACTAGAGCATCCATTTCTACCCCAGGCCACATGGAGAATAAGAGGAAGAGAGAGAGAAAGAGGAGAGATATAGAGAAAGAATGTACAGCAAAGTCAAAAAAAAAAATCATTGTTTTGATGCTGTTGTGCCTAGGGCCTGAAATGTCAAGACATTGTGCTGGTAAAGTATTTTTAGTGGATTTACTAGACATCTCTGTGTGTGTGCGAAGAGAAGTCCTGAATATCCATACAGCAGGGAATTATCAGCCAACACTGTCCTGTATGTCTTAGTGTATGAATATATTGATTTAAAGTGCTGGAGACTTTATAAAACAGGTTCCCTAGACATACAAGGGATCCAAAATGTACTTTAATATGTAACATTGTCTGAATGTCATGGCATTATGGCACACAAGCAAAACATTTCCCAGAAAGTACTGAGTATAATATGCCAAGATAAAGAAAAAGAAAATAATAGACTTTCTGGATGTCTAAATTACACCTTACAATGCAAAGGCATGCGCACAGAGAAAAGATGTATATATGATATATTCAAACCCGTTTCTTTATTCTCCCTGGGTTTCTCTCTCCTCAAGATGACCCAAAACGTTCCTAATTATGAGCTGCTTCCCACCGGTGTTCTGCCTGCCAGGGAGTCATCCGGGTTCACTGATCCCTCAATATGTACAGCTGTTCTCTTTGACTTGTGTCCAAAACCCAAATTGGAAGCAGAAAAGTGCGAAGGTCTCTGTTTAAAGTCTTGTGCTGTGTTGTTCTGGTCATCTGAGGTCTCCACAGGTGTGATGAGGATTTACCTGTGGATTAGATAAACATGAAACTGGATGAAAACCTGTTTCCCATGTATGTCTATAAAATTGCAAACCCTTTTTGCGATGCTCAGCGATGTTGTACGTATGACGCAAAAATACACCTGTAGCATGCGTGCCATACAGCTTTGCATGTGCGTTCGACAAAGGCACTTTGTGTACAAGGTTAATAAATAGATCACTGCTATTTCAATTTGTTGTTGTTTATTTTTCTATTAAAACTTGTTTCCTAGATGCACTTCTTCTACAGCCCTATCCGCAAAGAATTATTTCGCGGTTTAACGTACTACACTACACGTACAAGATTTGTTATATGACACTATATAAGTATGTGAACATGTGAACTTAATCTCTAGAGCTGAGAGTTTTCGTAAATCGCCTTCAAAATAAACGTCTGGTTAACTTAAACATCTGGATGAAAAACACTGTGCTATAATATTCACTGTTGTAAACTGTATTCAATTGTAATGTTCTGTTGTGTTAACTATTGCAAATTAAGTTGTACTAAAAAATATACTTTAATGTTTAATATGGTCTTTATATGGAATTTAAATAAATCCATTTTACTGCAGTTTACTATACTAAATACCAACGTATACTACAATATTATTTAATGTGGTCAAATTTAATACTATTGCATAATAAAAACTGTATGTAACATTTATGCTCTTTGTCACCTGTTACCTGTCTATTTATGTGATGAACTGCATTAATGTTTGTCTTTAGAGATGATGTTTAAACATGTTTTGGCCTGTGCTGCAAAACTTCAAACCTCTGTAGCACCATGTACAGAACTGTACATGACCCTGAGAATGTCTTATAAAGAAAAAAAGACAGATAACCACATTTAAAACAATGCTGAAATGAACACAATGAGAACTTGTTCCATACTGAGAAATGAAAGCAGTGACTGATCTCTCATCGCTTTCAGGAGATCATGGAGGGACAAAGTGTCTTTAAGTTTTTAAAACTTTTAAACGTTATAATACTCAACTTTGAAAAAAGAAAATCTGCTGCATTCATGATGGAGACCAGATAACCATATATCAAATAAAATCAGAACAGATTGTCTTCTGTAATCTAGTGTTTCTTAACCCGGGGGCCGTAGCCTTGACAAACCTCCAAGGGGACTTCAAGACAACTTATTTTTGTTATTAAAAATATTTAAAAATAATACAAAAAAGCATTGAAGTATTGAAGTATTTCTACTATACATTTGGTTAAATGTACAAAGCACATATTTGCAGTTATGTCAAGCTCAAGAATTAGTCAAATGTGAGATGGGGGGACTTCATACATGTGACTCTTTCTGTAAAATTCAGGGCAAAAGCCATAAAATGATCAAAATAGGTCATGTGTGTTTGCTGTAATCACTGTAAATGATAGATTATATAATAGATTTCCAGATACAGTACTTAAATTTTCATTTATTTAAATAGATTTATGGGTTTATTGCACAAAAAAGTTGGCTTCCTTAACATTGATTTCAATCTTTGACATGGTTGGACTCAGTCAATATTAAAGATATCATTGTTATATTTTCACAAAATGTTCTTTATGTTGGATGACTTTATGTAGAAAACAGTAAATCATGAAAAAAAGAAGTGGGTTTTCACAGAAAGGGTCACATTTTGTTGTGGACAATGGGGGTCTTGAAGTCAAAGGCTATGTGCTTCAAATCACACCTGGTGTTGCTTTTAGTTGTTTGTCTAGTTTTTTCTGAGAAATCGACTAGAATGCCTTCAGAAAGTTTCTAACAGGCTGAATCACAGCTGTCCAACTGTTTCTTCTCATCTTATATCTGCGGGGGTGATGGCTTCTCTAGATCAGCTCTGAGCGAGAAAATACACACTTAAAGCTTGTTAGCATAACCTCCGATACCCTGAAAAAAAGACAGACGAGAGTCAATTATTCATAGAATGAATAAATCATCAAGTATATAAGTTTGGCACAACCGTGATCACATGCTTGTATGAAAGACAGACGTTGAGAAAATATCCAGTCCTGCTCTCCTGATCAGCAGCAATTGTTTTTATTATAGCATCTTACTTTGACCTTATATGACACACACATGCAAAAATTTAGGGCTTTTTAAAAAAGCAACATAAACTACAGTATGTGAGGTTTTTGATCATGACACATGAAGTGTTGATACCAACATAATACCAATCCTAACATATAAGTAAAAGAACACACGAGTAATTAGCTCTTTAATTTCAGCTTACATAACTCTTATAATTATTATTCACATGGTTTAACACTGCAGTGTAGGCTGCAGGTGCACTTTAATATGCACGGGAGGTCACTGACAATGTGTGTAATACAATGTCAAACGTTTGTAATTCATATCCACTGAACATCACCGCACTGCCTCATAGTAACACATTATATTCAAATTCATTCAAAAGACAAAGAAGAACACAGAAAGACAGACGTTTTCCACTGCCGCTGGGCACATTACACTTCACCATCTGTAATATGAGGTACTGCTACTGTATGTGATCTTGTACAGATTTTGATGTACAGTAATGTAAGCATTCAAATTATCTCTACAATTCACAGTGACCCACAGACAACAATGCTATTCTCTATCCTAAACAGATTTTTTATAACCCGACTGCACCGTAAATCATTTCAAAAAAAGCTTTTGACAAATGTTTCTGTATCTCAAATGGATTGGTTGAGCATTGCGTTAAGATCATGGGTTCAAACCGCAGGGAACAGGAAACTGATAAAAAACTGTATAGATTGAAAGCTCTGTATGTTGCTTTGGATAAAAGCATCTGCCAAAAGCATAAATGTAAATGTAAACTAATGCTTCATCTGTAGTGCCATTAAATCTACTCATCCAGGGACACATCTTACGAATGTCACGGATTAATAAATATATACGTGTTTGTGTTTCCGTATTAACATTTTTTTTCCAGAATTGAAATCTAACCACCGAACAGATGTCTCTATTTACACCATAATGTATGACAAACACAGAAAAGTTGCTCACATCTGTGACTGTGTAATGAGAACCTGTGTAGTGACACTGTTAGCCGTAAAATGCAATTTCACCTCGGTCGTTTTTTCTTTTTATGATTCACACCACCTGATGCACATACACGTGAATTCCTACTTCAACGGCAGCTCTGTTAACAATTTGTCTAATGCCCGACCCCATCAGCACTTCAGAGAGACTTAACTGGTAAAGTGGTCATGGTGGTTTTAGTTTGGCACTACAAGCCTCTCCACGGATAAAAGGTGAGGACTTAACCGTTAAAAGCCCCTTCGGGTTTATCACGGGTCACGGCGCTCATTATGAGCGCTATTAGCGGCCGGGGGCAACGTCATGCTAATGGATCATGTCGTTCGGAGGTTTGACGTAACCAGTAGACCTCTCTTGACAGTCGAAGAGAGAACTTAAATGATTTGTGAGCGAGAGCACCACAGCAGGAGGTCAACAGGAGAGTGAACTGCAGGAAAGCTTTTAATCACTCAATCAAAACCTTAACAATCAGAGAGAGACGTAGCGACATATCATTACAACCCGTCTAAACTGGCCCTGTGCTTGTAATGACGGTAATAAGGGTCAGGTCGACTCAGTTTACATTTGACTAATAACATTTATGTGGAAGAGTTGTGCACAACGTGCGGCTGTATGACTCAAAACTGTTGATTTGAGGATGTTTGTCTGACACATTAAACTAGTTTTACATTTTAGAGAATTATTGAATTGGTCAGAGGAGGTTTTAGACATTAAAATGGACTGACAGGAAACTCAACAGGCGTCTTTTTACTGGTTTTTGGAGCGCATTACTAAATGAACTTTACTAAGAAAGACAAACTTTGATGTTGGCTGGACTTTGACTTAAGTTTAAAATAGTTTAAAACACCCTGAGCTTTGTTAGTTATATAGAGTGTATTTACTAAAATATAGAAAATCATGAATTATGTGGACAACATGAATTTCTCATGTGCAAAAAGTGTTTTTGGATCACGTTTGTGTAAATCTCATGTAGAAACTCAATGGGAATTTATATGGGATTTACACAAAAGTGTATCACGTGTATCATGTTATCACATGTTTTTTGCACATGTGAATTTCTGTAAGGGTTATAACACATGATGCATTCAGAACAGCATACCATTTACCGTTTAAGAATATAACACAAAACCAACAATAAATATCACCAGGTTATATTTTTTAAACTGGTACTGTGTGAGCGGTTTAAAGTAAATCAGTTTGACACTGCACAATTTATTTTTAATAGCACATAATGACTGCATAAAAGATGCAAAAAGTTCAGCCTTTAGAAGCTTTTATATGGAAGGAAGCTGAGAAAATGATAGTCAAAACAAGAGGACGCCATCCCGCCTGCCAGCCGCTCACACTTTCCGTAACACTGTATGAAGCGACACCAGCTTAACATCACCATCATCTCCACGCAGTGCTAATTCAGCTGTCAATCCAGACTTTAGACAAACAAATCCTGCTTTTTGTTCTTTCTCCGCTTTATTTTCCTGATAAGCCTTGACTTATCTGAATTATTAACACCACCAATATTTAATGATTTATGCCTTACCACTTTGCTGGGGAAAAAACACAGCAGGAATGAAAATGCAAAAATAAAGACATATTTCAAATTCACTGATTATGTGTTAAATTACAGCTAGTCAGTGCTGTGCGTCAGTCAGAGCCATTATTGTGCAATTCATGTTCATAAATAATTAACAGCAGTTTAATCCTGCACCGTTTTACCATTTCCCAAAGACTCTCAAACTTGTTTTCCTCTTAAATTGCCGTTTCCACCAGAAGTTAATGAATATGAAATATTGAACAGTGATTCCTCTTGTTCTGGGACTCTGGTATGACGTTTACTGAGGATTAATCACTCAATGCTGAACACTTCCAGCAAAACACAAAAGAAAACTATAAAACAAGCACAAGACAAACACAAACATGGTTTACACATAAATAAGGGTCTTGGATCAAGATCACAATAACACCAAAACTGTAACCTAATCACTATAACCATATCACCAGATTGCCACCCCCAGCTTTAATATGTGTGTTTTTGTGTACGCCATCACTCTATACAGAGTGCTGACCTGACAGAAAGCTGATGACTTCATCATATCAAACTCAAACTCAACCAATCACTTTCACCTCTCTGCCCTACACCGTCTGAAAATTACCCAAAGTCCCCTGGGTGCAGATCCCTGTAATTGTTTTCACTGTCCGTCCATCAGTCTTCTCTTGAGATCTGGTGCTGGGCATCAGTCGAGCTCGCTGAACGCTCAGCACAGCGTCTGTGGGAAGGGAATGCAGTAAATGATCTGGGAATGAGAGAAAGCAGAATTGGTCCTGTGGATAATAGCACCACTGTAACAGAAGCAAATGCCATCCCCTGCGGTACATCATTAATCACCATGGCAACCTAATGGAAGATGCCGGGATGGAGCAGCGGTGAGGTGGACACTGAGCGGGAGACATGTGACTACATCAGGTGTCAGTGTAATGCAATAACACTGACGCTCGGCATCAATTTGTTTTGCTTCAGTGTCTAAACATTTTCTACTCAAGTGACAAAAAATTCTTTGTCTATAAGACACTTTCAAATGCCTACTAATTAAGTAAAATAAAAACCCCTACCATATATATATATATATACACACACATATATAGTCCTTCTATAGTCCTCCCTCAACATAGTCCTTTATCTATATTATCCATATCAATGTCCAGATCTATATCTATATCATCTATATCTATGCCCATGTCTATGTCCATATCATTCATATCCATATCCATATCATCCATATCTATATCATCCATATCTATATCCATATCTATGTCCATATCTATATCTATATCTATGTCCATATCTATATCTATATCCATATCTATGTCCATATCTATATCTATATCCATATCTATGTCCCTATCTATATCTATATCCATATCTATGTCCATATCTATATCTATATCCATATCTATGTCCATATCTATATCTATATCCATATCCATATCTATATCTATATCTATATCTATATCTATATCTATATCTATATCTATATCTATATCTATATCTATGCCCATATCTAAATCTACATCTATATCTATGCCCATATCTATATCTATATCATCTATCTATCTGTCTGTATGTCTGCCTATCTACATTTCTATATCTATATTACTGTATGTCTATATCTATATGTCTTAAGAATCATCTTAAATGTGCCAGCTGCATATGACAGAATGATATCTCAGAGCTGAAGGCTGAAGGACAGCACAGAAGAAAGAGTGAATGACGGGCAGGTGAGGGTTTTCATGCAGGTATGTTCTCGTGCAGCAGATGTGGCATCACATGACCAGTAAAATGCAGCTGGTTCAGAAGAATCATCACTTACCACAGCAGAGATTCAATGCGAGTCAAGGACTGGTCAGAGATCACGTAGAGGAGACGGAATGACTGACACTGAGATGGAGAGAGAAAAGATGAGATGCATGTTTTATTTTCTTGTGAGGGTCATCAGTGGTGTTCTAGACAGGACAGAATCAATAGAGGAAAAAATAACAATACAGTTATTTACAAGAATTGTGCAACATTATTTTCTGCGTGTGTGACTTTATCTAAATGTACTCGAGGCTTATGGATGAGAGAATGAGGGAGAAAATATACAGAGAGATCAAAAAAGACCTCTTTCATGAACACCATCTTTCACGACATCATAATAATAAAAAAATTAAAAAAACACTAAACTCTTTTCTTTCCTCTACAGGTCCTTATCTAGCACTGCAAAACATTATAAACTTAGGAAAGCACCTCTTAGTACTATTGTTGTAGTACTACTGTGTCGCTTCATTGTCTCCTAATATTTGTAAGTCGCTTTGGATAAAAGCATCAGCTAAATGCGTATAGATGAACAAACTATATAACACTAGAAATGGTAAAACAAAGAGAAAGAAAGAAAAGAAAAAGTAGTTGGAGAAAAGAAACACTTAGCGTGACTCCACCTACCTGCATTCAAGATATTTCAGCTTCTCTCTCTCTCTCTCTCTCTCTCTCTCTCTCTCTCTCTCTCACTTCTTACGCTCGCTCTCTTCTGATAGTGCCATTGAGGTCTCGCTCCGGCTAAAGTGGAAACCCTGAAGAGAGCAGAAACAATCTCAATCAGTCACTGCCACAGAATGACCAGGCCAGCAAAAGACTTCAGACTTCCACCTTCACTGATTCCTGAATCAACTCAAATCTCTCTCTCTCTCTCTCTCTCTCTCTCTCTCCCTCTCTCTCTCTCTCTGCCACGACTTTCATCAACAATTGCTTTGTCAGATTTTCCTTTCTTTTTTAAACGAGACCTTTAAGTGAAAGAAAGAGAATCGGTGTGAGATGTCCTTCATAAACGTGCTGGGACAGCAGCGGCTGGTGCCAGAAACGAGGTTTGATATGGGATGTAGGAGGTTTAAGAACATTGTGAGATTAAAAAATAGGAGGTGGGATCGCTTGTAGAAGGAAGCTGGTTTTTGCTTACACAGTGATTTGGGTTCCAGCAGTATGTCAAACACTGAACACAGAGACTTTGACCTTCCCGTGAGCTGAATTTATTCTCATATTAGTAATGAGTTTTCAATGACCGGTGTGTCATTTCTATGCCATTAGCAGAAGCAAATTAAACTGTTTGTTTGAGTGGACCATCATTACAACACTGGCTTAATCTATCCATCTATCTATCTGAAAAGGATCATATCATAGTGTAGTAACATTATTCACTAGAAGAAATGAATAGGGACTACATGAGCTCTAGTGCTTTGTAAAATTGTTTCAAAATGCATTAAGAATGATAGATCTCTGTCTTTGGAAACACAGCCACACGCTTTCAGCTCTTCTGGGTTTAAAAGTTTAATCGGACTGTTATCACGAGGGAAAAGTTTTGCTTTACGTCTAACTAGTACAATTACAGAAATAAAGAGACTTGAAAAACAGCAGCACAAGGTGTAAAATAACACACTTTTGAGCAATGCTAAATTGTTTTGTTACTGTACCGTGTACTGAAAGAAATGAGAGTGAAATGAAGGGTTTTCCTCACATACAGAATACAGAAATGCATCATTGTGATGTTAACAATACAGTGTACGTGTCTTTATTGTTAGGTGATGTTGTGTGTGTCTAGTTTTCAGCAGTACAGAACAAAGCAATAAAAAAACTCTTGAACTGTGCAACTGGATAAATACTGTATATTTGCAGACGATATGCTGAATATACTGTACATGGATGTCATATATTTAGGGAATTCAGAAAACAAATAATGCACAGTGCTGAACATTTATAAACTTAGATTTTTCTCCAAGTGAACAAGGTTGACAATGTTTGAGACCTGTATAATATATATTATTTCAAACATGTAGCTTGTCTTTATCTCATCAAGACCGTCTGGATGTGTTTACCCAGTTTTTAACATCATTTCTTGCCAGTGATGTTTAGGAGTCGTAAAAAGCTGTCAGACAGGGTTACGCTACCCGCATGTCAATCTCGGCACACGTCTTTGAAGCGATGACTGTTAAGCCTCATGAAACGAGCATGAAGGTCTATGCATGGAGAAAATCAAAGAACTGACATCGCTACAAGGGAGATTGCAGGAACGAACTCAGAGTTGTCATAAAGATATCAGAGCAATCTGACATTGATGTTTAGCTCAGGAATGAAAAACAAAACAAGAGAAGCACATGAATCTGTTGCATTCTCAGCTAAATGAAAAAGCGTGCTAAGATCTCACCAATCAGAGGACCAACGGCAAAGATCTCACATCATTCTGCTCTCCAGTAGAGAAAGAGAGACGGTGAACTGTGTAATCCCTCCATTTACAGATGCTCCTCATCTTCATGAGCTTTTGTCCCCGAGCGCCTCCGCACTTCTATTGGCTTCCTTCCTTCTTCATTTAAAGCAACTGATCTACCTTAATTGAAAACGGGAACGAACACACCATTGAAAAAAAGAATAATTGACATGGTAACACTGCGCTGGTAAGCCTTTAATTCAATAATATGGCAGATTAAAGGGTTGGATTCTACCTTCTCTGGAAGTCCTCCCAATGGGGAACGGTTCCACTTGGCCAGAAACAGATAAGAATGAATACAAAAGGCAAAAAACAGCCGAGTCAAATGAAGCAACTCGTTCATATACACACAATCCCAGAGTATCATTACCTCCAAACAAATCAACCCCAGTAAAGACAACACATTCATGTTTTCCTGTTGTTCCTGCCAAAAGTTAAATGCTTAATTATCAGCAAACAGATGGCCAGCGCATTTCCAGATCTCTGCGAAATCAGCTGCCGCACGGAAAACACACTAATATTCACGTTCGCATGCAGCGCACAGTGAGCACGTTTGCCAATTTTTCAACCTGTTTTTGGGGCCCATGATTCATTTGTTATGACATTTTGTACATTTACAGGACCTCGATGCACGAATATTGATCATTAAGCAATTTGTGAGCATGTCTGTGAAATCCAGGCTAAAGTCAATGATGACATTTCAGTCATAAACTTCATCATGATTTCAATCCACTATTTTCAGAGAATGTTCTTCACATTATATAGAATGATTTTGTGTAGAAAACAGGGTTTTCACAGACAGGATCACGTATCACACGAGCAAAGATGTTGTTTTACTGAAAATCAGCATAGCTGTCATTACAACAACTGCAAATTGTTGACTTGACAAAATGTTGTCTAAATTTGCATTTAGAATCCGCCAATACAGATCAAGAATTTTTATGACATCATTCTGCTAAATTAAATTCCAGACTGTGAGGTAAACTAAACGCTATTGGCTATTAGTATGAATATGGGAATTATACGAATACATCAAACAAATCTGTGGATTTGAAGGCACTAGAGGACGTCTTTATTATAAACTTGAAAAGTCTGTATATTTTTAGGGGTTACGGCTTGCTCGAAGCACTCGCTCTGGTTTTCTATTTCTCGCTTCATGCTCAACGGTGAGAAAAAAAAACAGACTCCAAGAGATCCTGGAGTGAGAGAAAACATAGACACGCTGACTTAGAAAATTACACCAGTCTGAAACACAGACGAGCTAACTGATATCGTACAAACGTTTGGACGATTCAATTCGAGAAGCAGAACTGTTGTTTAATGAGAAATGGCGGTACGAGGGATTTACTTCCACATACAGTAAGTGGATCTGTGGTGGACACAGTGCTTTTGAGTCGAGAGTCTTTCACAATGTGATTCAAGCTATTGTGGCAGACACTTACCTCTGTGTTCAGCTCGGCCTTTTCTAATCTTAATCTTAGCGGCCGGGAGCACCGTGTCACTCACACACACAGCCGGCGGCTCCGAGAGAACACAACAGAGGGGCCGGGGGTCTCCTCCTCATCTCCACCCGCTCGCTTCTCTTGACACGCGTGTGGGATTAGTATTCCTCTGCTATTGTAGTTTCACAGCAGTCAGACAAAGCTGCAGCATTGTGTTGATGTCTGTGTTTGTTGCCACTGCTTTTGAAAAGCGAGAGGCCATAGGTCTGTACAAACACTGATAAACACACTGACAATATATATATATAAAGAGAGAGAGAGCTGTAAGCACAAAAGCAGTAAAGAACAAAGAAAGTACAGAAGAAAATGAGGTGACACAGAATAAAAATAATCAGATTTATTTAATGGGTGGCAGACATTTCTGAGTAAGCGGTGCCATGAAACAAAACATGATGCATGTGTCTGATATTTCTATCAAAGGAGGGTTACAATGTACTCAGTGTTTCAAACTATGAATAAATTCAGTTTAAAAACATGTGAAGGAGGTTATCAGTGAATTGATAATTTTTAATGGTCTATCTGTGTAAATACACTTGTAAAAATAAAGGTGCTTCATGAACCAGTTCTTGCTCAACTTTTTTTAGTCTAGAAACATTTTTCCACTTTGTGAAACAGAAGTGAAACAGGTTCTTTATGGAATCATAAAGTTAATCAAAATGTTTTTTATATAGCATTGTGAACACCTTTATTTTCAAGAATGCATAAAATCAACTTTGTTTCCAAGTCATATAGCAGACAGTCAATCTGAATAAACTTACCAGTTTGCCATTCTGTGGTGCAATATGCATCAGACAGTCAGTGAGCAGTCCGTGAGCGCACGTCTTCAGACACGAGCTTTATCTGGGGATATAGATCATTGAATGTTAGAATGAGCGCATCACGTATGACATCTCTAAACACACGTACACACTCAGTAGCTGTTGACCTGCTGTGTGATACATTGGTGATATCTGTACACCTGCTATCTGTTCTCTACTGCTTCTCTGGGCAAGCACAAACACATACACATTGCATGCTCTAGGGCTGTCAACCCCACCATCAAAAACAACCTCCATATCTACAGCAAGAAGAAGGATCCAGGATATAGAATTGATTTCAGTTAAGATAAAGCATGCACACACACACACACACACACATATATACAGCCGTCTACATACTTCTGATTTTAGTCATTGCATCTTATTTTATCTGGCAGTGTTGGTTCAGGTGGGTTAGGGTTCTCGACTTTTTTCTTCTTTCCTATCAGCAGGTTTAGTGATTTGTCTGAGATAGAGGCTCTCCAACAGCAAGCAAAAAATACAAACCATGATTCACTTTATCCCCGCAAGACCACAGAATATCCATCACGGCTCTGTCTGGCCGAGAGTGCTTGTTTGCTGTATTTTTTGGCCAAGTAATGGACAGAAAGTAATGTCAAATCCCAAAAGAAAGTGGAACACGTTTAACTGATTCTTAAAGGAATAGTTCACCTAAAAAATAAAGTCACCCTTTATCAAAATCCATATGTTAATATACCAACCAACAACGTAATGATGCGTAAATGACAAAATTGTTCTGGGTTACATATTCACTGGGTTAAGATTCACTTTATTAGGGAGTAAATTCCCAGTAAGAATGAATTATATACTAATGATGATGTGTGGTTGAATCACAAACCAGCAGTTAAAAAAAGACCTAAAATAAAGAGTGAATATTTTAGTTGTGAGATCATTATTTCACCGGATGGCACCACATATAGTTCAATACGGTCAGACATGAATAATGTATATCATATGATAAATGACATTACATTAAGAACTGCTCATTCACCTTTAAGCAGAAAAATCTTTAAATTATGATTCATAAATTATGCCCAGGACGTTCAGCTTACATCTATAGCATTTAATTATTAATGACACCCTGTAAAGACATGCGGTGTAATAATCCAATCTCATATATACCCTTGCAGTTTAACAGTCGAACATTTACACCAAATGAGCCAGTTAGTCAAATCTCTGTTGCACATGATGTCTGTCTGTCTGACAGTTTTAGTAAACACACATCATTCCATTTCACATTTCAGTCTGAATTGTACAGTAAACATGTGTTTACACATGTAATTATTTGGCATCTACTCACCTTTACCCAAGACGAGTTTTAAAGCCCGGCTTGATATCCAAGTACTGGTCAATAAAATAAACAGTACAATCATTTATATTTCCATAGTGAAAATCACAATATGAACATTCATAACAATGCTTTATACCTTTATTATGCTAAAACTAAACATACACATCTACAAACTACAGTAGTATTGTAAAATCTTGCCTTGGGCACAAAGGAAGAGAAAAGTGCCACTAGTGCTTCTCTAAAACCAGGAGCGATGACATCCCTGTCAGTGCTGCTAAATATTTGCTGTAGGGCTGTTATCATCTCTGTTGAAATAAGGTTACAATAGATATAACACTTTGCAATGCAAATAAGACTGAAGCAGATCTGTGTGAAATACAAACTTGCACATTATGGGGTCACGAAGTCATTAAAAATCATTTTAACAGACAAAAGAAACTCTGTGACTGACAGAATGACAGTAAGGCACCATTGCAGCACCGTTCCAAACAGCACTTGTAATACAAAATGACACAAAATTGTCATCGACCCATGGAAGACACTTCCTCTCAAACTGGAGCAGCTTTGTTCTTTTTTTCCCAGCACTGTTGAAATGAATCGTTCATTAGGTTGAGATGACTTCCACTCCCCCATTAGTGCATACTATATTAAGTTTGTTTTGACTTCTTTTTCTATCCTCAGCAATCACTTGCTTCATATTTCCTGACAGCATTCATCCTCTCCGTGTCATCATCATCATCGTGGCAGAAAATTAGTGGCGTTTTATTAACTTCTCAGAGACAAAGGATGCTCTGCTAATGAGAATTTCATGGAAATGAAAGCAATAGACCTTTATCATCTCTTTATTTCAAATGATGGGCTTTTAACAAAGCCAATGTGATTCACCAACACCACAAAGAATCTTCTTATAACACATATGGTCCATCTTCATTTTATGATTCTGAGAATAGCATTGATTAAATCCACACTATCGATCGTAAAAAACAAACATACCTCTGGTCCATGCATTATAGCTGGTGATAAAAAAGAGATTGGGAGAAAATTAGGCTGCAAGAAGAGATCCTGCCTCGAATCAGATCCATGTCTTTAAGAAAAAACAACAACAACATTTGTTAGTTAAATCTACATGTCAAGTAAATTCACATAGAAATCTCTAAAATATCCTTAAATTGCAATATTAAACAAGTTAAATTTTTAAATATCACATAACACAAACTACAACACTTGAACAAATCTTTTAAGCACTCATGATTTCAAAGGATAAAAGTTACAATTAATGAAACATTGTGGAAGTATAACTAAAAAGACAATGCTGGGAAATTGTATAGCTGCTCATAATTTCATAGTTAAACTACACAGACACATTTAGAAAATAAAAAAATAGTTTAGAAAAATATATTCACATAAAAAGTGATGCATTAAACCTGGAAACTTACCCACAATAAATAGATCTAATAAAAAAATCAAAAATAGTGATCAACAACAAAATGGTTCCATAAAGAAAACCTTTAACATCCACAGAACAAAACTACAGACTATATTAATTTTTTAATTGTTTTTAAGAACCTAAAAATGGTTCTTCAATAGCATCACTGTAAAAACTATTTTAGCATCATGTTATGGTTGTGCTACTATAATCCATAGTGAGGTTAGTAGTGTCATTACTTTAGTTAGCAGTTACTCACCAACACCGCTAGTCAGTTAATTATTCTCAGTGTGATTCATCACAATAGTGTATTATTTTGTTGTGTTGTTTGTGTAACAGGACACAGGTAACACATCAAAGCTGTGCCCTGATGCTTGTACAGAGTCTGAATCACGGGCTAATTGCACATGAATAGTCCATGACTAACAGGAGAGGAGCAATTAATCGCCCATTAAAGTCTGAACGGAAAAACCCATCTTTGATTCGCTGTCAATGCAACCGCTTTGCATTACTTGAAATATAATTAGCATACATGCCCCTTTCTCGTTTTTATCCCACCTTGGTTTTGTGATTCGTGGGTAATTAGAAGTTCGTTGTATTATTAATTCCTCACCAGCTTCTACTGGAGCGTGAATATGTGTGTGTTAGTGTCTCAAATGCATACTGTTAAAAAGTAAAAATACAGTAATGAGAATTCTACAATGTATTGTAGTATCTACTTCATTTGTGGTCTTAATGAGAAAGATTTTGTGCTTTTTTTCAGGGATGCAATCAATGCAAAATGTTTTGCACGTTAAAAATTCTCCCAAAAACCTCGTTGTGGCAAGTAATATTTCAAACATATCAACTTTGCTGTATTGCTGATGGTGCATTTAACAACAGCAGATGAAAATATTCTCCTCCACCACCGCAAAGCATTGTTGACAACCCGATACTGCCAGAGACGCGTGCGGTTGTACATATTAATGAAGCGGATTTGTTTATTTATCTCTTGTTTTACACAGCAGCTATAAAACGAGGATTTGGAAATGACACTTGGGGTATATAAATGAGATCAGACATCTCGTGCAGTTGTTTTTCTAAACTAGCCCTGTAGTCTGCTCCTCTCCATCTTAATTCTCCTCATTAAGCCCTTTCACGCTCGCTGACATGTCTGAAACGTGTGTTTCTGAGTGACGCGTGCTCCATATCTCTGCATTTTACTAATCCTGAGCTCTTGGCAAATTACGGTTGTTAAATATTAAAAGAGAATCTATAAAGTTTGAGGGCAAGTGCAGTATGTTATTCAGACGCTTTCTGTCTCGCTGTGATCTGTTGCTCTACTTCTCATCGCTCTGAGGAGGAAAAGTAAAGCACAGAACATGAATTTCTTCTTCACTCTCAGTTAATGAGAAGTTCATTCCCCATGTGTTTTATATGTCAGTTTGTTATATGTCACTCATTTCATAAAAATAGTGCAAGGTGTGCAGCAAAATAAACTGCAATGTTGACTATTTCAATTCTAAAACAGATCAAATAGTCTGTTATTATTTACTAGCACGTAGGACGAAGAATAAGATCTGAAAGCTGAATTGTGTGTTTGAAATTGTCTCAATTCTTTTTTTCTATAGAAAACTAATATCATGCAGTTTTCTGAAAACACAAGGGTAAAAAAAAGACAGAATTTCCATTTATGGATTAACAAAAGCAGCAATACAGTTTTTCTGTTACCTGAAGTTTAAGAGAATACGTCAGGATGAGCGAACCTGACCGGTCATGTGTGGAGAACCTGGAGAAATGAAGTTATTCAGGGTGAAAACATTAATGGCGGTAGAATCTCAGAGACGGGAGTGTCCCGGTCAACATCTCGAGCAGATTTACACTGCAGCCCTCTCCACCTCCTGTAAGAGAGAAGAGCAGCAGATATGTGTGAGGTAATACACAGCTTTTCTTTAACAAGCTCTTTTATTTTTAGTCTCAACACATGGTCAACAGGTCGACATCAGTTCAACATCACATTACATTACAGTGCCGTTTCAGAAGACATGAGATGAGAGATCTGACTGTGAGACATGCCTGTATCATGTCCTGACACATGTCTAATTCCTGCTTAACATGGTGTTAGATTATCTGAAGGAATATGTTATTATCCAGCGTGGACTCTGATTTGCTAAATCTAGGTGTTAATGTGCACTTTTCCCCCCTATGTATTGTCAGATTATGTGATATGACCCTGATGAGATCTTACACCCAAGACAGTCTTTTTATGTTGGTATGATATATATCTTTGCTCCCGATTGACAGCGTGGACCGTTTCACATCATTGATTGTGTCGTGTTCTGACATCCACATTGAAACGGTACCAACTCAATACTGGCAATACTAGAAAAAAGTCAATGTCTGGAACATGTTCTGGATGGATAAAAAAAGTAAATGTGTTTATTATTCATTACTGCCTTCACCTTATAAATAAACAAAATCATTTACTATGATAAAACATCGGATCTACTACAAAGTGAATAATCAATCAATGTTTGAGTTTACACCGAGTTGAGGAAGATGTTGCATATCCTATAGACAAGCGAGTATAAACATCTTTCCCTTTCACACACATCTCTGACATCATCAATATTTTTGTGCTCCTGTTGGTTTTTCATAAGAGCAGTCTGTTAACTTTTTGTGTGAAACATATGTTAAAAATGTCCTTTTTTAACCAAATACTGCAAATGTAGCTTTGCTAAATGTTGTACAGCATGCACTTAGCTATATACACAATTCGATTTGTCTATTGTGTAACACATGACAGAAGTCAAATGACACCGCCCTAATTCTATAGCTCCTGTGTTTAACAAGGTATTTGCCAACATTGATTGATTAATCACTTTAGAAATGATGTGAAGTATTTATCATGGTAAATGATCTGCCACATTCATTCATAGGCCTTTAACAAGATCTTGGGACACTTTTAATGAAAATACAATATAATAAGTGTCCCTCCAGACACTACATGAAGAATAAAATGACAGTATAGTTAAGCTAAACCGGGTTGTCTCTGGAGTGGGGTATTCTTATAAGCACTGACTGTTTCATATCATCACACCATCTTAATATTCAAAAGTAATTGCCATGAAAAGTGTAAACTGAGGAAATAATTTTAATGGATCTTAAACAGTAATTAGACAATGCTGACAGCTCCTCTGTGCAGATGTGTGTTGTGAGTGTGTATAAACAGCTCTCGGAGAAGGAAGAGACCTCCCCCATCATTAAAAAGACTCACAAACAGGATAATGAATCCCGAAAGACCCTTCGGATGGTTTCACCCGCCCAGTCGCTGTCACTACTGCTATGGAGATCAAAGGCTGCCACTTTGTACTTGCACTCCGCTCCAAACACCACGTTTGAGATATTCTCTCCAAGTCTGAGCTTTTTAAACCATCATTATCATAAAGAGCTTTTGTCGAGGTAGATTAAAGCCACATGAATGGACCCGATTCGTGATTCCAGAACCTTTTACTTCCTTCATTACCCAAAGAGCATGACAAGTAGTTCCAAAGCACTTTTAAATGTACACATTTATATTTTCCCCGGGAGGCAGATCCTTTGCGGTGTTCTTCTGGTTGGCCTGAGAGGTGTTTTAGGCCCATCTTTAGATAAGCTCCCAACACAATCCATCAAACGTACAGCAGCAGCTCTGCAGGATAAAAATCTCAAAGAAATGAGTTTTTAGGCAAAACACAAATCATTTATGAAACTAAGAGGCGGGTGGTACGTGTGATTGTGACATACTAAGAGCTTCATCAC
Organism: Beaufortia kweichowensis; assembly: GCA_019155185.1. Taxonomy (NCBI): domain Eukaryota; kingdom Metazoa; phylum Chordata; class Actinopteri; order Cypriniformes; family Gastromyzontidae; genus Beaufortia; species Beaufortia kweichowensis. Next base: position 1,444,981 of record CM032813.1, on the reverse strand, counting down.
AGGCTTTAGGGTCACGTGACCTTTCAGGTCAAATACACTCTTGATTCCCTAACCCTTTTCCACAGTCTGTGTGCCTGGGATAAAAATATCATTCTCTTTAAAAGCATAGAAAAGGGCATCAACCCTTATTTCCCCAAACATAATCTCTGCTGACAGACACTGAGTCACACTCTCTATTTATATGCAGATCTTTCTCAGGAGCTCTTAAAGGGACAGTTCACCTAAAAGAGTTTTTTGAGGATACACTAAAAAGTCTAATTCACATTTGTTTTCATGCACCGTAATGATTAAAGCTGCATCTGTACCTCTTCTCCAATATCTGATTCTTCCTTAACTTCTTTTATTGCTCAAATCCCCCAAAAAAGGTTTTTCTTAAAGAACATCATGGCCTCTATCAGCGATTGAGGCCATCTTTTCTCACAGGGCCCGTCCTTGAGATAGAAATAGACTAGGAATGAAGATTTTTGTGAAGAGAAGGTGTTGGATTATCCTGAAATCAACTCAATCACGCTCAAGCAGGTGACTTAGATGACTAAAGTCTCAGATAGATCCTGTTTCCTCTTACAGTAAGACAGCTGGTAAAGGTTAGGAACTACCATAAGTGCCATTTCAGGGTGAAAACCTTTGGAAGTTAAAATGGTGTGAGACAAGTCTTTTGTTCAGCAAGGTGACAATGTCAGGAGATTGGCAGAAAGGAAAAAGAGCCAGACATGGAACAACCTAGAGAGAAAGTGCTTTCCATTTTTGGTGAAAGCGATCCACAGACCGTGTAAAGGACAGAAACCCAAGAAAGAGAGAAGGACAAAGTGCTGATCAATTCTAGGAGTGTAAAATGATTTGTGAGAAAGGATTTTGGATCTGTGATGAGGACAACAGACGCAAGAAGAGAAAAAGGACTCGCTGTGAGAGGAAGAAGATCAGAGCAGCTCACTTAAGATCAGGAAGTCTGGCAGAACGTGAAGATAGAGATACGACAGAAAGTGCCAAGCCTGCTGTCTGCTTTGGCTCTCACAAGAAAAAACTCCCTGCAGACTTGTTACAATACCCGACAAAAGACCTCGTCCAAATCTAGAAGGACTCAGAGTATTATTGGAAGATGAGATTTGTTTCCAGGGACATGCAAAGACATTACATTAATGAAATGATCTAAAGAAAAAATCAGAACTTAACTCTGGAAGTATGTCTTCATCTGGGACACTGAGAGAGGTGATTTGGTCAGAAGTGATTTCCACTCTTATTCTGGACTGAAAGATCTGTTAGCATAGAAAATACCACATTCGTATAAACACACACATCTGGTAACAGTATACGTTTTAAAAGCAAATCTTTTCATTATACATTACATTATCAGCATGAATGTTTGTATGTCTCTTTAATTTTAATGCCACGTTATACTTAATGTCATATTAACTGGTTTGCTTTATTCCCTAAAAAAAGTGCAGAATCCTAAATACATCAAGTCTCAGATTTTCAATATTGTGTCAAACATTTATAGCTTATTTTTTGCAACAATACTACATTATAACCTTGTTGAAAATGTCTGTCCAGCCTCTGTAAGCCAGATGAGGGTGTAGTAGGGTAAAGATCTATTCTGGTAATCAGAGTTTAAACTCACATCTGCCTCACTCTCTCCATCTCCAATTAAGCTCGAGCAGACTGCAATCTGCCACACAATATGCTTTGTTTCTCTTTAAATTATACAAACAACCGCACAACTGTTCAATAAAGAAACTGCATCTTCTGCCCCATCCGATCGTGTTTTTGTTGTTGCCTGGAGGAAAAGCTTTGAGATGGCAGCTTGAGATGCATCAATGCATGTTCACAAACCAACAGATGTCTGTTTCTCTTTCTCTAGTTGGACGATCTGTGTTCATCTTGGTTGCTACAGTTAGAGAACAGCCAGACCTTCACATTGTTATTGAGGACCGTCTGTCAAGTAGATTCGCGTCCAACAGTCGAGACGGCAGAGAGTATAAAAAACAAAAACATTCGGAACAAAGCATTGTATAAAAATTGCAAACACATTACATCATAATTTATGATAAAAAAAAACATCATTTTAAGTTAAAAACACCTTTCTTATTCTAACAGCATTTATACGAACAGCTTACAAGCACTTCTGAGCGCATCCACTTGACCTTTGTACTCTGTTGACATGACACCAGGACACCCAACCGTTGTACTCAGCCTCGTCTTTCTGCACGATCTACTGAAAAAAAGAACATTCTCTTTCCCATTTGATGACCCTTTAACGCCTCCATCCTGGATTCTTGGGGAAAAGGCAAGAGTTATTTCTTGTTCATATCTTTTTGAAACTGTAGGGAACAGCAAAAGGAGGACACAGAAAATGGCACTTCATGAAAAAATAAAGAGGCAGTTTAAAAAAATGAAGAATATGGAACAGAGAACATGTGCAGTGTTCTCTCTCTCGGGGTTAAGCATACGGCAGCAGTAGATCATTTAGAAGAGGATGTGGTGTCGTATGATGATGGCGGTACAGAGGAGAGGCGAGGAAGGTCTTGCTTCATTAACACTGCTTCTGCTGGAGCTGTCCGTGATGCTGATCAGAGCTGTGATCCCACTAAGGACAGACACCACACGCTGCCTGCAGGGAATCTAACTCTCCGCACCAGTAAACACAAATAAAAAGCCTGGAGAAGAGGAAACACTGTTCCCTGGAAAGTGGACGTGTGAAAGGCAAGAGTTTGGACACAGGCTGATATTATTCCCTCTTTGCAGAAACAGAAAGATGACAATAAACTAAAGACATTGATGCCTTGTTAAATCTAGACCTGTGATGATCTTTTTACTCTGACAAACTGTGGGGAGGTCCATTTAAGCTGTGGGAACAATTGTTAATCACATCAATTACACTGTTTTTCTGGGTTATTGGTTTTCAAGAGCATTTATACGTGATCCTGTTTCTGAAATCCAGACTAAAGTCTCAATAGGAGCACCAAAGTAGTCATAGCCAAAACCATGACGAAAATAGACCATCATTGCTAGAAAATATAGATTATATAAATGATAGAACAATACCTGGTTGTACTCAGTCAATATAAAAATATCAAGATTATATTTTCACAGACTGATTTGTATGTAGGATAATTTAATGTAGAAAATAGTAAATCAGAAACAAATGACTTTAACTGGGTTTACACAGGAAGCGTCACATAAAGTTTCTTTTCAGATTAGCACAAACGTGTAACTTTACTACTAAACAATCACATTCAATATCTCAGTTCCAAAACTCCAAAGCTAATTACAAAAGCCGAATAATGAGCAATTATTAATATTTCTTAAAAGAGAGCTACCTAAAGCCTTTTAGTTTTGAAAAATATATATAATAGTATAGATTTTAAAATGTTACAGTTATCCAATAAAGCAAAGGTAAAGAAGGACTTTCTATTCTGAGAAACAAGATTTCTCGTAACAACTTCACCATCAGTTGACTTGAGAGGCCAAAGAACAGACATTCTGGCTTAAATAAATACTTCAAAACAAAAGGTTCACATCAGAGAAACAACTATAGACCCAGACATCTCATCCACCACACACACTGAATAACCCACTGAAAAATAAACACATTCAATTATTTTGCTTTACACAACCTACCCTGAAAATGGTTGTGGATAAATCTACTGCTGTTAAGAGTCCAAACCCACCTCCTCCATTTCCACAGGATTAATTACATTGGCATGTACACCTTTGGAATTGCCATTAATTATTATTTATAATACAATAAAGCATGTGATTGTGGGTAGCAAAGGCTTTCATCTCTTCAGGGGGTGCAGACCTCGCTGCCCTTAACCCGAATCTCAGGTAAGCCGTGCATAAAATGAGATTTCTGAATGTGCAAAAAAACACACCCAGCCTTTTAATCAGAAGATAACGCTGTAAATGTACCGTAAATAAAGTGACAATTGCATGTTTTACAGCCAAACAAATTATGTGGAGTTCTTTCACTTATTTTATTTGAAACATTTCACCGAAAGGATTTCACCCCAATATGGTCTATGCAGTTACAGAAATGCAGTTTCAGAGAATCAAAGGAGGTGATGCGAGTGCATCAGGTCCGAGGAGAGAAAGAACGAGATGTGATTTCATAGGTAATCTCATTCTGATGTCACGTCTGATTGAGAGCAGTAAAGAGGAAAATCACATCAGTAACAGCACAACACAAAACATCATGAGGAGGAATGTGAAAAACTGACAATTACTCGCAAAAAAAAACATACAAGAGACAAACAAAACACACAAACATAAGCAAAACGGAAACAACTGTCTGACAATACAAGACCACAGAAAAAAAGAAACGCTATTCAGGACTCACATGAAAAGAGCAGATTACAGTTCGTGTACTATCAGTCATATTCTCAAATGCTCTTTTGCATAGTACCACCTCTTGCAAGCTGACAACACTTCAAAAACAGAAATATTTATCTATATATATCGGTATACACTGATAATCTTGTTTTTAGGAATAAAGATTTACATGCATAATAAAACTTTAGGTTTCATTTGGTTACAGACAGATGAATACAAACACATTGGTCAAAAAATGTATTGAAAAAAAAAAGTGTAGAAATCTGATTATTACAAACATTTGCATATGTAGATTATAAAGGTTTAGCTAGTGACGCTCTAGGGAAGTTAAAAAATGTTATATGAAAGCAAAACACAGGGTAGGCAGGATTCTGAAAAAGGTATCATCTGATAATCAGATTTGCACGGTTGTCGCTCAAAGCATCTACAAATAGTATTTAAGTGTGTGAAACACGCAGCAAAGCTTAAACTTTAGGCGGCAACTAAAGCGTTTTAAAGAGTAATAATTGCTCGAATACATTAAAAAAAAAAGAGAGACAAGTGCTTGGCCAAAAGGTCATTCTAAACGGTCCAGTAATTATCTGCTTAATAAAAGACAGTGATGACTAAAGCTTTAGGTTTTCAACATGGACCGGACCAGCACATTGACTTTTGTGGACAACAAGTCTGTTGTTGGAGGTAAAAGGTCAGAGAAAGCCAATGGGAAAGGTTAATTGTTAAGACTTTTCCTGTGTGTGTGTGTATAATAACCTGACAGCATTTATTAGCGAAAGGTGACTTAAACCCTCCACATATAACGACTACAGAGGTCAATGTAAGCGCTCTGCGGAGCGGGTCGTGGATGAGGTGGTGATGTCATCAGAGGGCACGCAGGCGAGCGAGCAAGGCCTCCACGTCCGTGTCACCGTTAGATGAACAAAGTGCTGGAGTTTGCTCTTTTTCCTTTTCTCGTTCTCTTGCCTTCTCTTTGTCTTTCTCTCTCTCCCTGTCGGGCCGGTGGGTCGCTCTGTGGGCTGCAGACGAATGGGCTTCGCTCTCGTAATGAGGCTCCTTGGCAGTGGGTGCTCGTGTCGAGCTAAAATTGATATTCTGCCGCGACCGTGACCTTTGTAGAGGTGCTTTCATGTTTTCTGCAGGAGAGAAAGAAGGAAGAGAAAGAGGGATGAAGGGAAGATGAAACAAACGGGCTCTCTTGAAAACGTTTATAAAACTTAGCGGCTCTTTGAAGGTGGGCCGTACGACACTGATGTCAGCGGATAAATGAGAGAGGAAGGAACAGAGAGACGCAGCTGACAGCATGACGACACGATAAAAATGAAGCAGGCGCACATGCAGACGGGAGATTCCTCACGGTGAATGTGTAGGCAGGGCTCACCTTCGTAACATCACCTTTCAACCTTTTTATTGCTGTTGATGTTCTTCTAGCCATCCCGGTTCTAAATCTCTGATCTGCCGCAGGGGCTGATGGGAAACCGGCACGCTGACTTATTGCTCTGCACTAGTTCACTAACCCTGAAGAAATACATGAGCAACTTCAAGCCATCAGACTGCAATTCTCTTGCCTGCGTTGTCATACATGTGATCTTACTGGGTGAGTAAATCATATTTCGTGGTAAATATACCTTTAATGCGGTCTCAGACATTTGCTTATATAGAAAGATAGAGTGACATTAAACAAGGACAATCCTCACAAACAAGCAGACAGAGAGTAGTAAGCGATACATCTTTACAGCAAAATAAAAACACTGCAGTCCTCTACACAAAAAGACTGATCCATTCCTAAAGACAGCACATCTGTGATGAAAACTGAATATTTAAAATCTTCTTAGCCTCATCCTCATACTTTACAATTGTACAAGCTACTTACAAACATACAGTCCATACACATCAGATCAGATCTCATTCAACATCAGCTGCGAGAGCAAGATAGCAAAGGCACACAGACACATTTGTATTTTCTAAAGGAAACCTGTCGCCATTGTGTTGTTATGTGGCTGCTAGGGCTTTGCTACTGTATTCTGGATTATTTTAACAGGGAAAAACTGTAATGTATAGATCTGTCATCATGAAATGCAGAGGGAGTGAACGGTGACAGTAATGTGTGTGTGTTACAGTGATCTGTATAGTGTGTTCTCTGTGCTCTCATTACTGCTTTGTGAGAATGTGCACTCGTTTGTCTCTGTGTGCCATTCTCTGCCCTGCGCTTCAGGCCACTTTCATTAGTCTCTTTGGCGCTTCCTTTTTCGGCTTCATTTCCTGCTTGTCCTATTTGCTTTGTTTCCTGTCTCTTAAATCGCTCTTTCTCTCAACACATTCTCCATACCGCTGAATATCTTTATCCTCCTCTTCTGACCACGGATCTGTCGGTGTGTATATGTCTTTCATTAGAGTGACTATAAGGTTTCACTATAGACTATAAGGTCAAGAAATTTACAAGAACACATTTCTGAAGTGGGAGAGAGACTAAAATCTCATTGGCCAGAAATTGTCATCAATTGTTTTGATCGGTTTGTGTTGAGCTGTTGTGTGAGACAATAGAATACAAGTTTTTCTATAAAGCTTATAGATCCAAATCCTGTTTATTCATCAATCTTTCATAAACTCTTTCAGTCAATCGTTTTACAAAATAATACTTTCCTTCCAGCATCCTTCAAACATGAAGCACACACACACACATGTTGGGTTCTTCCATAGACATAATGACTTTTATACAGTACAAACTATTCTATCTACCCCTAAACCCTCACACAAACCTTAAATAAACATCATTTAGTATGATTTAAAAGCTGTTTTCCTCATGGAGACCACAAAATGTCCCCACAAGGTAAAAAATGACTGGTATTGCTATCTTTGTGGGGACATTTCCTCCCACACACTGTAGAGTTTACCAAGACCACACATACACAGACACACACACAGACACACACACAGACACACGCACAGACACACACAGCACAGACACACACAGACGCACACACAGACGCGCACACAGACGCGCACACAGACACGCACACAGACACACACACACAGACGCACACACACACACAGACGCACACACACACACAGACGCACACACACGCACAGATGCACAAAAACACGCACACCCAGCTGTAATCTGAATGCCAGTCTTTGCTTTTCTCAGTCTGCCCCTTCAGTTAGACTCATAAAAACTCCCTCACGTCCAACAGAGACACTCTCATTCCTTTCTTCAAACAGAACAGGGCTGAAATACGGGTTTCTGACTTGAGAGATCATTTGCTCAATTTGCATTTGTGCTGTGGGCAGCCGAGGATCCCACTTTCTTTTCATCTCTTTGCCTTATGTGTTTTTTCCCCTCACTCTCAGCCTTTGGCAGGCGACTCAACGAAACGTGACAGCAGACGAGGGCACTTGATCACCCTAACGAGCCTGACACAGACAGGCGTCCCATTAGCTGCAATGGAGCCTGTCCTGAACCGGGACTCGCACAATGCAACCGGCGACATGTAAATCCCACCTCTGCATGCACAGTATTACCTATAAAAGTATTAGGAATGATTATACCATCCGTCTGTCTGCATTCTGGTGCTATGAGGCTGGAAATGGCACCTGGTGAATGGACATTAACGTGAGTTGAACAGGGAAAGCAGTTCATGACAGCATTGATCTTTTGATGGGAAAAGTTTGAAGTTTAACCAATAAAACATATCAGTTATGTCCCTTAGAGAAGTGTTACAGTATGACCTGAAAATTATTAATAAACTTTTTCAACTACACATAACAATTATACAATGAATAATAAACATACACTCTTAAAAATAAAAGTGCTTCATGGTGCCATATAAGAACCATTAACATCCACAGAGCTTTTCTGTTTTACAGGAGTAGAAAAAGTGTCTTTAAACTATAAAAAGGTAAAACATTTATTGGTTCTTTTAATAACTTACAAGATAAGTGAATGGTTCTTTGGGGAACCAAAAATAGTTCTTGTATGGAGTTGCTGTGAAGAACTATTTATAGCACTTTTCTTTTTAAGATTGTCTTTCATTACATTTAGCTCTGTTAACACTATGAATATTTTAATTCAAATCATTTCAATTTTTTAGATGCTGAATTTGCCTAAAAGAGCAGTTGCCATTTCAATAAATACTCAATGTCTGTGTGTACAGAACACGAATGAAAAGCACATGAAACTGCAGTACAAACAAGGTCAGGAAGTGGATGATGTTATGTCCATGCAAGTCTAGAGTTACCTTTGAAATATCCCTCAAATCAATCATCTGCTTTGTATTTTTTTGTAAGTACAAGAGACATCTATGGACAAAACATAGAATTCAGTTTCTCTGCTGTGGAATACAGCATTAACAAATCAGTTCACAAACCACAATCTGATGACCAAATTTAACTTAATGATCAAGTCGTCCTTGTATGGACTCTCTGTACAATCGTTTATCTACATTTAAGCAGAAAAGGGAGGGAAATGGCACGCGTGGACAAGGTCAAAAGATATCAGAGCTAATTCAGTGAGCGTGTGAATTAGACCAGAAATACTGCTAATAAATAATCCCATAATTACTGCCTTACGGTGCAGAGGGACGCGATTACAGGCTGCCACATGAATAACAGGGAACCCTGTGAGCGACAGAATATGGGTTTGTTTCTGGACAAATTGGCCAACAATGTCCGGTCACGATGTGATCTAACAGCTCTGAAATGAGGCCAAAAAGAGATGAAGCTGATAAAGAGAGCTGTAATTCATGATTCTCTAATGTCCCTCTCGGTCTGAATGAAAGACTGAAGAGAGCGATGAGCTGCACATTATCCCCAATGCCTACAAGAGTTAAACAGTAATTAAGTCTATCAGCAGAGACATGCCTCATCCACTGGACACCACCATCCCTGCAGGTAAAACAGGTTTATTCCTCTGATCTTTCATAGACATTCACGCTAGAGAAAGACTAATTAGCATTAAAGAGATAAAAAGAAGGAGATGAGATCAGAGAGATGCTATATTTCTATTCATTTTCAGACTGGATCTGTGTAACCCCTGAACTCAAGTCATTTCTATCTAAGCAGGTCCAGATGTTGTTCTCAGGTCAGCGTGTATGAGAACTGAACCACCTTTGTGTTTCTGAAAGAGAATAAGTAATGCTTCACTATAAGACAGCATAATTCAGAGGTCTTACTCCAAAGAGATTGTGTTTATTGTGTGTGGGTACTGTATGTTAAACCGTGTGTGTGTGTGTGTCGCAGCCTTGATCTTGTGGTCTTGGTATTAAGACCTCAAACATGCATACGACTCCCACTCTGGTATGTAAACATGTATAAATGCTCTCTCTCTCTCTCTCTCTCTCTCTGTCTCTCTCTCTCTCTCTCTGTCTGTCTCTCTCTCTCTGTCTCTCTGTGTCTCTCTCTCTCTGTCTCTCTGTGTCTCTCTCTCTCTCTCTCTCTCTCTCTCTCTCTCTCTCTCTCTCTGTCCCTCTCTCTCTCTCTCTCTCTCTCTCTCTCTCTCTCTCTCTCTCTCTCGTTGTATTGAATAATCAGAGTCTTTAACAAAGAGCGGCGGTGGGGAGTTGTAATCCCACAGCATTCAGCGCCTCACAAAAATTAATTACAAATGAAAACGGCTTAATGCTTACTTGAACCCGGGGAGAGAGGAGAATGTCACCAAATGATATTTGTTTAGGGGATAAGGGGGAAGAGAGAGAGAGAGAGGAATTGAAATAAAACAAGCATGATGCGCTGTTTCATGATTTTGAGATGAAACATCTGTATCTGCATCAGAAAGACTCAAGAGGAATCTTTGATGTTGACAAAATAATCAGTATGCCATTTTGAACAACATAACAAGTGATTTACGAGAGGCATAATATATATATTTGAGTACATACATAAGAACGATTCAACATGTATGACTTGCATGCACATATACAATCCTACTAATTGACCTTGACATAGCAGTCATCTCCCTACATATTGTACTATTCCTTATTGCAAGTCAACTGTAGTTGTGTTGCTGAAACAGCATGTTAATTATAACAACAATAAATGTGAGCTATTATTAAAATAAACAATTACAATAAATATTATTATTTAACATTATTATTATTATTATTATTATTATTATTAATAATAATAATACTCATAATAATAATATTGTTGTTGTTTAATAATAATATTGATAATAATAATATTGATAATAATAATATTGATAATAGTAATAATAATAATAATAATAATAATAATAACACTGATATTGCTATTAATGTGATTCTTGTTATTATTGATAATAATAACAATAATCATCCTGATTACTAATTTTTTGTAAGTATATGCTTTAGTAATTGAATGAAACTAGCCATGTCAATAACAGTAGCTGAATTTAGACAGAGATGTTTAGAGGTATTAGTGTTTGTATTTGGGGAAGTTGTGCCCCGCGGTGCGAGTCTGACCCAGGTATGTAGTCAGTTGAGCGTGACATCACATTACGGTGTCTGACTGGATCAAAAGGCTTTTAAGAAAGCAAAAATGGGGTGGACAGCACCTGGCCTTTCTCTTCTGCATCGACACACCATATGTGAGTACAACAAACAGAGACAGAAGCGACACACAGATGGTAAGAGAGGAGAACAGAAGGTGAAGACGACACTATATTCACATCGAGCAACTTTACAGGCATCATTTTACGTTGGTGATGTGAATAATGGTCATGATTAGAATGCTATGCAGTAAACCATAATATTACATATTTAAGGATTGTGGACGGTTGCCACAGTGTTGCTATTTTCTTGCTAGTTGATTTAAGGTGCTAACTAACCCAACCCTACCTTTTTAATGTTTAGAAAAAATATCTAAAATGTAAAATATTGTAGGATAGTGCACTTTTATCTGTATATGTAATATGTACAGTGACAGTTATCAGGTTAACAATCCAATGCTTATGTAGATAATTAAAACACGAGACTGAAAAAACAAACCGCAATGACTGATTATTGGATATCTGAGGGTTATCTGGACAATCAGACTCCCGGGGAGGGTTGATCAATCGAGTGTGTACGTGTGTGATCGTCGAAACTCCACTGTGAGGACACAGATGGTTCCTTTATACCCGAGACCACCAGCATCATTTGAATTGCCTAATTTGGTTAAATCATCACTCTTGCTCAGCTATCCATTCCAGCTAGTCGGTATCACATACAGTAACCTGACTGAATTATAATTGATCAATTATGTTTCATTCATAAGCTGCTAAAGTTAAGAATAAGTGAAACATATCTGTCCACAGTGGCAAACTTCAGAAGACTCTAGTCCAATAGAAAAGTTGTGTTGGCATCACAGCTGTAAACTATCCGAGAACAGCTCTGGGACGGGACTACAAACACATCCAGTGACAGATATGAGACACAGCAGAGTGTCTCCTGACAGTCACCAAGCGAGAAACACAGTTCACCGAGATCAAGTCCGTCGGGTTCTCCTCTCAAGCTGCTCTGCTGCAATGTTTGTGTGGATACAAACATCACTCATTTAAAGCAACACATCTATCCATCTGAATCAACCATGCAACTAGGACGACAACAGTTAGCAAAAATTCCCAGCAAGCCGTGGCCACGCTGGCAGACTCTGTGAAGCATCTCGGTACATGAAGTCGAGCTGGGCTTTAAAGTCATTAGAGAGAAGAGTCTTCATTTAAATGCCAAACCTGATGAGTTTCTTCCATATTTTCTGCTATGGCACATCTGTGGTACTGCAGAGATGGATCATTATTAATTCTAACCCACTCTCATTTATATTTCTGTCTGTGGCTCCATCTTTCTTATTTCCTATATATCATCTTTTCTCCTTCCTGTGTGCTCTTCTTCTTTTTCCCTTGTGTTGACTTCCTCTTTCCCCTGTCAGTTGCCATGAAGTGCTATTGATTTCAGACCTGTTCTCTCTCTCTCTCTCTCTCTCTCTCTCTCTCTCTCTCTCTCTCTCTATCAAAGTCCTCCAGGTTAATGAGTAGACTGACTGATGAGCTGCAGATGGAGTGAGGAAGAGGAGTAGGAGAGACAGAAGAGGGGGTGCAGACAGACTAGGATTGATTGGAGTCTGCAGTAATGTATTAGCACGTCTGCATGATGTTGAACACAGTTACACTGGCTAATGACTGTTAGCAATGGCCAATGGTGTGTCTCATTGCACTTGCTAGTTCCTCGTGTCATGAATCAGTATTCTGTGGACACTAATTTGAGCACTATCAGGAGTTTTAAACCATGAAACATTTTCGGTCAAGGTACTTACTACTAAACTAAGGAACTGACTGAAACAGAATCAAAGTTTTTCCTCATTACCGAGTACAGATTAGTTTCCATACCTCACGGTTCTTGGTTTATTGACACGGGGGAAGATGTTTCTGCCGAGGGTCATTCAAAAATCAATAATGAGAAAAATCACAAATTCTAATCAGGAGTTTAGTGTTATTATCCCGCGGTGGATCAAACAGGACTATTGTTTTTCATTACACTGTGATGTTCGTCCCACGCTTCGCTCCACCCTGGGCTTTAAGTCAAGCCGGTCGGTTCCCCCCCGAGTCACCGGCCCTTTCGCTCGACTTCACGCAGCCGCTGCCTTCGACAGCTCTCAATATGCCTCCTGAAACATGCTTATGAATTCAAAACAGCCTGGAGTCATGCTCCATATTTCATTGAAGTTGAATATTTAAAAAGATCAACCCACTCAAAACCTCATAAACCTTTTCGCAGAGGCCTCTCCGTCCTAAAAATAAAATCTCATATGCCATATCATATTACAGGCGGCTCCATCACGCTCACGAGCTTCCTTTAACAAGCAGACAGGAGCGCTCTGGTAAACAGGCTGCCCGTGTCTACAAAACGTATGTTCCTCTCCTGGTCTTCTCCCAACACAACTTTCATTTCCTCACAGCCCTGCCGTACTTTCTGAACACAAGCACCTCGCACAGACGCCGACTATGAAATTACTCTTCCACACTAGTTCAGCAATTCTTTGGATATTTCTGTGAAAAGAGAATGTAGCGTAGCTGTCGTTATTCTTTGTTTATATACTTTACTTTACTGCATTGCTAGTAGGTGACATCAACTATATTTGGATGATTTCTTATTGACTACAGCTTTTTCTATGAAAACTGAAATATGAATGCAAATGTACATGTAGTTCTCTGATTTCTGGTTAACAGAACATGAGCAATGAGCAAAGCCTTCCATTATTCTGAAATTGACATTTACACAATGCAAACGCTCATTTTCTCTCTCCCGACCCGTGTGTTAACCTCTAGGCGCTGCGCATTCAGCGAGAAATTCACGTTCTGTTTGGGCCAACTGCAAAGCTGCTTTCTGTATCTCTAATATAACAATTATAACCAGCAGTAATGTCAACAGCTGCGGTACGTTTAATTAAATCATCCTGCCTAAACCTGCGCCGGTCAATAGAAACAGAGCACAAACAAATGAAGCTCAATTCAGACAGTATAAAAACAGGTTGAAGGTCACGTGTTTTTAATTAAATTTAAACAAATGGCTACAGAGGCAAAAGAAGGCGAATTGTTTTAGCTCGTAATCTCTAATGAGACTTTTGGCGCAGACGATAAGAGCAGATGCCTTGTGCCTTGTGAAAGGTCAACTCTCATTGCCATTCTGACACAGCCTCGCTCTCCTCTTCTCTCACCCCAAACACGCACGCTCCCCCATGCTGCTCTCACAAAAACCAGCTAAATACGTGAATTCCTGTTTTTAACGAGAGAACCCTTGGAATGGTTTTGCTCATGCATGAAGCTGTAAACAGCATGCAGCATACATTTCAACTTATTTAATTAGATCGCAACGGTGCTAATAAAAATAAAAGTGAGAAGCGTCTGCATTTAATAAAATATGCAAAAGCATATTCTTCATAAACAAACAAAAACTATCTACTGCAGCGTCTCTGTCCGCCCCACGCTGAGCTTAATAATGAAGAAGACAGAGGGACAAAATTAATATCACTTTGATTTGCATTTTCATGTGTTATCACTGACACACACATATGTGTTAAATACTAACATATCCGCAACACTTACAGAACTTGTTTCAAGGGACGGTAACCAGTTAGCAGTAAAGTTACGAGCAACACATTTTCATGTCTCGTGTGTGTAACTGTGGTGTACTGAACAACACATCATTACACTAGACAACAGTTCAGCGGCGAGAGACTTCTGGGCAATGCTAATGGTTAATTTAGCTTCTGGACTTAATGCAAGACCTTGCTGAAGGTAACAGATGATCCGTTAAAAGAGAGGACACAAATAACCCAAGCCCGGCTGTCCGGTGAGATTTTTGTGCTTGTTTTAATATGTATGCATGCGTGTTTTTGTGTGTGCACGTGCATTGAGGTCTGGGGTGATGTGTGTGTGTAAGCGAGTAGGAGAAAGTGTGTATTTTTTCACTCCCCCCTGGCCAAAGACTGAGCAATTAAAAAGACATGCACCAATAAACTCCTCCTGTGTTCTTCTAGAGAACATCACTGCAAACTCCACAAAGACCGAGAAAGACAGACTGTGTTCCTACATCAGAGCTGATTACAAAAAAAACTCTCACCCATCATTGTGATGTTACATGTAACTTACGTGAATTACTTTTTTTCTGGTACACAAAAGTGTTGTTTAGCAATTAATTATTTTTTCAGACATTAAAAACTACAGTTTGTACAAATAAATATATATGACCCCATCTGTGAAATTCAGGATAAAGTCTCATAATGTCATTTTAAAATTAGGAGCATCAAAGTTTGATTTTAATAATTAATTTCACTATGATTTCAATAATTAACATTCTTACACACTATCAATTTAAAAGATATCAAAGTTTTATTTTCATCAAAATGTTCTTTATATTATGTAGGATGAGTTTACATAGAGAACCACAGGTAGGGTCACATATATAGTGTAAAATAGCCTTTTGTGTTCTTTTGTGTAAATAATATGGGTTTTGACAGATGTTTCATGGATTTATTGACAGTCCTCACAAAGAGGGAGAGCGTATATATCTAAATGAGAAGCAGAACAAACACCGCTCTCTCTTTAAATGAAGAAAGACTTCATCAGAAAGATGCATGAACGCTAGACGTGTGACCTTGGGCTAATGTAGCTGAGCTCTCTGACAAGCTTTTCATCAAGAAAACAATGCAAGACCTGATCAAACAACAGGGAACACCAAAGCCAAAGATCTTCATCCCTGGAGAATTACACAAGCTTTCAATAAATCCATGCAAACCTACAACTAAAGGAAATATTTTAAAATCCATGCACCGGTGACACAAAGATGCTTCTATATGGTGAACCAATAATCCATAAAGACATAGTATTGTGGTTTGTGGGACCATGGACAGGCTGCAGATTAGATTGAAATTATTGATTTGAATCAATTGAGAGAGTGAACATTTCCCTTGACCTCCCAGAACACGGAAACATGAGTAATTGAATTGCACCGGAGTATATATTGGGTGTGCTCAGGTACAGTCATTTGAAGACTCGCCTGGTGGCCCTGAAGGACTATTGACTTAACAGAGAGCGAGATCCAATGATCAGGGCTAAAAAGACAATAGCTCTCCATGTGAGTGTGTACGAGTATGTCAGGAGCCCCTGGAGGTCTATAGGAGGATATATCTACTTTGGCATTTCAAGTACCCGAATCCATTACCAAAGGAAGGGTCAAAACCAGCCTGAGAAAAGAAGGAAAACAATACGTGTGCTATAAAAAGAAACCGCAGTACCACGTAACGGTTTATTACTCATAAACATACAAACAAGATGCTTTGTACACAATTCGCTCAAGAGCAACAGGACTCCGTTTCCTTGATTTTTCCTCTACGTGGGAGACAAAGAGAGACAAAATAATAAAGACGCACATCACAGTGAACATCACGGCTCCCCGCAGCGTTCTACCTGCAATTACCGGCCCACTAACACATTTCCTAAAGACACGAACAGAAGACGACGCCAGCAAGTAAACAAATGTGCCCTCCGAGCAGCAGTCTTGTTCCAACTTTTACTCTGTAGGTTTTTGCGGGATAACGGCATTAGCAATTATTGTAAAAGTTTAAATCTGAGTTTGAATGCAGTTGAACTACTTTGGTGTTAATGTGTTTTTGTTTACTGTAAATGTAAGAGTGTAATGGTGTTAGGCCCAGCGTACACATGATATTAACAAGAATTGGGTGATGTAATCATAAGTGTCCTCCTGTAATGTGATTACTCACTGTGCATTTGTAACTTAACGCTTATATGCCTTAATGCATCCAGGACAAAAGCGACTGCTTACCTACTACATAACCATTCTGCAAAACAAGACCACCAGTAAATATGCATGCAAACGAATTAACATTAGCAGTATACTCATGTACTGGCCCTCATCGTTCTACTGAAAGTGTCATATGTATGATTATAGTTTGGGGAAAATTTTGCTTTTCTTGTATTGAATAAGTAGTTACAAAAAAAAGTTGCATTTGAGAGGCATGTTAATATCATGTGTAAACATCAGATGAAATCATTTGAGATGGAAACAGTGTAAACATGTCATTGTACCTATAACACTAGATTGTGTGAGTCGTATTTTAAGTGCTCAGTGTTTATGAGCTGACTTGAAACTTCCCATAACACTGAGGTGTCAAGATATCGTTACAAACTGTGCTTATGTGTTTACTCAGCAAAAGCCCACAATCCCTCAAAATCTTACAGATGAAATTTATACTGGAGCAAAGCAAGTGAAGCACCTAGACATAAACCTACACACACAGTTCACTTCTTAGTCCAAATGTCTGAAAGTGTGAGAAGAGTGCAAAGAGTGAGAAAAGTGAGGAGATAATTAATCCGAATGCTCACGGAGGTCAATGATCTCAGTGTTTTCATCAGGAGATGAGGAGATCCAGCCTGGAGGAGACCACTGCAACTCACGGGAGGATTGAGGTCTGAGTGGGCTTTATGATTATTAGCGTAATTAAGTTTGTATGGTCATTACAGAGGGTTTAGATGAATGCCAGCCATGTCAAATTAAAATCCTATCCAAGGTGGAATACTGATTAAACCCCAAGCCACATTTAAATATTCTCTTATAACAAGAGAGGGAAAGAAGGAGAGAGAGAGAAAAGGCGGGTTTCAAACATTAATAGAAAATCATGACCAAAAATGTTTGGCTTTAATGTGAGCTTTGCAGAAGAGCATTCCTGTATAGTATGAATAGCATTATAATTTTAGGACTGTGCATGCATGTGCATATTTTTTTTTAACATTTTATAAACTAATCCTAAGTAAATCAAAAACTGCATAACCTACTGTACTGGGGAAAATACAACAGTATCTGTCATTTTTTAATTTTCTTTACACAAAGCTAAAACACACTGTGGAACAAACATTGGGGTTAAGGTTTTATCCAACTTTTCCTCTCCGTTCCATTTCCCCCAACTGGCAAACAGCACACAACCCCAGTCTGGAACATGAGCGTAATAACAAGCCATGACAACCCTCCCCATGAGGTTTAGCCTGAGATTTGGGTTTCTGTCTGTCACCACTTAGTGTGAACCCTCTGCTGCTCATCCACAGCACATAGAGATAAAGAGAGAATGACAGACAAAGAGAGACAGAGAATACAGTAATATGATCGAATAGGCTTATTCTTTGCTCTCTGATAGCTGTCGTTTGTCTGTCGGTAGGAAGCCGCTCACGCAGAGTAAAGAACAGACTGCCTGATACATATTGCACAGAAAATACCAGCTTAAATCACAGGATTCAATCTGATTGGCTGGTTTCATGTCACGGGGAACATTCTATAGATTTCCTAGTCTAACAGACTGAAATCATTACATCTTTGAAAGGTGTTTGCTAGATTTGTTAGTAGCAGAAAAAACATCTGACAAATGTCACCCTGTCTGTGTAAATCCAGCTAAAGTCATTTTTTGTGATTTACTGATTTATACATAAAACCATCAAACATAATGTAAAGAAACTGTATATTCTGTAACATTATGTATATTTTCATCAGTGAAAATATAACCTTAATATCTTTAATATTGACCATGTCAAAGATTGATGTTTAATGTTTAGAAATCCACCTTATATTTTTGTCACACGGTGACAATATCATTAAATTCAGTATTATAGGGAAAATGTGTGTACTGTATCTATCAATCTATATCATTTTTATGATATGTTGATTTTGATACTTTCAGTCTGGATTTCACAGAGAGTGTCACACATGTTCTTTTTTGTTTTCTAGCATCAACTGCAATATGAAGCAGAAGCATTGCTTTACTGCTTGAGAGAGAGATCCTCAACAAGAAGCCTGACAGCGACACCTCCCTCTCTGTAACTATCTCTGTCTCCCTCATTTTCCTTCTCCTCTAAGAAGGGTATTTAGAAGAACGGCCCAAAGGTCTTTTGTCTGTCTGTGAAGCAGAGTAGTCAAGAGGGGAGAGAGAGTGCTGGCTGTCAGGCCTGACAATGAAAAGAATACACACACACCAGTAATGAGAGAGAGAGAGAGAGAGAGAGTGAGAGAGAGAGAGAGAGAGAGAGAGAGAGAGAGAGAGAGAGAGAGAGAGAGAGAGAGAGAGAGAGAGATTGACAGACAGACAGACAGACAGACAGAGAGAGAGAGAGAGAGAGAGAGAGAGAGAGAGAGAGAGAGAGAGAGAGAGAGAGAAAGAGAGAGAGAGAGAGAGAGAGAGAGAGAGAGAGAGAGAGAGAGAGAGAGAGAAGAGAGAGAGAGAGAGACCTAGTTAGATCATGACCTAAAAGAGATCAAGAGAGTTTGCACCCTGTCAGAAAGTTCAAAAGCTGATTTCGGTCCTCCTCTTGCTAAATTTCTTTAGTGAGTCAGCACATCTCTGACTTCCCATGAGTACTGAATTCTTTGCCTCTTTGCCATTAAATTGACAGAATAAGAGAAGCATATTTTTTCTTATTTTGAAGGATTTGACACATTTAATTAATATAGCAGTTAAAAGAGGACATGAAAGTATTGGGAATAAAGTGAGGGCAAATGAGATCAGAATGTGACAGGTCTGCATCAAAACTACATCTTAATGAACACTAATGTCTGAAGATGTGCTTGACTTTACAGGGTTCAATGCACTGAGGGAAAAGGTTCAGATAGATTTCTAAAAGACGTTCAGAGAGCCTTTGAAAAATATCCATCTGTAGCATATCTGTCTGGTCTGAAGATGATGGTGGATGTTGGAGGAAGGGGTGTAAGGACAGGAGATGAGATCTTTCACTATTACTGTTTGTAACAGAAATTGAAAACATGAAATCCCTTGAGCTAATAGTGTTTTTTAATACTTTTTGTGCTAATATTAGAATCACAAAAACTTTCTGGTCACTACAAGATAAAACAAAAAAGTTTATGTGGAAAGGGTAAAAAAAGTAGATATAAGGATCTCGTTGGCATCGAGCAGATCCTGACACACTGTTTGGTATATATGGTAAAGGATGAACACAGATGATTGTCTTTAAAGGAAAGATGTGAGGAGACATATTTCAGACCTCCTGGAGAGATCGAAGCTTTTACAAGAGCAAATCTCAGCCAAAAAAGCAACAGTCCTGTCAATAAGAGTGTCTCATCCATTCTAAAAAGAGACATGAAGCATTTTGAAATCCGACATCAAAGAGCTCGTCTCTGGAAGGAACAATTTCTCTCTTTTCAGCAAATGAGCAATCAGTCCAATGAAGACTTGCAGAGCCTTTCAACCCATTACTGATATTTATGCAGTCTGTTCAGAACACTCTCTTCATTAAAGAGAAGGAAAACTAGCGCACAAGTTTAACCAGAGAGAAATGAGCGCACAACTTTGGCCGGACGAAACGCTCGTGTGAATGAATAACATCAAATCTTTGGTTTGAACACAAAGTTTCATCCGAAGCTCTGATGCTTTAGAAAGCACTGGCGTGAGCTGCGACACCACTGTTCTGCTAAAACACTGACACACACACAGAGACCGGAAAGGAAAGAGAAATACAGAGACACAAAATGCACCTAATCCAAAAATCTCAAAAAGCGTTGAGCCGTAGCTGTTAGACAGATAGCTCTCAGAAAGATTGCGTCTTTAAATTCATTCCCTTTAAAGCGTCGGTACTGCTGCCAGATGTTTTCAGACGGAGGGCTTTGGCTGTCGCGTCTGATGCTGTTTTTGAACATCCATTTGTATTCTCGTGTCTCCAGACCTCTATATTTTATTCTGATAGCGGCTCAGGGTCAGGCGACATTATTTATCCCGCTGCTTACAATATATAATGCATACTAACTAACATCTCAGATTAATTAGTTGTGATTTAACATATCATTATCTGCTCTCAATTGCGTGAGGTGACAAAATTACAGGCAATCAAAACATATTTGCTGTCTAATTTAAAGCTTTGTGGAGAGGGGGAACATTGGGATTTGTTCACTTATTGAAAACAGAACGACAAAATCTCTGAACGTGTGATGATGTTGAATTGGCCTGCTTAAAACAAATTCTATGATTAACATGAGAGAGATTTTTAATCACTTCTGATTAGGACAACACATAATATTTAAAACTTCCTATCTATAAACGTGCGTGTGTGTATGTTTAACTTTACAAAACCTCATGCAGCTCATTCAGATATAAAAAACATTTACAGTAAGTGTTAAGTGTATTCCTTCATTAATAATTCAATGAATCGAATGAGATTGATGGCTGTCTGATGAGGTCACGTCTGAGTACCAGCATCATTCTTACAACGCTTGACCTTGAGTCACTCGCCTGTAGATGAACTCACGGCTTTTACCTCGTACTTAAATAAAACACACACACACACACACACACGGCACCAAGCCAAACTACCTCACACAGTGCCAGAGTAATAATGTTTAGCCTTAGAGGACAAAAGAAAACAAAGAAAGACAGAGAGAGAGAGAGAGAAAGTCTGTCAGACTGAATATGTAAATGCAGAACAGAAACCTACAGTTAATTATGTGGAAAACCTGGGCTGTTTTAAATTCCAGCAAGTCGCCTGCTTAGACAGCACTTTCGGGCATCACGGGCGCATTCAAACAGGCCTGAGAGGAGAGAGCTGTTGTTTGTTTTTCATTCTCTCCTGCCTTTCGCTCTCATAACGCTATTTGTGGCTGTTTAGAGGAGAAATGGTCTGGGCAGTGCTGATGAATGCAGTTTCCCAGTGCTGATTTAAAATCCCATTAGGCTGTAATTACACTGGGTGAAAGTCCAGATCGTTTATGAGAGTTTAGGAGTTGCTTTCAAATGGAGATTCATCTTTTATTCTGCTGAATGAGCCTCTTAACAAAGTTTAGATGTACGCCATATGTGCGTAACAGTATTATGTTAATTTTAACAGTGGCTAAATTAGGCGAAAATAAACAGGCAAATGTTTTATGATGTTACCCACAACTCTTCAGCTCTTTGCATGCATGCATGTTGTTCTTTACCCCAGTGTGCACGGAGAACACATGACGGCAGGTGTGTGATGTGACTGACAGGTGTAATATCAGAGGTGATGCTCTACCTAGCGGGACGAGCGATGGGATTGTCTTCACTATCACTCAGAGAACACTGGCAAAAGACATGGCAGAACGTGAATGTCAAAGAGAGAGACAACTTATCAGGACGGCGGTGCAAACTCATTAAGAACTGGGTCTAGGAACTAGAATATTCTGGTGAAGTCCTTCTGCAAGGACATTTTGATGTATCTATCAAGAACACATCAGCGAGAGCATGAATATGTGTATCACAAAAGTCCTTTTAAAAAATCCAACAATCTTCACAGACTTTTTCTACAATCTATTTCATAGTTGAATTTTAATCTAATCACGACAGACTATATATTGATGGAAAGGTTAAAGACTCAAGAATAAATTTTTGACACATTTTCATAACAATAAATAATTTAAAAAAAAAAAGTTAAAGTTAATTTTATTTGAAAAATAAAAAAATTATATTTCTAAAATAAAAACAAAAAACATATATATTTAAAATGTAAAAAACTGAACCGAGTATGCTCAATATGTGCAGTGACAGTTATCAGGTTAAAGAAAGAAAAATGTTTTTTCAAAACAAACGTTTCATTTAACTTTATAAAACTAACTTTTAACTTTCTAAAACATCATCAGACAGCCAAACTCGGGCATAAAAATGAGCTGTTTGTGTAATTTATGTGCACATTAAAGATACCTATTCTGTGTTCAGAATTTTTAAATGAAGAAAAAAAAATAGCTTTTATTAACTAAACACAAAAAAGTACGATACAGGCACATACTTAACCAAAACAAAACACAGCAAGACTTCACCAAGTTCACCAATCATTGTGCTGTTTCTTGTGATTAAGCACCAGTGCCATCAAACAACCTCAACTACACAAAAGAATCCAGTTTAATGTTTAGAGAAAAGCTGGAAAATAGTTGTGTAAAAAAACATTATGACTAAAAGTACAGACCTAAGGATTAAACATAATATGACTGTTAAACTCATACCATTCTAATCTAAGCATGCCAAGAAACCGAGCAGCATGAAAGCACAGACAAGTTTCAATTCTCAACTCAAAACCAGGTCAGAATCTCAGGGTTTTCTGCAAGATCTTACAGATACACTGTGGGAGCGAGAAAAACAGAGAATTAGAAAGAAAACCAGAAGGAAAAGAGGACGAGACCGCCCCCTCTCATCGGAATATAGTAAGAAGAATAGCAGGTGGCCTCGTCTGAGATAGCCAAAGACCGAAGGCTATACAAGAAATGTGTGCGAGCGTAGACTCCCCAGAGGACGGCTTGGCCGTGTTTTTCCCTGAACCGTGAGGGAGACAGACCTGTGCAGATGCCATGAGCGATCTCATCACAGCAACCATTCAACAGTGCAGGCATGCACAACAACAACAACCAAAAGACAACACGGTCACCATTACGTTACATTACATTAGTCATCGTTCAGGGCGTGTCAAAAGAGGTGCTATGTTGAGCATTAGCTTAAACTGATGAGTAACAGTATAAACAGAATCTTGAGCTGAGCAAGTTAAGCTGTCAACATTTCACATTTAAAAAACCATTAATAAATGGGCAAAATTCATTTTCAACAACAAAAACATTCTGACAATCTTCATGAAGTAAACTAAACTACATCAGCCATTAGCAATTACAAATGTCCCCTTTAAATATTCATCTTAAGATAAAATCCCACTGTGTGTCTATGGCAGCTGAAAATTCACAACATATAACGCACCGAAGTCTCTACAGAAGGAATATATCTTGACAAAGAAGTGATTGCACTGATCAAAAGCTCTTTGATATTCAAATCATCTGGGTCAAGCAAGCGTTCAGTCTCTCATTGCTAGTCCGTGGAGCGTTTGGCGAGACAAAGCGCGGTGGTTTAAGAGACTGAGGAACACCATGTACGTGCAGAATTCATTTGAATGTATTTATATAAAGCAGGCCTTGAACTGGTCACAGTTAATCACTTAAGATCAAGATCGTGCACAATGAGTCAATAAATTGCAGGCCGGGCAATCAAAAATTACTCTCTCAGACATCCACATGAATGTTTGCATGCACCTTTGAAAAACACATGATGGAAAGTGACTGACGTGTTGACAGGCAACTTGCAAAGTGTTGGCAAGACTTCTCTGAAATGTGTAAATAACGTACGCTAGAAAACATGCTTTCAAGATTTAAACATTTTTGGGCCATCAATCTTTCAAACTCCACTCAGTCTCCATCTCTCTCCATCTCTCTCTCTCTGTCTCTCTCCATCTCTCTCTCTCTCTCTCTCTGTCTGTCTCTCTCCATCTCTCTCTCTCTCTCTCTCTCTCTCTCTCTCTCTCTCTCTCTCTCTCTCTCTCTCTCTCTCTCTCTCTCTCTCTCTCTGTGAGAGCATCAGTGTCTCTAATGAACATAGCTGTCGCTCGGCAGGTTTCTGATTACTGCGTAACTGCTTTCAATTAGTTCAGAGCACATTTGCATTGCCAGTGTGAGTCACACTCCTTCTACTGTTTTACATTTTTCAAGGAATGCCTTAATAGCAAACAAAAAATTATTAATTATTCGTATTTTAAACAAGGTGAGTCCAATCTACCACATATCTGTGGGGTACCTAAGTATATGTGTGTATAGAGCTGATGTTTAGCAGTTTTAAGACACAGAACAAACCTTGAAGTTGAACTACTGTATCAGAAAGATGTGTTTCTGTGATCCGCTTTCACTGATGACACTTCTCAGTTTCAAAACCTAGTGAGATCCAGCACAAAGCAGCATCTTTGAATCACAAGAGTTTATTCTGTGTCTCGAAATTGGTAAACATCTAAACACGTCTATGCTTGACTTGATTTCTTCATAGGTTGAACTATATTTTATCAATACGTTTCAGTACTGAAAGAATCTGACTAGCTCACAGCTCAGAACAGAAGAAAAGAGAGAAAGGCATAAGCTAATTCAGTTTGGCTTGATGACACAAAGCAGAAATGTACTGACTCTGGGCTTTATAATCACTCCCCAGGAGACCACAGTAACACTTACTAGTGTCACAGAGTTATGAACACACTGACATCCCACACACACAACTAGCGCACAGAGGGTGTCAGACATGAAGTATAACTGCACACAGCAGTGGAAGGCAAACACACACACCTTCATATTGATGTAGCTCGTAATATCAATATATCAAAAGAGAAAAAGAGAAAGAAGACAAGCATATTGTAACAGCAATCAAACTTTTCTGATCAAGAACAAGAACGCGCACACACAAAAACACGCATGCACACACAAAAACACGCATGCACACACAAATACACGCATGCACACACAAATGCACGCATGCGCACACAAATACACGCATGCACACACAAATGCACGCATGCGCACACAAATACAGGCATGCGCACACAAAAACAAGCATGCACACACAAATACACGCATGCACACACAAAAACACGCATGCACACACACAAACACGCATGCACACACAAATACACGCATGCACACACAAAAACACGCATGCACACACACAAATACACGCATGCACACACACAAATACACGCATGCACACACACAAAACAACGATGCACACACAAAACACGATGCATGCACACACAAATACACGCATGCACACACAAAAACACGCATGCACACACACAAATACACGCATGCACACACACAAACACGCATGCACACAAAAAAAACATGCACACACAAAACCACGCATGCACACACAAAACCACGCATGCACACACACAAATACACGCATGCACACACAAAATCACGCATGCACACACAAAACACGCATGCACACACACAAACACGCATGCACACACAAAACACGCATGCACACATACAAACACGCATGCACACACAAAACCACGCATGCACACACAAAAACACGCAGCGGGAGACACTTAAACATTCTACAAACAGTCGAAAAGGTCTCGAGATCCCTGATTTCATGCAGTTCAGGGTAAGCAGATACACATCTTTACTGAAAACAAACACACACAAACCTCCTGCACACAAGCAGCTCATCAGGTACTGATAAAAGCAGTGCTTATATCGAAGGAAACTATAAAATCAAGTAACATTAGGAAATAAAAAAGAATCTATTACTGCCTCATCTATATACAACCTAATTGTCCATGCAAAGAAGCAGGACTATAATCTGTTGTCTCTTTATTTTGGTTCCCTCTTTCACTATCTTGTAGTTAATTGGGAGAGAGAGAGACAGTTGGTAAGGGATTACAGGTCTCCTGTTAAAGTCTACCGTGAAGAAAGAGAAAATGTGATCTGAATAAAATACTAGCTTACTATTTAGTGAACACTGTGCAGTATATACTACAGCATTTGTTACTAAATTACTAGAGAGATGCAGAGAGAGAGAGAGAGAGAGAGAGAGAGAGAGAGAGAGAGAGAGAGAGAGAGAGAGAGAGAGAGAGAGAGAGAGAGAGAGAGAGAGAGAGAGAGAGATGGTGGGTGTTGTTATTTGTTTTGTTTCACAGAGGTAAACGTCAGAGTAATAGAGGAGCACTCAGCCCTTTACGCCACACTCCATCCAACAAGATTATAGGAAAAATGGATGAATGGAAAAAAGAAATTGAAGGATAAAAGGTAGGAAGGGTTTAGATCATCACAAAATTGATTTTTACAGGTGAATGGATGAATGTCTGAGTACATGGGCATATGAAGAGATGGATCAATAACAGAAAGTATAAGGACATTGTGCTGGACAAAAACAATATATGCAAAAGTTCATGGTAAAAGTGGCTTATATTGGAAAATTAAATGAAAATAAGCATCATTAGGAGTTTCTCTAAGCAGGAATTCTAAAGAAATAATAGCAAGAAATCAGTAACATGATAACTGTTGACCATGTGATCACTTTCAAAAGCAACATAAGAGAAAAATCTGATCATGAGGACAAAGAAAAAATTGAACGACTCCATATTCTGAACCATGCAAAGCTTTCAACATAAAAGATTATAAAACATGTTTTCTGATATAATCAGTGATTTGCATCACATCTTTGCAATAATGGTATGGATTCAAGCCTGTGTGTGTCTCCTTTGGGAGGTTTCCGGTAACACTAAATTAGCCCCAACAATTAGAAAATGTGCGCTGAGAGTCCAGGGAATGATTTCAGCTCTTCAGCGTGAGGGTCTGACCCCACTACATGCTCCATTCACTTAAACACACCGAGACCCTCATTAACAAACCACACAGGACTTCTGTCACACACAAACACACACCACACAATATCCAACTAAAAACCATTAAGAAACACAATGAAAGAATGTGCATACATTTTTATTGTTTCTGTATAAAGAAACGAATAAAAGGAAATTGAGGGAATGGTTTGAGGAGCCGAGAGGTCCTGCGTTCAGCATTTACCACGTAACAGTCGTCAGGCTAAGCTTAAAATACAATCCTTCACTGAGGCTTTAAATGAGAAAAACACAACAAGGGCAGCCAATTAATTTGTCTTTGATTAGGTTATAATGAGAGTTCGCCGCCATCTCCAGTCTGGGTCACTTGTTTTGCTTTGGTGGCCCGATGGCAAATTAGCAGCTAGTGAACCTTTGTCTCCGGAAAATAAAAACTTTCACAATTAGGAGCTGTAATTGTTCACTCACGATATCCAGTCAACTGTAGCTGCGCTAACCTACAAGTACGCCCATAAAGACACAGACACAGCGAGCGTATAGTGTGTGATATGAAGAAAAACTAAATACAGAAGTCAATACAGCTCTTACCAATGAACTCTCTCTCAAAACATCAGAAAATCACTAACATGACATCGATAAAAGGACACAAACCAGAACCACGGGGTCAAAGACATCCTTTTGCAAGGATGTGAGTAATAGAGAGGGCAGGAAAGGCCAATCGTCACTCGCTAGTGTGTGTGAATACTGTTTCTGACTGTAAAAATCCTGCCAGCAACAGCTGACCTTTGTCCTGATTAGGACAGTGATTTGCCCTTTGCCATGGCAACGCAAGACAGAAGTGAAGCCGGCGCTTCCTCTGATCGTGTTTGTGTCAGCGAGGTCACCGTGGACATCTAACCCTTCGCCTGGACCAGAGAACAGATGTTTTCAAACCTTCAAAAAGACTGCGAGACACACGGACGGTATAATAATATCTGAGGGGAGCAGGAATGACAGTGTAACCTGTGAGACGGTGTAACTGACAGGGCTGTTGATGGAGCTGGCAGGAACAAACAGAGTATCTCCCCGAGGAGCTGTCACCGCATTTAGCCAAATACATCAGCGTGGCATTACTGATCCACAAAACACCTGCTCGGCCAAGTCCCTACAGAGGGAGGAAACACCTTGACGCTTTCTCTCTCTCTCTCTATTTTTCCAATGTACATACAAACACAATCGCTTCACGCTACACACTTATCAAACAAAAAACTATTTTATCTAATTCCCAGACGGCCCGCCCGCTTCCTCCCCTTCTCTTAGCTACCGTCAACAGTCCATTGCCTCTGAGAATCCGTGTCACTTCCTGTTTGTCTCAGCGTTTCCGCGCCGACCACTGGGGTTCCTGGCGGGAAAGTGGGCAGGAGCCATCAGAGGCGTAACGTATCTCCACGGAAACGCTATGTGATTGATGGCTGAACCTGCTTACCTTGGGCTGCTGACTGACAGCGACAGAGCAGAAGAGGCTTTTACTGACATTTGTCATAAATCAACTACAATTTCATCAGAGAGAGAGAGAGAAGACCTGTCATCTAAACCATCTGTTATCACTCTACACTTCACTTCTCTCTCTCTCTCTCTCTCTCTCTCGTTCTCTCTCTCTCTCTCTCTCTCTCTCTCTCTCTCTCTCTCTCTCTCTCTCTCTCTCTCTCTCTCTCTCTCTCGTTCTCTCTCTCTCTCTCTCTCTCTCGAACATGTCAATGTATTTGCTGGCAGGTGCGTGATGTAGGTTCGGGTCAGGGTGCTGTGGTACAGCTACAGGTTACCTCCGTCTTTAAAATGAACAAGAAATAAAACTTAATTCACGTTTCTAGAAAATAAAAGCTTGCTATTTATAAAATGTAATCAATTTGTAAAACAGCTTTCCAATTTGGCTGATGTCACTTAGGCTATTCTATGAGGAAATATAATAAATATAATATAATATAGATATATAAATATAATACAAATACAATAATATTTCTATATAATAATTAAAAAGTAATGCACTTGAAATATAATTTAACCTGTTAACTATCACTGTCCCACAAGTTATTTCACTATTCACTGAAATATTTCATAGTTGAATTCTAATCTAATCATGACACATTATATACTGATGGAAAGACTAAACATTTGACAATTTTTTAAAAACATAAATTAAAAATATAATAAAAATGTTAATTTTAAAAAATACAAAAAATACCTCAAATTAAAAAAATAAAAAACTTTTTGAAATTAAAATATCTCAAATTCCAAAAATTGTGTTAAAAAAGGAGATAATGGAAAAATACTCAATATGTTCAGTGGCAGGTTATCAGATTAATTTGATATATTTTTACAGTTGGCTTAATTATAATGAAAGTGCAACAATAGTATGTAATGCAAGATTAAAAAATTAATCTTGAAAAAAAGCTTTACCACCAAAATATGGTAAGATATTTGTGAAGATGAACCTAAACTCCGGGTCGCCTTACAGCGGTCTTTCATTAGAAGAGGAAGCATTCAGGTCTGAATCCATTCAGGTATAAAAACCCACTTCAATCGACCCCCAATGGAAAAAATCCAAGCGTTTTTATCTCAACGAACATCTTGTTTCACACATATTACCAATATAACGAGTTGTAAATGCTGTTTCACTTTAAAACTGACACAGACATCACAACAGAGTGCAAACTTGCATCCCATTCACCCGTCCCTGTTAATACGAGGATCTCGCAGGGCACGGTGGCCTAACCATCTCTGACAGGCTGACAAATTACATTATGCTTTATCAGGAGACCCGCAACTCATCTGGTAAGCTATTTTCTAAGGCACTTAGGTAAAGATTTCACTCGTGCACGTGACCTTGAGTGGCGGTAAAGACAGCGGCCTGTAGCGTAAAGGCCAGATTTCCCTCTACACATATGCAGAACTAATCAGATGCTGCGCCAAAACCTCAAACAGCGACAGCAGGCACAAAACGTAATGGAGTGGAGAGAGAGATACGTAAGGGTCAAAAAAAGATACAAACACACACCGGCTCACTCGCAGTGTGTAGTCGTTGAAAGCACCAGGCCGAAAAGCAAGCAGCATCCATCACTCCTGTCTGTTCTCTTCAGCCACACACACCTGAGCAACATCTGCACGATCACATCTGCTGCTCCCCTGCAATGCTTTGAGAGACACTGACATCCTCTGCTACGGTGGGAATACAGCCGTAAATATATTCACAATGTGTACAACCGTTAGTTCAGGTGCTCTGGTCGGGTGTATAAGCAGCTCAAACTGTCCAAGAATGCTTTTAATGAGAGCAACTGTTGACCAGAACAAAATATTTAACAACAGGAGATATAATTTGTTCAATCTAGAGACACTAGAGATTCATTTGACTTAACACGCAGTGAAAAACAATCAACTACAAATGTGTGTGTGAAACTACTGTAATTGTGTTCTTTGAATCTGTTTGCCATTGACCGCCGCACAGCACGACAGCCTCTCTGTTCAAAGCAAGAACAGCTGCGTCATCATCATTGTTGTTGTTTACTAATCTCTCCTCGCATCTTTAGAAGAACTATTACACTCACAAAAGCAGATGTCAATAGTTCTTCCTCCTGTGTGGTTTCTTTCACCAGAATTAAGAGGATTAAAGGTACTACATTTGCTGCTAATAAAAGTAAAAGAGGAAGGCAGAAGAAATAAAGAGAGAAAATAGAAGCGAGCAAAACTCATCTGAACTGTCAACGTGTAAAGTGGAATTTGCACATGAAAACGCTGGTGTTGAATTTGTGCATTTGATAATTCTGACGTACAGGTCTGCGAGCGAAGTGATCAGAGACTCCGCCGTCTTCATGATCTATTT
Organism: Beaufortia kweichowensis; assembly: GCA_019155185.1. Classification (NCBI taxonomy): domain Eukaryota; kingdom Metazoa; phylum Chordata; class Actinopteri; order Cypriniformes; family Gastromyzontidae; genus Beaufortia; species Beaufortia kweichowensis. The sequence continues at coordinate 1,414,169 of CM032813.1, read as the reverse complement.
TTTACGCCCTTCATCTTTTCTCTGGTGGGTAATTATATTTTATAGGAAAGGACTTTGGGTTGGGCTGCTTTTGTCCTGGTCTGCATCAATGTCTGTGTGTGTGGATCCCTGTATGAAGAGAGAAGTTTATAAATGATCTTATCAGGAATAAAAGCAATATAAAAATAAAAACAAACCATATCTATCGAATCGTTAGACTGTGAAAAGGCGATCGATCGATCCGACTAACCGGCCATTTTGAAAATGTAACTGTCTAAGCAAAATGTCAGCAAGATATCAATACATATTCAGTACCAAACAATGACTCTCAATCACTATAAACATGTGCGCAAACACGCCTGTACGCATGCAAATGCCAGCCCGCTCGCAGGAAGAGGCCTAATTGCACGGCATCCTGATAAATCATGTTTTCATCTCCTGTCTGGACAATCCACCTCTCCTTTGATGGATAGGTTACACATGTCCCTCTCCTCCTCCATCTCTTCCTCCTCTCACTATTGTTCCTCCCCTGTTACAGCACCAGTGGCGGCAAGATTTAGAGGATTAGATGCAGGAACGCTTGTTCTCTCCTCTTTCCCCCTATGCCTCGTTCTCTATCCTCTCATCTTCCCTGAACATAGGCGGATTTAAGCCATTAAAGGTGTGATAATCCTGAGAAGATGGGATGAGGTGGAAATGGGTAGATGTGAGAAACAGAGAGAAAGAGTTTTCAGCTGTCTGGAGGTTTGGAAATCTCATCTGAGGTGTCTGATTAAAATTCAAATCGTAGTGGAGGTCAAACAATCAAGCAGACACGCAACAATCTGTAACCACAGAACCGGTCTACGTCTGTCATTCATATAGTCATACATGACTGCGTGTTTATTAAATATTTTGACTACCTATTTCAGGACTCTCAGCACAGTTCTCAGCACATTTTATTCATGTAAAAAGTCTGGGGAATGTTTTTGGGGGAAATGAAAAAGGTCTAGAGATGCACCCATGTACTGTATTGGCCTGCAATATGTATTACCTAATGTTTAACCATTTCTAAACCATCAGTTTAGTGTGAATAAAGCCAAAATAATAATACAGAAATTTTTCATTAACTGTAAAAGGGCACTGAGTTGTACATCTGTTGCATAAAAATAGTGTTTTTCTCTAGTAATATAATTAAATACCAAAATAAATGAAATCTATATAAATAAACAGCCTCTGAATGTTGTCATGTTATCTTATTTATATTTTGCTTTTATTTGACTTTATCTTGTATTGTTGGCCTGCTGAATGTTAAATGGATACAGTCCATGTTTAATGAAAATGTTTTGATGATGCTGAAAAAATAAACTATATAATATAAATAAACTAATAAACTATTGTTTTATTATAACAGCCTTAATCATGTTAAGATTATATGCAACTGGTTTTAATGTGATCCAGATAAACACAAGGGGCCAAAACATGGTGCATCTTCAGACCTTTTACATTTTCTTGATTGACTCTTTGACATGTTTTCTGCATTTTGTGGGAACATTTACACAGTTCTTCAGTAAAATGTGTTAAATGTTTTAACAAAATTTGTAGACTAATAATCAGACAAAGCACAAAGCACTACACCACCCTGTGTCATTGCATGCAAGTTCTGTCTGACGTGCCAAATAAATGTTTATCCAACAAAAAGATTAAACTGTGCTAATGTGAGTAGCCAGTGAGTCAGACTGTGCAAACCAGTGATTTAAACATTAAACAACAACATTAACACAATCTACAGGATTTAAATGATTACAATCCAGCATTTATCCAATAAATCCAGCACTACAACACTGGTGTTGGATACACATGCAACTGTGTGTATAAAATAAATCTAAACATTTTACAGTAAATCAAAACAGTGTATTCATGAGTGTTTTTCTCAGGCCAAAAAGAGCTCAAATTCGAGAGAAGCATTGATGTGGCATGTGAGAAATACAACCCTAATATTACAGTTTAAGGAGATCGCGTGTGCTTTCCTCAGGGCATCTCATAGCTCAGGCATCCATCAGACAGACTTTACACAGCTTTCTCTGTCTCACTTCAGCAGTTTCTCATTCATTAACTTGGCCAAACAAACACTAACGTGCAAAAATGCAAATGGCAAGGACATGCACAAGCACACACATACGCAAACCCAATTTCTCAGAAAAGGCTAATTTAATATGAAAATGGGAGTTAATGAACACCAACCTAATTGCTTTTTATCTTCATTAGATGAATGGAAAACCCATTGTGTGATAAGGGGTGAAAGTGCTGTTCTCCTGCATCTAGCACACTGCATTTAAGATGTGAGTTTTTCAGAGCAAACGGGAATGATGTTCGACAAAACCCTGCCTACCTAGAGAGCATTTGTAAAGAGAAATTTTTATTATAAAAATACTCCACCATCTCACAGAAAGAAAAAGAGAGAGAGAGAGAGAGAGAGAGAGAGAGAGAGAGAGAGAGAGAGAGAGAGAGAGAGAGAGAGAGAGAGAGAGAGAGAGAGAGAGAGAGAGAGAAGAGAGAGAGAGAGAGAGCCAGAGAGAGAGAGAGAAACTTTCACTTTACAAACAGCTGAAACAAATATAATGGGAAACTTTACTTTACAAACAGCTGAGCATTGGGAACACACTGCATGATGCATGATGTTAATGAAGTCTAACAGTGAAACATTCCCAGCGGGGATCACTCTAGAGTCGATCAGAGAGACAGAGCAGGCTAATTTATACCTGAGAGGAAGGTGATCACAGCACGCCCTACCCTAATGATCTCAACCTGCCCGGGGGAGCAAGACTAGGACTAAGCCCCCAGGCCACAACAAGAGCTTGAAGATGGTATTAAGGACCCATTGAAGGGGAGGGATCTGCCCCCAGCCATGTGCCCGAGGGGTAAACCACCCACCAGACGTCATGAGACTAATTTCACTGAAGTGAAACGTCGCTAGGCTCCGCCCGCAGGCTGCTGGATCAATAGGAGGAGGCGTCAGGAGTCAGGGTGGGGACATCGTGCAAACCAATGAGACACGGATCTCCTAAAAGCCTCAGACTGGGGATGTCATGGTCGGGATTTAGAAAAGAGTTTGAGGATGATGCCAGTCAGGCTGAGGGAAGCTTTCATTATTTCACGAAAAGCTTTAGAGGATTTTACTACGTTAACCACCTACAGCTTGAGCTGCGCTTAAATTTAACATCTGTACTCCAGTGCCGGTAACACTGCACAAACCATCCACACCCTCTTCTCTACCGCAAACAGCCTCGTTCAGCATTCAACATGTGTCTCCCCGCGCAACCAATCCACTCAGTCGGCCACTCTGTTGCTATGGTAACCTCTGTGGCATTACGACGGGACGTGCGCGCCCGCTCTGCATAGCCCACCTCGGATCAATCTCTTCTGTTACTGAGGAAGAACGAGAAAAAGAGTGAGCGAGTGAGAGAGAAAGAGTGTGATGAATGGATAATTAAACAAGGGCCATGATTAGTACCTTCTCAAGCGCTTCAGCAAATCAAATCAGGGTGTGATTTGCCTAAACAAATCTAAGAGCTTCAGATTTTCAGTCACGCTAGCTTATTAAACCGTATTCTCTTCTTTTAGCACCTGTATGGATCGTAATTCATACTTGTTTATTCATACTCATACAGATACGACAGGTATGTATTTTAGAATCATGAGAAGAATTCACAGCACAAGACGTGTAGAGGTTTGTTTAATACGGATGGGAGCACGCCAGCCGGTCCTCCCTCATGCCGTGGCGAGGAGAGAGATATCTTGTGTTGAGCGGTTATGGGAGGGGTTGGTCTGTATGCTGCTCTGAGATAAGAGGAGTATAAAATTCAATTAACTGAAAAACCCATACAACAGCATTCACTCCACCCCCCCTTAATTTTTATTATTCTCTCTCATTTTAATCCAAGGATGACGTGTTTTGATTTCAGACCTGAGGCTCCTGACCAATCCTTTTAAAGTAACAGCAGCGATTCTACCCTGTGTGAAGACGTGTCGAATATGTACAATTCACCATCATTACACAATATAACAAAAATCTATTTGTATAAACTAAACAATATCTGATTTTAATGTATACCTGTATTAAGTTCACTATATAATTTTATTTATACTAAGTGTTTACTCACCCACAAAATGTACTTTAATGGTTCATCACCCGTTCAATAAATAAAAAGCTCAGACAAAGTTGGCACCCACCATGTACCACCCACATCTAAATCCTTTTTATCTTACTATACCCATCCTGACTCTCCAAGTTCTTATTAGTTCTCTCCATCATCAGTCTACCTCAGGTTACTAAGCATCCCAGCATCATTCCTGAGCTTAATATCACTTTATTTTCTTCCCAGTCTGAGTCATTATACTCCACTGACTAATGTGAATCATCTACACTTCAAATCTGCCAAATCTGTCTCTCTCTCTTTGTTTTCTTTTTTCCTCTGCTGACTAATCCAGTCACCACCCCTTCCTCATGAGTTATTCTCTGTGTCCATCTCTTCTTATCCATGACCGTCCTCTCTATCTGTCTGGTCTCTTCTGGTTGGAGCGTGAGGCTCCAGCTGAGGGCCTATCAGTGCATCCTGCATTACACGCTGAGTCATTGTGAGGTTTGTATGGAGGAGAGGAGAGTAATCAGAGATTAGCCAGCCACCCAGAGCTCTGTCTGCCCTCTGTCAGCACGCTGATTAGGGCTCTCTCTCTCTCTCTCTCTCTCTCTCTCTCTCTCTCTCCAGCACTACCTGCTTCCATTACTTATTATTATCAGAGAGAGAAAAAGAGAGCGAAAGAAAGGATAAAGTACTGATTCACCCCAGAAAGAAAAAGAGAAAATTCACTTGTATACCCTCATGTTGTTCCAAACCTGTTTGACTTTCTTTGTATCATACATTTAGAAGAATGTCTCCGATTTTTTTTGCACTTTATTGTGCACAACTAAACTTAAACTTTAACTTTAAACTATAAACTTAACATGATTTTAAAAGACATGAAACACAATATTGTGGGAAAATTTAATATATTACTTTCAAAAATATTCAAATTTAATGTATATGTAATATAATATACTGTAATCTGTTAACTCTAATCTGTTATTGCAAATCATTATGATATGCAATATTTCAATATATTGTGAAGCCCTAACATGGAATCTAGCATATGAAAGACAAATTTACTATTTGGTAGTTGATTTTCATAATTAGGTAAATAGTAGTGAAAAATAAACCACTTAATATCCACCATCAAAATGTCATACAGGTTGAGAATAGCATGAGAGTGAAAATTGACTCCAATAATTATTTTTAATAAAATAAAAAGAAGAATACTGACCCCAACAAGCCTCCATAATCTTGTGTTGAGTTGTACTGTTACTCATCTTGCATTCTGCAAGCATTCCAACCCACATTAATATTCTACTTCTATACACTGCTAGCTTTCATTAGCCTATAACTCCTCAAGACGCTGCTCTGGTTTAAGAAACTTCACCATCTCTGCTTACAAACAACATTTTCTTCCCTCTCCCCCAAAAACACACAAATCTTCACATCTCCAGTCGGCAAGGTGAATGCGCAAACTCGTTTTAAACAGATGAACAACACGAGTCTGGTGAGGAGAGAACAGCTTTGATTTACAGGAAGTGCTGAGAGATGCAGCTACTGTTCAGAAAGCAGCACAACACCTCTGTGGAGATATATGAGCATGGAGAGAGAGAGAGAGAGAGAGAGAGAGAGGGAGAGAGAGAGAGAGAGATAGGGGAGAGAGAGAGAGAGAGAGAGAGAGAGAGAGAGAGAGAGAGAGAGAGAGAGAGAGAGAGAGAGAGAGAGAGAGAGAGAGAGAGAAAGAGAGAGATAGAGAGAGAGAGAGAGAGAGAGAGAGAAGAGAGAGAGGGTAAGAGAGAGAGAGAGAGAGATACTGACAGAGGACATGCTGTGTTTGTCCAGCCTTGAAGAGTTTAATGGGATCAGATTTGATCTCACTCCGTATGACATTTTAGTTTTTTTATGAGATGCCGAAACGCTGTTTTTTACATTGCAAAAGTACTGGGAGATGTTTAATGAGTGCGTACGTGCGTTCAGTCAGTGTTCCTCAACGGACTCTTCTTGAATTCATCTTTCACTCTAATGAAACGCACAGGCCCCGTATGTGAGGTGCACATGATGCATTGCTCTAAAACATGGATAAATCAAGAGTTCTGACAGTCCAACTTTTAGAACAATGACATGTAGCATCAATTAGTGAGCAGAAAGAGAAGAATGCAATTCTCTCTATTTCAGCTCACTGATTAAATATTGCTTTTCCTCCCCCTTTCTTTGCTTCTGTCACATTAGGAGGACAGAGAAGGAAAAATGAGATGTCTATGGAGCACTTCACTGCTTTGATGGGGGTTTAAATAAAATTCTGCATGGGTATGCGCTGCGCAGACCTGATTTATCATGATAAATCCATTTAAGAAATCAGACGAGGTGAAAACAAAGCTTCATATCTATGCACTTTTACAGCGATACTTGTTACAGACATATTCAATAATGATGCAAAGTACGGGGACCTTTTCCCATGCTGGAAATTAAATGAGCACAGTCTGACAACCCAGCCGCGTCCTCGTGGTAACTGCCAGCGGATGATTAAAAGTATGCATTTCTTAATGTATGTACTGTTTACAAAATGTCTCGAGTCTATATATCACAGGATCTGTTTGGCTGGGTTGCGACAGCTTAAGGGCTCTCTGAACAAGTCTGTTTCTTTTGTACCGGGAAGTGATGAATGCCACAAATCCAAAACATACTGGAATAAGTTTGATATTATTTCTGTTTTTATGTCTATACTTTATTTCTCTCCTCCTCTGTAGGCTCCCAAGCCTGAGAGATGGGAGAGAGGGAGAGAGAGAGAGAGAGAGAGAGAGGGGAGAGAGAGAGAGATGGAGAGAGAGAGAGAGAGAGAGAGAGAGATGGGAGAGAGAGAGAGAGAGAGAGAGAGAGAGATGGGAGAGAGAGAGAGAGAGAGAGAGAGAGAGAGAGAGAGAGAGAGAGAGAGAGAGAGAGAGAGAGAGAGAGAGAGAGAGAGAGAATACATCACTGAAGCTCTTGCCTGAAGCACATTTTCTCTACATCAGCAGTGTGGCTCTCTAGTACAGCCTGACAGACTATAAGCCATTTGATGCTATAAAAAGGATTTCATAATAGACACATTACCTAAAATAAAATCATTTGAGACATTTATTTCTGTGTGTGTACTGAAAGGGTTATAATGTGGTTAGAATTGTATAACCGGATTATAAGGGGCAAAATTGTAATTTACGGTCTTTTTCCTTAAGCCTTTTAAGAAAAACAATTCAATCTTTGACTTTGCAATTCATTATATTTCATATATATTTTCCCAAGAATGTCCCAAGAAGTTAAAATGGGATTACACTGATGAATGGCCATCACTAAAAGAAACAACAATTATGCTTGGTTGTGATATGACATGGTGAGGGCTTAGACTCATGAATATTAATGAGGTTATGCAGACACATTGACAGTAGGATTTTAAGTGCCGTTTAGTCACATAAGCTAGTTTTTAAGGTTTGTTAACTGACCAGCTGACTAACGTTCTCCTACCAACACCTGCCAATCAATCAAATTTAACATAGTAAAATTGGAGTTCATGCACTGTGCTCAGACTAACTGTTTTCATAAACAAATACTATCTATATTATCAACACATACAGTACCAACACACATACAAAATGATTTAGAGGCCAAAGCAAAGACCACAACTATAGACCAATGGTTTCCAATTAACACATTTCCAAAATAATGCATAAAATCAATCACATCCATCAAGTGCTTCCATAAAACCTTTAGCACTGGCCCACACTCGTCAGACTGCAAAACCTTCCGTTGGTTTCATTTACCAAGCGTGGAGTGACCTTTCCCAGCCAGCTATAAAATCAATTTCAAGCTCTAATTCAGAAATATGTTACATGATCATTGTTGGGTGGAATATTAATCAGTGGGTAGCGCCTAACAGCTCTGTAAAAAGCCCAGTTTTCAGTCTTCATCAAAGACAGAAGGTTAAAACACATAACGGTTTCTTCTCTAACACACTTATCAGCACCTGCAATGGGCAGCGAAGGCAAGAGTGACCTGGAAAGCTACAACTGGGTTTCTTAAACCAATTTCTATGTGGATTTAAAGCACTCCATGCGGTCAAACACAATCAATCCATCATTTCTGAAGCCCAAGCTCCCTTAAGAGCCTGGCCGCTCCCTCGATCCATTCACTTTCTCTCTTTCTGTTGAAGGTCTTATCCTAACCCCGGTCACTCAAGTCATAAAGCATCTTTATCTTCATCCAGAGTAAAAAGTCAGGTGGAGGGATGTGGGGTTTCGGTCACACTTAAAAGCTTTAAGTGTTGCCTCAGGCTTCCATGAAACCATAGAGGAAGAGAGGCTCCATAGAGGCTCCTAAAATGAGAGCGGGACCGTGTGAGAGCTTTTTACCCCTCAATCTTGACCACAGCACAGTTTTTAGGTCTGTATGCGATCCACAGAAGAGGAGATGTAAGAATTTGCAAGGGCGTTTTGACCCTAGCGTTTACAACAGACAAACAGGCAGCCAAAAGCACAAGTCAAGTGACCTGAATCTCAACAGAGATTTAAACCTGTCTTTGTGAAGGGAATATGATTCTCCTCGTTCCCGTAGGCCTTACAGGTAAATTCAATGTAAACTCTTATGTCTCCGGCCTGTGCTGGACAAATCTGACATACAGATGGACACAGCTACATATATTTCACACAATCGACCTGGTTAATTACAGTATCCACTGTTGCAGATGTGTCTGATTTTAATTCGCTTTCATGCTTCGCTGGAGTGTGAAACACTAAAGCCCTGGAGATCAATTACTGAAGGGTATTTACACTATGGAAAGGCAAAGGGGACATGAAGAAGACTGACATACTCTGAGAGCACATTCTCATCCACTGGTCTTTTCCCACTTCACTTGTTATTCTGCCAATCTGCTACAAAAAACATACTGCAGAGATTTATATATATATACTTGATGAGAAGGAAAGAGAAACCACTCAGAAATACACATTACAGCTGCCTACACTCTTAAGAATAAAGATGCTTCACAATGCCATAGAAGAACTATTTATTCCTGAATGACTTCATAAAGAATCTTTAACATCTAAAGAACTTTTCTGTTTAAAAAAGGTTTTTAGACGAAGAATGAAAATGATTCTTAAGAACCTTAGAATGAAAAGATCTTTGGGGAACCAAAAATGGTTTTGCTGTGAAGAACCTTTAAATAAGTGTATATATATAAATAAAGGTGCTTTATGATGCCATAGAAGAAGCATTTTTCATTGACTCTGTTTCATTGACTCCTTTCTGTTTTAAACAGGTTAAAGGTTAACAATAAATGGCTCTTTTAAGAAACTCTGACTGAATGATTCTTTGTGGAATCAAAAATGGTTCTTCTATAACATCACCGTAAAGGCATCTTAATATTTAAAAGTGAATAAAATATCATAAAGCCTCTATTCTATGAAATATCATAAAACCTCCTCTATCCTTTCAAACTAAACTTATTAGAGAGACAAACCTCAATACCTCAGTAAAAATAACAATCCGACACGTTTGTAAAGACTGCTAACCAGCATCATTTCAGGCCACTACTGTAGGCAATGTCTCACCAATGGTTAAAATGGTAATTTAATGCTAGATAACTTTTATGTGATAAAGGCTAGAGCAATGGCAAATAACCATTACCATTAGGATATGTCAAGATGGTCTTAAGGGTGAGCTTGACATTCAGTCTTCACGTCCTGGTCAAAAAGCCTCCTCAAATATGAATGGTAAGTGGAGTTACAGGAGGAACGTATTTCTCTACAATCAACTGCAGACTGGCATTCAGATCTGGCTCGATTATGGTATGGCACGTTACTATGATGCAATCAACTTCCTAGGGATAAAAGTCTGGTCTTTTTACTCATGCAAACTTCAAAAATATAGTACTGTGCAAAAGTCTTGGGCATGTTAGTATTTTTACCCCCTAAAAAGCCAGTTATTTTGCTGTAATTATGTGTCAGTAGGACATATCATTTTCAAACATTCCTTTTGCCATTATAGGTAATAATCCAGAGAGATCATTGTATGCACAAGAAATGACAACAGCTGCTATGCTTCACATAGAAAACTCCTGAAGAACTGCAGAAATGTCTTCAAAACACAGGAAGAAACTGAGATGCAAACCTACCTGAAAAACTATGTGCTTTAAACACAAAGGCTGGTAACACCAAATATTGACTTGATTTAGTTAATAAAAGTTGACTTTGAATGACTTTATTTTTAAAGACATCACCACTTCACAGACTTTTTACACAAGAGCCTTAAACTGTTCACAGTACTGTAATATTGCAGGTAGGTTTCTTCAAGTATCTTGAACACTTGACATTGCCACAGTTCTATTTAGATTTAGTCTTTTTCTCTTTCTTCATGTAATAATAGACAGACTTGATAATGGTGAAACCAGATCTCACTGGATTATTACAAATAATGTCAAAAGAAATGTTTGGAAACATAAACTGAAAACCTACTGACAAACTACAGCAAAAGATATAAATACTGTAACTATCTAAAAAACATTTATTTGGGGTGAAAATGCTAAAGTGTCTTTTGCACAGTACTGTATTTCATAATAAAAAAGTAAAATGGCTCACAGATAGCATTTCATTCAGACTGCATGACTTATCACACAAACAGCTGGAAAAACTATGTAGAGAGAGAGACAAACTCCTCAAGTGCAAACCATTGAGTTTATAATCACCGAAGGGACAGAACTCACTCCACGCGCCCTGCATGTATAACACAAGACACCGACAAGTTTTATTTAAAAAGCAGATGGTGCAACTAAAACGAAGATGAATGAGACAGAAGCCTGGTGTGAGACGAGAACTAATTAGCCTGGTCAACGGTGGGGTTTGGTCTACTGCAGAGGCCTGCGTGAACATACACAAGCCCAGGGCTCTATTAGTCAACCTACGCTGGGATAAAAACACGAGGACAAGGGCAGCAGTGGCCTGCCCCATGGCATGACTTCCACATCCCATCCACTGGCTCAGAAGAGCGTGGGAGGAAGGGCGGCACGCTTGATATCCCAGAATGCCCTGTGTCCTTCATTACTTTTTGCTGAGAGCCATATGAGGGGAGTTAAATATTAGCTGCGGCAGTCTCTCTTATGATGGATCGCGTCAGGATGAGAGCGTGCATATACACAAAGCGCTCTACAAATCTCTCTCTCTTTTCCTCGCTCGCCCAGTCTCTCCTTTCTGTCTATCCGCTCTCTCTTTCCTCCGCTCCAATCTAATTTGAGATAAGTCGTAAGAGAACACCAGTGGGAGCTGAGAGCAGACTTTATCAGTGCTCTGGGTGGGCGTGGGAGGAGATCTTGAAGTAATTGTATTCCTGTATGCTTGCAGGGATTCCTATTAAAACCAATAACAGCTAATGGGGTTACAGCTTAATTTTTTAAGTGCCTCGATAACGATTATGAAGCGACCTTTGACAAGACAGCCGTGTCTGTTTATCTTATGTCGCTGATGCATATTAGAGAGATCACGGATGTACACAACAGTGGGAAAGTGAATTCTGATTTATTACATCTTGATGTTTGCAGTCGCTGAGAGGTGAAATCAGGACATCTCACAGCAAACATCAACCGAACAAGAATGTTTTGTGAAAGCTTGTACAGAACAAATCTGACCCGTGTGACATGCTTCATATAACGATGCATCAGCTTACAAATGACGAATTCATTCATTACAGAAATATGAGGAATCGGTACATTAATGCTTATCATGAGCATCTGTAGAAACAGAAGTGCAACGGAGCGCAACATTTTTGTGACTGGGCCTTTTTAAGAAATCAGGAAACAACAAAAGAACAGCGTCAACGGACAATATTAAGTGTAACAGCTTCTTCAGCAAAAATGTTTCTACTGATTCTGGGCATTCATGCAGTTTGGCTGCAAATGTGGCGTTCACAGATCACAGCAAGTTCTTGGATGACACATTAACACCTGGCGGTTACGGCAGCGACAGCGGGCGCGCGACATTGATTATAACCCTGTTGACTCTGACATAAACCATCCAATCACAACCAGACATGATTTAAAAGCTGAACGGTTGGCTGTGGTAACACAGGACACAACGTAAAAGAAGAATCAGAAAAGATGGGCAGTCATGCACAGGACAGACGAGGGAATTAACTACTCGGATACAGAAATGACAAGACTTGGTCTTTCTTTTCCACAGATCGTGTGCTGGTGCTATTACCGGATCAAACTGCCCTCATTCTGCACGTGTTTTAACAAAGAAAATACGGTTGTCGATGGCTTTGTACTAGTGCCGCCGTTGTGATCGCACAAAACTAGTCAAAATCAGTAAAATGCATCTATTTTGGTGGCATAAAATGACAAATCCACCTACCCTATTTCTCCCTAGGGACAATTAATTGCTTTGAATTTTATTTAACTTATTATTTTCATAATAATACATTTCATAACTTCTAAATCTTCAGAGCGGGCTTGTGTTGGCTTAAATGCAATGAATAGTAAAATACTGTACATTCTCCAAAAATGAAATGAGACATGTAGTAAAATTGTCTGTTATGTCAATATTAAACTATGATAATGTAGACTGGTTCTGAGGTTTACAGCGACAGACTCGGGGAAACACCAGCACAATTTTGGTGGAAAAGATTTATAGTTACAAGTCATTTAAACAAGCGGCTGACTGGATCTCCATCTACTGTGTATAAAAAAGAAAATAAAAATCAATATAAAGAGCAATGCATGATTGAGATGGGGCAAGACAGACATTAACCCAAAGCAGAGAAGATGTTCAGAGCACAATTCTGATGCATCAGGGTTAGTGAATGAAAATAAAACAGTTAATTGAGAAGCGAGTCGAAGCAAACAGTGAGGAGAACCGCTGTCATTCTCTCACTCTGTAAATTCTGATTTTACCGTGGTTGAAGTCTTTCAGTACAGGTCTTTGTGGACTCATGCTGAGCCGATGAGTCGATTCATCTGTGGAATTGGGATATGGGACAAGACAGGGTGAGAGCTGCTCTAACAAACACACACACACACACAGATTTCACATTAGATTTCCTCTCTGCCGTGTCCAGAGAGACATGCTACACTTTAAAGTAAGGCTCAGGTTTCTTGCGGTGTTTAACAGGCCGTTCTGATTGGTCTGCTCAGTTTGTTGGGCTCTCCAGACAGAAAACTGATTTCTATTGAAGGTGGTCAGCTGTATTAGACTCCATCAGCTGCTGTAATGTGAGAAGAAGTGCACTGATAGTGGGGGGTTGATTCAGAGCTGATTTTTCAGGTTTTTAAAATTGATTAAAGATCAGCTGACTTCAACCCTGTATTACTGTTTCAGACGCTACAGATTAAGACTTCAGACTGAACTAAAGAAGGACAAAAACTATTCTATTTAATATTTGTCATAAAAGTAGCTACAGGATAAAACTAAAATTGCAAAATAGAGGAAAAACTATTAATAGGAAGAATTAAAATAGAAGACGAGGGAAAAGCAGCCAACAAGATGCCCAGCATACAGTACATGGAAAATCTTTGACATTTTCTGGGATAGTATTGAATACAGTACCAGTCAAACGTTAAGACACAAATAACAAAAATGTTTTAAAAAAGGTGTATATTTTAATGTTTAAAATTACTTAATACATAAACAAATATAATTGGCAACATATTATTTTTTCTTTAATTAGAAAAGTTTTCAATTTTATTAAATTTTTAAACTGATCAAAAAATGGTCCAGCATAGATAGAAATTCCTTTAATGTTGTTTAAAAAGCTTCTTAGGTTGAGACCTCAAGAAGCTCGATGATAAAATGACAAAAGTATGATTTTACAAATTCTAGTGACCGTTTTTGAAGATAATTAAATATAACATAGTGTTAAACTTTTGACTGGTAGTGTATGTTTATGTATATGACTCCCTCATCAATCGGGTCCAGCTCAAGTTGTTGGCAGACACTAACCAAAACTGCACTCTGATACAAAAATATTTGTTATATAGTATTGTTTTATCATGAAAAATTCATTGTGTATTCCTGTAATGACAAGCAGAAGATGGTCTACAAAAAACCTCCTAAAAAAATAAAATGAACAAACAGCAAAGACACAGATGTCATGAAATGAAGAAAAGCACAGAATCAAAAAAGGTAAAGAAATGAAGGTGTAAGATGAGCTATATGTGATATGATGGCAGGACGTGAGTGGATATTCACCTCGGGGTCTGGGTGCTCTTTTCCGGCGGTCCCTGAAAGCGGCTCCAGACTGCAGTGCCTCCAGCAGACAATCCATCACACCGGTCTCATCGTTCTCTACAGAGAGAAAGAAAAAAAAGAGAAACATTAGAATGCACAGGGTTATTCCTCTACAGCGTCACTATAACCGGCCTTAAGGGTCTCTGTAGGAACGCTGAAAAGATTAGAGGTGCGTTCTGTGGGCACTATATCACAGCGTAGATTCGGACAATTTGAGAGGCAGACAGGCTCTTAACTCCTCTATACATCTCTTGTGCGCCTCTAAACAAATCCACTACCGTTTTGTAGCCTTTGGAGGGTCGCTCGTAAAAACAGCTGAATGGTTGAGGCTGTTAACCTCAGGTCACCGGCTCTCACGCGGACGGACTCCAGAGATATGAGGGACATGCAACAGGAGGACGTGACACGGAGATACGCTTACCATCATGTGTATATATACTTAAATAAATATAAATAAATATTTTATCTTGTAAATGGTTTTAATACAGCAGTGCTAAACAAAAACTGAGGAGATTTAAGTCAGAACACGGTATAGCATTTTAAAAAGTGAGAACCATTTTACTACATTAGTCTCTTATAATATATAAGTATAACAGAGCATGCACACACCAAAACAATGACAGAAAATAAATCAGGCTGGCAGGAAAGTGTGGTTTTCAGCAGGTTTGGAATGAGAAAAACCTCGTTGTATGTTGAAACCATGGGTGAGAGACCACGGGTAAGCATTACAGGCCCTGACACCGTAACCTCCAAATATTAATCTTTACACTGACACAGCCGGCACACACATACACACAACAAATCACAAGCATGCGAGCGTGCTTACACTGCAAAACTGTCCATTCTTTCACCGTTTACAGCAACAGGCTATTGTCCGAACTGACTAACAATTAAACCTTAATCTGGATCTGAGTCTGGATTCCAGCTCTGGTACACAGCCATTGAAAATACTGATGATGATTCAACTCCGCCATTAATAGAAGAGATCATTCCCCTCTCCATTAAATCCTCAATTCATCCTCTTTTTATGCAAGATGTCTAAGCAAACACAGACACATACACAATTGGATGGGTTTTATAAAGGGGGCTGTCTAACGCTTCTGTGCCATTGTTACCAGTGTGTTGCCCTCTGTAAGAAGCCAGGCAGACTCCGTCATATACTCTGATAATATAGAGAGAGCATTTTCAATCAGCAGCTATTGTCTGACTGAAGGAGGGATGGAGAGCGAGCGAGCGAGAGAGAGAGAGAGAGAATTGTGAGGATAGGTGTAGTTCTTTTGTAAAGAGTGCTGTCTGTATTTCACGTGGGCTCAAGCAGATCAACAATGAAAACTATCAGCAGAGAGAAAGTGCAGAACTGTTGACCTTTACAAGCCGAGCTTCAATTAGACACACAGAGGGTGTGAGGTTGTGATAAGTGTGTGTGCACATGTGTATATAAAGTATATATAGAGACACCGTATACAGTAACCAACTATTTATCGTCATCAATAAAGTACTTGGCAAAAATGTATTTTTATGCATTATAAATACTATAATGTTTTAAGTCTCAGTAAACAAAATAGGACTGTCATCATACCAAAAAATTGGTAATAAAATAAATACTTTACAATATAGGCGTATTTGATAACATTAGTAAATGCTAAAATGAATAAATGTTGCATTAACTAATGTTAACAAATACAATCTTACTGTAAAGTAAAAAATTAATAGGAAAAACTCAAAGATTGCTATTTGCAATGGCACACTGTAATAATTTGTACAGCTCAGTTTGCTGAAATGACAGCTGGAAGTCTTTTGTTGTGAGCAAGTACTAACATTATTTTCAGCTCTAGGTTATTAGCTGGAACAACCTGAACCTTTCACACAGTGCCGAGGTCATTATATGATAGATCCCGAGTTAATTCAGTGTACATTTGGTCTTGCATCTGAAAAAAGTTTTTGGTGAAATATGTATTTCCTGTTAGCAGAATATCTTGCAGTGATTCCCTGAATTTTGCATCAGCTGTTCCTAATTTTGGAAATGGCTCAATGCTGGACTTAACAAACCACACAAACTCCTCTCCTACACTGAAAATAGGTTACTGATTTTTTTTTTTTGGCAAACTCAGGATTTACTATAAGATCGTTGTTTTTGTACAATGTTGTCTTTCTTGACACTCTTGATACATTGACTGGTGCACCTTCAGTCCATTGACAGCTACTAACATGTCTAGACCCTTTAAAGTGGTTTATTTTGGCCTCTCGTCCTGCTTGCTCATGCAGAAATATTGAGGAACAACCCTTTCTAAGCAGTGTTTGAAACAGTTCCCACTTCCTGAAAAATGAACCAACCGTGCCCAGTGGGCCATTCAAACACATTTTTTCCAGTGCTATGTTTAAACTTATGTAGTTCTCATAATTTATGCATTCATTTCACATTTGCTCTTTAGTCATTTTCACAGGTCTAATTCAAATTCACAACTGGAACAATGCTCCCTTAACTGTGGGAGTTTTTTATCAAAAAATTGCAGGAACAGTTTTAATGATTCACCAGTAGAGACCAATTATAAGGCAACTGTGTCCTCATTACACCAATTGTGTTTCAGTAATCGAAGGGCATCCACAACTCAACAGGTACAGAATATTTACATAAATAATCATTTGTTTTCCTATGCTACTAGAACTAGAAAAATGTCAATGCAAAATCCACAACAAAATGACCAGAATGATGTGGGTTCAGGAATGATGTATTTATCTAGCACTGCAAAACATTGTAAACTTAGTAAAGCACTTCTTCATACTATTGTTGCCGCTTTTGATGTGTCGCTTCATTGTCTCCTAATATTTGTAAGTCGCTTTGGATAAAAGCATCAGCTAAATGCCTAAATGTAAATGTGGGTATCATGATGATAGCACAAACAATGAGGGACAAGTTATCTATCAAACTTTATCATTTAGGTTTAGAGGTTAGTTGAATTCAATTTTCGTAAAGAAATGTGTTTCTTGTCTTATAAATCCACTTAAAACTTGACTTACACTCACAGATAATATAGATTTATACGCATACACAATCCCTGTCTCCCTATCTCTCCTCTGACAAAACCATCATCTAAGTTAACGGTGGACGAAGGGATTATTTTTACCACTGAACGTCAGCGAGCGAGCGAGAGAGAAAGCGGCTGCTGCTGCTGAACGGCAACCTGACCACGAGAAAATGAGGCGTGAATGTCAATCACTTATCTCAGTGTTCCAACACCATCCTCCTCACCCGCAGGACCCCAGACTACTCCAGCTGCTGTCACGGTAACGGTTCGGAAAGCAGCCGCTCTCAGACAGACAGACGAGTGCTAACGGACAGGTGAGAAAAGACAAAGGTGAGCCGCTAGCAGGTAACGCTGCACGGCAGAGAATGCGAGTCAGCGGGAGTTCGTGAAAGAAAACCAGAGAAGACTGATTAATATGATGAAGAGGGGGGAAACATAATGATTGGTAATAGGTATTGAGTGGGGGAGATGTAATCATGGGAAAGCAGATGAATGTCCAAGCGCATCTGTGTGTGTGGGAGAGACTCTTCAGTGCACCCACATCAGATCTGACTAATTATATGAAGCCTGAACCAACACAATTCACATGCAGAGAGACTGCACGGGTCATGCATTGAATACTCATGTCTTTCAGAAAAGAGGATGCAAGAAATATTGAAATGATCAATAACTGCATTGAATTACTTTAATGAGACTGACAAGTCAGATCGAGTGATGCTTTCGTTTTCTAGAAAACAATGTAAAACATGTATGTTGGATATATGATTAAAAACTGAAATTGATAGTTTATAGTGATTTTACAAACTTATTATTTAGTAAGTTATCGCATATGTGCAGCCCTACATTATATTATTATATGATTATATTGTACTAATTATATTACCATCACAGACAACTTTTAAATTATATTTCATTTTACTTGCATTTAATTCTGCAGTCTTATAAAAACCCTTTATATTTATTCATTTGGCAAATGCATTTATCCAAAGCGACAGTGTATTTTACTATACATTTTCTTGTGCGTATGTGCAGTCCCTTGAATTCAAGACCTTGGCATGGATGAAAAAAACAAAAAACAAAAACTAATACTCCTTTTGCGTCACCTATATCAAAATGATTTGTGATTGCAAACGCTACCCATGTAAACTGCTCCAAATCGTTCACCTATTAGGCTCTCTTTCAGTTAGGAGGCAGCAGGCTCACCGGGTTTTGAAACATTGTCTAGGATGACATTTGCATCTGAACAGTTTTTCAGGTGGCACATTTCTTCCTTTTCTGAAAGACAGGAGCAGATGAGCAGGTTGGGACGGACGGACGGACAGCAGGGAGGTGTGATTTGAGGGAAATGCAGAGAGAGAAGCTGAAGGAGTGATAAGTGAGAGGAGGTAGCCTGCTGGGTCTCTGATGGGGGAGAGAGGGATGGAGGGTGGCTTTAATAAAGAGCTGAGTGAAGAAGAGAGAGAAGGTGTGAGGAGGAAGAATATGGTGTGATTTAGCCCGGAACGGAAAAGGCATTTGGCTTGATTGCTGTTGCCTCTCTTTGCTCTCCCTTACTTTCATAAATACAAGAGAGAGTGAAGAGAGGCGGTCAAACCTGAGATAGAGAGAAAAGAGAGAGAGAAGAGAGAGAGAGAGAGAGAGAGAGAGAGAGAGAGAGAGAGAGCGAGAGAGAGAGAGAGAGAGAGCGAGCGAGAGAGAGCGAGAGAGACCGAGTACATGCTCTGACAACTGTTTTTCAAATCAAGCTCAAGAGATTGTGACGGCTCACAGATCAACTTACTAACTAAACCAATCTGCTGTTATTACTAAAGTCTACAAAGAGTTTTATTTAAAAAAAATCCTCCTAATAAATGGTACCTTCACAAATAATAGTCTATATACTTTTGTGCATGAAACACTAAATGTCAATATTACTTTCATACCCCATTTATATTATATAACGTTTAAATAAGAACATTTGCTGTCCATCTCTCATCAGTGAGACATTACATACACTAAAGCGACAGATCACAGACACACATTTGTCAGAGTCAGATCTGAGATCAAAAACTGAACGGACTGGACAGGTGTTTGTACAGGAACAGAAGAATCATTTCTGACAGATCTACAGCCCCTCATCATTACGTCCATTCCTTCTTGTGTTTATCTGAAGAGGGGTGAAAGAGAGATGACAAATAATGAAGACAGCAATTACCTCCCCTATAATCTTTCATCATGCTTCTTTTCTTGCTCTCATCTTTCACATCACAAGTTCTGAACAGACATAAAGAGCACATTTTCTCGGGTGTCTGTCTGGTATTGCTTTTGACAAAATGCCACCTGCTAACCTGATTTGTCAGGTGCATATTCTGATTATTAAACCTTTTTTGGAGCTTAAAGGTCAGATATTTTCACTGTTCTCTATTGAACAAAAAACGACAGTGAAAGATAAAGGGGAAATTGCTGGATCTCATGCAAAAGCTCAGCAGGAAGTCCTACAAGGTTCAATATATTGTGGAAATCTTATCATGAAAAACTGAACTTATTTTGTGACAAACTGATAAACTACTCCAATGCACTACACGCTGTAGACTAAATAAATGAGTAAACAAACTATTATTTAAAATAATCCTTTATTTATAAAACATCTCTGTGAGCTATAAAGCTCAGTTATAGTATCTAAATTTAAATGTTTTTAACCAATGATAGATAGACATTATTGGATAGCCAGTGAAAAATTAATGTCCAAACAATTTTAGCAAATCAAATCAAACCATTAATCATCAGCACAAGCAGCACAGCTCTTCTATGTAAACAAAGTTTTCATTTAACCAACAAGCAAAAGAACATTTTGTAAGTTGGTTTCATGATTTTTTTGTGCCATTTTGCTAGGTAACAGACACAATGAAATCTGATTGGCCCAGAATCCAATTAAACAATACACATGTCTCTCATCTTCTCTTTCAGCACGGACAGACAAATTACATGTTGCTGGAAACCTTGTCGCACCTGGTATAAGATTTTCTACAATGGATTGTTAAATTTCGCCAGTCTTGTATGTCCATTTTTCTCCAAGCTTGAGCTAAATCTCACTGGTTGTATTTCACTACACTACATGCTCCCTTATGTAGGCTGTAGGGGTCAGAGTTGTCTCCATCAGCTCCGTTTAGAGCTCCAGGGAGCTGAGAGCCCTCCTGTGGTTTCCTCCTGAAGGAAAGCTGATATCTGGGGCAGAGTACCTAGAACGCTGGGCTTTTACTGCACTTCCTGGGATTAGAAATAGTGCAGGCTAGTGTGTTTGCTGTGCGTCTATGGATATGTGCCCTAATTCTGTTAGATGTCTAGGAGAGTCTCTCTCACTCTCACTGTCTCTCTCACTCACTCTCTTTCTCTCTCTCCGTCTCTCTCTCTCCGTCTCTCTCTCTCCGTCTCTCTCTCTCTCGCTACTCCACTGGTCTGCATGTGAATCTCTGCTCTGTTTGTGTGTGTGTGAGCGACTCCAAAACATTACGGAGGAAACTACAGCACAGCATCCACTCCAGCAAGTGGTGCCAGACCAATTTATTATATTTTCTTTGCTGTCTCGCATCCTACCTCCCACCACCAAAGAGCATCCCGCTTACACTAACCCTAAAATGTACAGAGCACTGCCTCTCGCACCGGGGCGGTTCGGATTACCACAGCGCTTTAATTGACAGTCTCTGTGGAGACGAACAGGAGAAGTGGCAATGGTAACCTGGAAACACAAAAGAGCCTATTTGTGCTGTCTGACTTCAGACGGACATCATCAAAAAGTGAGAGTGAGAGAGGGGAGAGAGAGGATTGTTATTATTTGTGAATAGAATCCAGCCGGTCTCTCTCATTTCCAAAGTGTTACACACACTGCGTCCGGTACAGCCTTACACACACACACACACACCTCCAGCACACGCGTGTAAGCCTGACATCAGAGCTGTGAGCTGGAACACAGGAAAGAAAGAGAGTAGTGTCAGAAGAAGAAAAGAGAGATAAAGAGGGACATGATTAGCAACTAATTGGTGTGAACGAGATTTGTGATAGAAAGCAGACAGGGAGAAGAGGAAGCCGTGGACGATCTCTCTTTGAAGGCGACGTTTCTAAGAAGCTTTGATGTCGCCCCTGTCTGCGTTTCCAGCTGCACCTAAGCACTAAGGATTGAGTAAAGATGTAGACAGACTACAGTCAAAGCATCTGAATGAAATTAAATCTGTGCATTTTAAATACTGTAACCATTCATTTTTACTGAGTCATATCTCAGTAAGGGTCTGGAGTGGCTTCCTGATCAAAAACAAAAATAATATAAGCACATTGTTTGTTGGCTTCAATCATTGCAGTTTTAATTCTTACGATGGCGCAGATTACCACGCGTTCATACTCAAACTCAGGTGTCACGGGGTAAGAGCGGGCACTCTGAGTCTCAGCATCTGCAGATGAGAGACCAATCACACGGGTCGACTGGACACACAGCAGTATTAGCTGAAGAGACACCTGAGGCCTCCTGAAAGAGCAGCGTTTATACACACTCAGGCCGATTGGGAAACTGCCAGAGTCTGACGAACACACACGCGCTCCACCTCATGTGTGTTCCATATCTCTGTCTTTCTCTCTGCACACTCCTCAACCCACAGAGAGAGAGAGAGAGAGAGAGAGAGAGAGAGAGAGAGAGAGAGAGAGAGAGAGAGAGAGAGAGAGAGAGAGAGAGAGAGAGAGAGAGAGAGAGAGAGAGAGAGAGAGAGAGAGAGAGAGAGAGAGAGAGAGAGAGAGAGAGAGAGAGAGAGAGAGAGAGAGAGAGAGAGAGAGAGAGAGACAGAGAGAGAGAGAGAGAGAGAGAGAGAGAGAGAGAGAGAGAGAGAGAGAGAGAGAGAGAGAGAGAGAGAGTGAGTGAGACAGAGAGAGAGAGATACAGAGACTGGTACAGCATTACAAGAGCCTGCATGGTCTGGCGTTGAGGAGTCAGTACTTGTAGGAGGATACTGCTGGTGTTTGATTGATGATGATGAAAGGATGAGAAAAGAGATGGAGTGCACATACAAAAAGGGGAAGCAAGAGAAGTACCCATAGCATACATGAGAAATGAGATCACAGAAAAAAATATGAAATGGTTTTTCAACCCAAAACAACAGAGATTCAAATGCTAAAGCTAATCACAGATGCCATACACCATCTTATCAAACACCACATCTCTCTGCTTACTATGAATCCTTAAAATTCTAGTAAAACTAATCAAGCAAGCATCCGGATTAAACATAAATGATCCATCACAAAACATCAAACAGCCGACAAAACATTTCTATAAATGAAGAGTCGTTTTTAATAAAAATGATCATTTCAAAACTCATAAAGCTAAACCTAACTATACATTTGCAATTGAAGGTTAAGAAAACATAAGATATAAAATAATATATTTAAAGAAAACCAACCTAACCAAAAACAAATAAAGTTGTGTACTTGTTTCATGTTGTGTATCTGTACCAACCTGTACTTACTGTACAGTCACACTAATAAAGCTTTCTTTATGTTTGACTCTGACACATAACTTCACAACATTCATTCAGAATGCAAGATATGATCTTTACATGATGATTAATCAGAGTTAAGCATAGATCTTTGAAATATTTCACTTGAATACATCCAAACATATAAACAAGTCAGAAGCCGAGTGCCGGGACAGCGTGTAGTGCCCCCTGTTGAGCAAAGACAGCAGCAACATGTTTTCAGATCACATGAGCAGTGAATTCTCATCAAGTTGAAACTGAACCAATTTACCTCTGAATAACTCTGTCATTCTGAGTCGTTTAATAAAATCCACATTAACTTAAAAGGTTCATTAGAGACCTGCTCCTGAGACAAACGCTGACATTTGTTTTAATGAAAGTTAAGGACAGCAGTCGGAGAAAAAGAAAATAAGCCGACAGAAACAAAGCTGAGTCGGTCTTTTATAAAACCTTGACTTTACATGATAGAATAATATCTATCCTTGGAGAGGCTTATGCTTTTCTAAACAGATAAAAAATCTCCTTTCCTTCCTCATACAAACTGTCTAATGCATCAATTAATATTCATACTTCAATTCTTACCCTAAAAGCTCTTTAACGTGACTTGCGTAAAGCAATGTGTTAAAATCTATGAGCAGAACAGTTAAACTACAGCGTTTCTCCAGATGCAAATCATTACTGAGGCGTTTGCATGTCATATTTATTATGTGGCTGGCAATAAAAAGCAAAAAGAGACTGATTAAGTGCATTAGGGCTGTCACAAAACTTTTACTACATGATTTTCAGGGTCAAAAACATTCACAATATTAACAATATTATCATGACATCTATTGAAAAGTATTTTTGAATAAATCAATAATACTACCTTGTTTATTTTGTATTTACTCTTTTTGGCCAATGAATCACACTTAAAATAGGGATGGAAAGAGAAGGAAAGAAAGGGTTTGTGAACATTATGAAGAACTGCTGCTGAATCATTTTAATATTCTCATTAATTAACATGACATTGATTATCAATTTTTGATATCACGGTTAATGTCAATACCAGTGTATTTTGACAACCCTATTTACACAAAGTAAACAAATTATGAAATGGAGAAAGTAACCTTCACATTACACGCATTAAATATTCAATGCAAATTAGTGGTGCATAATTAATACTAGGCCTTGGTTTCTTAATCCCCAGATACAGATTTAGAAACTATTGGCTGATATTAGCTGACCATCTATTTCAGTATCAGAAATATTTTTACCACAATGACTAAGGTTTTTTATCCTCACGAACCCACATTCGATGAAAAAATCCCCACCCTATTATTAAACTCTTCTCCTATTGCACAGCAGACTGAATCTCCCATCTCTAACAATCTGTTTCCTCATTCCTCAACAGTAAACTTTACGATCTATGAGATAATGTGACTACTGATCTCCTCTCTCCATAATGGTATTTGTAAGCGTGTATGTGTGTAATAAAAGAATGCACTGCAGGGCCGCTTTACTGCTGTATTGACCCAGCGTGAGACTTGATACTGACACAAAACCCATCCCAGTCAACACTGGGAGCACGCTGTGTGTGTGTACACCCCCACAAACATACTTCAAACAGTGGGAGGCAAACACCAGTGGCAACATGCATTATAATAAACTCAACTCTCTCTGCTCTTCATTTCACATGTGTGTGTGTCTCATGAGAGCAGAAAACCTGTTTGTAATCCAATCGCGTCTCTAATATCATTCTGAATTCCATTTTTTCATTACCACCTCGACGCTCGCTCAGATAGATGCTTTCTGATGTGTAAAAAAGTCTTACGAGCGGCACGTGTGTGGTTGCACATGTAAATTGAAATGATTCTCCTAGGAGACACACAAACTGAATTAAATGTATGGTGAATTTGGGAAGATTGAGGTGACTGTCAAAAACTGTGTGAAATTATCTGAATTCAATGACACTTTGTAAAAAGCATCTGCATTTACATTTAGGCATTTAGCTGATGCTTTTATCCAAAGCGACTTATAACAAATATTAGGAGACAATGAAGCGACACATCAGAGGCGGCAACAATGGTACTAAGAAGTGCTTTACTAAGTTTACAATGTTTTGCAGTGCTAGATAAATACCTGTAGAGGAAAGAAACAATTTTTTTGTATTATCATGTCAGGTGTTCTGCTAAATGCAAAAATGTAAAATCGTAATCAGATTTTGATATTAGTGACGTTTAATGCGGTCACATTTCATGTGTAACACAAGAACACTTGCAAGGCCTGTGTATTTACACACAGTTTTGTATCTAGTTAAATAAATAAAACTGATTATAACCTGACACGGCATCTCAATAAAGCGGTACAAATGACATAAGATTGTAAGATGCACAACAACGGTGAAATACATCCGTTTATATTATTTATATATTAAAACACACGCTGTGAGAAGGGTCCTATACAGGCTGTTCATGTGGAAACAGCTTGAAAATAAGCCACAGATACACACTCAATCACACGCACACCGCAGTCTGTTTGTGTAAAAACAAGAAGCTACTGTAGGATGCTGTTCTGGGACTTTTTAATCCATCTTCAAAAGTGAGTTTTATACAGCTTGCACTTACAAAAACTTTAAACGAGTTACTGTTGTGACTGATAAACATCTTACCTGTGTTGACCTCCAGCAATCTCTTCTTCTTCATCTGCCGCTCTTGTTTCTCTCGCTCGGCCTTCTCTTTGGCTGCCCTTGCCTTTCTCTGCTTCTCCTCTGCCTCTCTTCTCTTTCCATTCTCCTTCACTGCTTGCTGGGAGAAGAGAGAGAGAGAGAAGTGTGAAACACATAAGATACAAGTGGGGACACACAAGCAAATATTAAAGGGATAGTTTATTTAAAATAAATTAAAACTTCCATTACCAACCAATGTCAAGCTACAAAAACAAAAGTACTTTATAGCTTTTAAACATTTAATTTTATATCCTTATTATATTATGACCTTAGAGACGGAGAGAGAGAAAGAGAGAAACAGTAAGCGAGATATAGATTTAGAATTAATAACCATTATAAAAAACATATTTTTGTGCCTTTCAGAAATCTGCTATACACTGTGTACAATATACAGTAAAACAGCTAGAACTGAACATAAAACATCAACAAAAAAAAAATGCAAAATGTTTTTAGACTAAGCAAAGCACAACATGTTGGTTGACTTACACAACCCTGTCACAGTAGTATTAATAAAATCATTTCTCCCTTAGAAAATAATGTCTTTAGTGAAAAACTAGCATTACATTAGAGGAGTAAATGTGTTTCTCTACAGAAAGAGGGAAAAAGGAGTGTGTAGAAAAGACAGGCAAATAACTCAAATAAATGAGCAACAACAAAAAAGACATGGGCAGAATGAAAGGTGGAGAGCAAAACAGTGTAAAGTGGAATAAACCATAGCAGACCTTGTGTTAACTAAGCCATTTTCACAGGTTTTGAAAACACTCTGAGCACTTCAAATATTTTCAGAAAAATCTGGAGGAAAAGAACAGACAAAATATCCCCTCCTTCGCTTTTATTTCTTTTTGGACCATTAGCGGCCAAGAGAGGGTTGTTAGAAATCTATAACTCCTCTTTTGGTTTGATGAGGGATACTTTTCTAGATGTAAGAACACTCGGGCAATCAGAAAGAAACATCATTAGAGCAGTCACCTTGTCCTAACACTTCATATGCCTCTTTCTTCTGCTCTCGTTCTCACTCGAGTCTTAAAAGCTTTCTCAAGATAATGGATGTATTTGTAAATGTGTGGAACGGAGCGGGTGACACACCTCACACAAAGGTAGAGTGGAAGATGAACAGGTTTAATAAAAAAAGACAGAAAGAAAGAGCAAGAGAGATCAGGGAGGGACAGCTTAACCCAGTGAGGAAAAAACTACGGGTATATAACACACACTTTCATGACTTATACTGTACAAACTGTATATTCTGTCCATTTAAAATAAACATCATTTAGTATGATTTATAATCAATTTCCATCACGGGGACCGCTAGCCTATCATCAAGTAAATTCTTCACTGAGCAAAATTTGTTGAAACTTTTTCCTCGTTAATTCCCTTCACATACACCTATTGTCATGCAGGACAATAAAACCTTTTTTTAGGCTACAGTAACTAAACCTCACAATGCATTTTAAAAACACCATTAGAGATCATATCATAAAAGAAAAACCAGCAGGAGAGCAGGACAAATAGGCTGTGAGATTAAATTTGACAAAGCTTAGCACTAATTTTATTGATCGGGGCACTAGAGCTCAGCAAAGGCACATACTTCAATTAAGGTATTAACACACACACACACGCATGCATACACACACACACATTGGGTTTTATTTTTTGTGGGGACATTCCATAGACGTAATGACTTTTATACTGTACAAACTGTATATTCTAAACCAGACCCTAAACTTAACCCTCACAGAAAACTTTAGTTTTTTTAAAAGCATCATTCTGTTTGATTTATAATTGTTTCCTCATGGGGACCAAACAAATGATAAAACGATTACTGATATTCCTATCTTTGTGTGACATAAGGCACAACATAAGGATTACTAGATACACACACCTACATTTTTATACAATACTATCTTTTAAATGTACTACATCCAGACCAGACCATCATGTTTTAATCCGTTACACTGGCAAACCAGCATCAATGTCCTCTACTTAAAACCTACCAATATATCTAATACTAACTCTGTGTGTTGAAAAACTCCTTATACCTGCTCTCAGAGAGGATTGTGGGATTGGAAAAAGCCTCCAGTAAATAGCCAAGGCAGACATGGCTGTCTATTTGCTGTACAGCTCACAGATCTTCAACAGATCCTGCAGCAGTGGCCCCTTAAATGAGCAGGAAATATGGCTATTGACGCTAGGCCAGGACAGAGTATAAGTCACATGATAACGAGGCTTATTCCCTGTTGCGTGCGGCGGATTACCGACACAGTCTGCGATCACAGTAAATCCCGACGTGGAGAACAGGATAGTAAGATGGAAGGTGGGCTAAATCAGCTTTTCTCTCCACAGTCCTGTGACTGCGAACACACACACCAAACGCTTTAAACAGTTTCATTAGAATTAGGGGAGAATGAAAAGCAGCGGCGTGTGACCTCACGCCTCGTAGCACGGACATCAATATCAAGGCTAATACAAGAGGGGGATTCATAATGACCCTGCCCTTCCATCACAGGGGTCAAACTAGACAACACTTCAAACTTTCATTAGACCGTCTATTGCTCCTTAGGGTGTCGCTGATGTCAAAATTATGCTAATTTCAATGCATTTTAAGAAATCTGATAGATGAAGTCGACTTTTGCTGTTCCAGCAGCTGATTTAAAACAGTAAATTAGGAGCTACAAACAACACTTCCCTTAAGAGCAAAAGGAATAATTAAATCACTAACACTGCTGCAGTACGTTAAGAGGAGTTTACATTGACATTCCCCTCAGCAGGAAGTGATGTCACTAGCGCCCTGACCTAGATTCTCGACAGGTGCACGTGGCAAAATTGCACAGATGCCGTTTTATCAACTCAAAATCACTTCACAGACGGAGGTCTTACCGAATGAGCTCCGCTTTGTGCCTGGTGGCCTCATCTAAACCACGTCTGACAGGTAAGTCAATGCCACCTCTCTCACAAAGTGGCCACAGCGCTTAGGTAAAGCATCAATAGCATTGTACTGAAAGATTGTTAGTACAAGTGTTCACAGTCACAACGATTAAGACAACAGCGCTCATGTGTACGACAGCAGACGGGCCTTTCCTGCATAAACTACTCATTAGATGTTCAATAACAGCTCAGAAGAATGTATGCAGATATCACACAGGCTGAGGGTGACCTGTTAGGTCTATTTAGCGGGATAAAAGAAAATAACAACGTAAGAGCTGGTTTAACGCCATGATAAAAGACTTACTGACAAGACCACCCTATTACAGAAACACACGAGTCATCACCACAGAAGGTTAAACACTGGCTTGTCACAGAGGGAATTGAATTACCGTTGAGTTTATCAGAGAGTAAAGTTTATCATCCATGTTGAAAGGATTTATTATATGTTTTGTGTATTATGCACTTGATAATCATAGCTATACAACCAGTAAATGAAAGTAAGAAAGCCAGTGCATGAATGTAAGAAAAAAAGAATAAAAAAAAATCTTCTAATCTGAATAATACACAAAACAACAAAAATGCTTTACAGAAAAGCACAAGTCAACAGTCTGGACACTCTTTCTCCAGTCTATCTACCAATAGTCCTGAAGGTTAAAAGGCTAATTATATATGAGAGAGAGAGAGAGAGAGAGAGAGAGAGAGAGAGAGAGAGAGAGAGAGAGAGAGAGAGAGAGAGAGAGAGAGAGAGAGAGAGAGAGAGAGAGAGAGAGAGAGAGAGAGAGAGAGAGAGAGAGAGAGAGAGAGAGAGAGAGAGAGAGAGAGAGAGAGAGAGAGAGAGAGAGAGAGAGAGTCACACAAGCATATGTGTGTGTGTGTAAATGACTGATGAGGCGTTAAGGAGAAAATCCCACACACATCTGAGTTGAGGAAACTCCTCTGAATGCATCTCTGTGGCCCCCACACATCATTACACATCATTACTGCTATCTAAAGGGGTCTTGCTCACTTTGGGCATACGTTAAGACCTGGCATCAATGTCTCCAAACCAACTAGACAAAAACTAGATTTAAAATCTATGATTGTGGTGTGCCTTCAGTTGACACACCTCCCACTTATTCACAAGCACGTTCACCTGCAATAAAACTATTTTATTTGCATGCAATGAATATGTTCATATACTACTATGAACTTTATTTGTTGCATATACTCTATCTAATCCAGCTGTAATCGCATGGACACTGATTTAAATTACTTTGGATGTTAAAATATTATTTCAACATTAAAAGTAATGTTTCGTTGTGAACAGGGAACACAGTCAGTTATGTCAATGTTCAGCAGAGCTAACAGCTTGAATTTGTCATTCCCTGCTGGAAAGACACATCTGTGCAAACTGCTTGCATTTAGTTTTTTACTCTGCAAAACTTCTTCCCTTTCTCTCTTTGAATCTATTTAAAATCCATGTGCTAACCGTGAGACACGGCTCCACGTGAACTGAATAAAGTGTGTCAGAAGAAGTCTAAAATGCTGTTAGGAATGATTGATGTCTGAGTACAGAGCTGAGGCTCTCATAAGAAGCGCCTTAATATAGATCATAACAGCTGCACGTCTACCTCGAATAACCCTGCGCTAATCTGATAAAGACATTCTCTCTACCGATCTATTCCGCTTCTGCCAATCCCAGTGAGTCTGATTAGACCCCGCCCACTCTCCCATACCACAGCTAGCCAATAGAGGATTCAACTTCTCGCTTCTCATCTGCATAAATGGTCTTTAACTCTGTTAAGGTGGAGAGCGAGGGGAAAGAGATGAACACAAAGTGCAGAAATTAGGACGAAACTCTGCGTTCTCCCTCGCCCTGAAATTGCCTGTTTTCTCATTATAGAGCTGGTCTCCATTTTCTAGCCATCGTTTGAACTTAATTACTGCAGTCGTGCCAGGACCGAGGCCCTCGCCGCTTCCCCGCTCACTCGCGTCCAATTCGGTTTGACAGGAGACAATTCAGGGAGATACAGACCTGCTACGGAGGGTTACAGTGAGCGAAGCTAATTTCACTACAGTAATTGCTTTGGCTTCAAACAGAACCGCAGTGTTGTGTTTGCATTAAACAGCGGTAAAACTGAAAGAAAAAAAGATACACGACTCGTCAAAGTTGGTCATCAAGCTATCTGGACAAATGTGTGAAAGTTTAACAAATGATTTTGCACAGCTTTCATTTTATAAGACTGACAATAACAGCACTCATATTTGGACTGTTCGATGTGGGTCTGGAATAGAAAACTGGATTATGTGTTTAATGCATTTGCTTAAAGCCATCTGCAATACTCAAATGTAGTGTACATCAAATGTATTTGGCTACTGGACTTATTTTAGATGAGACTTAATGGGAGGAACTTAACAGCAGCCCATCAGATCTTAACGATGCTCAGCATTCGGTAAAGACATTAAACAGTCAATAGACACAGTCAATCCAAACCAAACCTAACACAACCACAGATGATTTGATACAATCTACAGAGAAACTGAACTTAAGTGACAAACTCAAAAAGTCACTTTTGCACAATTCTGAAACCATTTTTCATGAACTGGCTTTCTTAAACCTGACTTCATACAGAATGTCAGAAATGAATATGCATCTTAAAAACACATGATAAACGTCATAAATAGTTTTTGGGATGTACCACAGAGAGATGAGAGAATGCCGGTCGTCTTCTCTCTCTCTGTTCACCCACTCTCCCTTGTCTGTCTACCATTAGCCACGGTCAATTGGATTCCTGTCAGCACCGCCGAACTGCTGCTGGTCTATTTCAAACGGGTGGGTGAACAGAGAGGGAATGCTCATACACGCACACGTACACTAAAAGACTTCCAAACACACATAGTGCAGTGTAAAATAACTCGCAGCCATTACACTCGAGGCTTAGAGAGAGAGCATTTAAACATTAGCATCTCTCTGAGATCCCACCGTGTGTGACACATGTCCTGTGTGGGGGTGGGAGGTTCACCTGGTGAATGAAAAGGACAAGAACACACAGTTTTGATGTGTGGTTGAGTGATTATTTGCTGATAAGGCGAGAGTTGCTGGCTACAGGTTAAAGGTCTACTGTAGGAATGAAAGAGTGTGGCCGGTTGCCACAGAAACACCCACAGAAAAGGATTATGGGATGTGATCAGCTTTTGGTGCAGGAATGAATAAGCTTGCACAGCTCTCTTGATCTTTAGCCTCGTAATTAACTGCCTGTTTAAAACAATTCGCCCCTTTTTAGGCGTGTTTTAGTATTTTATAAATTCCCTGAACATCCTGCGGCTTAGAGCGAGGTGTGAAATCAAATTACTATTATGTTGCCTAAGAGTCCTGCCTCAAATCCTCATGATTTAATTTAAAAAAGCACAGATCACAATGTGGCCATGCAGCTATTCATGCTTTAATAATAAAATCCTAATGCAGCAGATTTGGCCACCCCAAGATATAAAAAAGCATGAAAGGGAATCAGGCAATTGCAGTGTAAATATGTCCCAAACACACAGAAAGACAACAACAATTTCAAACATCATAGAGGTGTTGGAACAGTTAACATTTACGTTACATTTAGCTGACGCTTTTATCCAAAGCGACTTACAAATATTAGGAGATAAAAACAATAAATCAAAGCAGTCTACCTAGACCTCTCTCTGGCCATCGTATGATTGTTTAAACATTTACATCAAAGCTGCCCACCTACAAGCATTCTGGGGCATCACGTTCAAATCAAAGCTATCTCCCTAAAAAGCATTTTGGGAAGTTATGAATATGTGAAATCAACGGTGTCTCTCTGTACAGAACTTTTGTAACATTTAAACCAAAACGTTTTACCACATCAAGTGTGGGCAAAAGAGAAAGGTGGATAGGAGAGGTGGGATCTCCATTTATCTTCTCCTTTCACAAATTTAATTATTCACAAGCGTCTCATTGGCATGAGCGGTCATTCACTGCTGCGGCTGCATTATTACTTTCTTTTTCCTTCTTTTTTCATTTAAATCTTTACATTTGTCTGTCTTCTAGTCCAACTCTTTTGTGTCTCTCCTTTCTTTCTTCATTTCTGTCACTTTTCTTCCCTAAGAAAGAGGCAGAGAAAATAGGATGAGAGAGTATGTGTGAGAGTGTGTGTGTGTGTGTTTGTCTTCACTTCTGGGAATCAGTGGAGCAATGGCCAAAAACAATCTCCATCAAAACACAGACATCACATCAATGTCACTCTGCGGAAAGAGAGGGAGAGAGAGGGGGGGAGCAAGCGAGAGAGAGACGAAGAGAGAGAGACGAAGAGAGAGAGAGAGAGAGAGAGAGAGAGAGAGAGAGAGAGAGAGAGAGAGAGAGAGAGAGAGAGAGAGAGAGAGAGAGAGAGAGAGAGAGAGAGAGAGAGAGAGAGAGAGAGAGAGAGAGAGAGAGAGAGAGAGAGAGAGAGAGAGAGAGAGAGAGAGAGGGTCAGTGAGTGTGTGTGTTTGCCGTTCAGGTGTGTGTGAGTGTTACAGTAAGGTGAGTTTGTATGAAGGCTCTACAGCTGCTCCCCTGCCACTCCTCAGCATTGATTTAAACATGCTGCTTCTGTGGGCTGAAAACTTACTGACCCGGAAAAGGACTGATAGAGGGAGAAAGAAGAGAAGAAGACAGATAAAGATCAAATCTGGCATGTGATTGGCCAGAACCCTTTAACAGCCTTGAGCCACAGACCTTAATCAAAGCAGATGCAATATTTAAAGTCAACATAAAATAAAAATTAACCATTTTCTTTCTTAACATGCATTACTGTGCATCATTCATCACTATATGTCACTATAAAGAAAAAATAAATTTAGACTTTATATTAAATGAAACTCTAAGAAATGACTTTCCCTTTCACAGGCTACTGGTTATTTTAACCGAAATATTTAGACAGACATTTAGATATTGTTTTGGGCTGTTGTAATGTTGTTAGTAATGGGGCCCGTCTTAAACCTTGCAAACTGTCAACAAGACGCTCTCAACGGTAACTCAGCAGAAAACTTTGCATCTATGCTTTAAATACTAATCAAAAAGTTTTGTGAGAAAGTACAAACCAATTTTAGAATACTCAATAAAACAACGCAAATATATTTGTCAAAAGTTTTAAGTGGATACAAACTCTAATCTCTAGTAAGACAGTACAGCAGTTTGTTTGTGTCTACCTTCCGCAGTGTAAATCTGCTCCCAAACATGGCAGTATGTCACCTTTGTTCTGCATTTAAAAACAACTAATTTTGGTGAATAACATCTTTTACGTCCGCCTTTGCTGCGCTCTCTACAGCGCGAGCTGCTCATTGAGACTGGCAGTTCCAGTTCCACGCTCCTTATTGCAGACGCACCACGGGAGTGCATTATCATTCAGCTGATGGTGGACCTAACGTCAGCTCGCTCCCTAAATCTCAGCATTTCCATCATGAAATCATTTAAAATAATAAAGGCGACGAGACTCGTCTCATCATTGTAGCAGCCAAGTGGAAAATAACTTTGCATTTCAAATGGCTTTTCATAAAGAAGACAGGCGGCTTCCCTTTAGTCAGATTAGTGCACGAGAACCTTCAGAATAGGAATGAGAAAGTGTCTCAAAACACACACACACAAAAGATTAAGACATAAAGCTCTTGGTCTCAAATGTGTTTGTGTAACCGGCAGATACAGCAATATTTTGCTGTTAATTACCCAGCATTCCCCTGCCCAGTCCATCAGCGAGTGTATACTTGTGAAAACACACCACCTTCCTCCTGTTAGATCAGGTCAGGACACAGAGCTAGAAGGGAAAATACCCAGATTATATTAGTAAAGACAGGTTATTCTAGAAGCTGGTATGGGACCATCGTAAAGCTGCAGATCCTGCAAACACGAGCTGGTCTCAACCCTGCACCCACATGACTCTGGATTTCATAAGGTAGAACTGCGCTGGGAGATGAAGAAGTAAGAAAACCAATAGACACACAGATAAGGCTGAAAGTGGGTGGCTTACCATGAACATGGCTCTGAAGTTGCTGAGGTCGGTAAAGAGTTCCTCCACGGAGGTCTTCTTGGGGTCGATGGCAAAATACTCCAGCATGTTGAGATAGAGAGTCACCATGTTGCTATTCATAATCACCAGCTTCTGGTACTGATCTCTCGCTTGTGTGGAGAAACTGTGAGAAATCACCGTCAAGGCTTTAAACCCAAAGAGATTGATTATCATCACAATCATACTGTCAACAACCAGTTGCACAAATAAAAAGTTGTCACACACGTTAAGACAATCACAGCTCATCTGTGGAGTGATGCTGCACTTCTATAGACAAATGTGACAAAGCATCCAAAATAAACATCTTCAAAGTAGTCTAGAATTTGTAAAATCAGACTCTTGACATTTTATTATCCACCTTCTTGAAGTCTCAACCTGAGAAGCTTTTAAAACAGCACTAAATGAATTTCTATTTATGCGGCTGATTTTTATTTATTATTTGCTTCATGTAATCCATTGTATCCAATGACCCTTCACAGTACTGTATAATTCTGCTACAGTCACGTTACATAACTCACTTATACAAAAGCCAAAACACATTCTAAAGCTCAAGTCCTGCTATTTTAATTAGAGCTAATAACGACTGTGACTCTGCACCGAACTATATCAATGACTGCTCTTTATCTAATTAAAATGCTTGCGTACAGTATGAGGCTATGCAAAACATGTAATTTATTGGGATGTATGCGCACAGGCCCTTTATTCACCAATAAACATAATTATAGATGATTAAAGTGTACTTGCAGTAACTGGAAAAGTCATTTGAACCAGCATTTATGTTTCACACTGACTGTGTTCAGATATAATGGCAGCATGTGAGCCGCAAACCTTAACGGCTGATGTTTGGACGGTGTTCCATATGGAAAGACGTACTGAACACTCAGAACAGGATTCATAAATGTATCCAGAGCAGATGTGAACTATAACAACTATAACTAGATTTTTACATTTTCTGAAAAAAATTGAAATGTTGCTTGTCACAGCAAAACTCACTAACACAAGAAACTGGCACGACATATGTACATGTGTACATGCGTGTGAACACACAAAAAAACATGTTGGGAACAAAGGCCTGGTGTAAAAAGACAGAGGGGTGTGAAAATCTTTGAAGATCAAAGTTTTCCTCTCAGAATGAGGAGTGAATAACCACCTACAGTACATAAAAGCAGACAAAGAAAAATAAAATCAATGGCCAGTACAAAGAAAAAAGAAAAAAAGAAAAAATCAAAAAGACAAATGGAAAAGAATAAATGGAAAAATCTTTGTTTTAACACAATGCCACAGGAAACATCACGGGACAAACAAAACTTCAGTTTTCAGATTAGCTACCGTCACATAGATGTAGAGTTTCAGTCGGGTGAAATAAAACACACACACACGTCTCACAGTCTCATTCACAAACGTAAACACTGGTGTCATATCTCACACATACACTGATGCTCTGTCACTCTTTTACACACGCTCAAACATGAAAGAGAAATAATCTGGATCTAATCCTTGCTGTGAGGTCAGAAACGTCTGTGCAAAGATGGCACTGCTTTCTCCAAATATCATAACTAATATTCTGACTTTGATGTGGTTTTAATTACTCATCCTATTTGATCCTGCAGCTTCACACGTCCGTCTCTCACCAAACTTTCCAAAAAACGTGTCAAAACACTTTTGGTATGTCTTGAATTTCAAGGTTTCACTCTCTTTGCAATAATCTGCTGAATAGACCACAGCGTTGGCACAAACTATGCACTAATTATGTTAGTCTGGGTCATACTGTCCTTCACCTTGCATAGTTTACTTTATATTTTGAAGGGCATGTCACCCTGACAATCTGCTCTTGTTGGTATCTGTCAAAATTGACTAGCTGTCCACCAAATGATGTGTTTCTCTAACTGGACACACGGTCATTATTTTGCTATCCTCACAATGAATAACTACTGTATATGGTTAGGAACATTTCACCGTCAGAAATTTCTCCTTGCTATTCATGACCCCATCAGAATAAACCAGCAACCTATGTTTTGTCACAACCCGCCAGTTGAGAATCACAGCACTGGGAGATGACAAGTGTGCCGTTTCATGTGCAGTGATGTGTGTGGTGTTGCTGATGTAAGCAGCATCTCATCTTTAGATGAACTACTGTCCTATCAGTCAAGGCTGTATTTGTACAGTATGTTCACCTCCACTGCATAATCAGCTCTGGCTAGAGGAGGTGAAAGTGACCATTAAGCTGAACTCAATAACAAGTGGACATTCTGAGACTGCATCCCACACGTCTCAGACCAGGACTTCGCATAACAGGTCCTCCGTGACTTATTCATAATAAAGACATTAACAGTAAGGGCAGACAGGCCGAAGAGCCTGTGTTTGTTCATCCCACCCGTGAAATCTGCTGTGTGCGTCTCCTCTGCTGCGAGTTCATTCTCGCCCTCCGGACACACCTGCTTCAGCTCTCCGATTAGTGAGAGAATAGAACGCCGGGGATGTGCTCACCTAATGAAAGAACAGACGGTGTATGAAAGAGGGAGATAAGACTTCATTAACTTGAACGCGGATCTGGTATGTAGTGCTAAGAGGATGGAGAGAACCTGTGCGGCGTGGATGTGAGAGGTGTTACCTGTGACAGGGAAGAGAGTGGAAGGCGGATTGTGGATTCGCACGGGAAGAGAAAAGCATTGATTTTCTCCAGTACACCTGAGCTTGTTAGACACTCTTATACTGTACACGCCTCCAAAACACTCTCCATCTTTTGCTAAACCTAGTGGGCTGAGAGCTTATGCAACCTTTAGTTAGATCAAACAAAATGGATCTTAGTGGATCTTTTGTAACCACAAACAAGTACAAACAAATGCAACACAATTCAACACTCACACACGTTCTACCTCATAAAAAAGCCTTTGGTCTGGAACCATTTTTTCTCACATTCAGCCGTTAAAACTACACTTCACTGACTAAAGCCGTTCTGGACACCTTCAACACACAGCGCAGGAACATACAGAACAAAATGACGAAACCAAGCAAACAATGGCTGCGTGAAATAAAGAAAAAAGCTAAAGCAAGGCTGTGGGGTCGAAGACAGTCCACTGCGCTCCACTATGTGGCTGGTGAGGAAGATAATAACCTCCCCTGGTAGAGCCGAGGCAGACCGGCATGAAGGGTAGAGCAGCCGGGTCAGACCCAAAACACAAGCGTCCACCGCAGGCATTTACTGGATGCTGAACACCACACACACAGACGAGTAAAACAGAGTTCAACTGTCAAAACTGAGTGTTTCTGAACTAAAAGGTAAAATGACATTTCTGAAACAACTTTTAGTTAAACTCCACACGGTGACCCGAGTCTTCTACAAACAAGGAACAAAAGGTTCATTGAGGATTTTTTGTTACGCTTTAGTCCATTCAGGTAGCGTTTCTAGTATCTCCCTTGGCAACATGTCTGGCCTTCATTGACATTCAAACGTTTGCCATTTGTAGAGGAGACAACATCCAGACCACAGGGAACCGTTTCGAGTGAAATGACAGACAGCGGGAAAAAGAGCAAACAAGCCGAGGAACAAATACATGAGAGTACGACTCCATTATCAAACCGTCTTCTGTTACACATGCGGTCCGGTGAAACTCAATGTAAATAAATAATTCACATCTCTGATTATGACAAGGATGTGCTAGAGAAATAACAATGAGACCAATGAAAAAAGTATATGACAGAATAACAAAATATAACATGTGTGTATGTTTAAAGGATATTGCCATCTTGTTGCGGAACAGATCCTGCTGGTCATCTGTACAGCTGAAAGTTTCCAGATCCTTCTCCAACTGCAGCAGCTGTATCTCCATCTGTCTCAAACTCTTCTCGAGGTTTTCTGCTGATACTAGACACACAGATACACACAGATTAAAAACAATGCACTGACACACTTTATTTACAGCTAGTAAGTGTGTGTGTGTGACTGTTTCAAGCAGACATTCTTAGATTCTTCAGATTTGGAAAAAATTGGTCCAAAACAAAACTCGAGCATGTCAGAAAATCAGGGTGACACAATACACCGGAACTGACAATAACTGTGATATTAATAACCATGATTATCGATATTGTGTATCGATATACTACACATGATAACATCATAAATATTTCAGTGCTACTCCAACGCCATTTAACATTTCTCTTCAAAAGCCACCGTGACTCTCTCCACATCCCTACATCAAACAACAACAACAACAACAACAACAACAAAAAAGAATTAGAGAGATTGTTGTTAAATAAATCATAAACAAACAATAAATGTTATGATACTATTTTCATTCTTTTGGCCACAATAATCGTGTAGTGATATCGTGTTGCAAAAAAAAGAAAAATACACCTCAACAAGAAACTCTCTCTCTCTTTCTTTCTCTCTATCTATCTCTCTCTTTCTTACTCTCTATCTATCTCTTTCTTTCTATATCTATCTATCTATCTATCTATCTATCTATCTATCTATCTATCTATCTATCTATCTATCTATCTATCTATCTATCTATCTATCTATCTATCTATCTATCTATCTATCTCTCTATCTATCTCTCTCTCTCTTTCTTTCTCCATCTCTCTCTCTCTCTCTTTCTTTCTCCATCTATCTCTCTCTCTCTCTCTTTCTTTCTCCATCTATCTCTCTCTCTCTTTCTTTCTCCATCCATCTATCTATCTATCTCTCTTTCTTTCTCCATCCATCTATCTATCTATCTCTCTCTTTCTTTCTCCATCCATCTATCTATCTATCTATCTATCTCTCTCTTTCTCTCTCTTTCTCTCTCTCTCTCTCTCTCTCTCTCTCTCTCTCTCTCTCTCTCTCTCTCTCTCTCTCTCTCTCTCTCTCTCTCTCTCTCTCTCTCTCTCTCTCTCTCTCTCTCTCTCTCTCTCTCTCTCTCGAAACTCAACATCAGGATGCTATAAAGTAGAAGTTCAATTTAAGATGAAGATTCTGATCATCTATGAAGAACACATGCTCTAAACAGTCCCCTATCTCGACTCCTGTGCAAATGGCAAACGTTTAAATGACGTTTAAAGGCCAGACATGTTTGCCAGAGGAGACTGGGACACTGGAATCATGGGTCATTTGGATAAACCTACCTAAATGTGAGCCATTATTTACTGACATACTGAACATGACATTTTATTATAAACACAGAATACTCGTATGGTACACTATGGTCATTTTTTCACGAGTTTACAAGTTAATATGTAGTAGCACCAGCTTTAACAGTTTGATTCAATTCAGGTGTGAAAAGCCGAGTCGTAACATAAGGAAACTTTACCATGGTAACATATGTGCTACATCGTTTTACACATCTGACGTGTGTCTGCAACTAAAGTGTAAATACATGCAGCGGCAGTGATTGTGGGCAGTGCAGATCTCCCAACATTAGATCAATATCACATTACTGTTCCTCACACAGATCACTGAACTGATCACTCGTAGATGTCTTTAACTGTTTAAAACATCTGCAAAGCTATTCTTCTCTTCACACAGCCTTTATTTTAAGAATTGCCATATTATTACAAAGTAAAACTTGCTCTGTATTTCCCTGCCGTCTCTCCTGTATGCGGCTAGTTTGATGAGGTAATTACGTGACTTTAATAAGAAGCTCAGTTTTGATTACGGAGAGGCTGTTTGGAGCGGATGATCATGTTCCATGCACAGTGTTAGCTTAATGTGATGGGACACATTGACTGAGCCTCATGGACTGCGAATTGCCTTTAATATCTTCAGCTTAGTGGGATATTTTCATGCATTTTCATGAGGAATTGTGTAAATGTTAAACTACTTAAATGGTAATCTGCTTAGGACTGACTTTTTTCTTGTCTTTGGGCCTAATGATTTATAAGATGTACGAATTTGAGGCTTTGAACAATTAAGTAGTAAACATACGAGTATTCCATATCCAAACTTAAGGTATTTATGTAATATTAAGGTATTTAAGCACAATGCTTCATCTGACTGCTTTACACATAAAAATAAGTATACAACAAACACCTTTCTGATCAAAGTTATGAAGCTGATTTAAGCCACCAACTTTATCTCTAGCTCCCTCTGATGGAGTCAATGTATATACAAATACAGAAAGAGAAAGAGAATAGAGCAATAGAGAGAGAGAGAGAGAGAGAGAGAGAGAGAGAGAGAGAGAGAGAGAGAGAGAGAGAGAGAGAGAGAGAGAGAGAGAGAGAGAGAGAGAGATGAGAGAGAGAGAGAGTGTGAGAGAGAGAGAGAGAGAGAGAGAGAGAGAGAGAGAGAGAGAGAGAGAGAGAGAGAGAGAGAGAGAGAGAGAGAGAGAGAGAGAGAGAGAACAAACTTAATATATATTTTATTGTTTTAAAAGTAGACTGTTCTTCAGTATTACTGGGGTTATTTTAAACTACAAACTACATATCTACAGACAAATTTGATACCTCAACACACCTGGCAATCACCTATAACTGCTGAACTGGAGTGGCAGGTTTAAACATCTCTAGGAAGTCAGCTCTTCTCCCTCTTTTGCAAGGAAAATAATCACAAAAACAGAGCTTGGAAAACAGTAAGCAAGCGCTCTGGGTTAAACCACACGCACACAACCAAAGACAGACTCGAATACACCATCCATTAGCAGCCATTGAAGAAAATCACCTTAGACCTAACCACACCGCAATGAGTTACTGAACAGCACGAGCTAATTCTTAATGAAAGCATCTCCACCCCTCAAAAAGACACTCACGTGTACACACAGACAAAGCACCTAATGTGAGTTGTAAAGGGACGGTATAATGGAAGTAATATCTGTAAAACAATCAAAGGGCAGTGCAGGGACACACATTCACTGTGAGCTGGGGATATGTTACCCATAATGCCATTTCAGCTTTGATGAAGGGCACTACAGCAGCCAGCACTAATGAAATGGGGAATGGGGAGGAAAAGAAGGACGGAAAGAAAAAAGTGAAACTAATAAAAAGCTGTAGAGACAGTCGCAATAAGAGATGGAGAAAGTGGAGAAAAAAAATTCTCTCTCCATTCTTCAGGATTTTTTCAGGCAGAAGAGCAACAGATGTTCAAATGTTAAAGAAATATTTTTTCACACTCTTATCATTTAAAATGTGTAGATATGACTCTTGGAACACAAAAAAAGATATTTTGAGAAAAGTCTCAGTGGTTTTGTGTTCATACAATGGAAGTCAATGGGGGTCAATGTTGTTTGGTTACCAAAATTCTTCAAAATATCTATGAAAAAGTCATACAGGTTTAAAAAGACATGAGGGTGAATTACTGAACACATTTGTATTTTTGGGTGAACTATCCCTTGAACAGTTTAAACACAGAT
Organism: Beaufortia kweichowensis; assembly: GCA_019155185.1. Taxonomy (NCBI): domain Eukaryota; kingdom Metazoa; phylum Chordata; class Actinopteri; order Cypriniformes; family Gastromyzontidae; genus Beaufortia; species Beaufortia kweichowensis. Next base: position 1,372,339 of record CM032813.1, on the reverse strand, counting down.
GCAGATAAAGTGGTTCTGCACTGTTAATAAAATGTCCCTGGTCTTCCTATGCATGATTCATCAATAATAAATCAAAACATGATTTCATGTTTTAAAAATCTTTAATCAAAATGTTCTCTGCCTTTGAAACTACTAATATTTTCTACTGATGCGACCAAAGCTGGTACAGCCTGAAGAAAATAATTTTACCCAAAATATAATATCTCAGAATAATCATCCAATCCAATTCCAATCTCCAAAAAGTCTGATGTTCCACACAGATCCGTTTCAAAATGTCACATTACAGATGTTGACTGTTGACAACTTTCTGAAATAATGACATACACAAATACATGTCATTCCAGTCACATCCAACATTATGATTATTTTTACCCATCCCTCACCCCCTTAACATCTCTCTCTCTCTTCTTCCATCCAGAAGCACTAGGTAATGCAGTAAGGCGGTCTGGTCGTCCTGTCGTGACTCTGCCTCCAGGGCTGCTGAGGGCAAAGTGACCTCACACAACATCCCCTGTATCCCTCTGTCCGCTAAAGCACACACAAACAGACAGACAGACAGAGACTGTCTAGAAATATCTGAGATTTATCATCTCCATCTGTTCAGATAAAGATTTACAATAATAAGATCTGACACACCTCACTTGCACTTATCCACTAACATGCACATGTTTGTTTCGGTATGACGATGAACACTTCCCACTAGCTTGTATTATTTCAGTACTGAGCTTATGAACTCTAACCCTATTCTTAAACCTAACGCCCAGAGAAATCCCACTTAATTACTACAATACGATTAAGACATCACTTTGCATATTCATTAAGCCATTTTCAGTGCTGGCTGACACCCAAAATGAGGGTGTTTTGGTCAGAATGTAAAAGCTGACCCGCACATCCCAACACAAACACACAGACTGACATTATCTCTGTCCACAGTGCTGCTAATAAAGTGTGTGCAACAGAATGAGGCTCTGCGGCGCAGAAGACATTAATACCGATACAAGACTACAATAAATTACAGGCACACATCGAAACGGCGGTATAGACTTCAAACATCACGCACAGTGCGAGAGAGATCTCTGTTTGTGTGTGGCCGATACTGAAGTTAGAGATTTGTCTTAAGGGCAGCTTGGAGGCAAGCAATTTTAGAAACAATCTAATCCATCTAATGTAGCTAAAACATTCTGCCTCATGGCAACTGTGTATTCAAGAATTTACTGTATCTTAGATGACTCTGGGTAGTATCTGCGTGCTCTGGACTCTTAAAAAAGGCTTTGGCTAAACCAACAGCAAGATAAGAAAGTTTAAGAAGTTGCAGATACATGGTGTCAAATGCAATTAAAGAGAAAAAGACAAATGTAAAATAACGCAATATGGGCTAAAACCAAAGCTAAAGAAAAGTTTAATGAAGTGCACCAATCAGTTTTGTGAGGAGAGGGATGCAAATGTGCATATATTTCAGTACCTCGACTGGCCCGATCAACATGCTGTAGATCCTCGGCAAATTTGAGCACTTCAGGGTATTTCTCCTCACAGCTCTCTGCCAGGAAATGTAGAAGAGTGGACTTCTGATCCGCCGATTTAGTGTCCTTCAGCTGGAGAGCAAAACAGATAGACAGATAGAAGAGAGAGGAAGGGAAAAGCAAAAACATCTGATTAATGTGATATCAAAATGAAATATGAATAACATGTGATAAAATAAATATAAAGTTATTAAGGAATGTATTGGTCAAAAACATTTTTTCTGGTGGATTTTAGAAGTATGTATCCTTGAAAGGTTTCTGGCTCAAACTGCCCACAACTTCTTGTGAAAAAAGAGAACAAATTAGTAACTTTAAAAGAAGAAAATGCTTGAATTTAAAAGAGAAAAACCTTCCTCATTTTTAATCAAGTTAATAAATACAAAAAATAAGACATGTAGCTGGTTACACTTTATTTAATATTTATAATAGTATCTTCCCAAACTGCTCGACTTTTACTACAACCTCATTCAAGTAGATCATGAGTAAACTTTTCATTTTACCCACAATGCAACTGCACTGTCATCCTCCACCACCAAAACACAAACAACAACAAAAAACAAATATTAGTTTTCTTCAGTGTGTACAGAAGACCAGAAGGGGAGAGCGAGAGAGAGAATCTTGAAGACACCCGTCAGCAGCAGCCTTCTTCACGTCTGACAAGTTAATTTGATAGCATGCTGAAATTGCAGCCGGACCAGAAAAGCGAGACGTTTTCATTGTCAGTTATGATTATCGTTGTGGCACAAGGATACAGGCCTTTTGTAAAAGGCTGAACAAAAAGCATTTGATTAACATGGATAGCGCAAACATTATTAGGCTCTGCTGGGTGGTGTAGATGCCTGATTACCTTTAGAGAGTTGGGAGGGGAGTAAATGAGAGAGAAGAGATGAAGTCAAACAGGACTTCCAAATGAGGCTCACAAAATTAGAGATAAAATTGGAGAAATCGAGTTTTCCATCTAGTCCATTTTAATAGTCTCCTCTCTCTCTCTCTCTCTCTCTCTCTCTCTCTCTCTCTCTCTCTCTCTCTCTCTCTCTCTCTCTCTCTCTCTCTCTCTCTCTCTCTCTCTCTCTCTCTATGTATGTGCTCTGACACAGGCTTTGTGCTGGATATACACACGGGTTCAACTGGATAATTGCAGTGTCAGAACATTTGGAAGCCGTGTGAAGCGTTAGACTGATGGCTGAGGATGAAATTAGGTTTTGTTGCTTTGGCTGACAGGGCTGCTGAAATATATCACACACATTAGGATGAATGAAGGACCATGATTCTTTGACATTACTTCAACTTATTTCATCATACAAGGTATGAAAATGCCACAGGAACAAAGAAACTGGAAATTTTCTGATCTTGGAGTCATCCATGACCATGAATTATCAGTTCTCGGTTTTTCAGGTAAAAACAACATTTATTTAGGAATAGAGCTTGTCCCTGACACGGTGAACGGTCCTTCACTAATGAGATCAAACACTGATGCTAAAGACACTCGCTTAAAGATAAACACTTCCAAATCCTTTAACAACTAAATATGCTTCATAAACACACTGCGAGGTACACACAAGGCGATGACCTCTGAAAAAATAAACGAACAAATCAGATCAACAGAGATGGAGCGAGAGATCAGGACAGACCATCAGGCAGAAGAATTTCAAAGACTGAAAACGACACACTTTCTTTGTCACTCCTGTCCATCATGTGCTGATATACTTTATAGATGTACTGTGGTCGCTTTCAGCGTTCATCATACATGCAGATGTGAGCGCTTAGACGAAGAGAAAAACTATATGCAAACATTATATGTGGAACGACAAAGGAATGAGTAAATAACGACAGAGTTTTCATTTTGGGTAAATTATGTCTTTAAAGTCTGCTGAAAATGGGTTGCTATACGATCTTTTACGAGTCTTTTATCAGGTCTTCAAGGAGACATGATGAGCAGGCAGGCATTTCATTGTCCCAGAGAGACATTAATGAAGCGATGGCTGTATGGCGAGTGTTAGCATCACACAGAAGAGAGGTATGAAAGTGCTGAAAAATCAAGATGGAGGTCTAATAAAGAGAGAGAGGGAGACGTGGATTAAGCCTGTTCAACAAAATAAAATAAATGGCAAGTCACCATGGAAACTCAAGTAAATGGCTAATGTGGTAATTAATTTTGTCCTCCTACCCTTATTCATCTGAATTACAGAATTACTCTCAACATTTACTCCCGATGTTGTATCACGTCTGTAGCAGAAACGTTACAGAAAGAGTTATTGAAAGTTACAGGGTTTAATCTCTTACTGGAAATATGAGCAATATTAGTTAGAAGAACGAATTCAAATGACAAAACTAATGCATGTAACCTGCCAAAGACATAAATTATTATTATTATTATATTATATTAGCTGATGCATCAGACTAAACAGAAAATTAGGTCCTTCCTTTTACCAAACACACCCATATTTGTATTACGTCATTACTCAAAGACTTATCTCTGAAAACAGAAGAAAAAAGCCATAAAGTGGTTTTTGGTCTCTTTGATAGATGCCAGAAGATACGGCTACTATGGTCTTGAGTGCCTGATAGTGTTAAATCAAATGAGATCTTCTCTAACGGCAGACGTCTCCGGCGGGAGCCACTTTAGATGGGTCGGCCGATAGGGGTCAAGGTAACGGGAAAAGAGCGGGAGAGGAATGAAGGACACAGAAGCTGGACAGCTGTGTAGCTCTGGCTCTTCTGCAAATATGGAAGCAACATAAATTATCATCTTATCAGCTTCTTCCCAAAAACAGAGAGCGGGAGGAGAGAGCATCAGATAAAAAGCCCAAAGTCTCTGTGTGTGTGAGAGAATATGAGCAGACCCTGATAAACAGAGGAGAAAGACCAATATTTCATGAAACGAGTGAATATGGATAGCAGAACACATAAATGGCTTCAGGGCTGGTTTAGCTGGATAACATGATTCTGCTGGTGGAGGTTCTTTTGGACTATGTTTAATCTGTGTCTAGGAAACAAACCCATACCACCCCTCAGGCGACAATGTTTTTTTATGTTTTAAGTTCTATTAGATATGCAAAGGCTTACATGGACTTTGTGCCTGCAGGACTATGTAGAAACGTTTGTATATTTCAGCAACATGCTTGGGTCCATTCAAAAATATCTATCTATTTAAATAATTGTTGGCACCATATTTAAATCCATTAGACATTTATCTATAATCCGTTCAGAAAATGTGGGGAAAAGCGTGCAAAATTCACATGAAACTCAAAAAAACAGGCAGCTGTGACTCGCACACAAAATGTTCTCCTCCGCACGTACCTTGCAGAGCGAGCTGAGGTTGAATCCAAAAGACTGGGCGTTCCGTGAGCCGGCATTCATGTAGTTCCCCATGAGCAGAACGAGTTCCAGCAGCCTGCTGAAGGCTTTACTCTTCCTCATCTCATCGCAGGCAGCGTTCACCGCCATTATGTCGGGACGCAAGTTATTCACCTGCTCCTCAAACTGCAGCTTAAACAGGATGGAGTTCAGTCTGGGCTTTAGACGCTTTACTCGGCTCATCTTGAAGAAAGAGAGATAAACGCAAATCAATAGCTGGTAGGAAGAAACTGTCTAATAGACTGAACTCATTCTTTTTAAGGTTAAATACAATATTTTACGGTCTACATGTCTGTCATTATAAATGGCACAATGCATTCTGGGACTGTCTGCACTTCTGAGTACATCTATGATAAAATGTTGTCTAGATAGAGCACTCACTAGTTTCTAGGGGAGAAATAATACTCATTACAGTAATTAATGACGATTTAATGGAGGAACATGAATAGTTTAAATGTAATTTATTCACTTGTTGATAGCATAAACTCCATTCAGGACAGTACTGTATGAATAAACAGCTGTTAGCAAAGCAAATAATACAGTATGTACACATGCATAAAAACATATTAAAGATGATGAGGGTAAGCAGGACAATAATATAAAAACCATTTCGCAAATAAGAAATTACGGTTGTAATTAAGCTATTCGATATAGAAATATGATTAATACATCTAGAGTTGTTTTCCCTAATCAGAAATCAGTACAAGCATCCACGCTGCTATCATACGCATCCAACCAATCTGCATGGGCGTGAGTGTAAATAGAGAAGAGGACATTAGCGAAAAACAAATGAGAAAAATGTCACGAATGAGATAAATAAAAACAGGGGAGTATGAAAAAAATGAGGGCAAAGCCAAATGCCTAATTTATGTGTGTAAATATTCGGCAAACTTGTAGAAGGCGTCTTCTGTGCGTGTCAGGCAGCGCTAATCTGCAATGAAACAGACTCCGATTCAAAGCTCTTCCAGCCATAAATGTTTGAGGAGGATTTGTACCCTCCCCAAAAAAACAGCAGCGGGCACATCCAGTAAACACAAAGAATAATTCATCAGAGCTTCAAAAGACAGAAAAATAAGAATGATAAAGTTTATCAGGGAGGTTTGGCGAGGCTGAAAATCACCTAATAGTTCATGTATATAAAAGACAAATGTGGCATAGTGGGGGCACTGAGAGATTCTGTGTTACAAAAAAGAATGACACGGTTTACTAACAAAGGCATGAAATGATATTCACAATGTGAAGCGAATGGAAATTTAGCATTTGCATTTCGTCTTGCATAATCTGAAAAGAAAGCTGACAGACTTTAAAAACAACATAAAAACTGTTTTTACAATGCACTGAATATCTATAACGTTATAATTGTAAGTATTTCCAACTAAAACGAATAAACGATTCAGGATTTGACTGGATCACAAAGTCATCTATGAGGCTCCAAAGGTTAGAAACCTGTTGTTTCAGAAGCAAAAAAGGTTCTTATATTTTTTATTAAACATAATAAAGATAAGGTTTTAGAATAAAACATAAGGCTGAATTGTGCTCAACAGGACGAGGGATATTGGTTAAGAAATTAAATGGGAATCATTTTTATTGTATGTCATTTTAAAGACACTTCACAGCTGAATGGCTTCTTCAGTAGCAAATATTTTCTTTGATCAGAAGCTGTAAGTCTTTTTACCGTCTAGTTCAAAGTAACACTTTATGACTGAACAAAAGCAGCTACACATATTTATTACACGGCTCTCTGGGATACGTGATTCTGATCAATTGCAGCATTCACTGACTAGTGTATAGACATATTTTCCCTTTTACATAAACATAACGTTACACTAACCTTCTACATATGAGTTTTATTACACATAAAGGCCATTTAAACGTATCTAACCGTACAGTAAACGGTGTGACACCAGCTAAAGTTTAGTGCACAGAGAGGGAAAGATATTCAAATAAGCCCTTAAAGTCTGAATTGAAATGCACCTGCAGAAATCAGCGCTGTCTTACTGCCTCTCAGTATGTGACGCTATTCAGAAGGGAACGAGTTTTTAAGTGTTTCAAGTTTTCTTCTTTATCAGGCAGCTAAATCATCATTTCACACAACCACCCAGAGTGCCTGCCGAATAACAGAAGCGCTTCAATGTGTCTTTATGTCCCAGTAGACCCTGAACACACTCGCTGGTTCTCTGGTGTATATGGCCTGCTGGAAGACTGGGAAACACACACGCGCACAAGGCCGTTTTATCTCTCGTTCTCTATTGTCTGCTTGAGTTAGTTTGCCTGATTTAAACTTTTCTTTTTGTGCACTCTGAACTAAGACCTGTTAAAAAGGGAAAAAGACTGTTGCTAAGGCAACAGGAGATTTCTCGTCTCCCTGAGTTTTCCGGTAAAAGGTGTAATTCTTTACGCTCAGCTTCGCACGAATAAAGCCAAACAGTTTATCAGGAGCTAAAAATACAGCATGCAACCATTAAAAACATTTACACGGGGGAAACAAAGCAGGAACCGACGCCTGAAATAGTTTCTTATTATACACTCCATGTACATATGTGTGTAGATAGGAAAACAGCGCTCACACGTACTTGAGTCCCTGTAGTCACTTGCTATATTTTATGGTCCGCTTAGCAGATAGCAAAGAACCGGTTCAAAGTTATGGCTTGAGAAAAGAACAAAGAAAAAAACTGCTTGCAATGGCACTATGGGAGATTACCAATTCCCTTTGAACCGGTTAGTTCTCTGAACTGCTAATGCATCATTTCCTACTGCCCACGCATGCATAAAGCGCAGCTCCATATCCCTCATTATATAACAAATACCCCAAACACAATGACAGGACACACCGTAGCGTAAAGCCAAATCTCGATGGCTCCCTTGTGCATATCTTTCACTTCCATTTTATTTCTTACACGCTTTCTTTCAGTATTACAGTGTCTAATAAAGTCAGGTGTGTGTAGCCAAACAGGGCTAAACAAGCTTAGCACATGCAATGATAGTTTAGTTTGGAAACTGACCGAACTCTGAGAGAAATCAGCAACGTGTATTTAAACAATGACGTATCCAAGCGAAGTCTTGGTCTGACACCTATAATTCAACATTTTACCAAAGCTTTACAATTTCTCTCACGTTCAGAGCTGGGATGTAAGAAGATCAAAAATGAGCATGCATAGCCTTCATTAAAACCTCAAGCAATTCTTGCACATAATATCATGACAGACCAATTACCATTAAATCTGACGGGTGAATGTTAAACAAAAGAATCACTCCATCCCTGCAGTGACCATTAAAACACAATTCTGCTGCGTGTCATTTAAAACACTTTCAAATACTTTCTTCTGCCCCTGTTTAACGTCATTCACAGATTTAAAGACTGTGGTGCATTATTTTTACATTTTTAGACTAACAAACTATGTGAAAAAGCCATCCATTAACCACAAGATGATGTACGTTGTACTAACCGATCACTTGTTCAGCAATAAGCAAAACATAACCACAGACAAAAAGTTTGAAGCTTCGTTGTTACACAAGTTTCAGTTTAAGAGATTAAATCATGAGCATGTGGCGAGACAGATATATTGATGTTGGAAAAGTTTAAGCAAAGGGTGATTGATGACTTCTAACTGGATGTGGAACTAGACTTAACTAGCTGATTAGGTTTGGAAACACAAAGCCGACGACACAACCTGTGTGTGTGTGTGTGGACTTACAACTACTCCAAACTGCTCGGGTTCAGACAGGTTGGCATAGTCTTTCTCATATTTGACCAGTACGTTTAGCTGCTCCTGTTCTGGCAGGTGCTTCACAAGGTTCTGCAGGAGAGAACAAGACAATTTTCACATGAAATGTGTGGAATATCAAAGCACCTGAAATCCTATTTCATTCATTACTGCTCCTTCAGATCTAGTTTCAGATCGGATCAGTGGCAATTAGTATCACACTGTACCAATGAAAGGGGCATTAAATCTGCCCGGAGCGTTCTTCGGTTAAACGCCTGTGATTTTACTAAATCCTCAGGTTCACAAGTTGTCTTTACTGTCCCTGGACTGAAACTGAAAACTGTACGTTAGCAAACCAAATCAAGATGTATTTTATTCAAATCAAATGCAAGATCCTTCTGTATATTATACACTTACCACAGAAAGTTTTTTTTTTGCAGTGTATTTTCAGATACATAAACACAGATGTTTTTAGATTCCAGCGATTCTCATTATTTTACATTTATCTGTCATTGGATTCATGCATTATTAATTCATCATCCTAAAGAACTTATGTACGCTAGTAAAAATAGTCAAATCCACTTTTAATTTATTTTCTTATATAGAGGGATTTCAGTGTTTTAAGAGTCAGGTAATTAAATTCCTGCTATTCAATTTCTGTCCTCAGGAAAAAACTTTGAATCTTTCAAATGCCAGTGAATATCACATCTCCATAAATGGCCATTTTATTAATGCACATGAACATAATTAAAAGATAGATATCACGTTTGTCTATGTGATCATCAAAGAGAAATGTAAAACAGACGTGCACATGACTAATACTATTCCTCCCATCTCAGGCATTGAAATAATTTTAAAGTTGTTACTGGAAAAAACAGAATAAATGACACTGAACGTTGTGGTGTATTACAGTTTTGTATACTCTAAAGGCTTGTAGCTACTACTGACCTTTATATATCCTAGAACTGTGCAAATATCCACGGGACAAGCCAACAAGACAAAGCGCCTCATTAACTTAAATGTATCCAGTTTTCTGCATATCAATCCCACAGAATGATTGTTTTGGATATAATTATGTACAGCGAACATAATGTTTTGTTACAGTTTTCATAATAAAAAGAATTTCTGAGCTATTTACATGCATACAATGACTGTTTAAATTGTAAGGACATATTGGGAGACTTAGGATATAACCCTTGTTAGGTAGGTTGTTTACTTCAAATCAGATCATTTTCTATTAAATTAATAAAATGTTTGGGCACACCAATATGGCGGCAATGTGGCATTAATATTTTGCACAATCCAGTTCTTTATTATAGATCAGGAGTGATGGTTATTCAATGCTGTTAACCTCTGAATATGTACAGCAGCTCAGAAACGGTGACGAGATGGGATATTACCTGGATCATGGGCTCAGTCAGCTGATCCTCATCCACCTCTAAGATCATTCTCCTGATCTCCTCGTATGGCATACGGAACGACCCTAAGAAAATGGCTGAGAGAGAGAGAGAACATTAACATGACAAGGTCTCTGCAGTAATTCATCAGCGGGTCACACAGACTCTCTGCACAAAATCTTTCATGTACTTGAACGCTGCATGCTGATGACATCTGATGGTAAGAAGGAAGAAGCCAACTGCATTTTAAACTCGTGAGAGAACGTCAGCAGCATTCATATATCAAGACAAGAGTGTTTAACATATGTGTTCCTCTCACACAGAGAAGCACGGACTGAGATGAAATCTGATTTTAGAAAAACAGTAATAATGGGAATATGAAAGAGCGGGAAAGAGTGTGTGTGTGGGTGTGTGTGTGTGTGTGTGTGAGAGAGAGAGAGAGAGAGAGAGAGAGAGAGACACAGAGAGAGAGACACAGAGAGACACAGAGAGAGAGACACAGAGAGACACAGAGAGAGAGACAGAGAGAGAGAGAGACACAGAGAGAGAGAAAGACACAGAGAGAGAGAGAGACACAGAGAGAGAGACAGAGAGAGAGAGACAGAGAGGCACAGAGAGAGAGAGACAGAGGAGAGAGACAGAGAGAGAGACAGAGAGAGACAGAGACAGAGAGAGAGACAGAGAGAGGAGGACAGAGAGAGAGAGACAGAGAGAGAGAGACAGAGAGAGGACAGAGAGAGAGAGAGAGGAGACAGAGAGAGAGAGGAGACAGAGAGGGACAGAGGGACAGAGAGAGACAGAGAGGGAGACAGGGAGAGAGAGGGGGAGGAGAGACAGAGAGAGGACAGAGAGAGAGGGAGGAGAGAGAGGGAGAGAGAGAGGGAGGAGGGAGACAGAGGGAGACAGAGAGAGGACAGGAGAGAGAGAGAGACGAGAGAGAGGAGAGAGGAGAGGAGAGAGGGAGAGAGAGAGAGAGAGGGGAGGGGAGGACAGAGAGAGAGAGACAGAGAGAGAGACAGAGAGAGGACAGAGAGGAGAGACAGAGGAGACAGAGAGAGACAGAGAGAGGAGGACACAGAGAGAGAGAGAGAGAGAGAGGAGAGAGAGAGAGAGAGAGACACAGAGAGACACAGAGAGAGACAGAGAGAGAGAGACAGAGAGAGAGGACAGAGAGAGACACAGAGAGAGAGACACAGAGAGAGAGACAGAGAGAGAGAGACAGAGAGAGAGAGACAGAGAGAGACACAGAGAGAGAGACAGAGAGAGAGAGACAGAGAGAGAGACACAGAGAGAGAGAGACAGAGAGAGAGACACAGAGAGAGACAGAGTAAATGTGAGTAAATGTAACACTTTAGAAACAGGTGCACAAAGTGAGTAAAAGTAAGCGAAAGAGAATGGGATAACCGGATTCTGTATATAGCAGAAAAAGATAGAAGAAAACAGAAGACAGAGACACTTAAAAAGCTATTTTTACTCACACATCACATGAAGAGCTAACTACATTTTACACCGTTTTTACACAACTAAAAACAGCAGAAACACAGGACAAATTCTTGTCTTTTGTCTACACTATAATATCATGACTGCTTTATGTACAGATGAGCCGCACAGACGTCTACAGTCATGGCTTTACATGTCAAGATAAAGTTAAAGTGTTTCTTCATCACCAGCTTGAAATAAAGACCCCAGTTAACACAGAAAAGTTTCGACCTGGTACTTTGAGCTAGTTTACTACATTATAGACAACAGTGAAAAAGTTTGGTTATTAAAGAATAACTAAGAGACTTTGTGTTTGCTTCCTTCTTACAACCAGCAGCTCACACTTCATCACACAGAGGATAATGCTAGATGATTTATTTGGAAAGATACAGGAACTGCACAAAAAGACTGTGAACTTTGGAGAAAGCAACCATAAAAACTATAATCATTCAGTGTCCACGTATTTTCCAGTACTGCAGTATTTCTCAAAGCAAGAGCCCACTGAATGGCGTTTAAGGATGAAAGACTGTTATTAAATAGATTTTAAATAATGTTACTTGAAGGATGTAGACCATAAACCAACATATATTATTATCTATTTGACTTATTATCTATTTTCTCATGTTTGTCACTGCAGTATAGAGGTTTGCGCAGACATGGATGATGGAGAGACAGATGAATACTCACAGAGGTTCTGTGCTATCTTTGGGTCCAGCACTTTCAGTTCTTTCACTCTCTTCTTGATGGATTTCTTCTCCTCCAGGTCTTCCTCTTCTCGTCGGGCTGAAAGCATCAACATTACACACTTTATTACCACACACAAGTGAACACACAGAGAAAAATAGTCACACGGTCAAAGACATCAGTGTGAACAAGTGAAATCACACACACAGACCCGGCACTGACACGCAGCTTAAAACAAACTAATGGGCTACAGCAGTGGGAACACATTAGCCGTGCACTTAATTTTTCACCATTACTGTCAATCACGTGGGGAAAAAATAGTTCAATTTTATCTTAAACACAACAAAAGAGAAAAAAGTGAATAATTAAAGAGAAAAGCCTTGTAGAAAATGCAGTTAATGAGGAATCATGGGGTGTGTTGACCTCTCGGGGTCAGATGAGGAGCAGGATGACATTGTGTAAACATGTTTTTATGGTGAGAACGTAGAAGATGAATCAATGACAAGTCCGACACTTATATTGCCCAAAAATACATTTCGGTAACCTGGTTTTCATTTTAGTTTTTGTACTGTAGGTGTTAAACGTGTGATCATAATGTCCAAAAAACAACTTATTCATTTGTTTTAGTAAAGTCAACATTTATTCTTTAGGGAGGGAACCTTGACATGAATGTTCAAATGATATCCAAATATGCTGTCTAGATAAGCAGCTCTGATTTTATAGTTTGAACATTCCCACGATGCCCAAAGATGTTGTCTAGGTAGGCAGCCCATTAGCTCATTAGGTTTTGAAGCATAGCCAGTGTGTGTGGAATGGTCATGGTGAGAGCGTAAGGGGATTGGCTCTTTGGCACGACAGCTGTGAAGAATGAGATTACAGCCACACAGCTGTGATGATGACTGTGCTAAATGAGGTCACACACAGTCTCTGTCTCGTGCACACAAACACATAAATACACAATTTCCTAAACATGGCCATTTCAAGGGAGATAAGAAATAACATTGATATGCAAAATAAATGCAATCTCTTTTACTCTTGTGCGACTCTTACAGCCAATAAAAACAACAAGACAACACGGGAGGTCAGTGACTAACAGAACGGGGTGCACAGGTTAAGAAGCTCTCACAGGGAAGATTGAGAACAGAGGAGATGAAGAGAGGAGCAGATGGGTCGCAATACAAGTTTAATTATTTAAGACATCAGATTAAGAGAAGTAAACGCAGGCCTCGGGAGAGAAGTGCATAATTGTCTTGTGCACTAATTAACATGACTGTCTGGATACGGACTCAAAACACAAGAGAGACATTGATCTATGACAAAACAGCCAAACACACAGCACACAAACACACAAAACCTAATGAGCTGACGATGAAGACGGCATTGTAAGATATCATCAAGGCACTGACATTAACAAAATTATAATTATTTGATTTTCTAAGACATCTTTAACCAAAATCCAGACAGGTGACACAAAACAGAACTATTGACTGTGACTTACAGTATATCAAACTAATTTTTAGTTTTAATAAGTAAATGTGTGGAGACACTATAAGGTAAGGGCTAAGAAAGCACAAAGGTCAGGAGGATACAGCAAAACAGCTACTGGAGGTAAAAATATCTCACTGATTCACACACCTTCGCTTAAATCCACTATAAACACACACACAAACTCATTCACTTACTGTATTTTGGAGGCTCTTCTGCAGGTTCACTCTCCTCACACACTTTTGTGAGCAGAGAGACAACAAAGAAGTTTGAAAACAAAGAGAACAGACACACAAATAAAATCAGAGCAAGCAGACAACAGGAAAAAAAGACAGTCTGAACATAAACGTGCCTAAAAACACATAAAAGAGACAGAAGAAGAAAAATTAGCGTGAAGACTAAGAGAAAGTACAGACATAATTTCTCATAAAATTTTACAATTAATTGTTAATTATGTTAAACTCTGGAGCGGATAGATTGAGTTGGTGAATTCTGAGATGGCTAAAATTTGATAAAGTAAAACTCTAAAAAACTAATTGTAATCAGTTGGCAAGATAGAGGAAGATCATTAAAGATTCATGTTCTTGATGTAATTGGAATAAATTGGCTGATTTATCCTGTACATCACACTCAAATATGAACCACAAGCTTTAACATGCAAAATAAAATATGACAACACAATCTTTCAGTGCTAATCACAACAAAATTACTGATGAAAATGTCTGGTGACAACAGGATTTTGTCAGCGTTAATAAAGATGAGACAACTATGATGACAATTAAAGGATTTTAAGTAAAACTTGCTATTAATGAAACTATGATGAGACAAAATTTTGTTTCAGCAGAAGATAACGGTAAGGAAGACCATTTTTATTAAGTTGGTATCCGGTCAACTTAATCTAAAAACAGGTGAACAAAATAACTAAAATAGCTTCAGATTATTAATTTTATGTAAAACTTAATTTTTACAAGAACAGTTTACATGGATTATTTTGTGTAGTTGAAACGTTTTAAATGCATTTAAACAGTAATTGTTTAAACTAATATTACACACTAAATATTGTTTGCATTAACAGAAATTAAATGTCCTCAGAGTGAAAAACTAAAGAATACAACTTTGTAAATAAGTGTAATTTCGTGAGGACAGAAACTATGACTGAAAATAAACACTGCAGATGAACAGTCTGATTCATGCACAGATATAAGGCCTAGTGAACCTGTGCATTTGCTGGAATATCGATCCAAAGACACTGTCCTCTCACCTCCCATCCCTCCCATCCATATCATCCTCTTCAGCAGAAGGAAAAAGTGTGTTTGTAGGATGAAGATATGGAGTATTGATCTGCCCATCATGACTAACAGCCGTGCCATCAAAACTACACCCATTCATTACACGCGAAGTATATGCACAATAAATGTTTATATAAATCAGATTGTGGATGATTCATACTGCCGTCAATCTGACTACACAATACCAGTGTGTGTAACATCACTTACTGAGAGTTTAACCGTTGAAATATATGACTAATAAATTCATGATATTACTTTTAAGGATTGAGTTTTTCCTGCTTTTGAATTGATAAAATGCTTAAAAGGACTAAAATTTTTTCAAAAATAATGCAGTCAATCAATATATTCGTGTTAAGCACTTTGGTCTGTTTGTCAATCTCTGCATTAAGCTATTAAACGTCTTCAGAAAACCTAAAATTTACACCGAACCGAATCATGTTGACTAACACATAAGTATGGTTGATAAATATTAAAAGAGATATCTTAATTTAGACACAAAGCAGGGTTTAAAGGGTCAATGTTTCACATGCTATGTATTACAGATTTAAAGGGCACAATAAAGGCCAAGCAAGTCACTAAATATCCTTAAACGCCCTAAAAAACACTACAAAAACACTGTTCGCAAGCAAGTTGGTGGGCAAACGGCTGTAACGCACAAACCGTTTTTGTAATTCCTTCCACACGTTTGATGAAAAGTCATTAACCCCATCAACTAACATTTAGATTAGGTCACTAATAAAAGGTCAAGACTGATGTGTAGTGGTCTAACATGATGTTTCCAAATGTCATGAAGTCTTTAGACAGCTAATGAAAGAAAGAAATTCACATGACAGGGGTCAATACTCAAGTATCTCACACACATACAAAATACAACCAATACCATATCTGGAAGTTATAATATGTATCTAAATATTATTATTATTAGAAATACAGTATTTAATAACCACTGTTTCACAGACTGTCCAGCGCACTTAACCATCTAACAAACGTCTGAGATTTGGTTACGTGTGTCATTGCTCAGTTTAGCTATTATCAGGAACACAGAGATAATTCAGTATGTAAATATTACTACATATACATATGTACGTGTTCTTTCACAACAGAAAATGCAGATTTGACCTGATCACTGTGACAACAGGAAACTCACGCATCTAAAACCACTCCATCAACCCCACACAGTGACCTCACAGACAAACTTCAAATCAGACACAAAATAACCATCTCAATAAATAGAGTAACAATCTGCTGTCTGACAGAAAAGAAAATCTCTCAAGACTGATGATGATCCAGAAAAATGACACTTTATCATCTTCCACACCCCTCAAATCTCTCTCCTTGTCTCTCAGAGTTGTGTTAAAGAGAATAGGAGATGAAATAAACAGGGATTGAAAGGGAATGAGGGATGGGCTGTCGGGCCCGTGAGACAGCCTCCAGTGATCCAGCCCGTCTGATCAAGGGCTGCTTAATCATACCACAACATTACGGCAATGTTACCGCCGCATCGATACTGTGAGACCGAGCTAAAGCGCTCATTTCACCCACATCAATCTTAGGCTATTTCCACAGTCAGCTTACGGTCGAGAGCACAAGCAATCACACCTGCAAACTTTATACACACAGACAGAATGATAAGCATAAACTAACATTTAGTACCTCCGTGTAAGTTAAATCTAAACTTAACAGGTTTAAATCTGTGTCTGTTTCAAAGACAGCTAGGTGTGGACACAATCTGTAGATAAACACAAATCTCCTTATATCTTTCAGAAACAGGACATTTATTTCAGCTCCTCACGTAATGTAAGTCACGCATCTGTTAAATAAAAGTATTCATGTTAATTGAAGTAATATAACTTCAAAGTAGATTTTAACATTTAAAAAACAACTTCTGTTTCGTGAGGTTGTCAGGTGATTACTTCCTGGCCTCAGATGTATTTCTAGTCTGCAGATGTGGACAAAACTCACTGTCACTGCCATTTTGCCAACACCAAGTAAACAGCATGCAAGCATCTCCCATCTAAAAAACAATTAGCAACAACAGCATTATGTACTTTATATGTATTTTCACTTATGTTATCATATGTAAAACAAATAAAAGCAATACTCCATACTAGCACACATCAGTTCAAGTTTGTGCACCTCAGGTTAGGGTCTTCAGAAAAACGTTAACCTTCACTAAGAAAGCACCACTAATTAAGAATGCAAACTATGCTGCCTATAGGAATCGCTTGACTGCACAGCAAGGGTCTCTCTGGCTTTTTCAAAAATCCACACTAAAGCCCACATTAAAAAGCAATTAAACCATCTGCATGCAATGAAATGAAAGGCATGCAATGATTATCATGATAAAGTGCATATTTATGATTGGTGATTTGGTGCAGTGTGTGTTTATAATAATGTGGCAGTATTTGTAGAGATTTGTTCATGTAATAAGAGGGGCCATGGGGAGGAAGACGGAGCTGGCAACAGAAAAAAACTGCAATGTTACATAAAACCTGAAAGACACCAGTCAGCTTATTTACCAAAAAATATATTTAGCAAAAAATTATATAAGTATGAAGCTTTACAAAAATAAGTAAATGTTTAAGTATTGAAAAGAAAGGCTTTTTAATATAAATTGTGAATAAAGCATAAAATTACCTTTCAGCATAATTTATACATAAAACAATTTCATAAACAACAAAAATATTTTTTTGGAGTGGACCACAGTGCTTAAATTATCAAATCATTGTGTGTCCAAAGTTTAGAGCTTGTATATCTTCACCTTCAACACAGAAATATGAATTGTAATGTAAGAGCTTCACCAGTTGCCAGATCATTTAAAAACAAGCGTCACCTGCGAGAGCCCTGTGAGTGCTCAAGAGACAGATTTTTCCCGGCAGCATTAACGCACATATTCTACATGCAAAAAACACACACAAAGACGGCAAAAAAATGTCATCATGTTTTTCCCCCTATTTCATTCCCTCCATCAGGGTGCGAGATAAGTGGATGAGAGGAAAAACAGGTCTATTATCAATTCACCACATTGCGAAAAGGAAAAGGACGAAGCAAGGGGGAAAAAAATCATCTTTGCAAAATAAAGTCGTGGCTGCAAATGTATTTTAAACGAGCCGCTACATTACGTTGCTGATGTAAGAGCCTCACACGGCAAATTGTAAATAAATTGCGTCGCTTTTACTTTTAGAGAGAGAGAGAGAGAGAGAGAGAGAGAGAGAGAGAGAGAGAGAGAGAGAGAGAGAGAGAGAGAGAGAGAGAGAGAGAGAGAGATCCATGAGATCACGTCACATCACTATGTGTATGGCTTCATTCACTTTTTGAGTGGACTTAGTAGTAGGATGCTCCTTACTTACAGTCACCCCGGGGCTCCACAAAAAAGCCAAAGTAGATTAAAGGCTTTAGAGGTAATTCTGCCTGCTAATTTCAACACACACACACACACACACATACTGAATGAAACTACAGCTAAGAAAACTCATCCCTGTACACAAGATGAGCTCACACAAATACGTCCTGCATGTAAATCTCTGTTATAATGTGATTTGTCACATGATTGTCAGCTTGTTTAGTTAAAGAGCGAGACAGAGAGCTATACCTATAGAAGCGTGTACAGTATGTGAAAAAGCACAAACCGCAGGTGATATTTTCTGTCTCCGCTCACTTGCTGTCCTCCTTCACTATATCTTGTGGATTCTTTTCTGTTGCTTTCAGCTGGTATGTGAGCCGTCATTATCTATTATTATCCGTGAACAGCTCACCTAATTGGTCCACAGCTGATTGTGTAGCGGCTGATGGAGTAAAGGCCAGAGCTAGTCATTTGGCTGCTGTTTTTGCTGCTGTCTGTCTTAGAAAGATGTATCTAATTCTTCTGGGAGACATAGAAATACTGAGAGGTATTTAGCTGTAATCTGTTCTCTCTAGAAAGCTGCAAAGAGATGATACTTGAGAGCTGTTCAGAAACATGGTACAGAGAAACCTAAAACCTAAGAGAAATTGCTAACATTTAAATAATGTTAAATAGATTGTTAGTGACTGAGAATTTCAATTACCACTTAAGAAGAGCAGGAAAAAATGTAGAACTAAAATAATAAAGAGGATTTATTTTTGGGTGAACTATTCCTTTAAGTTTCACAAACATTTTGTTTAGTTTAAATATATCCTAAAACAATTATATTTTGCATAAAAGAAAATAAAGCCTTTAAGATCTCAACAGTGCTAAAACGGAATCTATTGTTTTTCAACTTTAGACTTTTGTTTAAAAGATGACTTAAAAAGGTATTAATATGTACCTGAATGTCTATCATTTCTTTCTAAACTTTTCTAAGGGCACCACCCCAGGGACAGCTATTATAACTTTTTCCCCAAAAGTGTACTAAAAAAACAGGCATCCAAGAAACACTTCAATGTAACATACATATACCATATAACCGTCCTTTGATTGTGGTTGAATAAAATAATCAGCAAGCAAACGGCCAACATCAGGTCAAAGCCTCAGATGTCCAGATGTGTCTGCATGAGTGACTTTGAAACAAACCATTCTTCACAAGCGGAGATAAAACGCTTGAAGGGTTGTAGTCCAATCACTCAGGAGAGAGTTATGACAGCCGTGCTCACTCCAGGGGTTCTTAAGGACTTCATTACCCATTAGTCATCACTGTGACGGCCCCTGAAGCAGCGGTGGTCTTGTGGAACGTTCTGGCACATGTTGACGGAGTGCTGAGAGAGTGTGTGGAAGTGTTTTAATCCCCGGCCACTCCGGTGGGCCGTCACTGTATCGACCTGACCGTTAGTGTCTGACAGGCTGATTAATAAGGAAAGAACGTGAAGGGCCACGCTGTCTTACAACAACAAGTCACACTGAGCTGTGAAACAAACACAAAATTACAAACACCTCATTGTTAAGGCAAGACAAACACAGAAAGCACAAAAATCTAGCGGAAAGCTCAAAAGACAGAGAGGAGTTTCAAACCTGCAATGCAAAGGAACGTGTTGTACACTTGCTACAGGGCAAATCCCCACAGAACAAGCTGAGGTTGAGCGCTTTGCTCAGGGGTATAATTGTGAAGGAGGATCTCAGTTAGCCTCCGGTTCATAGATCACATCTACTAGAGACTAAAGCCAAAGCTTTTCAGCTTGTTCGGTTAACAGCCAAGATCCTAAACCACTTCATAGTAACACCTTATACACCCTTAAACTTAAAGATTAATATTAGAATTAATACAGTTTTAGCATGAATGTGCAAAAAATCATGCAAAAACATTTATTAAAATGTGTCATTTAAACACATACATACTCTTGACTCTCTGATAAGTTCAACAGGAAGTCAATAGCAGTGCTGAGAACTCCATTACGTGTGATACGGGAAACAAAGCAAACGCATTTTGTTTTACATGTGGGATATCATAGCAGTTAACCGCCTGATTACTCTCAGTGAATTGAAAGCGCTCGCTTGATTTCACGGGTGTCGGACAACACCAGTGGCAGAATCCTCGGAAAAAGAGATGAAAAGCAAATTATAGTGCAAACTGCCCCAAGCGTGGCTTATTTCATTATACCTGTGGCTGATGTACATAAACAATAAGCCTAAAAACACAATCTAGACCAGAATGAAAATGAGGCTCCATTTGCTGTCTCTCTATCTTTAAGGTGGAAAAGAGATCTCATCCTAGCCGCCCGACCCGAATAACACGCATATACACAATTAGCAGTGCTTGAACGGGGTAAGGCAGAAAAGAACGGTATAGAAGTTGATGCCTGTAATAATGGCCTGTGCGTTTCTCCTCCATTAAGCCTCAATGGGAGGGCGTGGGGGACGCTGGCGCAGCATCCACTGAAGTGATCATCAGTCTTCGGTGATCTAATTAACATGATAAGATCCGTCGTCCCACGGCTGCACCCAAGGTAAACGCAACAACCGCAACCTTCTAATCACGCCGCTGCTCCAATGTTTGCTATCAGATTCCTGATAAACTTCCCCTACAAAGGTATGATGGAGCAATTACAGTCACAACACTTGGCTGAATTAACAAATAATGGAGAAGCAGACATTGATTAGATTAAAATTACCATCTGCTAACAATGAGACCGCACCGATCGGTGTAAATTGGAACAAAGCCACCGCGCTCAGCTCGGGTATATAAATCTATCTATCACATAATCACGGCACATGTACACACGTCGTGAATGAGTGTTCGGTGATGTGTGCAGGTGTATCAAGCGAGGGGAGGTAAGCTGTTCCCAAATAATCAAGAGTGGTGATCACATCAGTGAGCACGAGCAGTCAAGATGAGAGAACCAAAGCGCTGGGGAGAGAGAACACAGGAGTTGGGTTGTGTGAAATTACACTTTTTAATCTACCAAACCGCTCTTTAGGAATCATTGCCATACATGCGTCACGCTGCAGCTGTAGTTAACAAACAAGCTGAGAAAGACTTTCAATGCTTTCTTCTATACTGTCTTCTTCTGCTGCGGTTCGTTTGGGGGCGTAAATGGTTTGACTCGAAACTGTAAAACACCAGAGAAAAGCATTTAGTGTGATTTAAATATGTTCTCCGCAGCCAGAGTTGTGGCAGAGGTCAAGATTTTGCAGAAAATTTTCACTTTAACTAAAAGCCTTTGAAAAAACATTACAAGGCATCCTTTATCAAATTTGAAATGCAATGAGATGAAAAGAGAACCAAGAGATTAAATAAATAACATTCACAAGATTCAGTTCAAAGTTTTAAAGCCCTGCCAGTCTATTCTTCCTTCTGCCCTCCAATCAGTTTAAAAAACAAAGGTGAAGAACTGTCTGGGAAATCTGGATAACCTATGACAACCTTGTCTGTCTTTTGTCAGATGTCTGGAAGGAGCGGAGACAAAAACAATTTTAAATTCCCTTCATTCGTCATCTTTTAAAAATGCAAAAATCTTCTCGCCTTTTATCGCCAGCCTTTTTCTTTTTACTCCAAGACGCTTTGAGGTTGACCTTGAGTCGTTGAGTCGTATTCATAGGGAGAACGAGTGGCATAGTCATCAGGGGCAGAGGTGTGAAAAAGGCTGCGAGTGCAGCATGAGGCCTCTCTGATGCCGCATTAGGGATGCAGTTCCACATCCTGCAAAGCCAAAGGGAAATAAAAAACAGGAAGGCTATTCAACAGCAACCAATTTAAAGGCCTCCAGGAGAGCACGGGAAGGGGACGAGTCTTAAAAACCCCTGCCCCCTTTGAAATCCATCTTGGTGCGGCCATCTAATAAACAATTCCATTACCTGCCTTCCCCAGGTGAAATTAAATGTCATGGTTAAGTGTGACATGGAGAGGGAGGAAATCGGCACAACTCGGCAGAAATTTCATAGCAGTCATTATCTGTAAGGGTTTGCACCAGAGGCTGGAGGCAAAGGCGTTTCTCGTGCTGATTGATAACAAGGTCTCATATTAACCATTCATGACTACAAGTAACTGTAGAGTTTAACTGATGGTTTCTGAATATTTCTATCATGTTGATCTGAACAATAAAGGTGTTTACAAAACAGCAGTAAAATCACTGGGGGATGACAACGGTTTTACACTATTACTTGCATATTCCATGAGCTTACTAACCTGCAAATTTGCACTAAAGTGAATTCTTTTCAACTCTCTTTAAAGGTCTCTAACAAGTATGTCACATCACCAATTCTCACTAAAACATATGACATCATTGCAAACTGATGACAAGCCCCTTTAAGGCTCTGAACTCTTAACGGCCTCGCGTCTATCATTGTATATCTGTCTAAATCAGGTTACACTGAAACCGTACGCTTTGGATACAGTGAGCCGAGCGCGTAACTCGCTAGATGAATTATGACTGACAGCCGCTTTCAAGATCTGCAGCAATCCTCACCGAATCAAAATCCACTCTTTCACAGCCTTGATATTTTTACCAAAACGCTTTCATGTATCTGCTCAAGAAACGTTAAGACATCAAAACGCATGCAGACGGATGTTTTAGAAACCTCATTGATGTATCATCTGAACGATGGACTGAATGCTTAAAAAGTGTAATTACTTGTACAAGCTATGAGCCCTGGATTTTCTGGAGCTTTATTTTTTTTTAGGAACCGCTCTATCATCCTGTAATCTTATTGTTGGAGTTGGTTTAAGTCGTGTTACGTGACGGCTTGATACTGTAAGTCCAGACTAAATCAGTGAAGCTCTAAAGGACTGCAGTGCAGAAGTTAAAGTGATTGATGATGGGTCTCTGGGGTTGACAGACTTCAACCCTCTGGCAAAAACACAGGAACTATCACCCCCTCTTGCCTACATCATCTCTTCTTCTTCCTGTCTTTCACACTAAAGGATGCCTTTGAGCATTTTGTTTTTATTTACTGACAAAAATTATTCGTAAGGGGTCCCCCGGAGACAGCGAGAGATCACAGCACTTTCCAGAAACATCTTGAGGTGTGACTCTATCGTCTACAGGCTTCCTGAGATTTCACCTGGTTTCTCCCTTTATTTACACACTTTCTGTCCGCCCTTCAAACTATTTCTCTATTCTACAATACACACGTATCCTTTAAAATAAATCTCCCTTCTCAGAAGGCTATCAAATGTCCATCAGCAACTGCAGAATACAGAAGGGAGAGGTGGGACTAAGCTAAAAAAGTTGACAAGATTTGCATTTTCTGAAGGGAAAAAGCAGTGCTTGAAAAAGTAAAAGAATAATGTTTCAGACTTTTGTATCTGTGTAAATAAAAAGTCAAATCAAAGTCTTAATCCTTGCCACTGTAATTAACCACAAACACAGTGTTTTCTGTTGGCAGTGCAACAAAAACACCAAAAAAATGAAATCTGAATACATTTGTTTTTGTATCTTTAATTTCTTAAAATTCAAAAAGTCCAAAAACTTGAAGTAAAAAAAATCTACTTTGAAAACTCTTCCTCTCTGACATACACATAGTTAAGACAGTATTGATCAATATAATGATCTCTAGTGTCCATTAGTGGGATTTTCAAATGATGTTTCTCTGTCTGTGCTCTTCTCTACAGTGGCTCTCTGATCAGACCATCTATGTTTGGTTCATGCCCGTTTCACCATTTGTCTGTCTTAGTCCAACTGTGCCTACAATTTGGCCTCATGCTGAGCTCTCTGAAAATGGCTTTTAATAACTGTCTGAATGGCACAAATACAACACAGATGCTGTTGTCTTCTCCTGGCAAGACTGTCTCTCGGTTTCGGCATAAAAGGGCGTTTAAAGCTAACTATCACAAAACTAAAAGATAATAATATAATAATTTACAGTTAAACATAACGCATTATAACATACAAAAATAATGATATGATATTTATGCTTAACTGCCTGAAATTACAAAAGAGTTAAATATGAACAGTAATATTAAGAATGAATAAAGCCATTATTAAATAAGCAGCAGAAAGATTTTTTAAAGACGGACTGCTATTGACCAACCTCAGTGTGAGCAGCGCTGTTTCAAGGTCTTCATTTCATGTAATAATAAAAGCACATCTCTGTGAAATAACCAGCCTCGCCTGTGTAGATCCACAGCAACAGTGTGTATTCAGCTTAACCTTGTAACAAGAGGTCTTCAGTGCTATTGAAACACACACAGTACTGGTACACTTAAACACTGAAATGATTTTTTTTTTTAAGCTCAAACACTTAGCATTAGCATGCTTGATTCATTTTCCGTCTAAATCTCTATTGTGAAACCCTTTGATCGCTCTTGTCTTAACCATAACATCATTTGAAAACATACCCATCTATCAGACTTCAGTGCAGATGTCTCAAAGGTCCATCCTGATTTTAAAGAGAAGGACGTTTTCTTCTCTCTTCTTCTTTAAGAGATGCTTCCTTCTCTTCAAACTGGACCAATCTTTCATAACACGAGTATCCGCACAATATCTTAATATTCCCTGATCGAGTCTCGATTGAGCACTGATTTTAAAGTTGGAGTGATGTCAGACTTAACAAGCAGATACAATGCCAGAAAATACTACATATTCATTCAGTATGTGATGACACGTACAAACAAATAACTAAACTACTTTCTCTATGTTACTATAATGTATATACTATGTTATATTTAGACCAAGAGCGCATAACATCACAAAAACAACATTCAATCTCATAAACAGGAAGTTGTCACAAACATGATGAAAGCATAAGCACACTACCGCTTTCTGACAGAAAGGACACAGCGGTTGTGCCACAGTGGGGCCGATGTGACATTTAAATGACTTGTGTGTCCACAGCTGGAGACAGCTGGCACAACATACTAACATCCGCAGATTCGCTCTGGTCATAAACACTTACAGCAACGCTGACAGGAAATGACGGGGAAATCGGGCACCCGCAGATACGAGAAAAAGAAGAATACAGATACAGCTGACTATTCCACCGCACACTGAGCCTGTGAACCAAACGACTGGTGTGAATACATCTACAGCGTCAAATTTAACTTCATCTGAAAGTGTGTAATATTCATCAGACACAAATGAGCAAAAACAAACATGCAAACACAAATCAATCAAAAGCTCTGCTGACCTCATAAAAGGTTGCAAGTAAACATAATGGCAATGATGTGAGCTCTTAAATTGATGTGCTTTGGAAAAAAAGCCCTCTGACATTTAAAGACAAGCTAATGAAGTTAGTCAGCAGCCCCTACGTAATGGCTGGTACATGGCTGGCCTGTGGGTAAGACGTGAGAAATGAGTGCTCTTCAAATGGCAAATGAGGAGACGTCGATAAATGACTCACCGGACCCGTGTTGTGTTTTAAAAAACAGTGCCAAAACAATAAAAAGTGAGAGAGGGGAAAAAGAGCAAATATAAAGCAAACTGACCTTTGGCTTCTGTTTCAGCAAGCAGACAGCGGGGCATGCAACAAAACACAGACAGAGAGAAAGAGAAAGAGAGAGACTGTTGGTTAGAAGCAGGGAGCCATATGGACCGTCACGCTTTATATTGAAATAAAAACACTACGTGCTGTGACCTAAGTGAGTTAGCCAGTTGTCCGTCTGCAGCCTGTAATGCAGTTAAAAAGCTATTAAAATGCTGTAATTTACCCCTGCAGATAGTGCAGGGCAGATATATAAATGCTGGGTCTTCGCAAGTTGCCCTGGTGTCGCTGCATACTGTCGCTGCCGAGGTCATAAACAATCATTTCTGTGAAAAAAGATGATGCTATGCAGGTGTTCTGAGTGGGTTTCTGGGTTGAGATTTTTCTCAACTTTTCACCTGGCAAGAAATTCTCTCACACCTCTCACACATATTTCCAGAACTCATCAGAAACAACTTGACATAAGTGATGTAACCCAAACTTGACACATCTAAAGTGCACCTACTCAAACAAAAGCAAACAGAAGAAAACACACTCCTTCACCTCTGTACCTGTTCTTAAACGAATGCTTAGTAAAGTGTGCTAAGAAAAGCACAATTAGACTTCATTATCTCCGGGGACGGCATTAAAGAAGCTGGGATCAGACACTCACCGGCGCTGCGTCATTAGCCTCTCTTTAATTCACGATTAGAGCGATAACCTGCAGGCCAAGCCGGACTGATTAACTCTTGCTGACCTGCACTTACTCAAACAGCCACCGGGGAACCCAGCCAATCAGAAATGAGACAAAGTTCGAAACACTACATGCAATCATATTGTTAAGTTAGCGTCTCCTCTGTCTGAAGATATATTTTGTGCTCTGTGACATTGTTTCCCGTTGCACTTAAGCTTCTCATTAAACAACAAGAATAAAAACAGTGGTCACATTTATGAAGCATGAACGTTGTAGATCATTTTACTGTATATGTACATGGTGCCACTGTGTAAACATAACACCTTTCCTCAACAAGCAACCTGACTAGAGTTATCATGTACATAGTTCAAAAGACAAATGATGCAATGATGTTTAATGTTTAGAGATATATAGGGGCATGTTCAAATCCCCTGGCCTAAGTATGAGCAATAGTAAAAGCAAGCAGAACTAATAATAAAACATTCTGTTACCTAGGGTGAAAAGATGTCTCACACATAACGAATTAGCTTGGCACATCGACAAATAAAGATGAACCTTTTATATTCTGAATTCTTTCTTCAGTCTCTACATGACAAATGACCTCCACAGTTCCCCTGAGGTGTGCTTTACATCTTTGGACGGGGATGAGTCTCTCTCTCTCTCTGTCTCTCTCTCTCTCTCTCTCTCTCTCTCCGTCTCTCTGTCTCTCTCTCTCTCTCTCTCTCTCTCTCTCTCTCTCTCTCTCTCTCTCTCTCTCTCTCTCTCTCTCTCTCTCTCTCTCTCTCTCTCTCTCTCTCTCTCTCTCTCTCTCTCTCTCTCTCTCTCTCTGTCTCTCTCTCTGTGTCTGTCTGTCTCTCTCTCTCTCTCTCTCTCTCTCTCTCTCTCTCTCTCTCTCTCTCTCTCTCTCTCTCTCTCTCTCTCTCTCTCTCTCTCTCTCTGTCTCTCTCTCTCTCTCTCTCTCTCTCTCTCTCTCTCTCTCTCTCTCTCTCTCTCTCTCTCTCTCTCTCTCTCTCTCTCTCTCTCTCTGTCTCTCTCTCTCTCTCTGTCTCTCTCTCTCTCTCTCTCTCTCTCTCTCTCTCTCTCTCTCTGTCTCTCTCTCTCTATGTCTGTCACTCTCTGCCTCGCTGGTGAAATTTACAGTTCTCCACAGAAGGCCATCTTTCCCACATATCAGCCTGCTATGAAGAGAAAAACACCTCCTGAAACTAAAATAAACCCCATATGTTCTGCCCCAAATTATCACAATAAATAAAAGTGCCAGAAGAAGAGCAAGAGGAAGCCAAAAATAGAGCTACAAATCACAGTGCATACCTTTTGAATGTTTTAATCTGAATAAAGGCTGTTTAAAATTGGCGGTCCCATTGTCCCGTGGTGAGCACTGAAGATCTCCATCAGTAAAAGACACCTCAGGGAGCAGAAAATGAGAGCGGTGCTTTGGAGGAACGAGCCACAATGAACATTATCTCAAACATGAGAAAGACCTGTCTGTTTCCCTGAAGAGAATGCACAAATGTTCCAGCTCATATTTTCCTCGTCTCTTTGGAGTTGATTGTATCCAAATCTCAAATGATAGAAACACAATGGCCTTCATTAATTAGTCTAGACTGCCGTGAGATACTTCAGGTTAAGTTAGGTCAAGGTCTATCGGCTGATAAATATTATAGTGTAGGTTTAAATAAAAGACTTTAATTTCAAAATTTTAAATGCAAAGTAGGTAATTGACTGCATTAGAAATCCTCACAACATATAACCTTGAAGATGGGAAAGTTTGCCAGTATACACTGACAGAACAAGTATAAATACAACATCATAATTTAGATTGCTGTAAGACATACCTCATCTCTGGTCAACACATAACGTGCTCATAATATCTGTAGTTTCATCCAGTGTTTATCAGATATTCAGTGTTTCTGTTTCTATGTGCGTGGACCAAACTAGCCTCTATGTCATGGTGATGTACTGCTTTGATTGGATCACAAACACCCCTCTCTATTCACACCAATGCATTCAATAGCTCTGAAATGGTCTAAGCAATGGGACAAGAGTCTAATTCTATTCTTGGAGGAAAAGGCCAAGCCGTGGCACTACATTCATAATACACAGACGATCCTCTCAGCTACAGGGTTCCCGCTCATGTATTATCTGTGTTTTATGGGAAAATTGCTTTATGAGAGATATGAGATTTAATCAGAAGCAAAAAAAAGCTAATGTAGGTTTTCTGTTATACGTTGTGGTCAGTGATAACAATGCAGTTTCTCAGCATGGATAAATAAAAAGCGTGCGTGGGTTTCCAATAAGAACTGTGGTAAGAAAAGAAAGACCCCCTGCTCTCATCTCTCTTTCTCTTCCTTTTTTACGTGTTTCACTTTGCTCTGATGGTCTTGTTTCTGGTAATTGCGGTGCTGATGGGATAGACCAGACCAGAGGCTTGCAGCTGTTGGTACCACAAGTACTTAAAAATCATCACGAAACAACACTCTCATCTGTTTTTCATTTCCAGAAGGTGATGAAATTCTAAAAGGAAAAATTCAGAGAGAACTTTTTTGTTCTTAATGTAAGCTGATGGGTGCTGTAACATTTCCATGAATTGATTTATTATGGATTGCTGCCTTTATTTTATTACATTACTTTGCTGTCATAAAAACTAGCCTAAGTATTTTTAAAAATATTAATTGATGAATCGTGCAAAATAAGACTGTAGAAATAGGGGCAATTTCAAGCTGAAATACGGACTATTCAAAAAATGAAAGCCATTCATTTCATACATCCCCCTCAAATATGATCTCTCCCAAGCAGCAGATCTCAGTCCTCCAGCCGGGACTGAATGATAGCACATATTTTTCTGCAGAGAAAAGACGATAGAAATACAGACACATACAAAAGAGCATTTGTAGCTTAGACTCTTTCTCTAAACTGCACTAGTTCCCATAAAATGCACAAAAAAGACTTTAAGATTACAGACAGATAACAAAAAGGCTTCAAATTAGTTTTCAAATTGTTTTCATCCTGTTTAATATAAAAAATTGCTTTTGACATTCCAATAAAGAGTAAGAGTCTTGTACTCCATCAGAATGTACAACTCACATGTCTATCAGAAGAGACTAGCATGAAATTACAGTAAATGAAAGACAAAAAGAGCAGAAAATTACATATTCATATTTCCCTTTATACATAAGATGACACATGCTGAACTAAAGTCAGATGTTATCTGAGGTCGAGATGAGCAAGCGTGCGTGCGAACGCGTTCGTAACAGTGGCTCGGCAGAACGTCAAAATTAACAAAGTGGAAAGGGCGCATTTCATTTTAATGAGCATGGAAATTGGAAATCAACAGCCTTCCCTGAGGCTACACATACAGTGCTGGGTGTGAGGAGTAGTATTGATTTACTGTACAGGCTACAATTATCCCTCCCATTTATTAAGAGTCTGTGCCCTCTGTCGGTCTTTAGACACACACAAAGAGAGAGAGAGAGAGAGAGAGAGAGAGAGAGAGAGAGAGAGAGAGAGAGAGAGAGAGAGAGAGAGAGAGAGAGAGAGAGAGAGAGAGAGAGAGAGAGAGAGAGACACAGAGAGAAAGAGAGACACAGAGAGAAAGAGAGACAGATTCAAACGATGTTGTTTGTACATAATTTTATGTGTCTGTCTTTGATAACTTTGTTTCATCTAGAGAGAGAGAGTCTGATACAGATTAGAGCATGCTCAAAAAAGGCACACATGTGACCCTTCTGAATCATTAAAAACATCCATAAAAAACATGCAGAAGTTAAGACCATTAGGAAAAACAATTAGGAAACATTTAAATAAGTGCCAGATAATGCATACATTGCACAAACACATTATGAACAGCAAGACACATGTTTAATTAATCCTATGTGTTTTAGCTCTTTATTCTCCCCACTGTATCATTTCCATAAGACCATTAACAATACACTGTTACAGTACAATACACTACATACATTACACTACCTTTATATACATATTTGTATGTGACACTGTCTGTGAAAACCAGGTTAAAGTCTAAAAAATTAATTCACTATGATTTAAATAGTTGCCATAATCTTACTGTGTCAATATTAAATTTTTTGCAGAATGTTCTTTACATTATGTAGGATTTTATGTAGAAAACATAAAAGCTTGGTTCACCTGGGTTTTAGGCCTATTTGTCATGCACCTGTGCCTTGACTCTAGACGAATGAATGGATAAATGGATAGACAAAAAAGTAAGAGAGACAAATAAAGAAAAGGTTAAAGAGGTAGAACAATTTCTCTCATTCCTCCGCTGCAGGGAAATATCAAATATTAAAGCTGCAGCATTTGGACAGCTAGAGCGTCATGACCCAAGATTAACTTTTAAATAATGTTTTAACATGCTTAATATTTCAGCAGCTCGGCTATTAAGAGAGCTGTTCTTTCAAAGCACCCAAAAATAAAATTGTGAAATGATTTTCTTGCTTTTTTTAATCATTATCTGGAGACTGAAACTCTAGGTCTGACATTCACTTGATCACTACAAGAGAGAACAAGATGCCTACAGGTACGCAGACTTTTAACATTAAAGGGGAAATATATCAAATTTTATTTTGCCATTTACCCTGAAGTCAAATTATAATGTCAAGCTATTAAAGAATTGGTTAGAAACTAAATTTCATTTCAAAAGATATAAAGATCTGATTACTCGTGATAAGAAGTCCCTACAGTTTTCTAATCAATAAAGAGACATACACTGAACAACAAAAACAGCAGATTATAAGAAAGTGAAAGAAATGGCCGTAACGTGATAACTGCACAACTGAACTGTGTACGTGCTTACAAAACATTGTTTTACTCAAGTTTTAATGCTGATGTTCACGTAACACAGTTATATTAACTACTAATTTTATTTCGAAATGAGCAAACTTGTGGCATGTGCTCTACAATATACTGAATATAAAGTTAATGCAAATGACTGAATGCTCATCTCATGACATAAAAGAGCAAAGCGCAGCATTTACACTCGAGAGATGCAAATATATGCATATGTGAATCCTGCCTTTTGTGCTGTCTGCACCTAGGAATTACTGAAAGGAAACATTAACACAATCACCAGGTCAAAAAGACAGATTCTCAAATCCATTGTGCACAATAAAGAACGGTGTTACAGAAGAACAAAGATTCCAGTCACTGCAGTAACATAATCAAATAAATTATATACATTTTACACCTCAAGTGATGTCCCGTCGCTCTACGTGTGAAGTGAGGGTCAGATACTATATTTACATTTAATCATTGTTTCAGACACTTTTATCTAAACCGACTTACAAATGAGGAACTACACAGGCTGAGGTCAGTCAGTCGTATCAGTGTTAAAACCTCATTACTCTATTTTCTTTCACTTTCTTTCTGACAGAACGAAAACCACTCAACGAGAACTAATACTGTCATTTATCCATCCACACTCGCCTGCCCACGCACTGCACTTGTGTCCATCACTATAGACCCTCATCAAACGCTCTTCTTCTCTCTCAAACGCTCAGTATTAGTCACGGACACGAAAGTAGTCTCCGCACGAAACAAAAACAGGCGCCTCGCTTAATCCAATAAAGCCAAATGAGACGAATGTGCATTCACATGCGTGCGTGCAGCGAGGGGACGTAGTCTGATATGCGAGTAAGTCTGTCCGCTAAGTGCAGCGGACCGCTTGGTCGTGCTGTGTGTTTCACAGACTGTTTTACAGAGCGAACGAGGGAATAGCGTCTGGATCTGTACTTTCTGTCTCGCCGAGCGCTACAGAACACAAGATGCCGTGTTTCTTCAAGTGGCAGCAATGGTGTGACGCCTGATATCTAAAACAGTTTACGCTTCTACATACTACTTTTTTAACACAAAATGTTGGATTAATAAAACTTTTAATCATTATACTTTACTCTTGAGTTTCAGATGGCTCTGGATAATCTGCAGTGGATGGGCACCGGGGCAGGTGTCTGATGATGTGTGAGGTCACAGCGGGTGTATGAGCGATCTGTGATCTGTAATTGAGTGCCGTCATCATTCACTATTAAGAAAAGTAACGACTCGCGTGAAGCAATTATATTTTGTATAATTTCCTTCACGCACACACGGTTATTTTTATGTTGCTCAGCAGAAGCAGATCTACGCAATTAACGTTTTACAAACTCGCACACAAACAACAAATACGAAAACTAAATTACAACACTAATGGCAATCATTCATATGTATGCCATCAAGGTGTTTTCACACACAGATGTACTGAAGCACGCAACAACTATGTGAATATAAATGAATGCATGACATTGAGCTTCTTATCCATTTTAAGCAGCTTGTGAAATGGGTCTGTAGCAGTGTCTTCTACCAGTTTTGCAGGCCAAAATCCTGTAATTACAGGCTTACAGAAAGCCAGGTGTGTGAGTGTGTCTATATAAAGGCAATGTTCAATCATATGCCTCTTCAAACTGCATTAGCACTGAACCCTCAGCCAGCAGGTCTCAGAGAGAAATGAGGAAGGAAGAGGAGAGAGGGAAAGATGAGGAGATGGATGCAAATGAACAACAGCATGTGG
The DNA here is from genome assembly GCA_019155185.1 of Beaufortia kweichowensis. Classification (NCBI taxonomy): domain Eukaryota; kingdom Metazoa; phylum Chordata; class Actinopteri; order Cypriniformes; family Gastromyzontidae; genus Beaufortia; species Beaufortia kweichowensis. The sequence goes on along the minus strand of CM032813.1, from coordinate 1,339,385 downwards.
GTGCTAAGTGTAAAGGTGTGTAGAGATTCATTACTGAGAAAAGGAAAGCAGAAGAGGCAAAGAGGAGAGTAAGAGTTTTGCTTACAGGATTTCAATTCATAACGGCAGAAGCAAAGATTCAAAGCAGTTACCAACAAATGTATTGCAATGAATGTATGGGGGGGGCAAATTTGAAAAATCTGAATACATATCAATTGAGTATACTGAATAGAGATAAAAGCATAAATATATCAATGTAAATATCAATTCATAGATATAAACTCTGAATACTGTATATAGTTATAAGTTTAAATATATAAATCTGAATATGAATCTTTAATACTGTATATAGTTATAAGCTTAAATATATAAATCTGAATATGAATCCTGAATACTGTATATAGTTATAAGCTTAAATATATAAATGTATATCATGAATAATGAATATACAATTAAAATCATCTTCAAATAAAATCTTTAAATATATCAATTAAAACACATAACACCTAAAAAGAGAAAGAAAAACAGAAACAAACAATCCAAAGTGAAAAGCAAGCAAGAAAGAAAAGAACGAAAAGAACATGGTTCATAGAGAAAACAGCAGTTCACTACACAAAGATGAATGCACAGATACACTAAGAATAAAGGGATGATGAAAGAGACAGACATGTATCATCCCTCTGATCTAGGAAACGGAGCTCTGTGCCAAACAATCACACACACACACACACACACACACACACACACACACACACACACACAAGTACATCGGTGAGGTTTCTGCTCATTTAGACCGGTACTATTTTCCTGGAATCATTTAGTTAGTGTTACACAACAAAGACATATCCACCTCTCTTCTATTCAAGAAAGCAAGTATAAACCTACACACATAAATCCACATTTAATGTCTAACTGCAACTATCTCCTATTCAGAGAATAGTGCAAGTGTGTGTGTGTGTGTGTGCCCAGCATTTTGATATTTAAATTGGCAGAAATGCTGATGTCACACAACTCTATATTAAATATTCTATAAAAATATTTATTTTCTGTGAGCATGCACTTACAAAACATCCTTTCAATGTAAATGTGTGTGACTTGAGAGTAAAAATCTGCATTTCTTTCCCTAAACCTTAATTTTCCTTCACATTCTATAGTATCCATCAAGATGGTTGTGAAAAACCCATCACCAAGGAAACCTGAGCGGAGTAAAACTATGCAAACTCAGCACAAGCTTTGAGCTGTTTGTTGACCCGCTGCCCAGTTACAGCCATTTATTTCACTGGATTTTAGAGATTGTTGAACATCACAATTCAGGGTGTCAACAGTGAATTTCTGCACTCCATGTTTATCTTTCACACGGTTACACACTCAGCTTGCCCTGTTTAGTGTATGTGACAGCTTTGCCATGCCAAGATATAAATCAAGCATAAACCAACCATAAACCAACAAATATAAACCCGGCAGCAACTAAATTGTGATTAGGCAGATGAGTAGACGAGAACCCTGAATCATGTGTACAGATCCAGACAAAACAATACATTTACTACGGTAAATAACACCTAGCCTGAGATGTGCATCTTTTGACTTCAACAAATGTTTATACCATACAGTCCTGTACAGTCTTCATTTACTCCCATTAGTTCTGCCGTCTATGTTTTTATAATCGGTCTCATTTTTAAAGAGCATGTTGTTCAAAAGCAGTGTTTACTAAAAACTGCAGATTGGTAATATGTTTCTTGTTTACAGCTGTGACATTTTGATGCAAAAACACTGCTACTGTTATTAATATGTCAATCATTGTGAGTTTCTGCTTTATTCTTTCACTTGCAAAACATGGAGCATGCTTGAATGTTTAACATGGTTAGGTCAGAAAAAAATGCATAGATTTAATTTATTTGTGACTAGCAAAATAAGGCTTTGACACAGATACACACATACAGAAACGCCTATACAAAGTTCCTCACAACTACCTGAGGAGGAGAGAAGGTGCACAATACAAAACATCCGTCCTGCAAGAAATCTTATTTATGCTATAACGGACTTTCTTGTAACAGTATATTAGTCTCAACCCCATTACTTTCATTCAAAACAAGCCAGGAAAGTTTCTGGAGCACACTCGCCAGCTAGACCTACTTCACACTATTTCATCCGCAGTAATTTGGCAACTTGTGAACCAAAGGGGTCATGTTACACAACATTGAAAATCACTTCCCACCTTCTGGTGGTTTTGTTTCAGGTTACAGTCTGACAGTTTTCGTAGGTTGTTATTAGGACAACGGTACCACCAGAGAAGCGGTCCCCCGGGACATCCCACCAGCCATTCGCCACGGCAACACAGCCTCAGCACCTGCTCCCAGAGGACGGGGCCGCATCTGGAGCGTGGGTGGAGAACAGATTTGGCCTCTGCAGATGTTATCTACTCGCAGGGGCTACAACACCTGTGCTCACACACTCTCGTACACACACAGAGCAGGCGAGACAGATGACATACATACAAAGTCACAGATAGCGAACACAGACTGAACACCTGCTCCCCGACTCATTGAAGTCAATGGGGCAGCGGCTAAAGCCATTTAACAAGAGGAACAGGCTCACCTCAGCCAGAAGTTTTAGGCTGACGACATCCAGACAACAAAAAAGCCATTAAAAGCAGCAGAAAACAAATTGTTAAAAATACTTGGACTCTTTTTCGAAAACTGAAGCCTCAAACCAAAAACATTAAACAAAGAAAGTGTCAGATTTATAATGAAGCTTATTTGGCTTCTTGAGTTGTAGACCGTAAATAGTGTTGTTTGCTTGCATTTATTTTCTTGGATTACAGTTTTTCTTCTCTACTGTATGACACAGTATGGTATGGTAACACTAAAACATTTCACAAACCTCAAAACAGCACCATGTGCTCATTTGACTTGAACAAAGCTCTGGCAAATTCATAAAAAAGATCAAGCGTAATATGGGTTTCTGGCAATTCAAACATATTTCAATCTTAATTTAAATAGATGCTCTATACCTTAATTGTTCATACTGACTGCAACACAGATTTTTTTTTCATGTACTTCTCTACTAATGTGCCTTGGATGCAGACACCCTCAACTTAAACTGCCAACACCAATGAGAAACACAAAAGACTTTAAGACTGATGGATAATCTCAACAAGTTGCAGACTTGGGTATCGAGGTAGCAGATTGCAGGGCATGTTTTTGTTTGTAGGCCCAATTCCAGCAATCACTCAATGGTCCAGCAAAGGCCTAAATCATGGTGATAGAGCGATGATGAAAGTCAGAAGCAGGGAAAGCTTCCTCTAATAAGCTGTTGGTGATTGTTTCCTGCGTGTGATGCTTTCACAGGAGGTGGATTGAGCAAAATAACAGGACTCCAACTTTGGACCGTAACATCAAGCGTCTGTTCAATCACCGCAGTCATTTCAGGGACGAACACAGACGAACGCAATCGTGCTGAAAAAACAAAGCAGCAGTGAACATGAATATTTCACCAGGTAGAAGTCTTGATTCTTCTGTTTAATGTTTAATTGGGCACCAGATGTCAGTGCACTTAAGGGAAATTAAGAGAGCTTGTGAGACGGGATGAAGAGCGCTGAGTGAAGTAGCGAAAGCCTCCGATTCAAATGTCATCCTGACATGACGAGGGAGTTTGAAGGATTCAAAACATTAACTTCTCCTTTAAAAAAATGAAATGAATAAATAAAAAACAAATACAAAAGCACTCACTGTGGCTCCCAAAGACTCTTGATAAAGAATGAAAGGAGTCTGCGAGGAGGAGTCCGTCTATGAGTGAGATGTGAAAGAGCTAAGATGGCCCCTGGGTGACCTGCAACATTAAGTGCTTGTTTCTTTAAGAGAAAATCTGGATTCTGGCTGTCATGAGTTCTGTAATCACGTCAGGGAACGGCCGAGACTAAAGTGAAGCGGAATCTGACAGGTTGTCTTTATTTCTCAAGGACTGGAGAGCGTATGACTGACAGCAGCAAATCCTGCTCTGCTTTTTCAGACAGAGGTAGTCTGGAAAGCTCTTCTAAGCACCTGGACAGAAATCTAAGCAAAAGCTTGATTTGTTAAGGCAAGGTGTAAAACTTGAAAATCGGACAGACAGGAAGCCCATAGATGCATTACTTCCTGTGCATGTCAATAAACCAACATGTATTATTCTAACCCTAACATTCAACATTTACTATATGGTGAAAAGCAGCATCACAAGTCAATTATTGTGAATAACATCTCAGGACAGGAAAGCCAAACAGAGACGTATACAAACTGCTGAAAAGGGTAATGCCCTGCCAGTCATTGATGACAACTACATTTCTCATAGACAAATCCAAAGCAAACAGACTCTCAAAAACAGACAGTTAAATATTAGAGATGCTGTATGCTTGAAGAACCTTCTCTAAGGTAGCATCATCTCTAAATTCATCCTATTTTGCCACTTAGAACTACTGCCGTAAAATATCTACAAAACTTACTATTCAACATCACTAACCACTTTGTTGTTAGCTTATAAATCAAGCATCTTGTGCAATCTTTTGTTTGCATCCATAATTCAAAACAGTCCTACCACAAGTAACATTAGAAGTATAGTAATCAATAAGATATTTAAAAAAGTATTTTAGTTCTTAGTTCAAAGGCTTCTCGTACAATAACTAAAGTCCACTAGAAAAAGAAGGAAATAAAAGAATGAAATAGCTTATTCTCAGAGGAAATGAGAATGGGGAAGATGAACTTTGTTTACCTGACAGATCTGAGCTTGACGCATGTTTCCATAACTAAAGTCTGATTTGTAGGCATGTAAAATATGCCGCTTCACCTCCTCATACATATTATAATTTCAAAAATCTGACAACCTTGTAAAACACGGTTTCACCACTTGCCCTATTGAAGCTAGACAACTTAAACTGTGCATAATTCAAGGATCGGTCACATAACATCGTCCCTGTGGGCACTGAAAGCAATGGAAACAGAAAGAGTATGTGAGAGAGAGAGAGGAGAGAGAGAGAGAGAGGAGAGAGAGAGAGAGGAGAGAGGAGAGAGAGAGAGAGAGAGAGAGAGAGAGAGAGAGAGAGAGAGAGAGAGAGAGAGAGAGAGAGAGAGAGAGAGAGAGAGAGAGAGAGAGAGAGAGAGAGAGAGAGAGAGAGAGAGAGACCTTAATTATCTTGTGGCTGTTTCAGTGTTTGAATGAATCAATCCAAAACCTTGTTCTAGGAACAAAACTAATTTCTAATGTGTCTAAATCTGTTGCTGAAATGCAGATACACAAATCCAGGCAACACCTCAGCTGAACTGTTGGAATTAAAAAATACTTTTTACACCAATCTAATCTAGTTTTTTAAGGCCTGTGGTTCTATAGAAAAAACCCCCGCCAAAATTAAGACCAAAAGACAACTTTTTTCTTAATACCGTCTCCCCGTTCAGCCAGGACATCAGTAGCTAAAGTGTTTTCCAAAGCTTTACAAGCACATCCATTCCACTCACATCCTGTCACACAGACGACTCTATTGTTTTTTTCTAGACAAAAGGCCCTGCTGAGTATATAAACCCATCACTCTCAAAAGTGCTCACATCCCTGAGATTTTTCAATAGCAAAATGGTTAGTGTCTACAGCACTTGTTTCTATTAAAGGGGTCCTATGATGGTTCTTAAAAGAACATTATTTTATGTATTTGGTTTAATGCAATGTGTTTACATGGTTTTAGGGTTTAAACAGTTATTATTTTACACATAAAGGTGTAGGAAGGTGTGGCCGAGGCTTAACGTTTACAAAGAATATCTGTTTGGGTTTGAGACTTTGAGCTTTGTAACTCAGATCTTACACATGCTTAAACAGCTACAGAACACACAAAAGAGAAAGGAAAACAAGAAATTGCATCATATGACCCCTTTAAACTGTTGTTGGGTAAAAGTGTGATGGACCTGTAAAGAAACATGTGTAGAATATTTATGCAGAGCTGTTAATATAGACTGACCAGCTCTCTGTGTGCCGAAGGTGACGGCCAGTCTGGTGAGCAGCTCTTCGTTCTCATAACGATCATCATTGACGGTGATCCAAAAACAGCTCTCGGACATCTCCTGGGGTGAGATCTACACGGAAACAGACAGACACTTGAAGAGAAATCGCATCCTGGCATCATCGTGACACCTCGTGGGAGGTCAGAATGCTGTAGTTGCTAGGCAACATGAGACACGTCCACAATAAGACAGCTTATGAAAAAGTAAAGAGGAAACCTATTCAAATATTCATATTGTTTTCTATGGCTGTTTTTTATTTTGTTTTCTTACGTGTCAGTGTGTGTGACAGCTGAATGCAGCCCAAAAGAGGCACATTCTTAGTCATGTTAATAAACAAACGCAGGGGCGAGGTCTCCAGTCAAACAAAACTATAGACAGACCACACACGTGCAAATACATGTACACAGATAAAACTGCGGAGTAAAAACATGCTGATTATCATCAGTTAGAAAAAGCATCAGAGAGAACGAGAGAGGAAAGAGAGAGAGGAAAAAAGCAAGTAAGAAAAAAGAAGGCACTTCACCCCTTCAAGTGGCATGTGCTACATACTGCACATTATATTTATTATTTTAACACTTTATTTATGTCACCAATATATTTATGTCATCAATTTATGTCAGTACTTTGGGATCCACGTCACGTTTACAAATGTAAATGTTTCTTACAAGCATGCCAAGATCTAAAGGTTTAAAAAGAAGCTATATGAACATGGATGGAGAGCGGAGCACTGTGGTATGATCAGTTTAATGGAGTCTTTTTGTTGAGATAAAGGGTTTGGGATAAAGACTGAAAGGGTAATCAATGAGACTGGCTGCGCTAATGAACAGAACTCACACTCCTGCCAAATACCTGTGCCAATAACAGCTCTTCAAATCTCCTCCACGAGGACACGTTCAAGGAAATCAAACGAATCAAGAATGCGTTGGACGTGTGTCTGAAAAAAATTGCTCTGCGTAATTGATTAACTGCTGTTTTCGACCATGTGTGCGATTATGTGAACACGCATTACTGTGTTCAGTCCAACAACTAGCTCATCCGACAGACACGGGGTGGCATGTTTGCCGTGACGCACCAGCTGTCTCGTCTTTGGTTTTTAAGCTGCAAAGCTCTTGTTAATGAGTGATAAAAGTCTTGGGTCAGAAGCCATGAATATTGCAAGGCTTTGGCATCTAAAGCAGCTGTTTAAAAAACTCATAAGAGCCTCTTTGTGTCCGTATAATGGCTAATTACAAACAGGTTTTAGATGAGATAAAGCATATGGTAAAGTCTTTAAAACATCTGTATCACGGTGCAAAAAGAGACAGAGATTAAATATTAATCGTAATGTTCTAAACTAATACCACTCGAAAGCCAGCGCACAGCAACATCTGCCGAGAGACGAGAGCGGGCAGTCTTACAATAGACTGCGATTCCGTCACGGTAAAAAGGGTTTAAGCAACTTTTTTGTTAATGATGGTTGGCACCAAACACCAACAAGCAAAACAGCAGAAGTTATCTTCACAGTTACTTCGTGAACATCTGTCCTTTTATGTTGCTGTTTTTAGCACCGTGTTTTAGTGCCAGAGAAGGATTTTACTCCATTGGGGTATGAGCGAGGAAAAGTTTAAAATAAATTACTAAGGAAAGTTGCTGCTAGTATTTAAATAATTCATAACAAAAAAATTACAGAAATCTAGACAGACGGATGGAAAGGTTTTCAAATTCAAAGTACTTCACCTTGGACCAGTTGAGGCGCTTCATGGAAGTTTCAGGCTTGAACTCCTTCTTAGGCTTCAGGCCGAAAGGCAGCGTTTGTTGGGTTGAGGCGGCTGCTAGGCCAAAAAGACCCAGAGGAGGAGGAGGAGGCGGAGGCATCCCGGGCATGGAGGCACAGCTGGGAAGAGGCGGTGGAGGTGGTGGCGGTGGAGGAACTGGAGCCCCAGAAATAGGAGGTGGAGGAGGTGGTGCAGGTGGAAATGAGGTGGTTGAAGACAAGGCCTGGACATTCTGGACGAGTCCCGGTACTGCCCCAAACTGTAAATACATGACAAGTAGGTGAAGATATTATGTCAATCAGGTCTCTATTTATAAAGTGTGCATTAAGAAACTAAATAAAACTGGAAAATAAGTTTGTCTGTACCAACAGAGTTCCCGTTTCTGCTTCAGATGGAGCACAGCAACCTTAAGCATTTCAATAATAGCACGTGATCAATATGTCAAAGAGAAAAGAATATTTTAAACACCCCAAAAGTATGGGAAAAACTTTGCTATACAATTTTTCTGGTTAATTTTGTTAAAACACATCAAATTAACTAAAATGGCACAATGTTGGCAAACTTTGCAGTTTATAATTTAGGAACTTCATGTAAAGATTTAGATCACAACAGTAGCTGTGTACTTCTACAGGTAGGTGGTTGTGAGATACAGTAGCTCTGTTCTATGGTGATATGACCATTCAAGTCAAAACTGTCCGGATTTATCTAGGCAGATAAGTAACTTTAGAAGATTAAACAACCATAACCCTTCCCCTGCACACAACAACTCCACGACAAACAACTAGAGAAAACAACTACAATGCATAACTAATGTAGCACTCCATTCATTGTGAATGGCAAACAGCTGCAATACAGGGATTTATTGAACAAGTAGATGCTCTAATTCAAACTGCGTGCATGCTGGCCTGCAGATAATTCACAAGCTAGGAGTCAGCATGACTGACGGTCCTGTATATGTGGAGAATTGACTGGGTGATTACGCTTTGCGGAGCTGCAAACGATCGCACCCCAAAGAGATGGATCAGCTTAACAGCCTGCACTCCAAACTTTCACTTCGCTCATCGGCCACCATTATTTAAGAATTGATCCGCTCTATCGACGGTGGCCCGGTGAGCCAAAATGCAATTGATCAAGTAAACTGTTCAGTTGATGCCCTATTTATCATGTCAATGTGAGTGGTTTGGGGATATATGACGCTCTGTAAAACAAAGCAGCTTCTGTCTGTCTGTCTGTTCGAAGAAAAAAAGGGAGTTTGAAAATCTAAGAAACAGCTGTATGAAAAAGCTGTTTATACATTCATACATCCACAAAAAAAAATCACCTTGACACCAGTTGGTTACATGTCATCGCATGAATGTCTCAGAAAAGTAAATCTAGTTTTGAGAAAAGCTCTGCTAAAGAAATGTAGATACCTGGTTTCTATAGGCCTGAAGTTCAGCCTCCAGCTCATTGATCTTCTCTTCTTTCTTCAACAGTTGGGCTTGAGCTTCCTGTCTGCCCAGAAACTCCTCATCTAACTGAAAGAAAAACAATATCGACAACACTTAAAACAAAGAGTAAAAACAAAGCACATCAGAAATGCTTTAACTGATGCTCAAACACAGCTCAAATTTGTTCCTCTCCAAACATTATGTACTGAGGATGAGCACTAATTATTGAAATGAAAGATAATTACACTGGAATGAAACAAATATAAAACACAGCAAATTTAATTAAGGCCCTATGCAAACTTACTTTTAGCATCAGAAAATTTGCAATGAGTTTAACAAAGTGTTGAAATTTATTATACAAAGATTATACAAAAGGAGACTTTTATACGAGAAATATTATACAAAAAAACATTGCAAAAAGGTTAGGGTCATGGTCCTTACACCGTTAAAATGTGTTTCTAAGAGATATATTGACCATAAATATAGCCTTTATTAGTATAACTGACAGAAAATAAATAAATATAGTAAATAACAATTAGCAGATTTCTTTTACAGCACTTCCAATAAGAATAAAATCAACAAACAAAAATTTTGTACAAATTTGGGTAACAAGTGGGATTGCCTGCAGACAAAACAGACAATCCCATTTATTGACTACGATCCTAAATCATTTTTTAAGAATGAGAACTTTGGGTAAGTCAGAGTTGGCAAAAGTAAAGTTATCTGGCAAAGTTAAAGAGCTGTGGTTTGGCATATATAGATTTGGTGCACTCTACACATACATTTTAGCCCACAATTATAAAGGAGAGCTCTAAACAATCAATACAGGCGCCTTTTTAATCTCAGAATTCTGTTAATTACAAATGGCTGTTTGAACGATTTCCAGTAATCTCGCCTTAATTAAAGAAAGCTAAATGGTGCGGTTGAGAACGCTCTTCAAAAGCTGCATTCTTCATTAGCAAACCCAAAGTGAAAAGACACAAATGGAAAACAAGGACAGGACAGAAGATGGAGAGAACATGAAAAGACATTTACCTTCTGAGCTAACTCAGAGGACCTCTGTTCAAACTCTTCTGCTCTGGCTTTATCCACACACACCTCTGTGGAGAGAAGATCCAGACATGAACCAGTTAGAAACACACAAGTGAATCTGCATGTACACAAACACACACACACGTATACACACCTAACAGGTGACTAAAGTCCACATCCAGGCGTTTGCGGTAGGTGAAGTCAGGATCTGTGCCACTACGATGGAGAATGATTTGAGACACACACTCCTCTATGATCTTAAAATACTGAGGCCTAGAGGACAAAAGAACAAGAAAGTAAATATATATGAGAGATAGACAGACAGGGAGAGAGATAGAAAGAGAAAATCAATGCATTGTATTATCTTTTTAGTAATATAGTATCATGGACTTGGGCACAGAAAAAGGATTGTTAAATTAACTTTGATTTTTTTTTGACAGTAGCAAAACTGGCTTATACAAGCTATTAACTCCAGCGATGGAAATGACTGCTGAGTCCTTTAACTCTGATGCTGCTCGACACTCACATAACACAGAAAGAGAGATAAAATGAGAGCGAAAGATGAAGAGAAAAATAACAAAAGAGAAAATGGATTAGGTATGTGATAGTGTAGAGTGAACTCATCCAGATTTAACAGCAGCATTTAACTTCTCAGTCACAGAATAGTTATTCTCTGGCCACCAGTCTACATTTAGCATTTCACTGACACACCTGGTGTATGTATGCCGTCTTTTACACTATAATATACTCATGTAAAAGACCCTGGAATGGGGAGTTGGCAAGGATGAGGAGACCTTACTTTCAGAAAAGAATTTAACAGGACATTATATGACAAAATCAGGGAAAAACAGCTCAATTAATTAAACCTGCAAAGCTTCAAGCCATGCCTTCCTCTTCACTGAACACCAAAGAGACTGAAGGATAACACCAACAGTAAGTAATAGCAAAGACTAACTAACTTTAGGTATAAAAAGTACTCTGGTTTAAAATGAAAGAATAACAGGGCAAGAAAAATGAACCACTTCAGAGTAATACAACAAGGAAGTGAATGGACATTATAAACTCATAATACATTATAAAGTCAACTAGTGTAATGATTACAAAAATTATAAAGCCATTTAGCCAGGAAAATCAGCAAAGCTTTCAAGTGAAAATGATAAGGAGAGGCCTGACCTGACTCTTATAAAGCCTAGAAAATGCATCATACCAATACATAATAAAATCATAATCTTCATTTACATTATACTGTCATTAATAATGTCCACAAATACATTGGACAACAATCCTGCACTAATAAAGTACACAAATCAACCACATAGTCATAGTTTTGCAATCACAGAAACATTCAAGCTTACAAAGTCAGTGCACATGAACATGCAAAAAGCCTAACATTAGAAATAATAGTAATGGCAACAACAAATCGAGCTGAACAATCACATTTCATGACTTCCTGGCGTGTCACTGTATATGTGAATGAAGGGGGCAGACACTAAGTTTTTGAGTTGGTTTTTAAAACCGAGTAATATATCCTGTATTCTCCTGATAAGGAGCCTGCTTTTTGATCAAGACCAGGTTTAACAAACCCCCAGCTGTGAGCTCCAAGACATGAAAACTCTTTGAGCAGAAAACATTGATGAAAAGAGAGGGAGAAAGAGAGCGAGCGAGCGTGTGAGTATATAGGGAACGGTAATGTGGGTATGTGAGATGAGAGAAAGATGAAAGCGGGTTCATTCTCTTTGTTGACACTGTCATTGAAAGGTTCGAGACCAGCAGGGTGTGTGGACGCTCTGTGTAGAATAAATAGCGTGCATGGCCAGAGTTTAAAGAGAAATGTTCAGGAAGTGGGAAATGCTTACTGGGAGGACTGGGACCTTTTAATGGGAACTGAACAATTTACCAGCAGAGCGAGAGGGTGAGGAGACACGGGAGTTCATTTTTGTACTGTAAACTCAGATGTGGTTCTTCATTACAGTCATCACAAAAGAAACATCTAGAAGACCTATTTATCTTATAAATAAATAAAACACAGCAGGTTATTTGTTTTCAACCAGCCTTTCCTCCGTACAGGAACAGTTAAATCATTACAGACATACTGCTTCATTAGAATGGTCATTAGACCTCCACTATCTGCTTAATCTTTTCAATAAACCCGTGTCTATAACTGCTTACTAATAACCTGTTGATTTTTCAGTTCTTTCAGCACGCTTGGCGTAGTTAAAGTGGAAGAACTGGAGGCCAGCTTTCCTTTAAAACAGCTCTGATCAATGGCGGCAGGCGGTTTGGTTACGAGAGAGAGGTAGGAAGCAGCTCACTGCTTGAACATGAACTGCCTTTGATGTTTACGTCAGCCGCTCTCTCGAAACAGATCGGCTTCTTCTCTATCAGGTGCTTTCTGCGGTGCGGCCGCTGAGACGCTCAACAGATGGTCTCTATCTTTACACCTCTTTCCTTTTACACCTCTCTCTTCTGTCAAAGCTGTTATTCCTAACACAATACAGCTCACAGACTAAAGAGCCTGAAAAGCTGTTCTCCAACACACAACACACCGAGTCATTAGCGAGACCTTAACGCTGGGAGATGTATGCTGTAGCATCACTGGTACTAATTAGTCAGAAATGAATAAAAACCTCAGATTGGGTTTGAAGGGCAGGAGAGAAAGCATCTTTATGCAAAGCTTGAGAAAATGCACGAACACAAGATGAATGAAGCCTGACTCGCATGAATCTGATTAGGTTTTGAATTAAGGCATTCACTCTCTTCTCAAAGGTTTATGAAAAGGTCCATGTGCATACGCTTCCAGTCAAAAGTTTGAACACGCCTACTCATTTTTATTATTACGGTTTTCAACATTTCAGAATATGTTATCAAAAATAGAGATTTTAGAAACGAAAGGATGGATAGAGAAAAAGAAGGACAACTCAAAATGTTCTTGTGTTTTATCTTCGTTAAATAACTCCCAAAAAATCCTAAAAGTATTAGACAGCTGTTGGTTGCTTTTCCATCATGATCTGGTACAGCTAATAAATAAATAAAAAAGTAAAAATGTTCCAAGAAATCTAAAGGCACAATTAACATTTGTATACAAAACTAAAGAATACGTCTTGAAATGTGTGATTAGTGGAAGTAAAACTTTTAACTGGTAGTGTACACCCATGTGTCTTATCAGGAATTTTCTCATGACGGTCAGTCAATACAGACAGATCCTCACCGTGTGAAATAATCGTTCCTGACCAGCAGCAGGTGTTGCAGTATGGAAAGGAAATAACCCTCAGCGTTTGTGTCCTTCACAGAGGAGTATAAAACATTGAATACATCTCCGATATCAGTACGCACTGTGTTAAGGAGCACTTGAGCATTACCACGTATGCTTTTTACATATATTCTCTGAGTATTCACAATAAAAGAATAAAAAAAATCTTCTGACTAGCCTTATAGCCGCATGGGACTTGTATTTATGGTTTATGGTATGATACAGTTGGTGCATCTTCTACAAGAAAATTATGCAGTTAAGCTGGACACAAATATTATAATAAGTATATTATAAGTATAACAAAAATATTATTTTTGTCGATTCAAAGGCCGTCTAAGGATCAATGAAAGAGTGGGAGTAACAAAGGGAGGAGAAGAGAGCAGGGGGAGTTTATATTACGTGTGGACAAATGATACGTATGTGTCTAAATGCAAAAAGGATATTCCAGTTCACTTCTGATGTCCTCCAGGCGATGGGAGAACTCAATCATGTCCTCCTCCTTGTGCTCCTCAAAAACCTTGAGCTGGATATCCAGAGCTTCATTTCTGATGCTGTTCAAGTTCTGCAAAGAGAGAGAGGAGGGAAACAAGGACAAACATGGAATTAAAAGGTCAAGGAAATACGTGTTTTTAATGCTCGCTTAAAACTTTTGTCCTTGTTCATCTAGGCCATCTTTGGAACATCTTGTTAAGAATTACATGGTGAAAATGACGTTAAGCTTAAATGACTGCTTTCAGTGCAAGAAACCTTGACTAAAGTTATAAGTGGACGTTCGGCATAAAAGAAAAAAAGGGCCCTTTTGAAAAGCAAAACAGGAAAAGAGAGAGCATTTAAAAAGAGCATTCAGAAAATAATACTTCTGCTGTTATTTTTCTCTGTAGATGTTCCCATCTCACTCTATTCTCAAGTCCTATTCCTGAGGAGGAAGAAGTCTCTGTTTTGAATAATAAATAAGACACGGCTGAGGCATTAATCTATCTCGCTCACACACTCTCTGGCTTTCATTTCACTCACTTCGCCTGTTTTGTTCAGGCAGTTTTCAGTCGCTTTGTTGATAGAACATAACCACATCCAGAATGCCAAAAGAAGAGAGAGAGAGGGATGGGAAAGCGAGAGAGAGTCCAATCCAATTCTGGCTGCATGTATTGATTCAGCCAAGCGACCTCTCCTTCAGGCCTCATAAATTATTCGCAGTCCCATTTTACAATATTTCACTCAAGTGGACAACTCATTTAAATATTAATACAGAGGCAGTGGTCGAGCCGCTTACCGGCAGGATCTCTCGCAGGCCGCAGCGCATAAATTCATTTCGGATGTGAAGCCTGAAGTCTAACTCATCAGGTGATGTTACCAGGGCATTGATGAGCTGCATACAGGCCACCTAGAGAGAGAAGATAAAAATCAGTTTAATAAACAATGTAGGTCTAAGGGTATATTTGAATAACCGAGTGAGCATATATGTACAGTATGAACCATGTTTCTCCCTGAATGCTAATAATAGGTATGTAGATGGCATGCCATTTTAAGCTGTGACATGCTACACTATCTATAATTTCATCATAACAAAAAAGGTTTGCGCAACTATTAATTAGGACACTACCTAACCTATGTGCAGTTGTTGAAATTACTTGGTATTTATCAATAATCCACTTTAAAAATACCGTCACAATAAATAAGAGGGATAGAGTTTGGACCTGTTGAAGAACAGAACGATGGTTTATGGTTCTCAGCCAAAATAAAGAATCACATCACCACAGACATAAACTACTATTCATCTCCTCAAGTCAACACAGATCATCAAATATTGATCAAATGTCTTTGATACCCCATAAATCACATGTGTGTTTAGTTTAAAAGCACTGTTGCATTCAGTGGACTGGGGTGTATCGAAGAGAGTGAATTGTTTATATGGATCTGTGTGGTCGTGCATGTTCTTCAACACTTCTGCTCATAGCATGACAATGATAAATTGATTATTAATCAACAAACTAAATCATTCTTTATAGAGCTAATTCTTATCCAGTTCAGGGCTGTTGGGTTTTGGGAAAACATCAATGAAACCAGCTACAGGTGACAGAGCTGAACGCAGTAAGATTTACATTCCTGTGATAATTATTCACTCTATATTAGCTGAGAAATAGCAAAGTAGAAATTCACTAGATATGAAATGTTTGCAACAAGTCTGAAAAAACACAATCATTTGCCAATCATTTGTTCCCACGGATAAGAAAACAGACACGTTTTTCTATAAAACTTGCACGTTTTCACTATCCTTTAAAAACTCTAAACAAACTTCTCCGGTATAAACTACTGTCGACCTCAAACTCTCTCTCTCAACCGGCTCTTTTTACACAAACATGCTGCGTATGTGTGTGTCTAAGAGCTTCTATTTGAAGATCAGCCCAAAAATATCCTGTAAAAACAAGAGAGCGGAGTGTGAGAAAGACCCTACAGGAAAATCCTAAACTGTTCACAGTGATAACAGTCTATGATAAATGATTTATGCGGTTAAAGGGGATCACAGTCGACTATTAGCAAACAGGAACAATAACCAGTCAATCAATAAAACATTGCTGTGGGCCTCCAAACACACCAGTCGGCCTTCATGGATATGAACTTTTCTTAAGGATTATATTTTTTCACATATTTTGGCAATAGGACTGAAGAGGGCAGCGTGTCGTCTCCGATGTACAAGAAATTTGCAATAAAGTTATAAAATCAGATCAAAAGCTCATGAATTAAACTGAAAATATTGTGTGTTGACTTATGTTACATTATTTAGCCTTCCAGACCGCAATACTCTACCTTCTGCAGAAAATTTAGCCATTATGAAGAAAGAAGACATTTATTTGTTTGCTTATTAATTGTTGGCTTATCTAGAGCACCGTATACTATAAAAACCAGCACCTCTGGACGAAGCCCAAAGTAAAAGAAAAGCTCCATGCCTGTGTCTCACCTCCCTCTGCTACCAATTAAACTAAAACAATGCTGCTTTGATGAGCCTCGCAGTTAATGCAGCCAAAATATTACAGGCATTTCTGAACGGCCACTAGGGCCGGCACACTGCAGCGGACAAGCACAGAGCAGGACTCGAGTATTAGCACGCGTGGACGCACATATAAGCACACAGCAAACGTAGAGCGTCCAGAGAGTGCCAGAATTTAACCAAACTAACAGCTTCAGTTCACAGATAAGCAGCTTTTATTTAGCACGCACCAAAAATCTGGAACACTAAAGCACTGGAGAAAAACATGGCTCATCTTTTGTCTTTAAGCACTTATTTCCTATTCTATCTTATTTCTTTTTTATGTACATTTTTTATTCGTTTTGTTCTGCACTAAAGATAGAAGACAATCTTGATCTAGATTTTATATCGTCAGATGGAGTAAAAAAATATGTGACAGACATGAGTCATGGTGCATTTCCTTTCTCGGCCACAGGGCAAATAACCCTAATCAAACTATTAATTATTTATAGAAATAATGATGTTAAATCTCATCAGGGATGTTTGACTAATGGCAGCTTGTGCTTTACAATGCAAATGAAGTGCTGTAACTGGCAGCATTAATCTCTGTGCTTTACAAGAGTCCTGAGCCCCTGAGCATGACGGCTAAACAAAAGGTCATGTTGATTTGTCAGAAAGGGATGGGAAATGAAGTTAGTTTTGTACTGTTTAATTTATAAACAGGCTTTAAGGCTGTGTAAGTACAGCTTGAAAGAGCATTAGTTACCCATGTAATGGTTTTAAGGCCTGTCTGATTCTTTTCACGTTGGCCTTGATTTGCAGACACATGGGAACTGTAAAGTGTAAATTGTGTTTTAGACGTGATACAGGGCATGTGACTTTATCATTATACTAAAGTCACTATTAAGCGAATTGCTGGCGTTTCATCTCAGCCCAAACGGTCTTCAAATCTCTGAGGAAAACATTGAAAACAGGATTCTAAATAAAGGAGCATCCTAACTTATTTTCGCACACACATACATTTCCGAGATACTAAAATAGGCAGTGTTACTTTCTAGTGAAGTGTTAATTAATGGACAACAGATTTTAAAATGTGATACTTGACTGATAAAAAGAGACTCTTAATCAGTACCTTTGTTTCGATTGCCAGTATAAAAACCTAACCACTCTTTAAACAACAACAATTCACTGGATATTTGGTCCTGTGCATTTGGAGTTATCACAGAGATAATAATCAATGTTTATTTATACGGTATGTGTGTATTTTACTATGCAGGAACACAAGGGCATGGGTAGAGAGAAGACAGGTGAACAGGGCAGATTGAGAGAGCGGTGAACACTCACCTGTAACTGGACAGAGCGATCGCTAAGACCTTGTACGATAGGACTGAAGCGGGCAACCCCTTTTCTCTCTGTTGCTGTGGTGATGGCTTCAAGGACTTTCTCCAAACTTGAAGCATGAAAGAAAGAACAAAGAAATGAAATACGTAAGAGCACACATTTAAATGCAAGACCTTCATCTTTTGATAGTTTTCACCTCTTCTATACACACAGGGTTGTCGAATCTTTTATTGCCCTTACACATGTGGTCAGGCAAAGATGATTCAACTTTTTTTTTTCCTAGGGGTTAGTCAGGGATTACACTTCTCTCAGTTACTGAGGGCTCTGTAAGTGCACTTACTGCTCCTAATGTACTTTTCATGAAATACAATCACATATTTTGAATGTTTACTTTAAAGTCATATTTAAAAGCAGAGGACTTTGATAAAGCAGCTGTGATGAATCCTTTCGGTAGTCAACTAGAAGAAATAATAATAATGCCTTGACAAAAATTCATTAACATATAAATATTAACAC
This sequence comes from Beaufortia kweichowensis, assembly GCA_019155185.1. Lineage (NCBI taxonomy): Eukaryota > Metazoa > Chordata > Actinopteri > Cypriniformes > Gastromyzontidae > Beaufortia > Beaufortia kweichowensis. The sequence goes on along the minus strand of CM032813.1, from coordinate 1,321,101 downwards.
CCAAGATTGCAAAATTAATCAAATGATATTTAAGAAAGTACTTGGACACTTTCTGGTTGTAGAACTAGTATTATAACCCTGTCACTTAAAACTTATTGCAAGAAAGAAAACTAGATGCACATTTTTTACATTATTAATGTAATACAATGAAAATTCATAACTTTAAACATGCTTTTAAATGCTTTTAATTTTTGACAATATAATGATCCCTAAATTACAGGTGCTGATGTCAAAATCACAATGGCAAAATATGAGACAAAATCAAAATGAGGATAAAATAAAAAAACAATCATTGCACCATAACACCAAACAAATTCACTTCTATTAAAAGGTTGGAAAAAGAAACAGGGATGCCTACGTGTTTTCTTCTCCCACAATGCAGATTGCAGACAGCAGTTTGACAACATCTGTCATCATGGCTGGTTGACAAGGGTCAATGGCTCGGGCCAAAAGTGCCAGACTGTTTTCCTCTCCAAGGATCCGCTCCAGTCCATACTGCAGACAAAGACAATTATATAATATGTTATTTAAAGCGTCCTGCGCTTCCATTGAGCAGACGAGCTGCTGCTTAACCTATAGCACGTTAGCAGAAAAAAAACTGTCATGTCTAAATTAAACATTATGAGAGACATACAGTAAAATAACACAAAGACTTCAAACACACAGCACATCTGTGATGATTATGAAGATAATTTGTAGTTTTGAATCAAAGGTGACCCTTTCTACATCTGAAGTATCCACAGGAGGACATGACGTAGGCCTGTGCACAGATCTGCCTGTTATTCCGTCCTTGGGATAATGACAAAACTGCGAACAGGGATGGGGGGGTTGAAAACGACAGAAATGGGTGGCATAAAGGTGAATAAAGAACACAGGCATAGGACAGAAAAGCCTTGAGGGTCTGAAACGATAAGAGCGGATCGAGACCCACAGAGAGAAGCGAGATGTCAAAGAGTGGAGAATATCCACGTCTGAACGCAGGGGGGCTCAGTTAATGACGACCACCGCGCCAACACCACAGGATGAATATTTCTCATTAATTCAATACACTCTGATGTAACTTAAAAGATCAAACAACCTCTTTTCTGTCAATCTTAAGGTATAAGAGATACGCTTGGTGTAAAAATATTCAAAAAAAATCCATTGTTGAAAATGAAAAGACTAAATGTAAAATAACATGATATGATCATTTAAACCGTGCTGTTAGACTTCATTTAAATTAATAATTAAGAATCAAGGTAAATATGACCCTTCACATGACTAGCTTATGTTGGGAGAACCCAATCAGCAGTCATCTTGCTTATGCAAAAGCAAAAAATGTACTTGTGACTCAAGTTTTGCAATTTTCAAGACATGAATCACGCTGAGTGAATTAATTTCTTACTAAAAAGCTTAAGGACGCAAATTCACAGACTTGTGTTAATTGCTTCATAACTCATGCCAATTAATGGCTTCGCCTGCCATATCTCAGACTTGTTGTCATTCAGAACAGATGTTGCTGCGGCAGGGTTTTTTTTATGCAAACTTAGGTACGAAAACATTCTTCCCGCCTCAGAGGCGCAGCAGAGATAACGCGTTATCAAAGTGTTTATGCGGTGCAATGGATGTAAACACATTTCAGCCGTTTTCTGTCTTTAGTTGGTGACAGCTGGACGGGGGCACCTGGCTGGCAGGCATTATGGATGGAATATGTCCCATGATGCCAGGGGGCTGAAGAGAGAGGTCTGGAGCGGTGACAGGCCTCTGGGTAAATAAGACTCTCAGGACCCGTCTGGAGCCTGGGATTACATCGGACCTTTAGGGTGCGTGTAGTAAATTTTGAAATTTGCAGAAAACACAACTGGAATCTCTTGCAAATTAACAGAGCAAGAATTCTGGATCCTAGAAAGACAACTGGCCTCAGTAAAACAACAATGGCCTTAACCTATTTATCTTTTCTTAATGAATGTCCGTGATAAATTTACAACAAAAAATGTAATACCTGGTAAAACACTTGAGCAATAGTGACTGATACCTATCTTAGCAAACAACACAAAGTGAGACTTCTCACTCAGAAACTGTTGACAACTGACGATCATGCCTATCAACCATCCGCTGCGTTTGCAGTGAATGAACACGGATCAAAACACTACAGATCTTTATCTGTACGCATGGCAGTATTAACTCCACAGACCCCAGGCTACCTCCACAACATCAGAGAAACTAGTGGAGATCCACTTCTAACGCCTGTTTCTAACAGGAGCGTGCAAATCATCAAAAGCCTCCTCAGACCTCTCCACACGGGTCGTGCAGAGGAACCCCCTCCCAGGTTCAGAGTGGTGTCTGTCTGCAGCCCCCTTCATCTAAAGCTCGGCTCTTATCGTTCCTGACCATTTGAAAGCAGCCGCAGGTGCGTGCGTCCGGCTGGGAGCGCAGCGAGTAAGAGGAGATGTAATGCGGCATGCAACAGATGGAATGAGTCTTGTTTGAAGCTGGTGCATTAGGATAATCATGAAAAAACATACAACCATAGTTAGAACACACAGAATGCTGCTAACTTTTAAAACATTTAATTTTCATGTTTTCTTTGTCACTTACTGTCATTTAATTAGATCCAAATTCGTGCATGTTCTAGATAAGTGAAGTTACAAAAACTAATGACAAGTCAAGAGTTTTAGCGTTATAAAATAAACAGTCAAAAAGAGTGAAGACAGAAAAGTCTCACATGATCAAGTAGTCATGTCCACCAGTAAACCACTGTCGTGACCTCCAGCAATTTAAATGGCCAAGTACGAGCGGCCCTCCAATATCTAGTATATTTTAGTAAACCATCACTGACAGAAGCACCGTGTTTTGTTTATGTTCATTAAGCTTTTCAACAGCGTGATAGAATGCAGGGTGAGAGAAAGCTTAATATTGGCAAATGAGTTAAGACACATACCCCTGTTATAAATAAATAAACATACAACTACATTCATTCAAAGCCGCTGCCCGTTAATTAAGACTTGACGGATGAACTCGCGCCTCGACTGGATTGGTTTATTAAACAGCTTTGTGCCAGTTGTGATAACACCCTCAGACAAGGCACCATTCTTTGATATTTACTTGGAGACTTTGTGAGAACTGAAAGGGGCCTTGACAACACTCATTAGTTCATTCAAGTATTTAAGCGTAGTCAAGTCTCTATGCGGTTTAATAAAACACACAATTGAGACTTACACTTGTTAGTACATGCGGCTGTCGATTTGAAACAATGACTGTGTGAAAGCAGCCTTTGATAACTAGAATTAACTCAAGTAGGAGGTTACTATCAAGTGTACTTGTTTCTCTGTGACATTATTACCTTGTTGTTCATAAAGGCCTTGAGGCACTGAATGACTTTGTGCTGACACTTCTTATCCACCTTTTCCGGGCTGTAAGGAAAGAAAGAAAGGATTTGTGAAAAAGGTGAGCTCAGTAGGTCACTGAAAGACAAAACCAATCAGAGTTTGTTTGAGAGCTCGAGACTCTCTGAGGGTACGGCATCTACTGATGATGTGTATGTTTCTGACGCGTGGATGATGCCTTACTGTTTTTTGAGCAGAAGTCTCTCCAGTGTATCCAGCAGAAGGCCCAGTCCCTCATGACCAAAACTCTGCACCCAGCTGTGAAACAAAAAAAACATCTCATCTCAGTGTACGATTGACAGTGATGCCCAAAAACATGCTAAGTGAGTAGAAGGCATTATTTTATAAATCACATCTTTAATGCATATCTAAATATGTGCACACACCTTTAAAGCATAACATTTCACAATGAGAAGTTTATTAAGACGTAAACAATAAAATAATATAGATAAACTGTTATTGGGAAACTTTCTGTTTCAGACGTACTGTAGTTAAACTTGTGATGAACGATACCTGTGGTTACTAGGCCACCTTCACATCGGGTTAAATGCTGGTTAAAATTAACTCCCAAATAAAAAAAGAAAAATATTTATTCACATACATGTCGGCTTTTTGTTCTGTCGTACTGTATGAACTATACACACTGCCTGTTCACACCATCAGCTCTAAAATTGGGAGCAGAAACAAGCTGAATCCTCTACATCATATTACCAAAATAAGCCACTTTGAATACCGTACCAGGACAAAAACATGCACGAGTCAATAAGCCATATCAGAACTGTGTTTGTCAGAGCCCATTTAACGTCAGTAGATTCCACCTTCTTTAACAGATTAAGCTCTCCCCCGGAGCTAAAAGTGAAAGGCATTGCTAATGGAGCAAAGATGTTTATTTTAATTCCATTCAGACACAATCTCCCGCTCTACATCTCTATTGATTTGGCCTCTATTGTCTGAGGGAATTGCCAATAAGCAGGAAATTTAACTCTCCAATAACGGGAGGGGAAGTGTGTCGAGCGAGACATTGATTAATAATGAGGGAATTCAATAAGCATAAACAAACCGATTAACCCATTCTGTATAATAAAGCAGGTTGCAGAGGTCTTACAATTACAAACTGCAGCTTGTAACAGATGTTTCTGCAAACATATGCTTAAGATAAAACATTACACCCACTGTAGCTGTAGGTGAAAACATAGTTGCTAACTTTTGTTCGGGTCATGACTGATGATTAGTCTTTTAGATGTTTATCCACACTGGATCAAGTGTTTCTGTCATTTTGTACTAGATTTCAGGTATCAATAATAAATGCATGTATCTGTCAATTTATTCATTCAATTCCATCTGCAGGCAAAAAAGAAATAAGCGATGTGAACCTACTTATTGAAAAGAGTCAAACATCACTATTTCCTCGAACACTTTAAAAAAGGAGTGAATACAAGTTCAACATTTCACTAAGCTGTGATTTCATGTACTTAAGTCCACAGGAAATGTGCCCAAACACAATCTCTAGGTAAACTTGGCATTTAGGCTCACCTAAAAAAAAATCAGGCAGGTGAGAAAAAGGGAAAAGCTTATATGCCTTTCTCTTTGATCACATGCTTTATACTTCACCAGAACTATGATCAGAACTATAAACTGTTGATCATGTCAGTCATAGTGGTCCGGGAAGAGTCTGGTCTCACAGAACTGTGTGAAATTGCCTCAGTGTAAGTGTAGAAGAGCGGCGAGCATCAATAGCCAATTTTCAGAGAGCCAGTGTCAAGAGGCGTGGGTGTGCTTCCAGGCTATATTACTGCAGAAATTGACCACAACCCGAAAACTGGGAACTAAAGAGAACTAAAGAAGAGAAAAGAAGAGGAAGCGAGTGAGAAGAGAAAGATAATGCTGTTTATGGGAAAACAGAGAGCAACACAGAGATGGTTTGTTGTCTTGTGAGACCCAAAGAAAGTGCTTTCACCGCTGAACTGATATTGCCACATTCTCCCGGCTTGTGTAAAAACATGCCAGTTTTATCACAAAATGAAGAGGAAGTGACAGTATTTTTAAGTGCAAGATCATGTTGTCCGTGGTACAGAAGCACATTGCGAGCTCGAGACCAAAGCTTAAGAAAAAAAAATGATACTGCCTTTTACAGGTGCCTCCATATGATGGAGAGTAAAGCAATAGTTAGTCACACTCAGAATATAAAGCAACACTGACAATCCCAACGCAGAAATCAATTAAAACATTGTCTAAATTGTAACCTATATTGCAATGATGTCCTACTCACAGTTCCCCTCCTACATGAAGAAGCAGACCTAGTTTCATGCTGTCAAAGCTAGAACCCATGACCCTGAGATTCAATGATTTGAGACCCGAGACCAATACTGAATAAACCATTATGGACCACATATAGATTTTCATACTTCACTTGCCTTCTTTTCAATACCACCCCCTTTAATTTCTTCCTCTTCACCAACTTCTCTTTGCTTTAGCCACTCCAAAGGGATGATAATGATTTCCAGTACATAGGGTCTCTTGGGTGTACGCAGACAGAATAAGGCTCTCTGAACATATTTAACTTGTAGTCGTAGAGAGGCGTGAGAAGAAGATGAAATCTCAGGCAGTCTTTTAGGTATTGCGGCTGATTGCAATGGGAGTTGAGGGCTCAGGCCCCCTAAGAGCTGGTTAATCACATCTCACCACAGAGGTAAATGTACCACAGTAACACAATAATCAGCGGAAAGCAGAGTAATATGTGGCTGCATACAAAAAAGCCATCGGTTTCTTTCATTTCACAGCTTTTCCCCCGATCCTATTGATTGGAGAAACTGCCATTGGCCAGGAATGAGTTTTCCCAGCGGGAGGAGAGAGGAAGGAAACAAATGATCATGAGAAAAAGAGAGAGAGGAGGAGATGAGAAGGAAGGAGAATGGAGTTGATAAGGGAGCGACAGAGCAAGGTAAAGGATGACAAAATAAAACAGAAAAAAGTTAAGGTATGAGAGCAATGCCCACGAAGAGAAAGAGTGGAGAAAGAAAGAGCAAGAGGCAGTGTAATGTCTAGTCCCATCAAAATGCAGTCCGCGTCCATTTCTAATCAACAAGCCGCATGCCTCCAAGCATCCACTAATCAAATCCTAGCATGTATGCCTGTGTGAATTTTCAAGGTGAAGCAAAAGGGGGGTTCACCCTGAATTGAATTTGTCAAAGCGGAGTGGAGTTTAGAAAACAGAAAAGGGGAGTGTAGAAGTCCATCAACAAAATTCATTTGCTGATGGTATTCGAGCTCGTGTCTGAATCAAAATGACGACAATGATGATGGTTATTATGGATAAAATGAACTGTTAGTTTAGGGGAATATAAAGAGGCACGGACGTGTCACAACACTTAAATGAGACATAAATTAAACACAACATCAGTCCGTGCACTAAGACACAGCGTCTCTCGCAAGCTGAATTCATCTCATTTGTGTGGTTATTCGTTTTTTATAGACGGGATGGGATTGGACACATGTCAGTAATTGAAAAATCAGGATGGAGGGATTGTCAACCGGAGCAAATTTCTGGCAAGATGGCATAATTATAGTTTTTCTCAGGGATGTGGGAATACAGATGTGGGAATAAAATGCAAACAGAGTGAGAAAGAAAGAGATGAGTAAAACAGTGAAAAAGGGATTGCAAACCAGTCAAACAAGATGCATGAAGTGACCAAGTATAAATACCCCCTAAAGTGATTTCAGACTAAGCATCGCTGAAAGCTATTTACTGAAAATTAGAAACATTGACGTTAACAACACCTGGGATCTAAATGATGGAAAATTACTTTCAAAAGTGGCAGAGAGGTTGGTGTAATGAAAAAATCAGCACCTAAGCTGCAATTTAAATGCCCACAACCTATATTAAAAAATAGATTTTCACTCGCTTCTTATTTAGCAACAGTCTGTATACACACATTAATGGAAGGGCCTGACACTGACAAGCTAAAACATCAGAGGAAAAAATCAATTTTTCTCTGCTTCCTGAAAGACTAGGACACAGGCAAGTGGATGATACTGTGAGGGCCAAGCTTCGGGTCCTGACAAGATCTCATTCAAATGCATAACTCGCACGTAAGAAGCCATATTCTCCCATCATTAGAAGGTAAAACCCGAAGCAATGAAAGAAATAACCAGTCAAAGCATGGCAGAAATTATTCCATCTGAAGAAGCAAAGGTGGCTCCCATCAAATCAACAGGATACCAATTCCTGTCGACATGGTACGACAGTGAGAGGACTGTTACTGCTGGAATGAGAAAGAGAAACGGCGAGAGGTTAGACTTGGCGCCCTCCCACACGCACACTTGAAATCTCACATTCTCACGGGCAGCGAATTAAGCGAAAAACTTTCAACAAAACAACTGTTCTCTACTATGTGAAGTTATCAACATCAAAAGTGAAAATCTCATCTCGGAAACTGTGAAGAAAATGAGCATCCACGTTTGGCCTTCTTACAAAGAATCATTTTCTTCCTTCGTTCTACTCAGACATAAGGGATGCAGCTGATATTTTCATCCCAAGAGAAGGCAATCACCACCTAGCATCAAACATCATCACCCTTGTTTTCTTCATTCTCCTTTTCCTCTAGCCCCTCCCATGAAGAAACGTTCGATTACAAAAGGGGAACATCTGGAGATGGACGCTCGCTCGTGTCTGAAAAACAATATTCATCAATCCCACAAGTGGTGGCACAGACTGTGGTATTAAACAAAAGGCAGAACACTTTACCGCCACAGGAGGCTCCAATCAAGAAAGGCAGAGTTGAGAGCCGTGTCCCACTGCTCATAATCACATAAAGTGGCACATTTGTTCTGGGGGGAAACATATTGAAAATAAGCATGAGATGGGTCGCTCTTTTGTGGCTCCCCTTTTTCCCTAAGCTCTCTTTCCTTTTCCGTCCTTCATCTTCTTTTTACTTTTTGTTCCTTTCAAAGTTTCGATTATACCAAGTAGAGGTTAGGTCCCAAAATGCCTAGCTCATCTGACTAGACTGATTAACTCAACTGATGGTAAAAGACAAGGCCAAACAGAGAGGCAGAAATAAAATACTCAACCTTTCCTACATCAGACTCAAAGTCACAATTTCTGGCATAAACGTCACACCTTAACAGCACTTCTATGGCTCTTAATATCCCTCAATTGTTAATGCTGTATTTTAATTTATGAATACAAGCAAATCAATGAGCAGAAAGCCATCGGCCTCCTGAGAAGTCTCCAATGCTGAAGACTGGAGCACATCTTTAAAGTCACACAGAAAGTGTGCTGATGTAAAAATGTGAGAGCTTTAAAGTCGATATGTTTGCTTGACCCCCGGAGGCAACCATTCACATTCATTAGCAGCCAATAGCACCCTTAACAAACAGCCTCTTCAAACACTTGCTATCGCTTTCTTTTCTATTTCCATCTTTCATGCTTTAATTTATTTTCCTATTTATTCTCTTTAAGCCGCTCTTTCCATTTTAAGCATTTAAACTGACCCTTCAGTTAAGTAAATGAAGATCAGAAGTTATCCAGCGTAAAAAAAAGAGAGTCATTTCTGCTTGGAAAGGGAATTATTAAACATTACAGAAAGAAAGTATTAAAGACAAAATTAAAACGTTCTGTATATGTACAACAAAACATAGCTGTATGTACAATAAAAAATGTATTGACAATTGTCAATATTTTAGAAAAAAAACTTAATAATAAAATCATAAGCTGAGTTATACCCCTGAAGAAAATACATGTCAATCATGCTCAAAAAAGTGTCATACAGGTAACACATGGGCGATCACCCTCTTGTTTGAGCGATAAGAGAGGAGCGGTATGCTGTCTCTCTTTCTCTTATAGCTAAACATTAAAAACACTGGAAAACAAATTCATCATCCCATTCCCAGGAAACAAAAACAGTCATAAATCATAGAGAAAAATGAGGCGTCTTATCTGGCTAACTTCACGGCTAAGGTAGCTTGACTTCCCTTCTCCCTCTGGAGTCTCTACCCCAAGGCAGCGTTACCCACGATGGGCCGGAGCCGCAGAGAGCCGAAAATAAAACATTAACTCCAAAGTCCTGCAGCGCCCCCAGGTCTCGCACATCCGTCTCGGCCTATTTTCCCATACCCACCACAAGGGAGAGTCTCCTGTGCTCAGGGGGGACTTTAAAACCTAGATAGTAAAGTAGGTGGAAATGATAAGCATGAATATATTTATACACATGTCTGCATGTGCATGATTTATAATTGTCCAAATTCACAGGCAAGCCTGTAGAATGAAAGTGATGCGAGTACCTACTGGAGACCGAAATAAAGGTCTTATCTGACAATTGGGCAACCCCTTAAGTAGCTTTTTACCCACGGCCATTACCAACAACACTGCAATGCTCATCAGACTGGAATCTCTCTAACCAAAAAGAGAATCATTTGGGAAACAATGTACAAGGTTAGTCTCTATTCCAGATGCATCACAAAATCATCAAGTCGAGAAAAGATAAACTTACATTTTGCATCATTTTGCATATCATATGTTGTATAGTCTGCTAAACCGTATAACGGACTAGTTCTATAGCTGACATTGATTAATTACATACAGCAGCTGTGCTACTTTTAGGTCTCAATTAACACTTTATTCTCACATAGGGAAAAATTTAGTATCAATTATCTCATCCATTTATTTATTTATTTTGCAAAGATCCGTTTGATAAAGTGCAGTGCCAATTTGTATATAAACGAAAGTAAACAAAATAAATATCCAAATAAGAAATAAACTTAGAGCAGTTTTGCTTCTGTAAAGTGTTAAACAGTAAAAAAGAGTTTAGCATCTAAGCGCCAAGAAAAAGAAGCCCTTCTGAATGAGCTAACAGTCATGTCTCCATTACAGACATAAACCTCAAGGCTTTATGTGTCTCTGCTGTGGATTTAACTCGGATATCTGATTTAAAGAGCTTTTCAAAATGGCCTGTTCCATCAGGTAATGCCAGTATAGAAATTAAATGGGGTAATAGATAAAAGGTTGCCGCTTCATTGGACCATTGAAGAGGAAAGGATCCAAGAGGTATAAACAGACCATTGTATCTATATCATTCTCTCTCTCTATTTCCTCAACCACTTCTCTACACAATTCAGTCTCCCTCTTGTTCTCATTCACTGTGGCCTTGTTTTGACTGTACATGAATGCATTAATCTACATGGCCTATATTTGTTTCTCTGTGTGTGGTGAGCAGGTTCCAGTTCAGGGATTTCTATTCTAGGTGTGTGACATCACTACATACACACACACACAGACTTCATACTAACAAAACACCAAATTAGGGCTAATACTTATAGTTTGTGTATATCTGGCACTTCAGCACCACCCTAGCAAACTGCAGATATGATCACTGGTTTGTGAAGCCTGGAGGGAGATTAAAGAAATGGAAAAATCTAATTAATGCTTAACACAGAATTAGCACTAATAACCTGAAACCATTGCAAAACTGTAACAAATTACTCAACAATATGGCATTAAATCAAAGTATTATCGAGTAAATGATCTCAGACTGAAGCACAACCATACAGTAGTTTTGTGCTGTGCCCTGTTTAGATGCGTTTCCTTTCAGCACTGGGAAAAAGAAACACACAACAACAACAAAGTCATAACTCAAGATTCCAAGCCCGCCGAGCATCACAAGCAAATTCATATTACAAACTGCTAGCTTAATTTCCTGTTTGTCTCCAAACCAATGCGCACCTTTAGATGACATTACAGTCTGTCTGCAATCTCAAACGTGGGCCATTATTCACAGGTGGCAGAGAGACAAACCTTTCTTTATTTCTTATCCAGTATATTTCATTTAGACTTCGCAAACATCCTCCTCATAATCCATAATTCCTGTACAAACTGGTGTCAAAAGACACCAAAAATATGAGAGACAGAGAGAGAAATAGGGAAAGAAAGGGTGAGAGACATGAGAAGTGAGTGACATGACAGTTTTCTGCAGTAGTGGACATCTTTATGACGGCTACACAGGGAGAGCGGTGTGTACACATGAAGGAAAATCAATACATGTCCATGCACACAGACCAGCACCAAAATTTACTTGGAGGTATAAGCAATGATTTGATTTTACAGCTTCTATTTGCATTAAACAGTTGTTAATACTCATTCCTATCAGAGTATTTTATCTTTAGTTAATTATTGTTGGGAGTATTTATGTATTTTAGATTAGATTCTACAGGATAATAGAAAATAAAATGATATAGCAAAAATATACTATTTTCAAAATCATAGCAATGGTGAAATATTTTTACATTTGGCATGGAAGAACAACACATGAAAATCAATGCAATAAGATGAAAGAACAGTGATTAACACCCATAAGCATGCTGACAGTGTTCTCTCCATCAAAATCCAAAGTGAAACTTCTGTCTCAGACTCAACACAAGAGGTGAGCAAACCAACTGCTTCAATGTTTAAGAGTATAGAGAGACTAGTGGGCAACAGCTGAAAGTAAAAGAGAAAATTGCAGCCAGAAACTCAATAAGCTGACATTTGAATTGAAGGCAAATGAGACCCTAAACAGGGCTGAAATGGCTGGATTAGAAATTCAGATTGATAGGCCTGTCTGGAGCCGCTCTGAGGCCCTCCCCCGGTGCACCCTGGGAAGTCTGTACTTTCCACAGGAAGGTTTTTTTTTAAAGAGCCAATTTAGCAAAATCTGAACGTAAGCGAACGGAGAAGAGATTTGCATCAGACGGAGCACAAGGAGGGAGAAAAAAATCATGGTAAATGAGAAGCAAAATGTAAGCGTGCACTCACCTAAAGCCACAATCGGTTTTAAGCATTCACATTCAGTCATCTAGACTGTCACCCTATTCAAATGCACACAAACCAAAATGAATGTGGGTTTGAGTATATTAGTTTGAATTTTTATGGGACCTCTGCATATATAAAATCGATCATGGAAACTACTTACACTTGGAAATAAGACTAGAAAGGCAGAGAACAAAATCGCCAGTGTCATGAAGAAAAGAAAATCCGACTACGTAATGAGGTATGCGCTTTGTCTGCCGAGCATGAAAGAAAATCCTTCCTGCGGCCTTGAAAATCATCATATTTTTATAGATAAGTAAGAACTTTCCAGCAGTTTCTAAGCAAAACTAGCTGGGGTAAATTAATTGGTGAAATCTAAAAACTAATTAGTCCTTCAATTTATTCAGCATTGCAGGAAGCAAAACAAACGGTCACTCCTCTATGGCACGAAAGGGGAGAAATAAAGGAGAAATTAAACTGAGACTACAAGACATACACATATATCTGCCTTAATCAGTTAAACTCGAGGCGGTAATTTAAGTTTGGCTTGATCAATAGGGCTGTCTCTGAAAAGCAACCTCTCGTCAATAAAACATGAGGTGTGTTGAGGATCAACCAAACTGTTGAAATCTAACAAAAGGCTTCTGACAAATTTACTGACCTTGGTGTGATCAAACTATAGCTTTAATGCAGCGATACAAAATCCCACCACGTTTAATCAGGAGTCAGTACACCAACCTCACATCAGACAAACATTGAAGTAATATTTTTAATTCTTTAGGATCAGTGTGAAACGTGCCATGATTTAGATGCTGTGCAATAACCTACAGGAATGTTATAAGTGGCCAGTCTATAAAGTAAAATGAACCATATCACATTCTTTACGTGGTCTGCAGTGTTTATGTTTAGCATTAATGAAAGAAAAGGAAAGACGAGGGATTGATATATGTACCCTCATATCTGTATGCCTGCCTCAAGGCTAAGAAGAGCAAAAACCTGTGCCTGTGGTGGAGGGATAAAGAAAATGTTTTAAAACAGTAAAAGTGCCTGAGGGAGAGTTAAAAACCAAACAAGGATTAGACTCTTCTAGACCAACATGTTTGCATAAGTCAATCTAAAAAGATATATGAATGACTCTGCTTCATACAGTATAAAAACATTAAATCTAACTACTTTTAAAACATACAGTATAGCACAACACTTTACAAATACAAGCAACATTTTCAGCATGATTTTTTTATATTTTAAATGAGTAAATAGATCTTGTTATACATAAAAAACTTTCTTGGTGTCAAATGGACACTATCCATACAGTAGTTATTTTGATGAACTATTCTGCTGGGACACCTCGATAAGAACTTTATACGTCCACTAAAACTCTGTCTGCTAAAGAAACTGGAAAACTGAAAAAATGTGCAGCATCATTTGTTTGTAACAAATAAACACACACACAGCAGGCTAACCATAACAGATCGCACAAGCCGTTCTAATACATTTATAAATGCTTATTAATGCAGACATAAAAGCACAGGGTGATGCTACAACATGCTAGGAAATGGCAAAGCTTTCACCTGCGCTCTCATGCTCTGCCCTCTCCTCCTCCTACACTCTCATACTGAACTTTGAAGACTTTAAACAGTTCAGCAGTGCAGACCGACTTTGTTTCTAACAGTGTCTAGCTCTCCCGGGCCCTTGAAATCAACATAATCTTCACATCTCACATCTAAACCAAATTTCAGCTTTTTGATCATTATGACTTTAGGACTTTATATTCATTTGCCTGGAATTATCCGACTCTCCGAATGCCATTTTCTCATCTTCTCATGTCTACACGCCACTTTTTCTCTCAACCAGTCTGTTTAATTAAGATCATTAATCATTTCTGCTTAATAATCTTGCTGCTTCTGATCACACCAACAAATACATCAAACTTGTATGAAAGAAACAATTAATGTGGAAAAAGCCATTTGCACTGCTTGATGCAGACTTCAAGCTGAAAGACAAAGAATTTGGATTCAAGCACCAGGGACATGTGGAAATGTGCCAGCAGCTTTGCAAAAGAGATGGAATGGAGCCTTTGTCATTACCAACAAATAGAAAGAATTATCAGCTGAATAAATAGTGGAATACAGAGATATGATGGCAAAGATGCAAGATCCTCTTCATTGTCCAAATGAGACCGTTTTTGGCCGTACGCTATACGTGTCACAAATCCAAGGCTCAGAAGTTCTCCACTTGGCTCATAAAGTCACTCGCTATTGTGTGTATGACAAAATAACAAATCTAAAGCCTTAAACCTGAAGGTCAGCTTTAATACAATATCTAAAACCAATTTCCACCTGTTTGTCAGTGCCATTTATCACCTTCATTTAATACAATTATGTGCCCTACACGAACGCTGCAGATCAGCAGAAGAAAGTAAGAGGGCAGGGGTGGTACATAGTGTGTGTATGCGGATGGGTTTGGTTTTTAGAAAGGGGCAGCTGAGGGTTGTCTTCTTCCTAGAAAAGTGGGAATTACTTTGGGTAACTCGTGCTACAAGAGAAAGTGTGAGAGCAGGGGTGAGACAGAGAGAAAAAGGAAAAACCTGATAATAGATGCAAAAAAACTGCACACAAGTCAAAACAAAAGCTGCTAGTCCAAATCAGGAGTGAGAGATTGGCTGACCCATAGGAGGAGAAGGTGTGGGATCTGCATTTACAAGCAGAAATGGGTCGCAAGGGGCGAGAAAATGGAGAGAATGGAAAGAAACAACTGATAACCTGAAGAAAAATGAACAGCACACAAACATACTTTAGTGAAACAAAGAAAAGACTGCCAAGACATTAAAATGGTTATAAAAACTAATGTAAAAAAAGTTATGCTGGTCTAAGAACATCTAAACCTTCAAAAATATTCATGTATAAAGGTGAGATTTGTAATTAATTCAGCAATAGTGAGGAAAAAAGAATGTAATTTGAAATGTTTTTAACACTTATACAACTTCACGCTTTTCATAGTTTTCAAGGTAACACAATGGCCATGTTGCTGTATCAGGCTGGTATGAGTAGAAAAATAATTTGAAAATAACCAGTTGAATAACACAAGAAACTAAGTGGCCTTCGTGATGATTTAAAATAAGAGTGGTTCACCTCTACCCGGTCAATAGCGCTCTCTCTCCTTTCTGAAGGAGAGTTTGATGAGGCATGATCAGCCAAACACTGGGCCGGTGCTGGGGGGAAGAGCATGGACAGTGTGTCTCTAGGGGAAAACCACAGGCACATTGAGTTTTGTGGAGAGTGAATATAAGCTCACTGAGGCAGTGCACTGCCTTTAGCTGTAACAGCAGAACCCATGTTTCCAGCAAGAACTCTAACCAGTAAACTCTACATCCAGATCTGAAATGCTTTTGACAGGGAGTGGAGGGAGTGGGACCAAAAATAAAGAAAGACATTCTGCATAAGTGAGGCTCAATAACGAGCTATTAGACAAATTGTTACTGACAGCACAAAGGCGGAAAAGCCTGTGTAATAAGGCCATGGTGAATTACATCAAATTTGGTTTTACACTCTGCAGTTTTTGTAATCAAAGCAGTTTTGAAAAGAGATAAGAGCAACAGTGCAGCAAACGGAGGGCCAGGAAAAACCACATCCATGTCAAAAGCATTTCAATCTTGTTGGCCTGATTCATGTAAATGATAATCTCTCACCTTTCTAACAAATGAACCATGCTCTGTGTGGGCTATTTGCAGCAAATAACAAGCAGATCTGGTTCCAGATCCACAGAGCCATGTGCTGTAAACTTCACATAGCAAAAGGCCATCACTCTATTCTTAAACCATTTTAAAACTGAACCAGAATTCTGAAAATAATTCAGAAATATACATCAAAAACATAAAACATGTACTCTATCAAAAGAGTTCCAAGGACAACAATGTGCTTTACTACCATCTCTATTCCCAAACAAAAAGCACCAAAAACAGGAAAGAACTAAAAATAAAGGAGAAAGAAAGTCAAGCGAGTGAATGTACGTTTTAAGGAGAGAAAGGGTTCCTGACATTCTGATGATCCTAAATTGCTCCAAAGGGCCATTAATGGCCCAGCAAAACCCAAAAGTTTCAAAAGGAGCTCTAACTGCATGTAACTCTAACTCTAACTGCTTGCTTGAAAAGTTAATTTATTAAATTCTTTGAGATTTTTTAATCTTTAGCAACCAACAAAACTATATACTATAATTGCTTCAATTAGCACACATCATAATACAATTCTATTATATATACTTTTCTATGTTTCTCATTCACAGGCTTTGTATATGATTTTAATACAATATATCATACATAATTTGTATATAATGGTGTATTTTACATTTTATTAAATAACCAAATTTTGAGTTACTCAAATACTGCTCACTCTTCTAACGTCTGCATCTATCCACTCACTTCTCTTCATATCAGAATGTTTTGCACATGTGCACCTGTTACAGACAGAAAAACTAATATTCCTTTCAGAGTGCATGCTAGATGGAAAGAGTGAATGTAGAATAAAGCAAAGAGTGGACCAATAAAAAAAAGAAACGTGTCTTGCTCTGAAATAACAGAATTTTACTTTTTTCATCCTTAGTTCCCGGAGAGAACTGGCAGCCCATTTTATTGGACCCAAGGGAAATTACATGCTTTATATTCCATCTCCCCACACATGTCGGGACAAGAACGCATCTCTCCAGAATTTTGACACTGGGATAGAAAGGAGAGGAGAAAACGAGCAAGAGAGGTGAGAAGGAGAGTGAGAGAACAAAGAAAGGATAAAAACTACTGATCGCTCCATACTGAGGTATCATTGTATGGACACTACTGTGGACAGAATGTGACATCAACAAAACATTTCCAAACACTAGTGAGCTGCCCACATAGACAACATTTCAGCTGATGTACAGGCAGTTCCAAACAATATCTGCAGTGAAACTGTAAACTGCATGGTAACAGCAGTCAGAGGAAAAGAGTACCATCTATCCACTAGCCCCTGTCCTTGTTTAGGTCATCCCACTCGATATTTACCCAGTCACAGTCTGTGGAGTGCGATGAAGCCTGCTAAATCAGAACAGGTGTCTTTTTAAAACCATTCAGCATTCCGTGTGATAAGAGGATGAACTGAAGTGACACAAAAAAGGAGGAAAAAAATAAAAGGGGTAAAAATCAATGTCAGTCACAATGGCAGACACAGGTAATGGAAACATCACTCACTCGTCCAATCAGATGCCTCGCCTGAGCAGAAGCGAAAGTATGGGTATAAATTACGCCCCCTACATATCCTTGGTGTGTATGCCTTGTACACACGCTCCTCTCATCTCCCGTTCCTCTCATCCGTGGTATAGAGAACAGGGTAGAGAAAATGAGGAAATCAAACACCACACACAAATCACTGTTTATCAAGCTCATCATTACCAACAACACCCAGACAAAAAACTCACACATCTGCCACTGCCAAAGTGTGAACTAAAAAGTGAACTAAACTTCAAACTGCCTAACAGGATATGGTTGTATAAACTTTGTAATACACGAAGAACATTTATCAAAATGCCATCACCATTCAGTATAAATCATTATGATTGATGTCTTTAATCTATCACTAAAAGACATCTCAGGTATGAGGCTGTGCTTTGGAGTAAACAATGATAGAATTAATTTAAAATAAAACAGGTTTTATCCTTCAGTAAAGCAGCAGAAAGAGTGAGCAAATTCCCATGAGTACAACGTCTCATTGTCTTGACATGAAGGACCTAACACATCAACAAACAAAAGCAAACATTGTCAGGTACAATATTTGTGAGCATAAGTTAAATGCTCGATGTGACATTGATGAGATGAATAGCTATTTTCGATCCATCACATCTTTCCTATTTTTACATTTGAGGCTTCGAGTAAATTGTTTCTTTGTCTTTTTCTCTTTCTGAATTAAGCCTTTAAAAAGGCTGACATTGTTTAGAAAACAAAGGATTATTCATTGCTTGGGATTAACTAACATACAATTTGGAACCAATATATATTCTTTTCCCATGGACAATAACAAAAATGAAGTTAAATTTTCCTTTTTTATTTATTGCCCAAAAATGCAATGGGAAATATTAGCCACTATAAAAGAGGAAAAACACATGGTATAATATCTTTTAGTGTGGGTCTATATCAGCCACCATTTCATACGAATATCAACATCCAGATGTTCCAACTGGGAACTGCTAAAATGGACCGGTGGGAATCTTAGTCATGATAAAATACCATATGTCCATTTCCATTAGGGAATACAAGTGGAAAAAATCCTTTTTTCTCTCCTTCACTTTTCATAGTAGAGCATGAAAGATATAAGATCATGGTAATGAGGCTACACGGATCAGACATGTTTTCTATTTAAATAATTACACTTCACATTCCCTCCCCACAGTGAAACGGGGGCCTGAGATGCAGGCTAATCTACTCCTGATGAGCAGAGGATCATTGTAAATGTCTGAAAATTTCTATACTTCCTTCTGTTGCTTTGTTTTGAGAAATAAAGCAACAAATCATATTTTACATCTACTGAAATGAAACTGTAGGTTTTGGTGGTAAGAATAAAACTCAAGAAAAGAGTGACCTATACACCTTTGCTACAGTGATGAAAGCCTGCAGTGTTCTGAGGAAATACAAAAAGCTTTGTGTCATACTGTAGCCAGACAATGCCAAAAAGAATTAAAAAAAGATTGAATTGTTTGGAGAAGTTTTTAACCTTGCGCAGGAACAAATGATAAGGCGCCAGGTCTGAGTAATGTTCGGGCCGCAAGGTCGGCCATTGCTCTCCGATTGTGGATCATTCTGCCTGCGACGTTCACGGACATAACGAACAGCTGCATGTGCCAGAATGACGTTCGGGGAACTAATAGAAATCATGACATTTCATGAATTATGCCAATAAAGACTGCAGTGCTGATGAAAACAGTTTAACACGACTCTTGATCGAGCATGTTCTTTCTCTCCGTTCCCCCTCTCTATTCATCATCTGAAATGAGGTTTATTTTGGCGTCCATAGTCTTTGAAATTGGACACAGTGCTCAATGCGGTCTGTCAAATTAACTTTAACTGGCTGTAATAACTTTATCTGCACGTACACACTGGCTTCTCTAACCCACTTATCTATTGGATTTTCTGTGATCGGAATTAGGAAAATGCTTCAGATGACAAGGACACTGGAACAAATGAGTGTCCTAAAGCAAGGCACTCCAAAGCAAGGTGCTTGTAAGGTCAACTTCTCAGCAGAATAAGACAACGTCTTGTTACGAGCTGTAAAAAAAACTAACCTTTTGTTTAGTCACTTATACGAGATGAGCGGGCGTAAATGTATTCTGACAGTTTTCTAAAAGATCAATGTTCAGTCTGTGAAAAACATACAATACAACAAAACAAGATAACGAAAAAAAATTACCCAAGGACAAAAGAATGGCATTGGCAGTCACAACATCATGCGTATAAAATATGCATTTCCTCTAATAATCAACCTTCTTTTTTTCCTGTCATTGTACACCTCCAACCATTGCCTGCAGCATGCAAACTCTCTATGTGAACTGCATTTTAAATATGTAATGCCGTTTAAAAACTGGTCCTAGAAAATAGAAAAAAGTAAAGACTACAAAACTATTCAAAATTTGTTTATCAACTTCAGCCTCCTGTAGAGACCTCTGTCATGTTTGCGGTACAAATGCCGGCGAACAGCAGGTGAGCTCATCATGAACGGCATCAAACAATTAAGAGGTGGGAGGGAAAACCTGGGGCAGCGCGGCAATCGGTAATACATATTAATGAATGTCAGCATGCAATGATGCTCTATCCTCAAATCAAGGGGCACGCTGCTGAGTTACACCGCATCGGGCAAATGTCAGAGGTCAGACCTAGTAGGTGGCCGGGTTGGACAGAGTAGATGGTTCAGTCTGTGTTTGTGTATTCAGTTATGGCTTTTAAAGATTGAGGAATAGGTGAAAAAATGTATGTGGACACTACCTGACTGGATTGCTGGTCAGAGACACTCTGAGTGAGTCCAGACAGGCAAACAGTCTCTCATCAGTGGCTCCACCTTTCAGCTCATTCAGAAACTCCTGAGGAGAGATCTGACTGCTGCTCTTCAGACTCCCCTGTCAGAGAAAACAACACAAACGTTATATCATCACAGACTTAAACTCAAATGATTTCATCATTGCATTTCAAACTGCAAACCATCATCTTAAAATTACAAAGACAAAACGAGAAATCTAGAAATTATATTATTACATTATTTTCGCGAATTTAACAAACATTGACATTTTCTACTAAGTGCGAAGGGTTTATGAATAAAGGCGTTCCAAATCTTGTGGCTACCACATACCAAATTAGAGATTATACAAACTGGTAAAATTCAAATACAAAGTACAAAATAAAAAGTAAAAAAAAATGTTAGTCAGCATCCTAGGTATAATTTGTTTTATAATTTCTAATGCTGGAAATTACATGTTCCTTAAGGTTTTTTACTGTGAAAATGATTCATGT
Organism: Beaufortia kweichowensis; assembly: GCA_019155185.1. Taxonomy (NCBI): domain Eukaryota; kingdom Metazoa; phylum Chordata; class Actinopteri; order Cypriniformes; family Gastromyzontidae; genus Beaufortia; species Beaufortia kweichowensis. The sequence continues at coordinate 1,300,433 of CM032813.1, read as the reverse complement.
CTTATAAATTCTTTTGATTTTTGAATGAAATGATACGAGGTAGGATCAAATTGCTTTTGTTTTGCCTTGGTGACACGCCATCATGCACACATGAGATGTATATGCAGAGGTCAGAAGTCTTTCTCTCTATGCATGCGTAATGCAATACTTCTATCACTTTAACTTCTTGTCAATCTGCATGAGAAATCATACAATCATTCTAAAATGTGCCTTTCAGAATGACCACATTTGTTTATGTGAGTGTGATGTGGTTGTGTGTATGACACAGAGGTATAAACTGCAGGGTGTTTTCTGTACACAGGGGAAGGCAGCTCAAATGTATTGAAGACCTCAGGGAAACAGCGCTGGCTGCTTTGAACGTACGACCAACAGGACCTACACGCGCCGAGGATGAGAGGAATTCAGACTAGAGTCAAAAAGAAAGGAAGGGCAGTGAGAAAGCTCTTGGATGTTTTTACAGAGACAGGCTTTTTCTGGCCTGTAGCATGCTGACACTGACCAACTCTAGACGACTCACTCAGATCAAATAAAACCGGTGAGTGATGTGCTACATGCAGTTAGCTGTAGTTACACAATTTAATAGACGGCATGTTTCTTGCTTACTTTAACAGTAATTTATTCTCATTTTTAACCCATTATTTCTTGGCAAGGCAACTTATATGTTTCTCAATTAAAGCAGTTGATCAAATTTACTTAAGATAAGCAAAATTCTATTCTAACTAACAGCATAACTCAACAGAAGAAATGTCTGCCGTCTTAAAATGAAAAGCATTTACAGCACAAGCATTTGTCTGACGTCATAAAAGTGCTAATTGTAGAATCTTCTAGTCAGGACACAAACATTGCCAGCGGGAGTCAGCAGCACCAGACCATTACACCGCAGGATCGGCCCTTCCTATTCTTACCCATGGTGTAGAGGGCCTGTGGGCTGCTGCCCTGACCGTCCCCTCCACAGGAGACTGAAGTCTTAATCATTACATACAAGAGGTTCAGCTGTTCCCACTGAAAGACTCTTTACCTAGCCCTTCTTCTCTTTATCCTCTCTCTATCCTTTGCCTTCCCTTCTACAAAATGATAGACTACCAAAACAGATTCTAGCTGATGCTGACTGTTTACATGTTAAATACTTTAAGTAAAGTAATTTCAAGCATACTCTGTGTTTTGTTTACATTGACCGACACTTTAGTTTTGTCACCTTATACAGGGCAAAGTTTATAAAAGTTACAACACAGGTTAAAGTTAAATCTCACAGACAACAAAAGATAAAATGGTGGATAGAGGGACATTTACGCCGAATCAAGCCTGCTCTTTCAAACCAACATTATACAAACATGTCTTGACACATGAATATGGCTTGCAGCAACAACATCTAACAACAAGAGTCTCACATTAAGCAGCCAAGTCATGGTTTCAGAGCAGAAGCTCCAATCACCTGGTGGCGTCTTATGTCAGGAATCACAGGAGCAAAGGTAAACATCCTGAAGCATGCCCTGGGTCATGGATCGACCTGTCTGTCTAATGCTGAGCCCTTCGAGCCTGACAACAGGCCAATTAGATCAACCCTGTGTAGGTTATGACATTAATAAACCATGAAGTCAAGTTTCCTTAGGTAATTGTAGCTATCACTCCCCTTAAGGTAGTGCAAACCAGATTCTCATTAGTTACGGTGTCATTTAACAGACAGTTTCATACAAGTGATTTACAGTACACTAATTAAGGGGACGGTCCCTCTGAAGCAACCGGGGTTAAGTGCCATGCTCAAGGGCACATCTGTGTTATCAGGAGTCACATCAGTAACACTGCAGTCCATAGATCGGTGCTGCGATCACACCGGCAAAACAGAAATAACAACATTTAAACTCAATACATTAAAATATCCAATAAAAAAATCTGAAATTTGTTAACAAAAAAGGTTGGAAACACTAGTCTAGACAATTTTTACTTTGTATGCAATGCTTTGGCTTGCATGAGATGAAATGCTTCTAAACAGATAAAGCGAAGATATTAAAAGTCCTGCCTTTGAGCATCAACAAACTGGACTTTGTAAGACGGATTTGTTTATTTCAATAAAATGACTTTGGCAAAGCTCAACACATCCCCTTTCTGCTTTGTCCTCTGCAATATTGTCTATAATTACATGCAAGTGGAAAACAGCAGCACATTAGCAAATGTCAGACATGCTTAGGGAATTGATCATCCATTTAAAGGACAGGTCAACCATGCCTCTAAAATGCCAGACCCTCTCCCATCCAATCAGAGTGGAGAGTAACTTGGGGCATAAAAAAAAATCAAAATGTGTCATCAACCTGTTCATCTTTGTGTGGTTGTGATAATTAACACAGTGCTACCGTAGAATGTCAAGGTATGTTAGAGTTTCAGAGCCAAATAACCAAATCCATATTGCCTTAGTTATCATCATCTTTTAAGAACAATCCATAGCAACCTCAAGTTTTTTACAAAAAAAGATCTAGTTCCCCATGTGAAGGAAGACACAATCCATTCCTTAAAGACATCAGTGCGTGCATATGTTTCTGCTGTGCGCTACACCATCTGATTTCACTGCTACGTCCTCTGGGAGCTAATTTAACGTATCAGGTGTTGAGCTTTTTGTGGAGCAAATATCTGGGACATGCTCCACCTTCCTTACAGTCATATTCTTTAACTGTATGCCCCCACATAAAAATGTGATATATTAAGAGCAGATCTCCAATAAATTACAGAAATTAAATAAGTTTCTATTAGGCATGTTTGTTTTAGCATGTCATTTTCCTAAAGCCTCAGGAGCAGAAAAAATCAAATCTGCGTGTGCAGGTTTAAGCAAGCACGTGTCTAGGCGGTCAATCCCAGGAAACATGGCCGCCTGCCCAGGTCTTTTCCTGAGTGTCATTTCTGGGCTAGTTTTTCCCCTGGTTCACGTTATGATTCATAATGAGCCAAATCATCATTACCCATCGAACCCCGAGATGCATGAAGCATAGATACGGACTCCCTGAATGCCATCCAGCAAAACATACTTTAATGATTATGGACTAATCTTACACCAGAGGGATGCAGACTGCGGCCAACACACTCAACACTCATTTTTCATCATCCAGAAATGTATACTGCAATGACTAAACCATAATGCTGAATTTAAAAACACACTGGGCAGTGCCACCTGCGTTAAAAACGGAATTCATGCAAAATATTAGGCTACCTCTTATCTAATAAAGGTTTAAAAGCTCTACTTACTGTGATTACAAACCACTACAATGAATCTCGATGGGCAAGACACATTATTTTAAAAGCCTTAAAGGGTTTAAAAGAAGCAGATTGGATTTTGATGACATTCGGTTTGGACCTATGAATTTGATTTCAAATTCGAGTGTAACCATCTTAATTTATTTGAGGATTTCCTCTCTTGGCAAACTAGTTGTGAAGCATCCATCTCCAGCAGTACACAGGTACCTACGGGCACTGTAGTGATTTTAAAATAAAGTGCTTAGCCCTCGGCTTTTCCAGAAGGTACTAGCATATAATGTGGTTTTCTCTCTTAAACTGCACCTCAGCACAAACTCAGAAAATATATTTGCTCCTTTCATCTGTGGAGTTTAATATGTGTCTCTTTCGAAATAAACTTCATCTCCTTGGGTTACTCTGAACAGTATTAGTCTCCCAGATGAATTCATAAGAAATACGTCTGCCTTGAGCATAGGATGTCCTGCTAGTGGACTAGCCACTGGGGAGCACTTCGGTTTTGACTCCCAATTACAGACTCCACAGAGAGAATAGATGTCCACAACCAGATATCAAACACAAAGGGCCACTTTGGTTGGAGAGAAAACAAGATCTAAGAGCTCGGAAAAGAATGTGCGTATGGGGTCTTTAATGAGTGAGAAAGTCACTGAGCTTTTGTGCAAAAGTCTTGTACCAAAATACAATGTACTCAGGCTTCATTGTCCATTCCCTTGCTCAGCTTCCACTATCTTTTCATGTCCTTTCATTCCAGTCCTCCATCCTAACGACTCGTCATTTTTCTGGTGCGCGTGGGAGGTCTGTAAAATCTAAACAGGGTCTGACATTATTGAGATACAAACCACGCAGGAACTTCTCTATTTAGTGCCTTTAGAGATGGCATTAAGGGTAAGAGCGGAAGTAAAGGAGAACTGAAACAGCCCTCTTCATCAACACAAAGGCTAACCTTAATGCATAATGCAAATGAGCACAGGAGAATTGGCTCGGCTCTCTTTTTAGCGTTCTGATATAATTAAGAGCTCTGGGGCCTGACTATTTGGGCCCAGGAGAGGCCTTCTTTTTTTTTTTCTTCTCTTTTATTTTCTCTCCCCATCTCACTTTTCTAATGTCCTGATCGTGTGTATTAATTTACCATCTTGAGGAGGTACTTATAGCTGCCCCAACAGAGTTAGCATAGCTTTTATCATGTCAAATCTGAGAATTATTCTGTAATCTATATTCAATTAGACGCACTGACTCCTCGTGAATGGAACAACACTCCTATTAGTCTCTAAATTTCCATTTCCAAAATAGAATCAGATACCGCTGACCTTCATTTGTGCAGGAGAAACAAAACAAGAACCCCAGTTAGTATCTGTGATAGCATTTGCAAGTCCTTTGTGTTTTCAAAGATAAAATGATAAAACATAATAATGACATGGCAAAAAAAACCATCAAGGCAAAACAGCAAAAAAACAAACACTGCATGAAATAACTTTATAAAACAAACTTCAACCTTTCAAATTTGAAATAATTGCACATCAGCTTCTTTGATTTAAGAACAATACAATGCTGTCATCCAGCTGAGGTGATGGACTACTGAAGAGAGCAGTTTTATTATAAGAAAGGGTTTGATCCCAGTGGAGACTTCAGTCAAACTGCAATTGCATGGTGCCAAAAACAGACATTTTGACAAGATACAACCCTTAAAGCCTGTCTCTCATTAAGTCCTTCACCAACTCTATCAAAGGCAATTTTTCAAAACAAAGAAAGACTACAGTAGCACTTCACTACCCTACATATCAAGGTTCCACATCACTCTAGCTGTTTGCTGTTTGACAGTTCGTGGCTTATTAAACACAGAAACGCATGCATGTAGGCAGACACACGCACACACAAGGACAACTTATGACAGGACCTCAAATGTCTAACAGGTGAATTCTCATTCACAGCATGATCAGAGCTTATAGACAGCTGATGCAGTATGTGAAAGGAAAGGAGTAAAATTACATAAAAAGGATTCTTGATACGAATTAAACATGGTGACAGAAACTTGTAACATGCAAGGTAAAGACAATGCATTGGTTTTCTGACTAAAACCATAAAACACAATCACCCACTGGTGCTGAGATTGTTTCCATAGCTCTCCAGTGCCATCTAGGGGGTTACCATAACAGGGAATATTTCCCTGGATGCTGATGTGCAAACAATATAAAACTGAACGCACAGGGTTAGCAGACTGTCAAAACAACTTACAGTATGACTATATCAGAAACATTATAACAATTCAAAATACACATATCACAGAGTATTTTAGTTCTAAAAAAAGTATTTTAGATTAGGTAGATATGTGAGTAAACGTCCTCAGACACTTTTTAATGTACACCTAAAATTCCCTTATTCAGAAAGTCTTAGACATGTGTTTAGTGACTCTCTAAAAAGGATGGAATAAGAAAGCTTTTCATCTTCATCTCTTTAACACAGGCTTTAACAACTGATGAGAGAATACAGCACTGATGAGAAAGAGACCTTGTTGATAAAGTCACAACAGTCTCACAAAAGTCTCAGCTTTACTCGGCAACATCACAACCATCATCATGAAAACATTTTCAACATTTGTGCCGAGAGGTTATTAACAGAAAAAACAGCCATGCATCACAGTAATAAGTGTGTTCATCTACTGTAGTTTACAATCAAGATCCTGCATGTGTGAATAATATCCCTGGTGACAAGGGCAACTCTTCCAGTCAGAACCCTAGCCCTAACCCTAAGCCAGAAAAACTTAAAATTACAAAATCTATAACAAAAAACAAGCCCACAGGATGCTAAACTAGTGAAACAGCAGTTCTATCATCACAAAAAGTAAAGAATACAGACACAACTTAATGAAAGGCATCACAACCTCACTCCATCAATTTGCAGACGTGATGCTGAGACCAGCATGATGTTTCATAGCCTATAATGTAAACAGACAACACAGCCTACAGTCAAAGAGCAATTAGGAGGCGTTTAGCATTCTTTGTTTGCTTTGTACATTTGTTGACGGGCAGACATTTGTTTTACTCCGTTAATAATCGATCTGTTTAACAATCAATCATTTTAATTGTGATTTCAGCAGCAATTGGAACCTGGAAACCGTTGAGGCTCTGTTAACGGTGCACAAAAAACAGCTTGATCGATAAAGGGTTGCAGGCACGGCTCTACTTCCCACCCCCACACACCACCAAACTAACGACCTGAAACTCAGGACAAAATACAGCACACTCCCGTCACAACTCTCCATCCAATTATAGATCTGCACAGATCTTGCTTCAGTTAATGTGTATTTCTGAAAATGGCTTTGAATTTTGACAGATCCTGATAATTATATTATATTAACAAGAATCTCCTAAGTTCGTGCCAATCCATGCCTGAATATACAAACAAACATAAACAAACATGCTAGACACTTTCCAATCTACGCCTACATCCTTCAAAATCCAATTTCCAACAAGTCAGAGAAGGAAAGTCAGGCTTGATGTTTCTCAGAGTCTGCAGTACATCCATACAACGCCATCAAAACTGACAAACAAAGAAATAAGCAAACACACACATACAATGAAAAGCAATAGCCAAACATCCCACCCCAAAAAAGTCTGACAGTTTGCCAGTATGTGTACACATACACATGAAGACTTTTCAAAAGCTTGACAGGCTGATATCTCCTTAGACATAGATATGGAAAGCCCTGGCTCATTGTGCTGACAAGAGCATTCTGACTCAGTGAATCTGCAGGCCACCTCACAGAGAACGAGAGAAGAAAATGTGGGCATTGTACTGCGCCCCAGTGGCTGAACCGCATGTCCCTCTCATCATACAATGCACTACGGCATTGCGTTTTTTCAAGCTATTAGCTCTCATTATAGTTCACATGCAGGAGTGGAGAGCATCTATAAAACATACTGTGAGATAATTCTGTCTCTCTTTATGTTCACCATAAGAAGCAAACAATTAAACTAGAATGTGACGTCCATGTCAACTCTCTGTATATTAAGACAGGCCTTTTTTGGAGTTATAAAACACAGACATGCTGTAAAACCTGTCAAGGTAGACTTACATGGCAATAGAGAATAGCAATAGCAATCACCTGTGTTTCTGAATTTGATTATAGTAAAATTCACAGCATCCTATAATGGAGCCACACAATTACATTGTATTAAAAATAAAAGAGATGACGGTTAACTACATACAAGCAGATAATAAATGAATACTGCAGCCCACAATGAAAATAACTACTATTATTATTAAGCTGACCTGGTGAAAGAACTAGATGCGTTTATTCTAAAGAACTGTGTGGTCAGTTAATATGGACCTCACGATTGTGCATTAAATTGCATGTGCCCACTCTTTCTCTCCCTCCCTCACTTACTCTCTCTCTCTCTTGTACCTCCATTGTCACCATCACAGCTCATTGTCATGCAAAAGCCTGATTCATTAAAATACACTCCATTACCAAAGCTACAGTGTAATTATGAGATAAAGAATTTATCACATGCACTGAAATGCAAATGAAAAAGGTGCTCTTTTTTTCTCCATTAAAGTAATTGGTTTGCAAACACGGTCTTTCACTAACAGCAAACTCACAATTGAGAAAAGATATGTGGAAAGGCTATCATGGCTTTGTGAAACCTTGGAGGGAATTACAGAACTGTGCTTATGGGAGTTACAGCGTCAGGGGACGTAGGGAAGAAAGCCAGAAAAAGCAGCAATTTCTGAAGAAAGATACAGCCACAAATTGAACAAGTGGAAAAAAAACTTGCCACCTTTTTTCATTTTTTCTTCCTTGGTTAAAGCTGAAAACTACAAACTACATTTCAGCAGAGTTAGCGTGACGATAGGAGAGAAAGGGTCTGGTCTGATCAAGATCAATCCTGACTTCATTCTACACCTGCAAATTTCAAAGAACACATTTATCCAGCAATTATCTCCTGAACTCTATAGGGGGTGCGTTATCACAGCAAAACAGCCGTCTCCTATAAAGCAACATTTGAGCTATTGTAATACCTTTCCTTGAAAATTATTCCTCAAAAAGGCGGACAACTACAAGATGCGCAATTAGTCAGTAGGAACGGAAATTATTTTGCAGCAGCGTGATTAAGTAAACAGGTGTTGCAAAACCAAAAACTGTTTTACGCATTTCTTGGAAATGAAATAGCGGGAAGTGTTCAAAGGTGAAATCTGCACATTTACTAAAGGGGAACAGCTGCACCATCATCACTAAAAAGAACTCACTTTGTTGATTGACTTGGTTAAAGGACTTGCATTATTTACTAAAGACACGGTGAGAAACACTCATTTGTAAATCAATCAGGTGCAGCCTTTCAAGATTAAATCTAGACAGACATCATTTTTCATGTTTCTCTATATTTCTTTCTTTAGTTGTTCACAGACAGTTCAACAGTACTTATTAAAGTATTAATATAACTATGAAGAGACCTTGAAGAGGGAGAAAGAGGAAAAAAGACTGCATAATATATGGAGATTTCTCATTAACACAGTCGCAGTAATCATAGCTTTTAAAAACAGGTGCAGATGTTTTCGAGTTTTTAAACAACATTAAAAACTCCCTGGGTAGGACCCATTTATATCCAAGTCAAATGTTGGATTTTAAAACCGATTAAACATTTCTTAGACCGTAAAAAAAATCCCACAATAACAAACTCCTTATCTTGTCAGCTGTTAGCTTCATGTTTTTCCATAATTCATTAAACCAGGGGTTTTCAAACTGTAGATTTGGACCACACAGTGGGATAAAGTGGGTCGCACAAAGTCATCTGGTCATTGCAGTGAAAAAAACAGTTTAGTCCAATTAACGGCTAGTGATGAGAATGGTTTTGATAACTCACCAAAAAGTATTTGGGTATTGCAATTAAACTTATATTTTATTCATACAAAGACAAGAAGGAAAATACAATGAAGGAAAATAAAACCTAATCTCTACTAATAAGACAACAAATGTGTATTATTTCTCTATATTTTCATTTTGAAATAAAAAATTTGTGAGCCTCAGACCATGACAAATCAAACTTTCTGTCATAACCTTCCCACGTTTTAAAGACTATCAGGCAGTCCAAATTAAGCACACATAAGTCTCCTAACCTCTGACCCTGAGACTTACAAGTTTTCCATGGTAATAAATCTCTGAATAAAATAAAATTGTGTATAAAAACATTAGGTGCCTTTTGACTTGTTTAAATTTAATTAATATCCATATAAATCAGTTTAGGTTATAAAGTATCAAGACTAAAGAGAAAATTAACATGGCATGAATCTCAAAATATAGAAGATATAAAGAGGTTCTACTCCTTTCTAAGAAAAGTTATTTGAACTTTAAGAAATTTAGATTAAGCTATAACTTATAGAAGGTGTGAAAATGTCAAGTGCTTAAATGCAACCATAAATAAAAAAAGATAAAATACAGAATATAAATCTTATGTCATATACAGCCATGGCACCAATGTGCCTATCTGCAGGAATTAAGAGATTATAACGAAATCTCACCATCACTTTTATTGTGGGTTTATAGCAGATAGGGCCTAATTCTGCTGAGGTTAACTTTCGACAAATGGAAAAGGTGAATTTGTGGGTTATTGGCAAAGGATTTGTAATGGGATTGACATTTACCCTCATCTTCTCCCTAACAATAATGGGCACTTCTCTGTGAAACAAAAAGAAAGATGTCCCAAATACCTCATACAATAAACCAGAAGTTCATAAATGAGGATGAAAGAATTTCAGAGTTGATAGCTCCCCTTGAACCTCTCCTTGGGCTCCTACGAGTACTGCACTCCCGATGTCCCACTTGCAACCCTTTCAAAGGCAGGTCAATGGCAAGAGATAATTAGCACTGTAACGTATGATTAGCTGCATAAAGACGTTATAAAAATGGACTATCCTGAGGGCAGGGAAAGGTGTATCAGCACAGACATACACTTTAAAGACTTGAGAGGGTGAGGAAGGTGCTCTTTAAGCATGAGAAAGACACACGCTGCTGTCAAAGAAATGCTGACTTTTAAATAAACATTTTACAGCAGTACTTGTGTGCATATTGCATCATGTAAAAACATTCAAACAGCACAAGGTTGTGTGTGAGAAAACACACTTGAGCATCAAATTCCATTTTTTACTGCCTTTTCACCACATTGACAGGTGCGCAAGAGAAAAATATGGTAGAAGGCAACTGTGGTAGAAATGTAACAAAATAACATGAAAATAATACAATGCATCCGCTCACAAATAATGAATGCTTCCCTCTGTACCAGTTGCCAGGGGGACAGCAGACAACATTTGCAAGGAAAAAGGTGGTCTTTTTGTGTTCAAAATAAACAGCACCATTCATTTTTCACCGGGATGTGATTACAGACACATAAAGTAAATACACATCCAACAACAAAGTGCACAAAAACATGCACAATATTTTGTTTGAGGCCAAACAATATTACAGTTATAAAATTCACATCCAGGAAGCTCTCTGAGGCTGAAAGTAAATATGGCAATAAAAGGACACATATTTTCCAAATCCAATCGGCAAAAAAACACATACCCGAGCAGAGTTATAGACAAGAAGCCAGAGACGCAGTCTCAATAACACAGACAAAAAGCCCTGCTGAACTCTACAATGTTCTTCACTGGTCACTTCACATCGCCAGTCGTCCAAGCTTACCCTTTCTCTCCCGAAGCAAATTAGTTTTAGGGACGCCCTCCAGTGTTGATGTGTCACAGGGTTTAGACAAGTAAATGCGGTTTTGATTGCTTGGCGATGTCCAGCAGTGACCTCTCAGCTACCCGCTGGTCAAGAGAATTAAGAGGCGAACTGAGTGACACTGCATCTCTCACCAAGCCCACAGAAAAAGCCCCAAGTCTGGAGTAATAAAGCATGCCAATCTGGCAACCGCTGAGCTTTTCATTTTGCTAGCCTCAGCGACGAGAAACACTTGCTGTGACCACTGCTTAAGACCCCGAGACTCCAGTGACATTTACTCTAGAACAGTGCATGGTGTTGTGTCTACAATGACGAGTCTGTCGCATGGTAATAAGGATTAGTAGTGTGTGTTTCAAGGTTCCTGTGTTGTTTATGGTTGGTTGTATTGTTTGGATGTAACATATACTTAAGGAATACATTTTAAGGCCCTTCCTGATGGTCTATTAATGTATAGATACTTAAAACATATATATTTCAATAAGCAGTGACTTTCATTTTATGACTCACAAAAAGAGCAAACAGTTTGAGTCTGGACATTACAGAAAAGATTAGATGACCCCTCAAAATATTGTAACTGATCTTGAAGTAATTGCATGCACACTGAGAGCAAAACCAGACAAGCACAGCTATTGCCTCGGGATTCTACAATAGCACTTCTAAAAGAAATTACAAGTATGAAGTAACTTCTGTCGGTAACTTCTGGAACAGAAGTGGGTTCAATTGAATTGATGAGCTGGTGCTGTGCTTTGTTAGATAGCTGCATCGAGTGCATTAAAACCACTGCCAATTAATTCTGTCACTGGGAGAAAACTGTAGGCCTATACAGCATTTAACAATAAAGGAGCTAATTGGGGTGTTCTCAAGAGCAGGAAATAGGGTAGGGGGTGGAAGACATGGAGTAAGAAGCCCTGATGAAGGTTAGAATTATATGAATCCTCCACCAACCATTCAGTGGCATACATACCAAGTAAAAAGGTTTTATGGAAGCGCCGAAAAAAAAAAAAAAAAAACGCTACTTGTCTACTATCAAACAAAAAGTTCTCCAAACATCCAAACACCCTTAATATGGTGTAAAGAACATGTAAGATTATGGCAAATGGTTCCTTTAACAAAAGCAAAAAAACATAACTCAAACAGCGAGGTCTGGCTTTAAAACAGAAATATGGTGAATGCTGGGCTATAAAATGTATGGTCTTTTCATTTATTGACAACAATAACCCGCAGTATTATTTCACTATGTACAATATGTGAAGCTACTCAAGGAATGCTAAAGAATTAACAAAATAATGCCTGTAACCCTGTATAAGGCACTTTCTAGAGAGCATTAAGCTATGCAAGGTCTGTGTAGACGATCACACACACGTGTTTCTACAGCTTCCTGAATCCATCTTCATCACCGCTGGCAGCTCCTACTGCAGAACTGGTTTACTAAGTTGAGAGGGATGTGGGAGGTTCTGTGTTTGTGGTCGAGAACTAAAGCAGCACGAGCAAAACAAAAACCGAGCACAGAGAGTAAATACAATATTCACAAAGCAACATATGCTTTGGTTTGTTATGATGAACACAAATCTATGAGAATAAATAGGTGGTTATATCTATAGACCTTTGGGAAATTCATAAATGTTGAAGGAGCCAGATGACAGGCTTTCTTTCCTGCCCCATCTACATAACTCAGAGCTAACTGAACCAAGTAAAAAAAAAAGCTTTACTATTGACTAGAGCTTCTAAATGGTCTCATGTTTGTGATACAATGCACTTGAAATAGCCAAATACCCAAAAGTGAAAAATCTGTCTCATATGTTTGTTTTCTAAAAATAGTCATCCCACCTGCCATACATTTTCCTGACTTTCTGGCATAGTCAAATATGCAAGGTTTTAATGGCCATGCCCCAAAAAAGCAATAACATTTAATGTCATTGACATTACCAAATAAACCATATCTGAACGTTATTTAAGCTGATGATGACAGAATATACATTTCTGGGTAAGCTATTCCTTTAATTCCCGTTTACTTCACAGTAAAGACTGGTCCAGAATGAATCGCTCCTTGATTTGCCACCTTGGCTAAATTCTGCAAAGGAAAGCTGCAGTGCTAATCAAAAGTATCTCTCTTTACATGTTTCTTTAGGAGAGCTTCCAGGGTTCCCCCATGCTACTGTCAGGCCATTCAAAACAAAGGCAAAAGAAAAAAGAACTAATTAACCAGTTAATAAATGAGTGGGCATTTCTGTCAGTGCTAGGAGCACACTGTCGGCTATTTACATAACCTTTAGACGAGTCTGTGAATTTCCATTTTCTCTCGATGCTGAATAAAACATTCCTAATTTGACTGATGAATGTTGTGACTGCTTAATGGTAGCGTTGTCCTTGGAACAGAGATCAGCTCAGCGTGCTTGTCCCTGTATTTTAATGAATCATGGGAAACGTGCAGACAAATACACGCACGATATCTGTGTGTATATTATATCTAAAACTACACCTATTCATTATCTCAAATTGCATTTGTTTAACTGTGTTTTTGTACTTCACTCATCTTTGATGAACGTCACACACAGCTAGTCATATAACATTACCGTCTAGTAAGGCTACCGTCAACCTGTAACAAAGATTATGCATTTAAGTCAGTTTAAAGTTCTTTTCATATTTAAAGTCTATTTTGACACGTATTTCATACCATTTTCCAGGTGATGAGAAGTCTGACCTGTGAATGAACATAAACAATCGTTTGATTTTCAATGATTAGCCGTCTTACTTTCTTGCAGCATAAAGAGGACAACAAGCTTCAACAAAACATAGTGGATAAAACCTACACTATTCAACTTACAATCAAACTGCATTTGACAAAATACATCTGCAAAGGTTTTGCAACATTAGATAAAACCACATCAAAGGTTTATTGATGTTCTAGTTTCACATGTAGTGGTGTGAAGGTCAAAGCACAATGGTCTTTTTTTATATCCTGAATCTTTTAAAGTTTAGAATTATGACCAATGTCATACATTCACCTTCACATTTTTAATAAAAAGAAAAACAAACAGTTTGAAATCCTGACCTGACCTTCATCTATCATCATCTTTGAAATAAACCACAAGAATTCTTCCAGTAGTACTGCACCAATGAATACAACTTTTAACCTAATAATAATTCTAACTATGTTAACTTAAAGGCTTGCTGTAAGCTTCAGAGCTAATTCTGTGTGTGCAAGCCAAGCGCTGTATTGTAAAATGCTTCATTCATTGATATTTTCTCTTCGATTATTGCAATGCCTAGGATTGTCTTTTCTGCCAAGAATATACAGTATGTAATGCTACCTTCACATTTGGTCAAAACAAGGTATCTTAGAAAGCAGTTTGATTTTAACCATGCTACCTAGCCCTAAAATAATCACCAGGCAGCTCACTAAGTTTAAAATAGAGTGTATATATATCTTATGGAAATTGAAGAAACTCCACTGACACATAGCCAGGAGGTTCAGAAGTTCATTTGGTTTGCACAGGTTAAGGCAGTGGCATGGGGAACATCAGCATTAGTACAAGACATGCTAATGAGGAAAGAAACTATAAACAAGAGACCAGACTTAAAGCACTACAATTAAGTAACTATGTCTCCCAATTACTTAGAAAGACAAAAACAATAGTACATATAAACAAATACATTAATGATTGACAGCACTAATAAGTCACAAAGAAATATATAACAAATAAGATAAGTAAATAAAAGTTTTAATTATTAACCAGTAGGAAAGTTAAAACTAAAGGATCCTCAGGGAACTGTTTGGGGTTTCCTCACACTGCCACACCAGCGCAACCGTCAGGAGGACCTCGAGACACTTTTTTTTTTACAAAGAGCAGTTCTCTGAGGAACCAATTACAGTCTTGACAGTTCTTGCAGAAACTTATGGGATGCTTTAGGCACTTTAAATTCAGTTCTGCAGATACTCAGAGGCCGTCCTGACAGTTCCGCTGCTGTAGCAGTGTGAGGAACCCCAAATGGTTCTTCCAGGATCCTTTAGTTTTTACAGTGTAGATGAGTGGTTTTTTAAGCACACAATGCGGTGAAAACAAAAATGTTCCCTTAAAGGTTCCCTAATGAAAACTGACTCATCCAGAACTATAGTTTGGACTATAGCCGCCTTTTCCTAAACGTGCCAAATCTATTGTTCCTCGCTTTTGAATTCCAGAGCACATGTCTGTGCACAACAAAGAACCAGTGTGAATAAGATATATTTATCAGTCCCTTCATCACCAGTGTATTAAAACCTAATAATTAATTCCAATACTCAACAACCTTATTTTACAACAACCTTAATTTTAATCATTTCTATAATACATCTTTGATTCTGTTCATTACTTTTAGTTCCATTTCAATAAATTATCTGACACTTACATAAACTATGGATAATAAATGAGAAAGGACGGATGCTGATAACAAAAAAGCGAAATCAATGCGACTAGTACAATAGTATTGGTATTAGAAAGTCTTGAGTGAACCTGTATACCTGTGTATAGGTTGTCTTCATGAGGTATTAGAATTTGCATCCTCCCTACACTCACTGTATACTGATCATGGACACAGCAGCTTTACATAGCGCCTAGTAAACAGAATGCCATTTATATTAACATGTCAGGAATTTGTTGTTCCCCACTCTTTTAATATCAATTAATGAGCAATAAACAATACCTAATGACAAGGCATCAATTCCCAGTTGACCAAAAGCATTGACTGTGGCCATCCATTTTAGGTTTAGCAAATGGTAATTATACCCCAGCACTCTGCCAGCTATGACAAGGTGAATGTTTTAAAAGGTGAATGTTATTAACAGAGAAAGGGAAAGGAGCCTATGCCAGAATCTATAGTTTCAATTACCAGGCATGACGAAGGAGCAGAGCCAACAGGAAAGGCTTTACTGAGAGGCAATTAGAGAGAGAGAGGGAGAGAGAGAGACAGAGAGAGAGAGACAGAGAGAGAGGAAGTCAAGAACAGACAGACAGGAGAGAGACAGAGAGAGAGAGAGAGAGTCAAAGAGAGACAGAGAAATGGAGAGAGAGAGAGAGAGAGAGAAGAGAGAGAGAGACAGAGAGAGAGAGAGATAGAGAGAGAGAGAGAGAGAGAGAGAGAGACAGACAGAGAGAGAGAGAGAGAGAGAGAGAGAGAGAGAGAGAGAGAGAGAGAGAGAGAGAGAGAGAGACAGACAGACAGACAGACAGAGAGAGAGAGAGAGAGAGAGAGAGAGAGAGAGAGAGAGAGAGAGAGAGAGAGAGAGAGAGAGAGAGACAGACAGACAGACAGACAGACAGACAGACAGACAGACAGACAGAGAGAGAGAGAGAGAGAGAGAGAGAGAGAGAGAGAGAGAGAGAGAGAGAGAGAGAGAGAGAGAGAGAGAGACAGAGAGAGAGAGAGAGAGAGACAGACAGAGAGAGAGAGAGAGAGAGAGAGAGAGAGAGAGAGAGAGAGAGAGAGAGAGAGAGACAGAGAGAGAGAGACAGAGAGAGAGAGAGAGAGAGAGAGAGAGAGAGAGAGAGAGACAGAGAGAGAGAGAGAGAGAGAGAGAGAGAGAGAGAGAGAGAGAGAGAGAGAGAGAGAGAGAGAGAGAGAATCCAGGATGTACTCCCCATCTAAAGTTACGTCCATCCATCAAACTAGTCAAGGCAGCATAAGGAGAGCATTATTTGAGTGTGAAAAAGCAAATTTAAAAAACACCAATACATCATCTCCTGTTCTGTCACACTTACTGAATTTTTAAGGATTCTGCAATAAACTTAAACATAACCTAACAAGTTTTCTCTCATAAACCAAACAATTTGTGATGTAAAACGAATTTCAAATCCAATTAAAAGAGAAAAACTCTTACAAAATCTGTGGATTAATTGATTTGAGTTAACTACTTGTTTTGTTGTTTTTCA
Organism: Beaufortia kweichowensis; assembly: GCA_019155185.1. Classification (NCBI taxonomy): domain Eukaryota; kingdom Metazoa; phylum Chordata; class Actinopteri; order Cypriniformes; family Gastromyzontidae; genus Beaufortia; species Beaufortia kweichowensis. The sequence goes on along the minus strand of CM032813.1, from coordinate 1,283,573 downwards.
AATGTTATCTTTACAACTTCGGTACTCTTTGCTGAAAAGAGTTTATTATGCTTTGGGGAACGCAGGCTTGGATGTCTTCCTAAAAATGTTTAATAGTATTACTTACCAAAAGCCTTGACTTCTGTAAAACACCTTTATTGCCTTCAAAAGGTTTTAGCCCCTCAGTGTACCTCAAATCAACACAGATCAGCATTATTTGTATTTATTTTAAGGAAGAAAAATGTTGGGTCATCTATTTTAAGGACAATTTTCTGGGGCATTTCAATAGATTCCAAGACATTGGGAGTTTTGTCGTGATTGCCCAAGGTCTATGAGTTTCAGCACTCCAAATGCATACAGAGACCAAAGCTGATTGGAGAAAAACCACAAGTCTTGGCCATCCACTACAGCAAATACAATCCAAATCGAATCATCCTGAAATCTCCAAGCACTCCAAAATAATTAAATTCTCAGCGGAAAGAGAGGAATTACATTATAATTAAACTCCCTTGTTCTTGTTTCGCTCTCCTTATTTGCAGGCCCTGTAAACCAATGCACAGGTAAACGACAAGAGAATTAGATGAGAGAATTAATTAATGCTGAAAATAATGCTTTTCTATCCACCTTGTCTGAATCCCACATACATAGTTTCCACTTGGTGTGAAGAACGGGAGGATTTGTTGAACACACACTACTAATACACTTTTCAGTCTGTTTAGGGACAGACAAACAATCCCCTAAAGGGCTAGGCTTAAAATTCTATTCTGCAGTCTAATGCAGATACCTTTAACCTGCATGTTTAAGTAAGACTGCTTGAGGCTATGACTCTCAATTGTAGTTTTAAACCCCTGCTGTAATTTTTCTGTCCCCAGCGCTGAAATTGCAACACTCAAATCAATTTATCAAGCAGCTGGTATTTAACAGACAAGTTAAATCAGGTATGGCAAGCTATTTTAGTTTCATTGAAGGTATTAATGGTAAAGCAAAAACGCAGACAATAGCCACTTTTATACATGAAACCCGTTAAATCGCAGTAAAATTGACCTTTTCCAGTAAATGTATTACACTGGCCTTTCACACATGCAGAATCCTTCTGTTGCTGCTACCCTTCCCTAACTAGCAGAAAATTAGGGGTGGGAGAAAAAAAAAAAAATCGATGCATCGGGATTCTTTCTCTAACGATTCTGAATCGATTCTCAAAGATTCAGAATCGATTCTATGTCAGAACTTGTTCATCCTGAATATCCTGAATAAAATTAAACTTCAAGATGGGAATACTGTCAAAGAGATTCTAACTATAAACAAAAAGCATAAAAACTCTTTATTTATTTAAAATGCAAATTTATCATATTTGCAAAAAAATTATATGAAGAATCGTTTTGGAATCGGATCGTGAGTCCCAGAATCGGAATCGGATCGATCGGATCGCGTAGTACCTAAAGATTCCCACCCCTACAGAAAATGCTGTTAAAAAGATGTGATGTGATTTGCTAAAAAAATAAGCTATACACAACTACCATTACAAATACATTTCTAAAGGAGGCGAGTTATTTTGCCATATGTAAGACTTACAACGTAGATAATCATGATTTCCAACTCCCATTTACAGGGTTACAACTAAATATTCTATTATGTTCTTTAGGATGGCTCAAACTTTTTACAACACATTTATTATGTCAAAGTATTCTAATCTTTTACATGCTCAAATTATTATTCTTATAAGTCTGTTCACACAACCATCAATACAGAATTGGTCTAGCACTGTTACAACCTAAGCTAGAAAACTGCTGGAAATTATCTTTAAAGACAAACAGCGAAGAATATACTAATTATACTACTAATTGCTTTATTAATTTTTCAACAGTATTGCCGCTCCCTCTTGTACTTTTACTTTTTTACGAGGCTTTAGACTATTTGCAAAAAAAGTAAAATGATAAAGTACATATTGAGACATGGTGTAAAATCACATCTTGCCATCCTTTACCATAGCGATACGAGTTCATAAGTATACATGAGAAGGATCACCGCCTCCATAATACCTCAGGAGAACAGAACAAAGATGCAACTAAAATTAGGGCAATCATCGCAGATAAATATAGTCTTTAACTTGTCAATGTCCTCATAAGAGAGACCCATAGTTATAGATATTTTTATCAGGACAAACCCACAAGCCCTATAACAGATACACAAGCACCCGACAATAACTGAGCATGAGCACTACACACAAATAATGTGTGTTGTGGCGTTAAAGCTCTGTTAGGCTTTAATACTTTTCTGTTTTACAAAGACATACACATCTTAAATAGGTACACAGGCTCTATGACACATTCACTGGCTTGATTTAAGAAGTTCACCTGCAACAAAGTAAAAAAAAAGTGACTTTGTCCTTTAAGACAACAACCCAAGCTAATAAAATGTTGTTTGCCACCTGTATGAATGCAAACAAAACCTTATTTAGTGCTCTAGAACAAAAATGACAACTATATTTGGCTGTTTGTGAACACAGTCTTGTTCAGGAAGCTTAAAGAAAGAAGAAATGCAATTGCATAATCAAATGTATTTATCATCCTTTTACATTTAGGTGTATTAATGTATTCTGCTTTACTCTCTGACTTACGGTTTTCGCAGCTGTTATGATGTACTGAAGTACCATCTCTCTTTTCATGCTCAAGTCCTTCTCCCTGAGTGGCGCTTTCTTCTCCTCATTTAGATTCATATCCTCCTGAAAATACAAAAGAAAAAGAAGAAATGCATGTTTAAAGAAAAAACTTTCAAGTTCTTACAGTAACATTTACATTTAGGCGTTTAGTAAATGCTTTTATCCAAAGCGACTTACAAGAGTGAGGAAGGGATTTATCATAATATTACGAGTTTACAAAAGTTACCAGGTTTTAACAACTATTAGATATTACCCATTTCCACACACATTTCAAAAATGTGAAAAAGTAAATAGATAACCAAAGCCTGGATGATTAAGTCACGAATATAATGTATAAACAAATCTTATGGGCCAATTTCTAGACCGTTTACAACTACTATCAACCTTGATCGAGCAAAGAAATCTCATTCTGCAAAATACAGAACAATTAAATCAATACGAAAGAAGAAGAACAAGACATTGAGAGGGATGTGAGAGAGAAAAACGATAATGACTGCAAACAATGTTGACTATCCTCTGATCCTATGTCCCTTTCCTCACAACACTCTTGCTTTTTCTTTTCTCAAGTTGATGGATCAGCAGGGACGTTTAAATTTTACTGATGGGCTTGCAGCAGACTTTGCATGTCAGAGAGCGGAGGATGCTGGGATAGATGTGGATAGGGCGCACAGCGGAAAGGCATCCATTACCACCGTTGGCCCTGTCACCTCTGCTGGCATGCTCATGTATCCAAACCCGTTCTTGCCGTGACTAATGACTGCGTCTCTGCCCACGTTATCCGCACTCTCCCTTCCTACCCAGCAGTGTGTGCTCCTGTCACTCATTCCTGTGCTCAGAGACGCTGCTCAAGCGCTAACACCACTCCAACTCGTAGAGGAGGGCACCTACAGGGACCTCCATACGTTGTAACTCTTACAAAGGAGAACTGTGGATGTTTTACAGTGGTACATGTGGAGAATTTGATTAAACAAACATTTAATTCAATTCATTTGTATAATAAAATAAAAAAGCGCATTTTCAGAAAGTTCATTGTACCAAAGCAGCTTTGCAGGTATTGAAAGATGTTAAAGATGAATGGTTGGTTGATTTTTGGTTCAGTTTGTAATTTAAGTACAACTGAAGTTAACTTCAACCCCAGCCACAGAATTGTATGAGTAAGCTTTTCAAGTAACATTTTATCATTTTAGATTTAGGAACTTGAGAAAGTGATAAAAGATTGAAAGATAAAAGATTTTTTATAGGACAAAAAACAACACCTACAAGCACCACAGTAAACACACGAGATAGTGGACATGAATGTAACCTAATTATTATTTACTTGGTCTTGTTATAGTCATTAGTTTTAGTATTTTAGTCTTTTGATATGATAACATGTTGTTGATGAATTCTATCTGAAAATGGAAATTATAAAGATGTTTGTGTTTATTGTTGTTTATTGATGCTTGAAAACATTTTCCAACAAGTGCAAGAGTATTCAAGAGTGTATTTCTGCCCAAGTACATTTATGGATAAAAGCCTAATCCTCTTATGAATACATGCTGATTGAGGTCAGTGACCCATAACAATCCATTTAATTTTAAAAAAGGTTACATTCTTTAAACATAATTGCAAATAAACCTCTGGTGATTATTGTGGTGGAAAGGTCATGGTTAGTTTTTTAATTAGTTTTTTCACAGTAGATAGACATACACAACAGAATACACACGGCATGAACACAGATCAACAAATTAAACTGCATACATACTTATATGTTCGGCTATATGACTACAATCTTACCATCATTTTCTCAAAGAGGGCCAGGATTTCCTTCTCAGATGTGATCCTTGAAGAGAGCTCCTCGAATTCAGAGGGAGTAGACCAGTCACCAGATGAAGAGTGTTTGGTCATGACGGAGAGTTGTGGCCGTTCCTTTTTACTGCCAGGAATCCGGATACTGGCGAACCTGTCCAGCTAAAACAAAAAATGTTTGTGTTGTGAGATGTGTTGAATAAATTTCATTATCAGCACTCATTTATTTTAACTGCAGGTTAGTCAACAACACATCATATGTAGTCAAACATGCATAATGTTGTAAGCTGATCTTGGTTGTTAATACAAAGTGACAAAAATATTGTTAGGCACAGCAGCTCAGCTGTCTTAAACTTACTGACAAGTATCAGCCTCAGTCGAGTTAGCAGCTTTAAAATCTTTATCAAACACCCACTTTGCCCTGTAAACTTTTCTTATGTTTATTTTTTACCTTTTTTTATTTAAAGCTAAATTTTAATTAAAATCTAGATGCATCCGCTAAATTTAGAAAGCCTAACAGAGCGTCTGAGCATCCACAGAGACACAGTAACCCAGCATCGATTTATATTGAGGTGGTGGGCCCCCGCATCACACAGATAATGATTTCCTAATTGGATTAGATTTGTCAGAAGCTGTTTGCACTCCCCCGGCCTGTGGGTGCAACAGGGAGATGGGCGATTGAGATGTCAGACCTAGCTGAAAAAGTAGGTGGTTTATTTTCAGGGACCTTGCCCTCTTTTCTTCGGGGGTGGGTAAATTAACCACAGTTATCTTTGAGAATATTTTTCTCAGACACCACCCGTTGTGCATTATCTGGGTGAGAAACAGAGCACCACACTGAGATAATCAGCAATGACACTGATGTAAAATTAATTAAACACAAGCAGTGGATCCGGGTGTAGGTAGCGACTACAGTGTGTAGAGTCAATGCACAGAGCGAATGTGTGGTGTCTGATACCGAACGACACCATCATCTGTCTAATTTGGTTTGCTGTTGCCCTAAAGCGCCTCTTCGCTACATTGAGTGATGGCACTGATCAGTTTAATCACAGAGATTCATCCCCAGCGGAGGGAAGAAGCAGTTTGCTATTCCACACTCGTTACCGGTGAATAGATAAATAAATATGTGCAGCCAGTACCTCGATAACAACAACAGGCATCATACCGCAGCCAATGCAAGCTGATCGAGATGATGAAGTGCTTTTCAGGGCTGTTTAGGTGTTTATGAGTCTGCAGCTTACTTCCATGCAATCTCTCTCTCCCCCTTACACACATACACACACACACACACACATACTTTTCTTCACTTTGATGTTATACTAATGCCTCCATTTCCCATCATTCCTCTTCTGATCACTTCAGCAGGCCCTACTCCAGTAATGTAGCCTCTCAGCACCAAAAACCACCACCATTATCAAAGGACATGATTCATCTAAAGAAAACACATACCCTCTAAGCTGGCCTATGGCAAAAGTCTTATCCTACACCTGAAGTCATCATGTCTGTCAGAGTCATCTTGCCTGACAGATACTTACTTTCTTGGTTTTAATTTTTGCAATATTTTTTAATATTACATACCATGCTTCCTTTGTTGCAAAGAATATTTTGTCAGAACCACTAATACTTACAGTATTTTGTTTAATAGTCTAAAGTTTAGGTTTTGTCAATTACTTAACACTCAGCATTTTCTTGTGAACTGCAACCTTTATTCTAAGCAACTTGATTCTCATTTCATTAGAAGTCTTGCACCTCTAATTGATTTAAACATTTCAGACAGCACCTGACTTTGGTGTGTGTCTATGACAGAGAGAATGTCCCAATAGTGTCTAGCTCATCATATTCCTGATTACCCTGTTCCTAGATCTAACTTCCCTCTGGCAACCTGGGGCTGTAAGGATCAATACCAACCCAACACAAACAAAACACATTTTGATGCCAATCAATAATGCAAAAGAAACAAAACACGGTATAAAACTTCAAGAGTTATCTCTAAAATAAAGTAGGACAGAGAAAGTGAGGGAGGGAGAGGGATGGAAAAAAGCAAAGAACCCAGGAGGTGAGGGATTAAAGAAGAGAAGATTGAAATGTATTGCGGAAAGATGAAAACCGGTAAAGAGATGAATAGAGCGTGAACAGGGCAGAAGTGAGGAAAGCGAGAAGGATGATATGAGAGCGAAGTGAGGATTGAGATGATTGCAGTGCTAAATGCCAACGTTGGTGCTATTTAACATGAGGGTGAAAAACAGCCACTGAGTTCCATCGATAAGGTGGTCCAGGTGCTGTTTAAATTAACTGACTGCTCCACTCCATGACCCAAAGTCCCCCATCCAAAATATTTCATTACCTTTAGCTGCTGCTAGAGGAAACAGGTCCAGCTGCAAAGACTTGATACCACCAAAATGTTTAATACAATTTAGCCCAGTACATGAAATTCTGGAATAGTTCAGAATTCAGTTTGACATCATCTGTGACTTTTTACTGTTTCCTTGGAACAAGAAAATAAACTGCTTTTTATGACAAAGGACATATAATCAAAACTTTAGCAAATTGTGATTTATACTGGTCTTGAGATTTAATGTACTTTCTAAATACAGAAGTAAGAAATATTATTAGAAATAGGAATTTGAAATTCTTTTCACGTTATTAGGTTGAACCTGTAACAGGTCCCATCTACCCTTAGCTGGAAAACCTGAAAACAAGTTTCATTATTATAAATCACAAATGTAGCATCATCATTAGTCATTTTACATGCTTAATGAAGAGCAATTCTCAAGTGTTAGTTAACAGACAAAAAGAACCATTATTCTCATGCAACAAACATGGTTAAACAAAAAGTGTATTCAGCTTGGTAGTAAATTAGTCTGAGCAAACTGATATTGCACCAATTTTGTTGGTCAATGGCTTTGAATGAATTGTCATGTTTATGAGACATGCTGTGCAATGCATTATGCATCTTTTAAAGGTCTGATTTATGCAGTTAATAATGCAGGATATCAGAGAGAAGAAATCTAAGATGTAAACCTGCTGTTAGTAAAGATGTAGAATGAGAAAGAATGAATATGCGATGGAATGTGCGAGAGTAGCCTGAATAAAGAATGGACTCTTACCACATCATCAGTAAGTGTTTTGATGTTTAAGTGCTATAAACAGTGGAGAAAAAGAGAGAGAAACGTGATTAGACAAAATTTATTGTACCATTAAGGATCACATTGCAGTCAAACTGAGAAGTGTCGTGGCTAAATGAAATCTTTTGATTTCAGGAGATGAGAAAATCCTCTTTAACATAAAATAAAAATAGTTATTTTTGACAATTTAATATTATATAATAATACCTTAGCTGGAATTAACATCACATTGAGAGGAAGACCTCACCTGCCACACCTGATCACCAAAGACAGAGATCAGGTGATAATATAAAGTGTAAACAAGATTTTGAAGTGAGAAGTATGCAGGTGCCTAATACCTGAACCTTGACAATTACTAACAGACCTGAGCACAGAAGTCCTCGCACATTTAAGACCGACTGAAAGCGAAAGTGACAAAAGATTGACACTTAAAAATTAAGACTGAGAATTTGATCACAGAATTTGATTTTGTAACTGCTCTCTGAAATAAGAAACCCACCATTGCATGCTGCCATCCGTGTGAAACACAAACAAAAAACAGCCGATTGCAAAATGAAAAACGTTCCTCTGTGACATATAAACATGCTAATCTGCAATTGGAATGTCGGCATGTTGGATAAATGACAAAATCAAACCCATCTGTTGCTTTGGAACATGCTTCTATGCTGACAAAGTGCTCAAGAAATGCATGTTTTGCTAATGTTGTTTTGATATTTTGCTTTGAATGAATTCTTTAAAAGAATTGTGTCCCAAATCTCATGAGAAGATAAAGCAAACAAACAACCACACATTTTACCTGTATATTTGCTCTAGGTTCTTGCTAGTTCTCATTCTCAAAAGAGAATTGGGCTATTTAGCAGTAACCCAGTACGACATAATGCAAGCAGTTTGACACTATCCCAGATGGCAAGCATCATAATCAGTCAAACCGCAAAACAACATTTTCACAACCTCCATCTAAACACTTACATGCACTATTAATTCTGATAGTGCTACACATAATAGTCAAAAATACACACACAATGCAGTTATTGGTAGTTTGGCCGGGCATCACAGCCATCAGTCTTACTTCATTAATGGAGTCAAAGCAAATTTACATGCTGCGCTGTAAACATGAAGCACTGGTGATCAATCAGAAGGCCTGTGCATGGGAAATGACCTTCATTACAGAAACACAGACGTCCAAAAACATAAAACCTCTCAATTACTGAAGCAACAGAAACAATGAGACATTCTGAGAAAAATTGAAATTGCAACAATAAATATATAACATTTATTGTAGGTGAAAAATGTCAGTTCTGAAACAATATGTTCAACTTTCAACAGAATATAATTGTACACAATTACACTTAAAGGTGCCTACTGTTTATTCAAAAAATATGGAAAAAGTAAAACCAAAAGCATCAGAACGCAGACCAACATTTTTTGGGACTGAACATTCTCTCTACACATTAGTCTTTGACCAAGACAAGTTACACTACCTGGTTGTAATTATATTTTCATTTAATTAGCTAAATATTAGTTTATTTGGCAACGGAAACATAACATAATACATAATAAACATTTACTTAAAACTAACTTGTCTTAAAACAAAATCTGATTATTATTAAATTCATGTTTTTATTTTTTCAAACAAAATTTGGAACAGGACAATGCACCTTATGCAGGACCCGACTCTAGATCTCAGCTCTGACTTTACAGAAATGCACCTTACCACCCATCTAATCCTCTATACAAGTTAATCTAATTATAAAATATCCATTCCTTTAAGAAAGCCAGATAAAGTGCTTCCTCCATACATGGCTGAGAGGAAAGAGCAGGTTAAACGTTCCTCCTGTAAAACACTTGAGAACGTTGGAGTCTTGTTTCAAAAAATTAATTAGCTTCACACAATGAAGAAGAGTCTCACAGCCACCGGGGCGCGTCTGAACTACCACTGTTCGTCCTCACTATCACTCTCAAAGCCTTTATCCATCTGTAAACTCAAATTCACATATAATATTGCCCTGATACAGATTCATCTAAATGAATTAATGGTAAGATAATTATCATGTTCTCAAAGCACATAGACAAACAACTGTTTTTAGAGAGATCATAGCAGTTCTGTATATGAAAGTCGAGCAAAAAGCTTGACATTACCACTAATTATTCACAGCATGTGTGACACGACCAGAATAGCAGAACCGCTATAGATTGACAAGTTATGTAAAGAAAAAATTAAAACTTTTTGTTTTAGACATGAGAGGAAAAGAATACCTTTAAGACAAAGGGCAATCTATTCTGACCAGAGACAAGACAAACCCAAACAAAAACAGTCGGTGTGTAGAGAAGGGCAAGCAGTAGGAGATCCTCATTACAGCAGAGCAGAACTGCAAGGACCGAGTTCAGGTCTACTAATGAGATCAACACACCCAAAAACCATAAGCCAGCAGCCTGCTCAACCTCAGCCAAGGATGGTGGGCTGACCACCTACAGTAAACATGAAGAGCAGAAGAAAGTGAAATATGGAGTTATGAAATACAATCTGTGCATGCTTGCAGGAATTGAGTATACACATAAAAATCTGAACTACACTTTTAAATGTTTAGATATTAGATATTTTTTCAAATGTTTAAGTATTCATTTTAGGTATTGTTATAGATGACAGTAACATTAAAATTTTTCCGTCAAATATTTCATCTTATACCTTTCCATCAATTTATCATTTGTCATGATTAGAAGTAAATAGGGAAATAACATGACAGTTTAGTGGAACGGTCACAGTTAACATGTTAAAAAATTACATGTGTGTATGTGTCTAAAGAACAGACATAGCTCTTGTGCAGCCATTGTTTGACATGACTAATCATTTTTCTGTATTATTAATCATGCTTTCATCGTGCTTTGATTGGAATAAATACCATAGTTTGCATGACCGTCAAAGTTATAGAAAAGTCCTGTGCTTCTATTCTAAGTGCTTAGAGTAAAAGGCTGGCAAAACAACTGGCAGAAAAAGCAAGAGAGCCTTGAGAAGAACGGATTGTCATTCAAGGCAGCCTTTGAATCACCTTCGGTGCAATGAACTTCCATTCATACAAATCAGGCAGCACAAAATTGGAGAGCTAAGCCCTCTGACTGAACATAGAAATATCCGTATTACAGTCATAAAGAAATCATTTTCAAAATGTAACAAAAATGAATGAATAAATGTGCTGTGCTCCCTCACCTTCATTTTCTGGCCTCTGCTACTCCCTCATTGCACCTGTCTAATTAAAAGGACTTATTGCCATAATTAACAATGTTACCCTGTTTCGCCTGCTTTTATTATTAATAACCATGTTTATTGGGTCACTGCAATTGGTCATCCATCATAACAGCCTTCAATGAAAGGTCATCTCTGTCAATGTCAATGATATCTGTGAGTACACGGTTTTCCTTTCCACAACATTCAAAGAATTTTAACTCTAGATCAAGTAAGAAAGTGTTCATGTAAAATGAGCTAAATAATAATAAATAGAGAACTTGCTGTGGACTGAAAAGGTAGTGGCACTGTTTTTGGGATCAAGATCGCAGAGATCATTATAGAGAAGAAAAACATTCCCTAAAAAGAGATCAAGGTTATGGGCTTTACCCAGTTGCTAGGAAACCCCGTTTCACTGACCAGCTAGACTCACGCGATGAGGTGAATAAAACAAATAGGCTAGTAAACTATGAGAGTGCATAACGCTGACATAGGTGAGACTTGAACAAAAACAACACACTAAAAGATGGAGACAGAGTGCACAAGTAGCACAAAGGCCAGCTAACAAAATCATGTACATTACACTATGTTAAAGAAAACAGGGATGTTGTTGGTAATGAGTAAAAAGGCAGCAGGGGGACTGACAGCACTAAGGTCAAGCTAAAGCTTTAACTGCAGATGCATGAATGCCTAACAGATTCCTCCATCGACACTTTGCCAGGAGAGGCTATTAAAATCAATCCACTAGCACCTCAGCAGAGGTGAGAGACGCTAATCATGTCAATTGCAGTCCATTAGGCTCAATCACACCCACCTGCCAGTGATTGTCTTAACCTTGGACGTCAAGACTGAAGAGGCAGCGTGAAAACTGGGCTCAGTGCACAGATGCCATCGACATCTGTCAGACTACCAGCCCAGTCTCTGTGTATCACAGGGGCAGAGCGAGGCAAATACTTTCATGTATGTCTATGTCTGTAATGCATGTCGAAACAGTCCCCACATAACTCATTCTACTATTTACTTCTTTATTTGTTATCGCACACTACAAAACTGTCAATATTGCAATAATACTAGTCACTTGTTGCAGAACGAGTAATTTATTTAAGTGCATCTCTAGTTAACGTTTCAATTCATTTAACTAAGAGTTTAAATGTTACTGTCAGGCACAAAATCTGGTAAATAATAAGGTGACAGAGCCAAAGAATCTATACTATTTGGGTAACATATCACCTCCACGTGCATGTCTGCTAATCTTCATTTCCTTATTCTGTGTGTGTATCTATGGCCCTCCTCCAATCTCCAGGTTTGCGTCCGAAGGGCGATGTGGTCTGTCAGGAGGAAGAGGGGAATTGACTTGGCTGACAGCTGGTCTCCACGGATACAGCTGGGGTCGGAATAAAGAGCCAAAGGCAAGTTCAGAGCTGCATAGCAATCAGAGCACCAGGGGAGTGACAGACTGGGCCAAAGGGTCAGGAACAAGGGAGAAAGACACCATCCTGAAACCATATCACACTCCGGGTATTATCCCCACACAGCAGAGATATCAGGATGGTAATCTCTTATTCGTTCTCTGTCATGCTACTTGGATTCAACGTTCATTTCGGAACACACTACACAACAGGAGTGCCGTCAAACAGCCCAACTTGAAGGCCTCACCAAAGTACATCACAACACAATTGTAAATATCCCACCACCAGCTCCATCAACACAAATATTTTAGCAGGTGGAGGTTCAACTCCACTACTCATGTGCTGCTGCTTTGCCGCACTGTTGCTATGGCTACAAGAAACAATCTCTTTCAGTGTATATAAGTGTGTGTGTGTGTGTGGCAGAGAAAGTGGTTTTCATCATGCCAGTCATGAACGCTCATGCGGTAGCTAAGAGTCTGTGCTCTCTCTCTCTCTCTCTCTCTCTCTCTCTCTCTCTCTCTCTCTCTCTCTCTCTCTCTCTCTCTCTCTCTGTTCAATACAGACACTCCTACTGCAGTGGCTTAGAGTGTTCTCAGACACTGAGCACTGTCACCCCTACAGAATATCACTGTCTGGATCTACAGGGGAGATTTTCTCCTTCAAATATTAATGGACTTTTCTTTCCTACGGAGTCACCCAAAAATGCATTTAAACTGTATTTGAAACACACCAAGTGCTGCTTATTGTGATAAACTGTATTGTGCTTGCTTAACCATCCTCACTGTCGTATAATATTTTATATTCTGCCTTTTAAGTTAATACAGCCAAATAATGAAGATGCCACATCAAACATTTACTAATGCAAACTTACTATGTGGAATATCTATACGTGTAAAGAGATTTAACAGATTCCAAAATGTCTGCAGTCTATCTAGGTTTAATTTGGAAAACAAAGACATTTTAGTCTGTGACAGATGTAAACAAAGTCATCAAAGTAAACAAAAACATCTTGCAGCTCTTAGTAAACATCTATAAAATCTTGTACTATTGTTGCTGGGATTACAATCAAAGTCTGTCTCACAAAATGCTTCTCAAAATATTGTCAAAGATGGAAAAAAAGCTATGTGATGTGAACAAAAATGGTGGCCTCTTGCTGTACCTTTTAAAGCTGCAGTGTGTATTATACAATTCTATTTTTTAAAAAATGTCTTTAAGAAAAAGTAAGGAAAGGCATACATCTTACATTTCAGGCTACAGCAGGAAGAGACAACTTCCTGCTGGCCTCGACGACAGCTTAGCTTTCACTGAGCTTTTCATCACACCAGGTAATAAGTGCAGCCGCTAAAGGGAACAAGCTACCGCAACTTAAAAAAGCTCCAGGTGTAGAATGTTTGACACCTGAGTGACACAAACTGAATAACAAAATGACTTTATGATACAAATTAACACAAAAATACAGAGACAACCGGAGAGAAAAAGATGATGAAAATTGGACATAACTGCACTGGCTTTGATGGTTGCACTTATTTTCTCTGGCATTGTTGTTTTGTGCATTTAAAAAAGTCAGATCCTTTTCATTTAGGTGAGTCAAAAGTTAACTACATCATTAAGGCAGCAGAACATGTAACGAAAAAGAAGAAAATAACTGGCAGATTTTATAATTGCTTTTTCCACCTACTATTCAATAAGCCCAATGCTACCATTTGGCCTTCCAGTGAGTCAAGATCAGCTTCCATTTTAACATTTCACCTCCCGATAAATGCAGCCCTCTCACCATAAAGAACCCATACAGGCTTATACACTTTTCTTTGACTTATTCTTTCTTGCTCCTTTTTCGTGTTACTAATTTTAGATAGACCCTTATGCCATGGGATGTCTTGCCAACAGTAGCAACAGTCAAACGCATTCCAAACAGACTGTGACATTCAGACAGGGTTCCAATTTTACAAATCTCAATCAACAAGTTATACAGTTCCACACCACAGTCATGTCTTGTCTGCCCATCACTATGGGAACATTTCACGTTAAGCTGCTCACAGACTGTTTCACTCCTAGTAAAGGAAGGAAAAGAGAAGGCTGTCAAAACAGCACAAGAATGAAAGCTAGTAAAATCCATCAAGTGGTTTTGGCTCTGGATATATAACACTAACAAGAAAAGCTGGGTGTAAATTTTGTATTGCCTCTCTTGCTACTCTCAAATCACCTCATTCTATTTTTTGTCCTCCTGAGTTCTTTCTTGCGTGTCCGCGAGAGACAAATCAATCTGGCATCATAATTGGTGCGTAATGAGAGTTGTTTGGTTGACCCTCACCATGTTATGTTCCCTTGTTGGTGCAGCATTGTGGGGTGCATTAAAATCCATTTCTCTCCCATTTGCATGCTCCCTTGCTCCGTCTCTCTCCCTTATTAGAGACAGATGGGGAAGCTGAACGTTTAGCCCAGCACAATGCTTTCTGAAGGGTAGCCCAGAATGTCACCCAACAAATTTGAACACCTGCTCTGGCAACTACACCTACCCTGCTAAATTGAGCAGTCTATGGCTCAACCAAAACAACTTGCATAGTGTTTATCTGAACTTCTTTAAGCTTTGGAGCTTGCTAAGATTATTTTACTCTCTGCATTTACTCATTATAACTTAGAAAACATGCAGTAAGATAGCTATTTTAGTCTTAAAAACAAGAAAGATTTTTTTTAAATAATGGAATTTAAAGATATTTTAATAATAGTAATAATATGGGTAATATTACTAAAAAAAAGGCTGTTACTTCCATGTTTCATCTGTTAATGATGCATTCAGAGCAATTTAACTGTCTGTGTAATTATGGGAACATTAGCAGGTTGATACAAGAAAGATGGATCATAGATGGATTTTAAAAAAAACTCTCATTACCACCCATACAGCTCATTACAGAAAATTATAACAGATAGCAAGCAGTAAACAGACCGTTTCTAAAAGCTTATAAATGTAAGCAAGGTTTAAAATGCTCTTGATTCCTGGAAATTATTGGTGTCAATGCTCTCTTTTTGTGGTATTATTGTGCCACCTACTGGTTAATGACAATACTTCACTAGGCCAAATTGAACAGACTCTGTTGGAATACATGAAACATTGCAAATCTCTTGCCAACATATTCAGAGTCTCAAGTCTAGTCTACCATTTCACAACACCCCATAAAAACTTAAAAAATGCAAAGATGATACTCTTGTGGCTAAAAAACTCCTTAAACTCCTAAAACAATCTTTCTTCCAAAAGTACTTTAAAGACAATATCTAAAGAAAATCAGAAATATATTTTCAAAACACATTTAGGGCTTGCAGATACATAATTTACGCAAAGCAAACGGTCAAAATAAAAAATAGTGACAACAAACAAATGACTTTAAAGCCTAAAGGAAGTATTAAGTTTAAACTAATCTCTACATTGGCCAGTTAAATCAACATGTAAACAGACTTAACTTGCTCAGATCAATAAATACTAACCAGATTAATTTCACATTAAGGAATGTGTAACGAATAACACCTGCATCTGCTGGTTTTCTCAGAGAAGATATAAAAATACACATGTGACCTGAATCTGATTAAGACCAGTATGCTGTTACACAAACATTCACCACAGTTACAAGCTTTCTAAATATTTCAAAAGTATATGTTTTCATTCTGCATGAGCAATTATTGAGCAGAAGGACAAAACATTAACAACACAAGAGGCTTCTGGCGACTGACAGTAGGAAACATGAAGAGAAATACAGAGAACAGCACATGGTGAAAGCAACCAAATGTCCAAGAAACTCTTTTCATATGACGAATTATCCTGTAAACGGTTCATTGCAGGTTTAGTTTACTTAAAACAACCCACAATAAAATCTTATAAAGCTGTTCAGATACAGGGAAGAAAGCTTATAAGACTACACACTGTGTATGGCCTCAAATAGTGACTGCATTCCACACATTCTGACACACAACAGACCTCATTCTGATTAAAAAAACCTCTCTGAGCATAGCACATAAGGGTGTGTTGATGAAAAAAATACTGGACTGTTGAACACATAAGAATTTCCCAACAAGTGAGCTGTTCATGAAGAAAATCAAAAACACAGAACTTTACGTCTACTCTTTACAGTCCTTGCTGTGGCACTTTCTCTCTTAATGTGAAAAAACAACAAAGAACTGTGACTACAAGTCTTTTCAATTCTAAGCAAAAATTAATTGCATATGATTAGCTATTACGATATATATTACTCAAAAGTAAAAAGTACAAGAAAATAATATTTGACAAAAAACTGCTTTCAAAGTTTTTAATGTTTAAACCAAATCACGATTTTGATCATGACACAGTGTAATTCAACATGGCTTGTCTGTGCATGCTGAACATTCAGAAATAAGACGCTTTCTACACTCAAGTCTGGATTATTCTGTCTTATCCTTGAGCTAATTTTATCCTTTAATTTAGCACTGACAGTCAACAACTAAGTTCATGACACTGCATAAAGGGTTCAAGATGTATGTGGGCATGTTTTATCCACCTTTAACATATATGATGACAGTTTACCTACAGTACAATACATAAAAACATCATTCATGTTGCTTATGCATGCTATACAGTACCAGTCAAAAACTTATATTTGTATATTTCTGTATAGACCATTTCACAATATGTAAACAGCACTGGTCCAAAAGCACTTCCTGTCTCAGTTTTTTACCACTACACAATGTCAGAATGAAATACAACCAACAGAAAGAACATTTATAATGGAATCAAAATGTTTAATGAACATCTTTAAGGTTCAATTACATATGAGAAATACAGAAAAACTGAAACAGGAAGTGCTTCTGGACCAGTGTTGTTTACATCTTGTGAAATGGTCTGTATATCAATGTTTGAAATAACATTTGTACACAAAAATATAATTTATGTTCATTTATATTAATTTATGTAATTAGAAAAACACAATCTATTGAAAAAAATATTTTAAAATTAATTACTTGGAGCAAAAAAATCAGCCAATAAGAGTCCAGTATATATAGAAATTCTTTCAGGGCTGTTTGAAAAGCTCGAGTATGATTTTGTAAATTATAGACAAATTTATGAAGATACTCAAATATAACAGTGTTCATTTATTTTGGATGATTTTAGTCACAACATAATTCCCACAGCTACAATTGTGTCATTTCATGGTTTTGATGCTATTCTGAAATGTGGAAAAACATATTTTCAAACTAGAAATATGCAAAACTAGACAACGTTGTCTATAACTATTTTACATAAACAAAATAATCTCACAGACACAGCAAACAATCCACAAGTGTCAATGACACGTACAGCAATGCATACTGTATTACAGATGACACTAGCGACAGCTTTTATCAATATAATCACTCTACTTTGATGCATGACCATTAACTAAAACCAGAACACGAGAGACATTCAATATATCTTTAACATGAAAACAAAATACTCACAAACTTCGGCTTTCTCTCCCCGTCATCGCCACCCGAACCACCATGTGTGGAAATTCCAGATCCAAATCCCTTTTTCCGTTGCATTTTGTTTTCTCTTCCTTGACTGGAGCTTTCATATCGAGGGCGGTGGTAATTCTCCATATCCAAATGAAGTTATAAAAGTATTTCCACAAAGGTTATGGCGTTTAATAATGGTTTAAGGAATCATGCTATTATTTCTGAGGTAAAAACTTTCTGTCGACCGTTGCGAGCGGGAAGGATTAACTTGACGTTCGCAGGTGACGCGAGACGCATTCGTCTGTAGTTGTTATTAGGCGACTAACGTTAATCCAATTTAGATCTCACTACCGCCCTTTACAAACTATCGGTTCAGTTAACGTGTTTACAAAATACTCCACAAGATCGCGACAAACCTATTTTTCAATTGTTTTAAGGTTGTCCAGATACTTTAACGAATAATAATGTCCCGGGTGCTTTTACCAGACTTCCAAATCTCCCGCTTCAGTTCAGATACAGCGCGAAACAGCCAATGAAATGCGTTAGATTTGTGTCAGCGTAAAGAAAATTCAACAGGACAGCCAATGAAATGCGTTAGATTTGTGTCAGCGTAAAGAAAATTCAACAGGACAGCCAATGAAATGCGTTAGATTTGTGTCAGCGTAAAGAAAATTCAATAAGAAAGAGCGTTCCGTCCTCTTCTTGCTTCCGCGATTGTATCACGTGATTCATATCCACGCTTGTAATTGGCTACAGGTTTTCTGAAGATATGTCACGCTGCCATATGAATATTACTTAAAATCAAACAATGGGCATTAAAATAACGATAACGTAACCTTGATATATTTGCATGTAAACTGTTCTAAGGACAATAGTAGTGATATGCCGCAAGATCGTTATTAGTAGCTTATCTGTATTGGGACTAAAGTTACAGTTGTGTGAGTGTAGAGTGGACAGGCTAGCTAGTTTCATGACAGGCAGGCCATTCTTGAAATGAGACTAGACAGGAAGTCAGAAGAAAGAAGTAAAATAAAGCTCGTGATTTTTTCCTTTCGTGGTTAGCATTACAATTTTCTTTTTGCATTTGTTTATGGTATTTTTTGCCAATTTTACTATTATATTACAAATCTGAATGTAAAATTTTTGCAGATTTAGTATGAATTGTATAAATGTCTTGCTAAAATTATTCATTTTTAATGTTCCAGACTGAACTTTGTGTCTTGTATCCCTTATATAATTTGTGTATGTTCCATAAATAAATAAATAAACCTGATGTCAATGTAACATTCGATTCTGCTGCATACAGTACATCTAGCATTGACATCTTTAGATGTATGTGTTTTTCTAATGAAATCATTAAAAAGGCACTCCCATGAACAGTACATTTATTCACCATTCAGTAGATTCAGCCTCCTATCTCTGTACACACAATATAGATTCTGTTAGCATATACTCTTTCTATAATCATGTACACAAATATACACAATTTAAAATATAAACTTTGACCAAAGTACAACATATACCATGTTTTTCATTTCACAATATAGCGTTTCATTGAGGCAGTCCACACAATTTATTATCTATGGTGGGTGGAGCACAGGCAACAATAAGCAGGCTCAATCAGCACAACTGAAACAGTGAAATGGAAGAGGGATTTCTTCAAGACATCCTACAGCTGGGCTGGATAAAACTCTTTGGATCATGCATGGATTAGGCCTGTTTCTATGCATTGACAGTGATTGTCTGTTGTGAATTGCTCTGATACAGTAACACATCTCTCAAAATAACAACATGATGTAATTGTATGTTTGTATGGCACATTTAAAACAGTCTTTGATCATGTGCACTTCTGAACATGTCCATTAGGGGAAGCATTGTGCAAAACACGTATTTCCTCTTCAACAAACCCAAATGCATAATATAGAGATAAAAACGTATGAGCACAGGTGTGCGCACACTACCATTCCCACTTATTCACATACACATCGTAGGACGACATGCTCATACTCATGCATGTTTAACCTATTCTCAGCTTCACATCATCTCACTTTTTGTCTTTCACACTCATGCGCACACACTCAGCCTCCCAAAATCATTCTACACCTGCGATATAATCTGCATATTAAAACTGGGTGATCGAGACTGTTTGGACAAAGGGCTTTCAGATGAAAACTGACTCCCAGGAGAGAGAAGATCTTGGCTCCTCGCTGCACGCTCAAGATGGTCTTCTTGCAAGCTAATGGCTGACATGTAATGAGCCCTGTCTACACTGAGACTTCCAAGAGATAGGCTATCTGTAGGCCCTGATGAACCGTTCAGTCCTGTACAGTCGAGGGACTTGCTAGAAGATGTGCTGCCAGTTTTTTCTGGTGCACCAGCAAAGGGTGGGATGTAATGGGGATCCAGGAACCGTCTAGGAGCGCTGGGACTCGGGCTGCGACTGCTCTCTGCAGTCCGGAGGCTGACGGCAGGAGGAGGCGACTGGTGCCGATGGTGAAGGCTTCGGAGGGCGGCTCTAGTGTCGGCCGACGTGCTCTCTCTCTGCCTGGCTCCTGGATCTCGGGACGGTCGGATTCCAGTTATGACCCAGTCACGTTTCACGCTGCTGGGTTGGCTGCTGCTGGAAGCCCCAGAGGAGAAACCTTCATCCGGGTCGAAAGAGTCCTCTCCACAGCTCACGCCATCAGCATCTAAACACAAACGGTGGCAGAAAAATAGGGCAGAGAAAACACAAAGCAGGATTACCAAGAATTGCATTTCCAGAGGCATGGCATGAAAAGCTCAGAAAAGGTTTCAGTTCTGTGAAATCAACTATTGAGCGAAGCTGTTTTTGCTGTTGCCATGACAATCAGCATGCATCTTGTGGTAATTCTCATGCACATCAGAAAACAACCATCATAACACCATATTTGCAGTGTAAAGGCTGATGGATATTTAATGTGAGAGAAAAAAAACAGACAGTATGGTAATGATTTTGAATGATGAACATTCTATCAATATTTGTCAATGGGGGATTTTCAAACATTCATCTAAGTACTAAATGTTTCAGCAAAAGCACTAATCACAATACAGTGCTAATTCTAATACACCAAGGAAGTCTTAAAGGTCTTAAAAGTCAGTTCAAGTACAAGTTTGTAAAGCTATGGTTTGTAATAAACACAAGGGCAGAACTCATCTAGATTGTCTCAAGGTGAGATCTTTCTAAGCCCCGCCTACCCCCTTGCAAAGTTAGATGAATGGTACACTTTATCCGCCCATGTGACACAAGATTAGCTGGATTCTCTGGGGGAGTGTATCGTCTGGGAGTGATGGAGGCGTAGAATTCAGCCGTGGTTGAGAAATCAAAACAATCTGAGGTGAAGACAGTGATCAAGCTAAACATAACTCTGACCGAGAGAAATTGTCACATAGAAATGACTTTCTTATCTTGATAGAGAGAGACAATCACTACATTATAATACATGTGACATATCATATATGGCTTAAGTCCTGTTGCATACTGTTAAGAATCATGAGGAAAGATACAGCAAAATTAACAAATAAGATATAGTACTGGCAAAGAGATCCCAAGAGTGTCTTTAGATGCTGTATGTGCGTTTCATATGCATACCCTCTCGTTTCCAGCGAAGCCGTCGAATAGAAGCAGCAGTGACGGCTGCCTGCGAGACACATCTTCCAGCAGGTGTAACTTCAACTTCCAGAAGGTTTCGTGAGCCCTCTGGAGGCCGGGATGGAAGTGAGCGACTAATTGCATTTGCCACCTGAGGATTAGAGTTTAACATAAAATTAAAAAGCTTTCATGAAACACATGTGTTTCACTGCCCTCCAGTGGCAAACACTACAACTCCCTCTTCACCACCTCACTTTACTGTAACAAGTGCATTTGACATAATACATTGGTGTGCATGCAGGTGATGAGTTTTACCAGTAATGGCTGGGCATGGAGGTCTAACTGTGCCCGGTAGAGGATGTCATCCAAAGCTTCCCTCCCCAGATCCCACTGCCCATTATAACTGAGTTAATGAGAAACAGCACAATCAAGCAGATGAGACCATTAGCACATTGCTTAAACCGTTAATTGAAAATTAACAGAAAATGAGATACTTAATTGATTGCCATTACTTTTCTTACATTACATTTGAAAAATGAGCAAATACTTCACAAAATACATAATGATAATATTCGATTATTTCCCATCTGTCTTAAATAGGTCTCTTTAGCATTCAAAGTGGCCAGTTCCAGTTTTGAAAAGTACCAGAACTGAGCGATTTTTATAACAGGAGGAAGTCCTTACATGGCATAATAAACCGCAGTTAGCATCTGCACCATAAACTCCGGGTCTAAACGTACACGGTTACACGGCTCCTTCCATGATTTCTGCTGCTGCCGTGGGTAACCGCTCACACACAGCCTGAGGAACAAAAAAAGAGAAAGAGGATGTTAATGATTTGTTTATTTGCATGCCTTTATGCTAATACGGTGACCCTGCACAGAAACCCTGTGAACTCTCTCTCTAAATCAATACTCCATTTAATCATTCCCTTTCTGCCTCTTCCAGTGAAAAAAAAAACACAGCTAGCAAGTGATTTTAGAGAGCGAGGCAGAGCGAGACAGGGAGCACGGTTAGCATCTTCTCTCCTTACCGTGAGCTCATTCTGCAAGCTGATTGGTGGGATGACGCAGGCATGTAGACCACAGCTGAGTTGTAGCAGAGCATTAAAAAAGACAGCACCTCAAATCTGCAGCCAGACACACACACACATACACAGTGTTATATAACCTTCTCTGACATCTGCACAATATTTGCATCAACAAATCAGACAGCTGGCACATTTATGAGTCAGCTCATGTCGGCCTGTATCAAGATAGTAAAACAGCTAATAACAAATCACACTTCGTGTTCATAGATATCGCAGACATGAAACTCAAATAGCAGTTTAATAAAAAGAAGAATAACTTTAACCTGCCTAAACAATTATTAACAACCGAGTGGAAACAGCATCATCATAGTGAGTTTCAACCACTTAACAAAGCCTTAGTTTTTGGGATGCACCTGTTTTGGGATGTAAACGTCTCCCTCTGAGAAAGCAGTCCGCTGTATACTACCCGGATGAGATCATGCTGGTTCAGGGCTCCTTCAGTTAACGCCATGGACCCCAGGCTAGATGGCTACGTTAAAAAAAACAAGATTTTAGTTATTGTTCATTTTACATGAACATTTATGCATTTGGCAGACACTTTTATCCAAAGCAACTATGTATGTTTCCTTGTGTAAATCGCATGAAGACAAAATAAATGCCTCGTTTAAAAACTATATATCAGTGTGCTAAAAACTCACATTTGTGCAAGACTAAAATAAATGCATTTATAAATGAAAACACTTAAATATCTCACCAGACTTATTTAAACATTTTATTATCACTTTGGGAATGGAACTTATTTCCAACAACCCTTTGTGACTTTGTCACAAAAGAAAATCCGAAAACGATAAGCACTGAGTAAGCATTACTATTATAATTGCTTATACTTGCTCTGTAAGAGTTTGGTTGTATATTTGCCTGGCAGACAATAATGTGGGTTGGCACGTTACCACCCAGCTTTCCCGTAAAATGAAAACCGAATCTGTCTTTTGTGTGCATAATAACAGCAGATATAATATTCATTGAACTGACACTGATACCTCCTGCATCTAATGCCATTGTGTCCATTAAAGCACTGATAATGTTGTTTTACTTTATACCTCATGGTATATGGAAGGCTTGGAGAGGGTGGGTATGGTAAATGACAACAGCTTGCCGTTTCCTTTACTGTCCACAATTCCCTGTAAACAGGCAGCATGTCATATAATTGGCTATATAGCACATGTTATGTTTAGACATAATATTTTGGTCTCGTTTCATCCCTCACCAGGTTATAGATCCCCAGCAGCAGTGCTTCCACACAGCCGTTCCGATAACGCTCTCTGCTGGCCGAATGACGCAAATACATCCATATGAGTTCAGGCAGGAACTGCAGAGTAAACTGACGCAAACCCACCTCTGAGCTCCGGTATAACTCAAACAACTGATGACACACCGGAGCCAACAGCTGGAACAAAAGAGACAGTGACACGAAGTGAAGGAGACATTAGGTATGAGATACAGGTGGCAGGAGGAAACATTCTCCTGTGCAACATGAATAATTCAATCAAAGACCAAGAGACCCAAAGGGAGAACAAAAGAAGCAGCAGACATAACAAACAAAGCAAAGAACAAACAAAACATACAGAGCAAGATATTAAAGACAACCTGAGATCAAAACGGACCCTCTTTACTTTATGAAATGGCAACAAAATAAAAATGATGTCATTATTTACTCCCTCTTATCTTTCTTTCATAAAAAACAGAAAAAAGTGTGTTTTTTCTCTGTGCAGTTACAATGAATACAGACTGAATATAAAAAATTGTCACTAAAGAATTGTCATAAAATGGAGTGAGAACATTTTTCCAACCATCATCTATGACATAAATATCACTGGTTATACTGTGCACAATTCATCAGATACCATAAATCTAAAAAGTGTGTAATTCTGTTACACATTTTATCTGTAAATGCCAATATCATCAACAGATGCTTTCAGAAACATTCCCCAACTAAATGACATTTTGACACAAAAATCTAAGCTCTTCGTTATACCTCGCTGCTGGGATATTCCTGTATAACAGCATACAGAGCAGGTACCAGGGCTTTCTTCAGACACAGACTTTCAGCATAGCTGGGGATCTGCTCATCAGGTAACGTCTAGAGAGAACAAACAGTGCTTAAAATGACTGAATCAGACTGAAACTGAATAACCTACAAAGCTAAAAATGTTACTCCAGTTCTGTCGTTTCAGAACCAAATGTGGTTAATGGGACACTCGGGCCGCTTGGGACGATTAGACTTCATTTAAGGAAGCTATATAAAACACACTATTACATTCTCACCTTGAACTCTGAGAGCCATTCCTCCACCACCCCGCGTTCTGAGCAGAGCATCGTCCTTCTGAGAAAGACAATGAGAGAGATTAGTACATAGACTGGAAGAGCATGCGTATCTATGTATTCATAAACATAAACATTCCTATATACACTGTATACACATACCATCTGAAACAACATTAAAAATCACAATAATTCACAATAAAAAGAAAACTTCTGATGTAAAATGAACAGGAAACAGTTTCTAGGGCACTAATCTGTATCTAATTTGTAACAGTGGCCAAAAAGTCACATTATCTTGCTGCCTTTGAATCAGACTCTTTGAAACATTCCTAATTTTTGTTGGGATAACATGGATTCATATATAAAATGACATCATATAACTTGCATGCATTTTCACAAGAGGACTTTTAAATATATAATGAAATAAAGCAAAACAGTTTCATGGCAATGTCTTTGTCATACTACAGGACTACCAAATGTTATATGTTTTACCCACAGCAAACACACGTCTCTGTTTAAAACAGCAGCCATCACAAACCCATCTAGATTTCATCTTTAAATGTTTATTTGGTGGCTTAATGCCAGCAATGTTCAGGTGTTTTTGTGACTCAGGCTATAGTTCATAGTTATAAAACATCCATTATCTTGAAAATTTTATTTTCTCACACTGCGTGTAACCCATGCAGCTCACCTGACACAGACCTGGCTCAAATATGTAGAGAGGGAGAGTTCTGGCCCAGATTCTCCATGTCTTTTGATCGCTTTTGGTCAAACAGCCTGCAGACAGAAAGAAGACACAAGACTCAAGTCCAGGAGCTCATACACCTGCCCGACACAGAGTGGATTACAGTTACTACGGCGACTGTGATCTCAGGTTCCAAACTGAGTGTTTGTAGAGCAAACACATGCAGGTGCCCCATACTGTTGTTAATACAGGAACTTTAGTGTTTGTGCATGTGTGTAGCCCTTATAATTGAAGTCTTTGTAATTGGCAGCGTGGCAGTCGAGGAAGAGTGCCCTGTTTTAATTAGACGGGTTTGGAAGTGAATCCGAGGTGAACAGATGTTTGACATGCTAAACAAAATCTGCCAACATTTCACATCCAGCTTGTGCAGTTATGAAATGACCTGTGATAGCCCAGAGAAAACAACACTCTTAATGCTATCGATTCCTGTTCATTAAAGACTGAAACTTGCAACTATCATCAACATTTGCATGTACATTTACAAGTTTGGCAGATGCTTCAATCCAAAGCAATTTACGGTGCATTACAAGATATTCATTTTATCAGTATGTGTGTTCGCTGACAGCCATGACCTTTGCACCGAATGCAAACACATGGCATCAAACACTGCAAACTTAAACTAGAATGACAATGTTTGGATAAAAAAAAAGAAATCACTTAAAATTATTTAAAAACAACTAAATAATAAACTGAAAATAATTAGGTGTGAAAATCTATAAACAGTAAATAAAACTAACTGAAATAAAATCAACATGAATTAGTAACAGTTGATCGCTGAGTTCTGTTCACCTGGCGTCTCTGTGGTAGAAGATATCCTGTAAGCAATTTACTTTCAGATGCCAGTAAGCTTACAGATACTAATAACATCATAACAAATGGACACAAATCAAATCACAATGGATGATAGGAAAATGCTGAGCATTCTTTATTTTATTATAAATAAACATGCTTTAGTTTTCTAAATGATGAGTGTCTTCAACTTTACTATTGGCATCTTGCTGCTTACTTGTAACTCGAAACTTTGTCAATTATCTAATTCTTCTTCTTATTCCTGATACCTGTAAGTATTCAACTAGCCTGAAATGTAAAGAGAACCCAAACCAATAATAACTTTGCAAACAACTTAACATTTTTAAGTCTTCAGCAGGTTTTGGGTTTAAAAACACAATACGAGTACAGTTTCAGTTTTTCTACATATTTATATCTAAATTGCTGTATACTTATTACACATGCCATTTGTATCAACTCACATAAACAAAGAGACACATTGGAATATTTGTAAAACTTATATTTTAAAACATAAAAATACTACAGGATTATTTCAGCTAAAAACTAAAGGTGACAGAAAGTGATCATCCCTTAGATGGGTCACTTTTGTAAGAGGTTTCTGAAATCTTAAGGAGTTTTTATCCGGGTTAAATAATGTAAATAAAGAATATAAGGTCTAGGAAATAAGGAAATCTGTGAAATAGAGAGCCACATGTTACTTCTCAACAAGCTACTTTATCTGGATCCTCCCAATTTTAAAATGAAGATTTATCTGTGTTGAAACAAACCCTCTGCAACAGTTTGACTCAAATATTTTAAAAATGTACTTTGGGTGTAACGAAATAGCAGTCAATGCTCCCTCACAGGCATTTCCACACATCTTCAGTTAGTAATACTGTTTCAGTAGAGCTTTACCTCAGGACAGGGCCTGACCATAACATCTCCCCGCTGTTCAACCCTTGCCAGTGGGTAAGAAGCTTACAAGATTCAGTGGCAGATAATTAAGTGTATACAGTCACCCAGAAGAGGGACGCATGACCAGGCCGAAAATAGCCATTGTGAAAAGAGCTTAGGGCAAAGAGAGGAAAGATTCAAAAGGAGAAGCGATTTTATACAGAAGCGAATCAAAGCAAAAAACATTAAACAGGCATGAACAGTCTGCTATGATCCGGCTGCATGTTGACTGAGAAAGGTCATTGTTAAAAACACACTTCAACCTGTCATAGACACACACTGCTGTGAACATACAACACTACCTGCACTGACATGTCCAGATGACGCTCAAAATCTCATGCAAAATCACCTCTCACGAACATACGGATACACAGTCCATAAACACACACACACACACACGGATACACAGGCCATTTAAACACACAAAGTTTATTCTCAGCATTGTGTTTTGCTCAAACATCACATCACTCTCAATCTTGTCAAATTAGCCAGATGGCGTCTAATCTGGCCTGGGTAAATCTCTCTGCCGCACAGAATACAAGTCCTTGGCAAGGGTCACAATCCAGCTCCTACGAGACAATAACAACTCTTTCTATACGACAGCAAGCCTACATTGATTTGATTAAAGAATTACTCCATGCTTACATAAATGGGAAATTAAGCACCAATAATGGCTCCCGTTTTCCCAGTATCATTTGACTGTTATGGTTTTGTTATGCTTTTACTGGTTCCCTGCTCATTTACATCCCAGTGCTTGTGTGTTATGTGAGAATTAAAAAATATACACTTCATACTGCTGGTTTATAGGTGTGCCTTACTGGCATCCGGCCACTTTGTCCTGAGTTACCCACTGATGTTATGCCAGAAGATGGCATGGTGCCAGTGTGTGTGATTTAAAAAGTATACAATTTAAGGTTAGCAATACTGTATTATGTATGGCCTACAATATAATATATATTATGAAAAGGCCATCACACTAATGTGAAAGAGTAGTACATCCTGTACCTTTCTCTTATAGGTTAAAATTTGAATAAATGCCTGATTTTAATAAGGGGTTATTATTAACTTTCACGTGTTGGTAAGTACAATTTAATAAACATTAAATTATGTAATAATCGGAGACATCGTTCATATTATAATATTACATTATATATATATCTGCTTTAAAATATATCTAATTCAATATATACGTCCATAATATAGTGTCTACTGTTTGTGTGTAATGGTTTTATTCACATACCAGTAGAATCTGGAGTCCTCCGGATGCTGCAGCGGATACTAGAGTCTTTGAGCAAAGCTGCAATGCGCCTTAAAGGACAGACCCCACACAAGGAACACCTCTGACACGAACAACACCATTACCGATACAATCCCGCCGGCTCATTACCATTCAATTCAATCGATGATCTAAAAAGGCCCCGCGATTGTCGGAGCGACAAGATCATTTCACTGTTGACATCATTCCTCTCCGTCGCTCTTCCTGCCAACTTGCAGCTATTTACCTGACCAATTGAGTTGCTCTAATCGAGCCCTCGGAGCGGCCGACCAATAGCTGCGCAGCGCGGTGAGTGGTGAGACGAACATAACTCCTCGCAGTTTGCAGTCATTGGCCGGCCGCTCCGAGGGCTTGATCAGAGCAACTCAATTGGTCAGGTGAATAGGTGACCCGCAAGCGTGACGCGTCATCAATCCATCTCAGAATACTTCGTGTTTTCTTTGTCAAATAATTTTAGTTCTTTGTTTTAAAATCTAGATTAGATATTAATTTAACACTATGTTATATAATTCTCCCATTGTAATCATTGTCTAGAATATGTAGACATGTTTTTGTTTTATTTGTAATAAATATAATAAATGCAAATACTCGTTAATAATTAAAAATATATATTTGTGATTATGAAAAAATTAACAACAAAAAAGCTGTTAACTGTCTTTAATGTGCCTACACATTTTGGGCATGCTGTTAATAAACTTAATGAGATATGGGATGCACATTAAACAGTATTGGAGGAGTTTCAGAATCAGAATCAGAGTTTTATTGTCAGGTGTGTTTACACATACGAGGAATTTGTTTTAGTGACAGAAGCTCCACAGTGTTACAGAATGACAGACACAGATGATAAAAAGAATAAAAGAATACTATACAAATATACAATATAGACAATGTGCAAAAATAGCAAGAAAAACAATATATAATAAGACAGTTTGAATGCACATTTATGATATGTGCAAATTGAAATATAAATAAGTAAGTGTAAATAAGTAATTGTTATAAGTAAAAATAAGTAAGTGTTATAAGTAATCATTATCTAGAATATGTAGAAATGTTTTTGTTTTATTTGTAATAAATATAATTATAAATGCAAATACTGTTAATAATTAAATGCTTGTGATTATGAAAAAATTAACAACAAAAAAGCTGTTAACTGTCTTTAATGTGCCTACACATTTTGGGCATGCTGTTAATAAACTTAATGAGATATGGGATGCACATTAAACAGTATTGGAGGAGTTTTATATATACTGTGTACTTCTTGGCATGTCCTTTACTTTCGGCTAAACTCAAAACATGTCCATCTTTGTCGAAGCGTTTCAGTATTAAACAGAGAACAGTCTACACACTAATGCATTATTTTATTTTTAAAAACAATTATTTATTTCTTCATTTTAGACAGAAATAAGAAAAAGCAATAACAGCATCAAATGTCTATTTATTGGTATTGTGTTACATGATTTTAGTACAAAATTATCTATTAGCTAAAAGCACAAAATAAGTGCTTTTAAAAATACTATAGATATTTCAAATCTCCATTTTTGAGCACCGAAAACACTTACTGTAATTTGGCACATAAAATAGAAATTCAGTCTTACGGTGTACAAAGTTTTAGTACACAGTCATACAATAGATCATACAATTGATTTCATATATTTCTGTAAATAGTCCAATGTGAACTTTCTGTATACACAAAATTAGTTTTCCCAGGAACTTCCATCTACAGCAACATTGAGAACTACAAAGTGACATGCCCGACATGTTTTCAATCAATAATGTATGAGACCCTAATCAACAAGTTACTGTACTAAATTGGGTTTCTTATACAAACCTGCCTTTGACAGCAATGAATTCACAGTTAATACAAGGTTAAATTTCTTTAATTCAGTTCTGTTTATACTTTACTTGCTTAGTAAATTACCAGCCTCGAGTTGGTTTCCACATGCCTATAATCTTCCCTTTAGAATGGACAAAATAAACTGGATGCATCATAGCTGTTGCACAAGCCTGTAAATAAAACACCAGGGTTATGTTTACGGTATGCAACAGGGAAAAACAATGCTAAAGATAAATGACAACATGCATTTACAAATATGTCAAATTTTCTATGAAGAATACATCATGTTTTGAACATTCGGTTTTAAGCACATTTTGGTTTATTTCTGTGCAATAAGCAACTATGTTACTGTGTTGAGTCGGCTTGATGTAACACCATGCAAATCGGTGATCTAAAAATTGCAGACCACTAAAAATTGCTTTATTAGATTAATAATGTCCGTTTAAACAGTTCATTGTGAGAGGTTTGGTAACTCACATGGTAAGGCATGAGTGAAAGCAGTGACCCCAGGGGGAACTGACTGAAGTCCAGTTTTCCAGAGACGGGCTCCACCCTGCCGTGTTCCTGAGTCATAGACAGTAGCCTGCAGACACAAACGACTCACTTCATGCTATTTATAAACCTACAATCATCTGACTCATACAAGTTCTTACCGTCACAGCACAGAGAAAGCATCCAAAAATACAAGATTATTCTAGCACAATGCTTTACCAGCTGAGCTAGAGAAATTTTCAAATCAAATCAAAAGTCATAATTCTCTGATGATTCAATATTAACTGAATAATCTAGATGGCTCTTACTTTAGTTCTGGGTGCCCTTCGATGATACAGTATCCTGTTGGTAAACATCCTCTACCATCATGACTCAGTGCGGTCCACCCACAGTCTACCAGTAGCTGGTTCCTGTGTGGGTAGTGACCTATGACCCTCGTCAGAACCCGTACTGCAACATCTTGAAGTCTACAGGAACCAATGAGAGACTGCTGCACATCTGAAGGTATAGCAGACATTCAAAAATCTGTGACATGCTGTCAGTCCTCTCTGGTGCTTTAAAACAAAAATGTGATTCAGGGTAAAACATAAGAAACTGTAACACTGACCATAAAACACATAGTTCCCAGGATGCACCTCACTTAACATGGCCATGTCTGGGACTGGATGGCTACAGGAAGGGGTGGAGCCGATGCTGGATTTGGGACTGTGGATTCCAGCAGCTTTCAACCTATAATGAACAATACAAAAACTTGCCATTGTGTAGAAATTAAGTGCTTGTTGCCACTTGTATTTAGTGCTAACAGCACTAAAATACAGTATTTAGTGCTAACAGTTCCTTTTTTAAATAAAGAGTATTATGCTTCACTAATAAAAACAAACTGATTACTTATTTATAAGCTGAAACCACAACAAATCTTCTCAATTTAGCATTGAAGTCTGCATACTTCTCCATGAATTGCAGCGTAAGCGTTGTAGTTTCCTGAGCAACTGCTTTGATTTGCTCCACCCCTTGACATCCATAGGTGTTTCCACAATGGGCGTAAATTCCTGTGAGCTCCACCCCTGACGTCTCGGAGATGTCCTGGGCAAGCTGGAGTGCAGCTGGCTCCAAATGAGGAACACCAGCTTTCACATAAAAAAGCTCAAATCAATTTATCAATTACCTTCCTGCAGTATCTGATATCATCTTGCTTCACAGAAAGTATTGTTTAGAAAACCAATAAGAGTTTTTGATGGGTTCGTTGCTTTATGTTTTATGATTTTACCTCTCCCATTGTTACAGTCCAGTTTCATCCACACCCTCCAGACTTTGTCCTGCTTTAGTGGTCTCTTCTTCAGTTCTTGTAAGGAAAGGTGGTTGTCCACCACTACATGGAATAGAGAAAGTCTCTCTGACAGCTCAGCGCAGCGCTCCACTTTATCAAAAGGCAGCGGGTATGCGTACAGTATATCATCATAGCCATTATCTGCATAGAAAGACGCCTCAGCTAGGGTAGACACCACAATACAACGACGAGAGCCTCCGGTCATGATGTCTGCACATTCCCTAAAGACAACAGATGTGGAACAATATTAAGTTTCATTTCACACACATATACATGTATATCCTAATGTAATACTGGTTAAAATCACAGATGAACTTCACCACATTTACTATAGTTATTTTTCACTGCGTTGTCTAAACAGAATAAGTTATCCATTGACATATCATGAAAATTCTTAATTATTATCCAATATTTTCATATGCTGCTTCAAAGTGTTTTTACATATAAAGGGTGCCAGTGTAATCTTTCTTAAAATAACATCATATTGTTCAATCTACAGCTACAGAATTCAACTAATAAATGTTTAAATGTGCATTAACACTTTTAACTTGACATCTGTACATTTGCAGACACTTTAATGCAAAATAAGAAACAATAGTACACATGTGCTGCAAAATAAACTTTACAAAAGCATGGTGTGAGTATGGGTTTAGTACAGTTCTTCAGATATTTGTTTAATAATCACAATAAAAGTCCTCACAGAGTTTTGTGTGTTTTCATGTGAGGTCGCAGTTGGACCCCGAGCTTTGTGACGCGTTCCAGCATGACGTCAGCATTTCTCTTCACTATATCCAGATCAACGATCAGCGCTGGAGTACAAAGATCCTTAATGAACTCAACAGTGGCCATGCTGCAAAAACTACATAAAACACAACAAAATATATCTAGATATAGAAACCTGCAGAACAGAGAAAGACGGAGTTTTGCACATGCGTCTGCGCAGATGCAACACATGCAGACATCAATTTTACAAGCGTCACATAATCTCAAATCGGTGGGAAATGTAAAAAGCCAAAATAACACAGTGTGCATGTGCATGTTTTGTGGGTTATACCGATGGATGTCAAAAAGATTGTGATAATAATAAGCGGGCATTTTCTTGCACTTACCTAAAAGCATCAGATTCTGATGAACTTGACACACATGACAGAGAAGAAGTGTGAAGACAGGGACGAAACTGTACATTTTTCAAACTAAAAGCTCCTCATGAAATTTAGAGAATAAATATAAACGACTAAAATAAAAATTCTACACATGAAAAGTAAGTAAACTGTAGTAAATTGTAGTGTAGTGTATTATATTATAGTAAGTACTTTCCTTTGATTATATATACAAAATTCTGTATTGATAACTATAGTAAATACTGTAATATACATTAATACTTATTATGGCAAGGTTAAAAAGGTTTTATCTCAATCAACTTAAATTCCTTTTCTTCTGATGTCTTCCACATAAAGCTAAATCTCCCTATAGGGTGACCATGTGAAAAAGGCTTTAGGCAATGAAAGTATTCCTTTCTCTGAAGGATATTTCTCTTTCTCTGGTCGATATTTGATAAATAAATAATGACTAGCATGTCTTTAATTTATAAAACAAATGAAAGCAC
Source organism: Beaufortia kweichowensis (assembly GCA_019155185.1). Taxonomy (NCBI): domain Eukaryota; kingdom Metazoa; phylum Chordata; class Actinopteri; order Cypriniformes; family Gastromyzontidae; genus Beaufortia; species Beaufortia kweichowensis. The sequence goes on along the minus strand of CM032813.1, from coordinate 1,249,972 downwards.
CTTTAAACACTTCATGCTTATTAAAGAAGGTTATTTTAAATGTCAGTTAATCATATCATAATGCTTGGATAAATACCTTAATGTCCAGAGTATCCGACAGTCCTTCAGGCCTGTTTTCTCGATATCCCAAGCTGGAGAAGATCATACGGGCAATTCCAGCATTAAAGACATTTTCAGTCAAAACTTGAAATATAATTTCTCCCAGAATGTTTTTACCAGTATATTGAACCATCAGTTCAGTCCAGACATCCAAAAAATATCAGTCTATGCAGCACAAGTGATGTATTTTAAAGAATGGAAATATACATGCATTATGGATGTGACAAAAATATTTTTTTCACTTTTTTGAGAGGCAACATACTTTGTAGGATTTCTGTGAATTAAAATGCACAAATCAGAAGGAATAATACCCAACAAATGAAGAAGAGATGACTCTTCAAAAAACTAAAATAGGTGATTAATGATCATTTTCTTTTCCAAATGTGTTTTTATGTTTGTTTTAAATATTCAGCCTCTAAAAAAATTGATTGAAAAATGAGAAAAAAAAATTCTGAGCAACTCTGTGATATGATGTGGTAAAGAATCATAACAAGCTTGGGTTGTCTAAGGTGAGGAGATTTATATCCATACAAGTTATTTATTTAAGTTTGCTTTTCCACAGAAAAGATCTTCATGTTTTACCATAAACAGCCAATAGATGGCGTTAACAATACACACAAACTGTATTTGGAAAAAACAGTTTTTTATTTAAAACTCAAGAGCTTTTAGACAGACAAGAAGTGTCAGTTTTGGCTTTAGACAACATAGACATAACGTCTGCAACAACAGACATAACGCGATTTACTGGCAGAGACGCACCGGGTCTTTACTAAACAACAGGTGCAAGCCATGTTTAAGATGCATGTCCCATGAAGCCCCAATTAGGAAACTCTGGAAACTGTATTACGAACCATACAAAAAACACAAATCCATTAATGAACAGTGGCTTAAGAGCAGCATAACACATACAGGACATTCCGCTGAGCTTATAACCTTAAAAGGGGTTGTGTTTTGTTTTGTAGCTTGCGGCTTTGCCAGACAAAACTGTACCTTTAATAATAAATGTGCAAAGATAACACTTATGAGGACCAGGTCAGAGACTGAAGGGTTTTGGTACTGAAGAGTTCGGACATACACACGTCCTTTCATTTTCACATTTACTCCTTCCTATGCTCATGTAAGCCAGCATTCTTCATAAAGGAAACACAAAGCATATAACGTCTGTCATTGCAGCACAGCTCCACCACATTTAAAGTCCCTGTGAGAAGCACGTCAGATGATAGATGGAGGATTGAAAGTTGTTTTCCCTCTCGGCTCATCCGTCTCTCAGCAGCAGGACTCTGAAGGTTCATTCTGTCCACTCTTCCTCATTTAATATCACATTTACTAGCTGGGTTCAGATGGTCGGTTTAGTTCAACTTTCACACCTCTTTCACCTGCACCTAAGAGACAAATGAAATGTCATTAACAATCCTTGTCTTGGTCTTCTAACTGTATGTATTTGTTTGTACAGAAAACATTGTACAAACAAATACATACATACACACAAATACAGTTATACAGTTAGAAAACTAAGACAAGGATTGTTAGTGTCGCCTCTGAAACAATGCAAAACAATGCAAATTATAAAAAAGACTTCTTTAAATTATAAAAAGCATTATAGAAATAAACTTGATATGATTTGACTTCTACAGCAGTCATGGAAACATGGAAACAACGTTCATTCAAATGTATTTCTTTAATTGCCTCCTGCAAAAATGTTAATGAAATTTTGATGTAAAAAAACAAAGCATATTTCAAAATGAAATCTACTTGAAAAAAGGAAGTGGACAAAAATTTTATTTGTTTCACCCAAAATCATCAACATGTAAGATAAAAAATAGAGATAAAAAAATCTTGTCACTAACATACAGATGATAACTCCAGTCTTTATGAAACATAAAAAGTGGTCGTGTTTGAGCACATTGAGCACTTTATCTCACCTGTTAGATATTTCTCTTTAGCTCGAGCTCTTTCATCAGCGTCAAAATACCACACTGTTATGGCATACCTGCACACAAACCAGCATACAATACATTACATTTATCATGTGCACACAATCACATGCATTAAAACACAAACAGCTCTTACAATTAATGTGCATTAAGTAAAAGAAATTCTTCATTATCATTACTGACCGGGTGGCATATGCCGGCTGAACCTCATGCGGGTTCCTTCTGTCTGACCAAAAGAGTAGAAGTCTGTCAAATTTAGGTTCAATGTCTGCAAACTGAGCTGTTCCTTCTGGAAATATCCGCAGAAGACCACCATGTTCCTGTGGAATGAGCAGATAGTGGATGATGAGGTCAAAACCTTCATGAAAACAAACAACATTCCAAACCTGTCTTAAGATGACTTCATTTCAGTCCAGAGTTTACAAGGTATCAGTTTTAATTCCGTGTGAAGACAACAACCATGTTAAAGATAGCAGGTAGAGTTTAAATAATGCCATAATTTTAGTTTGGAGGACTACAAGCACATGGTGCTTCAATGATGTGAAGTATTACATTTTATTTACATTTACACATCACACTTGAACAGCAGCACATCGTGGCAGATACAGAAAAATGATATCATACAGTGGTAAACCTTTGGTACTGTTGTAATTTTCCAGCACTGATATACTACAACCTTTCTAAAACGGAAGAAAATTCAGTACTTTAACTGCAAAAAAAATGGGAGGAATTCATTCACACCAAATGGAATGTTGTGGATGGGAAAACTCTGGGAGGGTCTTTTTTCCTGCCACAGGACAACCTGATGCTAAATATAACTTTAACAAAAAAATTCTGACACACTGTGACTTCTGTATAAGCCAAGACAACAGGGAACAAGCCGGTTTGCGTGAGAGAGAGAGAGAGAGAGAGAGAGAGAGAGAGAGAGAGAGAGAGAGAGAGAGAGAGAGAGAGAGAGAGAGAGAGAGAGAGAGAGAGAGAGAGAGAGAGAGAGAGAGAGAGAGAGAGAGAGAGAGAGAGAGAGAGAGAGAGAGAGTGAGTATATGAGTGTAAAGTAGCTCTAGGCCAAGCATGTCAGTATTGCTTTAGAGAGATGGAAAGTCTCAGTGTATCTATGTGTTTGAGAGATTATGGAGTGACTCACAAATGTAACCACTGAAGAGCATTTACAGTCTGTCCTCTCAAGCCTCAAGCAAATGCGGTTCAACCTTACACAACATCTAGATAAAGAGCCGACTGCCCTTGAATCTTTAATCTAGACTAAACATCACACATCAAACATCTTTCTATCCTACACTTTCTATATCCTATACATCCTCTCTTCCACGTATTTCAGATCTTCACACACACGTCTCCTATGTGATCAACTCCTACGTGATGGTTTCCACAGCTGTCTGGAAGGTTCTAGAGCAGAAGCGCTGAAGCGGTCTTAGGTCTACTGTAAATGTTACTTCAATGAGGGACTTTATTATTAACTGTTCAATCTTGTTCCAAACATGTTCACAAACATTGCCGTGCATTAAACTCAGGTCGGGTAGAAATTCCAGACAACAGATGAAAAAATGTGTCGATTATACTGATAAAGCATTTAAATCATTTGAATATAATTTAGATTTTGACTGAATTCATAAATGTAAATGTAAATAAAACTAGCATCCAACCACCAAACAGTGTTCCTGTACCTCCTATATCTAATAGTACTATATAAACTCTCACATATTTGTCTAGCCTATTGATAAACAGTACCAGCACCAAACTCCCAGCACAAAGTTGATGTTGAATATCTATTGTATATGAATGTAAGCACAGATTGCAAGTTTGAGCAGTCTACATCAGATAAGAGCAGCTTAAACAGATCTCACACAGATGGAGACGATGCAGAACCTTCAGGAGTTCAGTGAAAGACATTTACCTTGGCCTCCCAGTCTTTATTCAGGTAATATATGCACGTGACGCATCTTCCATCTCCGTTGGGGTTGTCCACATGCCGTACGTATCCGGTCCCATTGCCGGGGTAACACGCCACCATTGCCTGGAAAAAAGAACATGAAGGATCGCCTTAATAAGGTGTTCCACGAACACCTGACATCATAATACAAAAAAACCCAACCCTCTCTTCTTTCCTCTACAGGTATTGATCTAGCACTGCAAAACATTGTAAACTTAGTAAAGCACTTCTTAGTACGATTGTTGCCACTTTTGATGTGTCGCTTCATTGTCTCCTAATATTTGTAAGTTGCTTTGGATAAAAGTGTCAGCTAAATGCCTAAATGTAAATGTAAATGTAATAATGACTAAAATAACTGAAAATATGGACGTGTGATGACAAACTCCTGCCGTACTGTAAAGAAGCTGTTGTTAAATGATTTCTGGTTAAATTCGTTCCATCATATGACTTTTGAAAAATATGAAGGATATGAAACTCTTTGCAGACCATAAATTCATGTTATGGGTTCATGACTTAAAGCCAGATGAATGACCAGTTACACATATTTATGATTAATATTCCTCCTGTAAAAACTCACTTTACTAACGTTTTATTTTCTTTATGTAAACAATGATTAACTTTTTTAACCTGTTCATTGTGATTGTTTAATGCACAAAGCAGTTATACAGTGACTCTCACAAGTTTCTCTGTAATACTGTACAACACCACAAAGCAAAACTACATGAATCCGAGTGAAAAGCATAATAACTGGTGATAATAACCGTGATATTCTCAGCCCTGTGATGATATTATCGTTTAATCTTGTTGAATCTGGGTTATGAGGCTGAGGGAACAATGAAGCCATTGCTGTAGTTTTTCCTCTGCTGAGGTTTGTCCTTCCTCTGCTTCTCTTATTTTGATCTCCGGATTACCAGGGAAAGTGTTAATCGACAAGGAAAAAATAGCAGCGCAATGTATTTTTGCGTGTGGACACATCCTTTATTTTCCCAGGGTAGTGTTACAAAAGCTAAAACATAAACAGAAGTCAATCCATCACCTACTACAAGCACAAACAACATGCACTTCCTTTTAATTTGAACTTTAAAAATAACTTGAAAAGACAGAGTGTATTTCTCTAGGTGTAAACATGTTTAAACAAGGCCGTGACTAAGCTAACCTTCACCTTTAAATCGTTAAAAAAAACTATTCACATAAGCATCAGCAAACAGCAAAACATTTCACGGAAACCTTTGCTCCAGAACCGCTGGGGTTTCTGCAAACTGTACAAAACAGCAGAATCAGAGCGGCTCGCTGATATCGACCCCTCTGGGAACATACATTTAATCACCCACTTCTGCACGTAGGCTCCTAAATCCGATCACATCACTTACAGTTCACGACCTTACGCTCTATTTTTATGTGATACCAACACATTTTTAGTTCTTAGGCGTCTAGCCCTTAACCGTACAGCATAATGGGACAGAGACAACTTCCCCAGGGACGTGAAATCCAGCATGTTTTCCACAAGTGCTGGGTTTGTGTGTGTGTGTTGCTTCTATCTGTGGGAGGGAGGGAGTATTTTTATCGTTAAAAAACTTCTTTCCAACATTCTTTCTCATTCTTCCCCATTTTAGTTGGGTAAGTTGAAAGTTAAAAACAATGTAAATCATAAATTACAACTATTTCAGCAACATCACACAAGCAAGAGTGGGTGAAATATCCGCGTGGCCAAGATTCAGCCATAGCCGCCAGGCCACGTGTACTGACATCTGGCAGCAACATACGGTCTTATCACAGTGCATGACTACCTGTGTCTGCCATGACGTGTCCACTGAGAAAAACAAGAACTTCACCCCAGTAACTGTGGAGTGATTGGTTTGAACAAATGAATAAATGTAAAGAGTGACTAAAGAGTAAATGTCTCCTTTTGGAAAAGCTCTCATAAACAGTCAAAGAGCTTAATCATGGCATTTAGATACTAAAACAAAGCAATGCTGTAATGGGTCTTAAACCTAGTCACAAAAAAAGCCAAACACGCACACACAAACACATCTGTTAACAGCTGGATGTTGTACGTGTCTCTCTTTAACATCTTTCTTCTCCAGCTCATTTCCTGAGGCCTAGAAGTTCATATTAGATTTCCTGAGCAAGAGCGTCATAGTTTCAAGAGAAGAGCGGTACATGAGGAAAGCAACACATGCTGGGAACGGCTTAGCGGTGTTGGGGTGCGGCCAACTGTAAATCACTCAGCGTAAGTGGAAGAACAGGAATATGAGGGTCACCAAAAGGCCACGGCAGGGTCACCCAGAGACACGGCGAAGACTACCGTTATCTTTTACTGTTCGGCTCATCCGCAAAATCTCAATTTGCATCTTGGCTTCTTTAAAAAGGATGTTTATGATAAGTGTTTTTGGATGCTAGAGTTTCTGTAATATGGAAAACAGAATACAGCTACAAAAATGTAATCCTGTGCATGTCCATATACTGAAGCTCTTTACTGTAATAATAGTTCTTTACTGAAGTGAAAAAATGTTCAATTACTTTAGCCATCCAAGATAAAGTAGACATGAAGTTTACTGTTTTCTGAAAAAAAAAGCATTTTGCATGGTGCATTTGGTATTTTGTATGTAAAATAATAACACATTTTCATTGTGGGTAAACTATCCTTACAACAAAAAATACAACATTGTATTGATATGCATTAATTGGTTTACAATACATTTATTTGATTAGATAAGATTTCTTTACCACAAACCATTGAATCCATAAAAATTAAAACATGCAAAAAAACACTGGATCTGCACTGGGCCCTAATGTTTCCAGCCAGGTCCTGCAGCCTGCAATGGCACGCAACGCATGACAAACTACAATACATGTGACGACATTTCATGTGAAGTGTGTTTTCCTGGCGGCAGGTGCAAAAGCGAAGGGCAACGTAAACAAAAGAAGAAGGGTGAGCGAGCGCGTGCTACAGCCAGAGAGAGAAGCAGATATACAGGGAGAGAGAGAGAAACCAGTCAAAGACAAGCCAGAACAAAAAAGCGAGCTGAGGGCATTGACGCAATCCGTGAGCCCCCCACTTGAATGGGCCAGTGAAGATAAGGGTGAAATCGCTCAACGGCGCTTCAGTCATTCAGGTGGGGGTGAGAGCGAGAGCCAACTGCGTCAGAGAGAGAGAGAGAGTCGGGCGCAGGGCACGCCGGGCTGACAAAACAAGCGGGCAGGCAGAGGGTGGAGTTCAGCGTCAGGATGCCATGTCGCCACTCTCCCATCATCACTTTCAAACATGCATGAAGGGGAGCGGGGTGATGTAAGGGATGCCACAATCTTAACCAAAGAGTCCACTATCCACCTCTTTACTGGATCTGCACTTTAGCAAAGTATTTCATTTCTTAACATTTATGCACAATTTTTATCAGTTCATGAGTCACCCAGGAATCAAGCCCACAACCTTTGTACTGCCAACACAATGCTCTCAGCTTCACGAACATTTACCAATCAAATTTTACATTCTGTGATTGCAATAAACATGACCGTTTTCATACAATGTTGCATGAATTTAGCTAAATAAAATTCTCATCTCTCAAAAAAAAACTATTCAGTGCTGTCATTTTAATCTTAATTTTCAACAGTATTCAATATTCATGATGCTCTGTAATTTTATATGTTCAGCACAATTATCTTGACATTATCTAATAGTCAATATTTGGTCATCTTTAATCAATTTTATAAAACATTTAATCAAACTAAATTCAAAATGCATATGATAATTTCTTCAATTTCTTCAACAAAAAAATAAAAATAAAAGTAACATCTGGGTTGTCTTTGTGAGAATAATTATAAACACCCATTGGGTGTTTAAGAAAAAAACCCTTGATATGTTTTTAGAGGCTGGACTCATCATTTAATCTAACACTCCATCTCTATAACAGTGACTTATGATTTATTTTCCTAGACTTTATGTTTTCCTGAAAGAGACTGTCTTGGGTTTTTAACATGTCCTCTCTTTTGTGAGCGTGTATGTCGTATAGGGTGGAACACAGCTGTTCTTTACAGTAAGTAATGCCTGGCTGACATAAACCCTCGCTGCTGGACTTTAGCCAGACAAACTGCATTCTAATAGTCGAGCTACGTGCAGAGCGTGCTTCTGCTGCACAGATGTACACATCACTGCAGAAACACACTGCAACCTTCCTAAAACAACACATAAACACAATTAATCACAAACACAACAAACAACATCACGCTTATCCTGCAAAAAAAAAACTTAACAAAACTCAAAATTGACATGGGGTCATCGTAAGGTGTCGATGTGTTTACACTAACAATGTGTTATATGCAAGAACGTGCCACAGGTGTTTTAAACATCAGATTTCCTCAGCCATTGACAAACACACTCATGAGACCTCGGTTAGTGGCACGCAAGCTTCCCTGACTTATAAGGTCATGAAAAATATCTATTCGTCAATGCGGACACAATGAGACATTATAGTGCCCGCTTGATAAAAAAAGTCTAGGTCTTTTATCGAATTATAGAATAATTATACAATTATAGACTCTTTCCCTCCTCATATCTGTTTTGTTTCTTTCCCTCCGCATCTTTCCGTCTCATTCTTTCTCCTGTAATCTTGTGTCCTCGCTCATGTCCATGATATATGCAGCGTCTCTGATCCTGAACTGAAAATACAATATTAAACAACCACAAAAGACATTTATAGTTTTATATCAATACAGAACATAAACATATTATCCGTTCATTGTGTCTTATGTAACAGACTCTTCCCTCCAGCTGATTCTATGTTATACACCTGCTGGGTTTCCTGAATTATCCTGGTGGACATCTGCAACTATCACAAAGACATTAAAACAAATCTGCAGCCACAGGAAGTACTATCAGCTCACACGATGCATTCTGTTATTCACGCTACAGTTTCCTGTTCACCGTATAAACAGTATACTGGAGACATTAGACAGGAGATGACAGTTGATTTAATTTCTTAGTGCTCTCCACTTGTGTTTGACTGTGTTTTTAAATTTGAGTACGGTCCTGTACATGTTACTGTATGTCTGAGCCTCGTCTCAAAAATGTCATGCCTAGTTCACGTTTCAATTTGTATAAATGACAAATAGATGCTGTTTGAACTCTTTAACCCTTGAGAGTCAACAAGATCGTTGTAACTGTCATTCTTATCATTAAAGACTTTACATATAGTTTCTCAACACATTTAAAGGGATAGTTCACCAAAAAAAATTATGTCATAATTGTCATGTTTTTTCACCGTTATGTCATTCAAACCCTGTATATGATTTTTTTGCAAAATATCTTCTGTGTTCTGCTGAAGCAAGAAAGTCATACAGGTTTCACATGACATGAGTAAGTAATAAAATAATTTTTATTTTTTTTCATAAAAATAGAAGACAGTCACTTTGAAGACAGAAAGAATTGTGTTATAGCAACAAAAAAAATAGAAGTTATACTGCAAGCAATAGTGTTTCTGTTTTACTATACTCTGATTTTTATCAACAAACTAATCAATGGTGTACGTGACTGATCATAGCCTGTGCTGAGAGTGGGAGAGAGAGAGAGAGAGAGAGAGAGAGAGAGAGAGAGAGAGAGAGAGAGAGAGAGAGAGAGAGAGAGAGAGAGAGAGAGAGAGAGAGAGAGAGAGAAATCTTCAAGCTCCATCTACACTCCCTGTCTGTGTCCATACAACACACATATGGAGATCTATCCCTGCTACGTGACACAAGCACGAGCACGTGCACACACACATGTACATCAGCAATAAGGAACAAACTTATGTCCAATCTTGCTTAACATACACATAACTCTTGCACAATCACATAGTGTATTGCAAATGTTCCATAGGGTCCAAATGGGTGCGTTTACAGCAATAATGAAAGGATAACGGTTTGCACAAATGTTGGGTACGCCTGACAGCAGCTGGTGGTTGCAGGCGTTCCCCTGACCTGGGAAAACATGAGAGCAATGCTGGTTGTGGGTAACTCAAAGACTCCATCAGTAACATAGGCTGTGACCTCACAGGAAGCTCCTGCTTCTAAAAAACAGTCAGCCTGACATTATTCAAAAGTGCAGCAAGTTCAAGAACAATGGAAATATGTAGGGGAGAGACCAGATCACGCAACTCAATAAGCAGGATTTCCAAAATTCTAAAATAAGAAATTAATAATTAAGGGATTGCCACAGATTCAGTTAAAAATTCAGTTTGATTTATAAAAAACGTATAATCTAAAAACAAAACCAAAGTAAGTGGCACACAGTATGTTCACGAAATTAACTACATAAACCGGCTCAGTAATCCATGACAAATGCATTGTGACACATGCACAACACTAGTCAGAAAAAACTACAAACATTGTGGCTTTGTTTACATATTAATAATTCTGCATCTTATTGAAATGTATTTATCTATTTACGAATGTGTGATCACTCATAGTATTAAATGTGAAGTGAGTGAATGTGTTGTGGCCTGTAAGGTTTTTACACACACCTGCATGAGCACAGGTGCAGCACATCTCTGCATCACCTGAAGATCAGAGGTGACGTCTCTACAGATGTGAAGCATTTAAACCTAATCGGTTCACATGAGAATGTGTTAATGTGTCTTTCACTTGATGCTTTATCACATGTCAAAGCATTTTTGCATGTCTGTACACAGTAATATACGGTATCATAGCTGTCGCTTGCAATAACTTTTATGCAAATCCAACGTTATGGATGGATGTGACATTTTTAGCCAAAACTTGACATATTAATTCTTATAGAACACATTTATCACCATGAACCATCTAGTCATATTTTACTAAAGCCCCATTGATAGAGTCCAGTCTATTAAAAATATCAGTCTATAGACAAAAAAATCTAAATAAACGTGTTACGGATGCAACAAAAACAACACAGGTTTCTGAAAGGCAACAATTATAAGAAATATGAACTGTTATAAATGTGACAATTCTGAAAACAGCACTTTACCTGACTATCACAAATCATGATTTAAACATTAACAAATGCTTTAATAACTTACATGAGAGACCTCATGAGTATATAAACTACCAAATATAGACATGTGAGCCATCAGTATGATAAACACCTTTAATAGTAAAGTTGACATTTGCATGGAACTGCCCTTTCGCTTTCAATATAAAAGCAGGAACATTAAAACAAATCTCCCAGACTTATCCACGACTAACGAAACATAAACACACAGTGTTGTCAGTGTCTTACCTTCGTTCTTCCATTGATCCTGTAGTTTCCCAGTTTGCCGTTACAGTGTCGGATCAGATCATCCATGCGGCTCATGAGAAACGCTATTCGCTCGCAGCCCGGCTCCTTGCCCTCCACCCAGGTGATCTTATCCCCCCGAATGTCTTTGGATGAGTCGCTCCTCTGGCTGACCAGCTGTCCGTCCGTGAACCCGCCGGTCATGTAGAGCGCTCGCGCGTCTTCCAGAACGCTGCTTCCGATCTCTTCTCCGAGAAAGTTGTCCACCACGCAGATGCCGTGCTTGTTCATGCAGGGCACGATATAATCCGTGGCCAGTTTCTGAGGAGTCGACCTCGTCTGTCCGTTGGGTTTCGAGCTGTCGTCGGTCGGTTTTGGGTCAGACGCAGTGTCGGAGCCCGCGGCTGACTTGATAAAATCTTTCTCTCTTTCAGATCTTGAGTTACTTTCAGAAGTGTTACATTGTTTCGAGTGTTCGGAAGTGTTACATTGTTGCGAACGTTCTGAAGTGTTACATTGTCGCGAACATTCGGAAGTGTTACATTGTATTTCGTTGCGTTCTTCAGTTTGCGCTTTCGCGGCTTCAGCCTGGGGCTTGTCGGCCTCTTTGCACACTTGCTTGTGTTTCTTCCAGTCTTGTCTCTGGTGCTCTTTGCTGCAGTAGAAGGAGCTGCGACACCGTCCGCACTTCATCAGGTTCTCCATTTTCCCGCAAAGCTCGCAATACTGCCGTTCTCTCTCCAGACTCTCGCTCGTCTTCCCTTCCATGTTCATGCGTTACGTCCACGTAATAATGCCACCGCGTACAGTATCAGCCTGCAACTTTACTACAACTATCAACAACCGAAATTGAAATGAACGCTGTCCCCGTACTTCCGCCGCGTAGTTTCATTCCAGTCTTTCTTCCCGGGTCTCGCGCCGGTTTTGACAGAAGGAAACGTGATGTTCTTACATTCCACGGGTATCTATATTTTGACACTTGCCAAGTCTCGGCACAAGCCGTTAGTCTGATGGAAGCGCATGGCGCCGGCCGTTCCTTTTCTTCTGAGCTCAGCGCACGTCAACCATTTGCGCACGCGCACTTGAGACACTAGACCGTACTGTAAGCGGCATGACTCACATGTGCTGTGTCCATGACTATTGGACCTGCACTGTAAATAAAATGAAAATAAAAATACACATGCTTAAAATTCTATGAAGACTATAGCAAAATATACCAATAACACAAATACAAAAACATCACAGACTTAAAACAAATATGCATAAATACTCTACATGCATTACAGCAGAAATGTAAAAAAGTAGAAATAAACACTGCCAGACATTACAGTTTTAGTTCTTAATGATCTTTATATAACTACACTCACAAATAGGGTTAAATATGGAATAATATTTAATTATTTGTCTCCCAATATTTGTCTCCTAATATTTGTAAGTTGCTTTGGATAAAAGCTTCAGCTAAATGCCTAAATGTAAATGTAAATATGATTATAAATGAACCTTTGCTGGTGTATTAAGTGTCTTTATTAAAGATATTTATTTGAATGTTAATATAGACTTCTCAGACTTCATTATGGAACTGTTTCATTACCTGAATAAAAAAAAATCAGTTTGGCCATTTGACAATCATTGCATGATGGTACTGGTGTTTAAAATAAATGAAATGTTTGGTTATCTCATTCAAAAGCAATATCAATTATTTACAGCCTAATATAAGCATAATATTATTACACATTTACTATTTTTTTAGTTATAAAGCATATTATGCCAGAGTGTTCTGCTTATGTAACAGGAAACTTGTCAACATGATTTTGACAGTCCTCATACCTTAGTTACAGTTTCATTTGTTTTTTGTCATGCAAATAAAGAACACTTAATTGACTGAGCGTGGCTTTGTCTGTCAGCTGTGGGCTTTTCATATAATTGAAAATAATTGAGTATAATTTGTAACAGAGAACATTGTTAGGATTACTATAACTGTATAACTAACTATATATCACTGTTCACTTTTAAATAGCATCTACTTTATAAACTGATTATCATTTAAATGTGGATTCACTTTTAATTGACTTACAGTAAACTTGAATGAACAGGTAAGCTTTTGCACACCTTGACCCATATACTGTAAACTCTGTACCACCAGTAAACATTTATCCTTGATCTGTTGTCCTGAAAACAATAGTAGTGTTGAACTGACCTTTCTTTATTTCTTCAACATGCATACCACAGAAATCCCTGCCCCTATACTCACATTGTCTCTATTACCAGTTCTGACTTTGCAATGTGGGATGTTTCTCTGCTTCTGAGTGACTTACTGTTTGAAGTTTGGACCACCTTCCTTGTTCCATTAGCCAAGGATCAACAGCTGGGAAGAAACAGGGCCAAAGTCATTTTTTCCCAGATGAAGTTTGATATTCTTGGCTGTCACACAAAACAATGTGTGTATGGAAGAAAACGTCAGGTGCAATGTTTAACACACACACACACACACACACACACACACACACACACACACACACACACACACAAACACACACACACACAGACACAAACACACACAGACACAAACACACACACACACACACACACACAGTAATTGTGAAAAAGCATTTTTTTTATGTCTGCTGTTCAGCGTCCATCAGATCAAACCTATAACCGTATGTTGTGATCATGTGAGAAAGTGATATCTATCAATGCCCGCATGCATGCTTTGACGAATGCCAGTCGTGGCTAAACCAGGCAGTGCTGGCATCATGAGGTCTTTATGAATGGGACCGTGGCATGCAATGCCCTGCTAGACTGCACAACAAAAATAAACAAGGAAACATGTACCCAAACAAAACAAAAGACCCGGCACACAAAGTCTGACATAATTCACAGTCTTTAGTGTATTTGTCTGCGTGTGTGATTGTGAATGCTGCCACATTTGGTCCCAGCTCAGCTCATCTGGGCTTTTATCCAGGTCTGGTCTGATGTCCCCATGGAGGTCTATCCCAAGCCCGAGGCCAACACCCCTTCCTCCATTTCTCCTGTTGTTATACTCTCCCCAGTGGACTTATTAAAAAAAATCTGACTGATCTCTGGCTACTGAGATTCAGAGTTTTATAAAATAACACCAAATTATTTCATGAGCAAAGACAAAATCACTTGGTTTAAAACTGTACAACAGGTTTGTACGTGAGTCACACAAAACTGACTTCTCTCTTTCTGCACTAGAGGTCACTGCATACTAAACTATCACACAGCCTTTCCACAATCAGCTTTCTCTTTAAAAATACATTCAGTACTTTTTCCTCATAAAAAAATAAAAAAGAGATAAAAACATAAGAGAAATTAAGCCTTTTCAAATATGACAAAACGGATGAACACTCACATAAAATGAAGTCTCCATTAATAAAAGTGGTCCAGAAAGTTTTATTCACAAAGCAGATCATCTCCTGTGTGTGTGTGTGTGTGTGTGTGTGTGTGTGTGTGTGTGTGTGTGTGTGCTGGCAGCAGTTCAAGTGTCAGTAAAAAACAATTAAGCTAAAGCAGAGCTAATAAAACGAAGAAAAAACTTAATTTACACTGACCATTTAATATTAAATGGTAAATTAATTAGTAAATTAATTGATTAAATTTATTAAAGTTATTATTGGAATAGGAACCAAAACATACTACATAAAGACATTTTGTAATGCTTTTAATGGTAAACAGCTGATGGTTCAGAATGGTATTTGTAATAAAAACCAGTAGAAATTATATAGTTTTTCTTTAGCTGGGTGAAGAATAAATTAAACACTAATAGTAGATGAAATGTGTATTAATCAATACAACATTAACATAAACATTTCGTTAACATAAACAATTACAACTTATTACGATTAATAAGAATTTGCTTCTGTCATTCCTCATTCCAACAGGACATTCACCGTAAGCCCTTCAGAAAGTCATGAGATCGCAGATAAATGGTCTTATACTGCCCTCTGCTGGAACAGAGATTATAAACATCTGGTTTTGCGGCTGTGCCAGAACTTTCTGAGACACAGCAGCACAAACTGCATCTGTCACTCACCAGCATGTCATGCTTACTCAGTCTCAAACATGCTGTGATCCTGTAAGACACCTTTTACATAGCTGCTGGATTTCTCCTTTTATGTTATTATGATCGTTAAGATTATCATCACCCATTTTGTGATTCATGATGCGCCACCTTTTGCTTGTTTGCATTTGTAAACTTGTTTTTTGTAAGTTTTGTGTGTGTTTACGTCAACATCACTGACCAATAAAATCACAGCATTTTATTTCAACAATTCAAGCATCTCCTTTTTTTGGACACTTTGGATGTGCTGAATTGAAGATATTTAACTGTATATATTGCTGTAACTTTCTTGCTGGAGTTTTGCGTCCATCGTTGAGGATTTGAGACTTAAGTGCATACAAAAATATTTTCCACAAAAGTGTCTTTCCTCTTGACATTTACAAATGCTGATGTGACAGACGGATGTATGAACACATGTCACTTAAAAGAGAGACACATCACTGGGTGACTGCTCAGAAGTTACAGCAAATTTATTGTGTGCTAAATTGTCTTTGTTTTAACACCTGTCTGAACTTGGCTCGGCAAACTTGTGTGTGTGAATTATGTGTATGTGTTCAGTTTGTTGTCTTACCTATGCAGGAACAGTGACCATTAGGTAGTTCAGTAAACATCATGTAGAAGTTACTGTTTGTTGTTTGTCAGTCCATGCATGACTAATGCAACCCTGTAACTGCATGAATCCAGTCAATTCTGCAGGCAGTGGGTCAAATGCATATTGCATGGCTTTTTCTCACGCGAGGCTCCACCATCACTGCATGTGTGTCAAGATATGAGTATAGTATGATGGAGAGAATAAGAGTTAGTGGAGACGATGGATGTATAGAGTATACATTATAAAAAAAATACACAGATAGAGGCAATGGACAACAATCACCCAGAATGTTTGTATTTGTGCTGTTGTGTGCTTTGGAGAATGTCACAATCATTCAGATGCATAACTGCCCTGCATTACCCAAACAGACATCAACATACACTTAAAAGTCCTACTTAATGATTTGCGTGAAGTAAAGTAAAACTGACCGTAGATCAGTCTTAGATTTATGGTGTTCTGTATTAATGACATTGACATTATTTGTTAGTTCAGCAGTGTTGGGATATATGAGTTTAGCCAATTAGGTAATGGAGAAAAACAAGGATAAACTTCAAACTAACAAAGTAAAAGTCGTTATTTTATTGTTTTGGAATTAATGTGGTAATGCATTATGAAAACATGACCTCAGATTGCACAAAAAATGTACAAATGGTAAAATTTCACTAGCAGTGAAAATGTGAGAATAAATAAAGCAACCAGACTTATTCAGACTTGAAAAAGATGCAGTAACACATCCTTCAGATGGTTTTACAGTTTTTTCCATGCGTTTCTCATCACTTTGTTCATCCAAATGGAATAAACACAGACATTGTCTATTAAATGAACCAGAAGCAGAAATCCAAGATGTGTTTACCTTCTCCTGTAGGCGTTAATTGTTACCACATACGGCCAGTGACAGCTTTTGACTGACAGATCCCCCGTCATGCGGCAGAGTTGATTCTCCTAATCGTTACTTGTCATTCTTTGGGTTGCAGTTTCTGAACTAGCAAATAACTCAGAAGGTGTGAAAGAGAGGGAGACGTCCTTGAGCAATGTGATAACACAAAGATGAATAACAAAGTTGTCATTAATTTCTGCAGAAAACTCCCTTTATCCAGCAGCAGTTGTTTGGGTGGAGTATGATCCCTGGGAAGCATGATCATCAAAATCTGCCATCTTTGTGCATGAGACATCACCTGAGAATGTCATGTGACTAATTATCTGGAGTCATAAGACCATATTTAGAAAAGTCTTTTTGATTTTATCTATAAATCTGTATAAAGTCAGGAACACCTGGAAATCAACCAGACAGAAGCTGTTCATTACCTGCTATCAGGAGAATAAGAATCTATGTGATAATGGGTTTTCAATGTAATCCCATGTCCCTGGTGTCCTGTGTTTATGACCGTCATTTATTAAGACAGCATTATTTTTTAATTATGCAGTTTTGTTGGGATATGAGTTTAGCTATTTAGATAAAGGAGAAAAACATGGATCAACTTTAGAACAAAGACAATAAATGCAAAGCACCAAAGTATAAATTGGTACTATAAAAAAGTACAAATGAGATCACAAATGAGATGTACTGTAGTTTTATAGTTTTGGGATTTATGTCTCTTAATGTATTGTAACATGGTTAAAGGTTAAGAGTCCAATGCTGATGTGTATTTAAAGGGTAATTCAGAGCACATGAAACTACACACAACATACAAAGGTCAAAATGTACAGTTTAATTAAAATCCAAGACCAAGTCACAGACCAAAGACAAAAACTAGGTTCAGGGAAAAAAAAACATGATGATATGAGAAGTTAACATTATCAAGGGCGCTTTTTAAACTTAAAAAGATTCCTATAAAAAACAATACTTTCTGTATAAATAAATTCATATTTTGCATTGGTTAAATGCTGCATCTATTGTAATAGCTTTGACTATAAAGGTCATTACATCATCCTTTTAAAATGGCTTGAGTGCAGTTTTCATCCTATTGAAAAGCTTCTGACACATTAAAATACTTTTTTAGTCCATTCTTTTAAAGTCCTTTTTTGAACCTTTTTACTCCAGTGGATCTCAACCTCTCGGACTTCAAGCCTCCTTTCCATTGCCCACAATAACAGTTAAATACCACCACTCATCATTTTTTCTCAGTAAAATATTTTGGAGCTGGGAAGAAAGTCTACTGAATATAAAAATAAACTTTTAATTATTTTAAGTAATCTTAAGTCCAGCTTGGAAGTTTGGAAAGCACCTGGTTGAGAAACACTGGTTTCCATACAAACTAAAATTAACTAAAATCCTAAAAACTAACTAAACTAACTAACTAACTAAAAAAACTAAAATCCTCTTAAAATTAAGAGGAAAGTGACATCTAGTGGTGTGGAGGTGAACTTACGTCATTACAATTCCAACGTACACAAAAGCCTTAAAAGTGTTTTACACAAAAAGTGGCCATGAATAAACATAAGCTTTTATAAGGATATTATCCAGGAACCAGATGAAGTTTTAGCTCCTGCCATTTTATTTACTTACTAGATGATGTTCTCCTCTTATGCTTGTCTTATCTAAATAATTGAGATGCACTTTCTATATGAAGAATGACATCACTCAACAAACACAAGAAATTAATTCTGCCCCACATGCACTGTACTATAGTCTTAGATTACATTTCCTGCATTTCTACAACCTGATTCAGCTGCACTTGTGAAATCAGTAAAACTGAGGTATTTGTATTATACCTAAAATCATTTTATTAATTATTAAACTTTTACAGGATGGTGACTGGACAATACAATAGGTCCATGCTAAAATAGATAAAAAACACTTATGATACGAAATACATGTTTACCTAGACAATGTCTTTATTACAAACACTGTAAAGGGATTGCATGATGTGCCATGAATAAATTCACCAGTTAGCACAACATCTCATGCATTGCAGCTGTAGTGAAAAGAAGACTAAAAAACATCTTAATTATCACTTCTGCTTTCATCTACAGTATCTTGCTTTTGTTACCACAAACTAAAAAACAGAAAGAAATCTAGATTTCAGAGCTACACCTGTTCTGTTGTATCTCTGGAGAGCAGGAGAAAGTGCAAGTGTGCTAATTTGATCAAGCTCACACCTATCTGTCTATTGCACAAGCACACATACTGTCTGTCTGTCTGTCTGTCACACATGTAAACACAACGTTTGCTCATCTCTCTCTCTCTCTTTGTGTATTGACACCCCACCGGGGGCTGCCATGGAAACCAAATCACATATAAGATTTCACTCCTCAATAAGTGCAGTGATGAGAAAGAGGAAGAAAAATGGACAACAGCAGTAGGGAGAGAGAGATACTAATTATCTTCTCTTCTACTCCTGGGAGATGGATTTTATTTCACATCACATTAGATGAGTAGATGAATCAAACCATGAGTACTTTTTCATGCAGATAAGAAATAACTTTCATGTCTGTCCAAGGTGAAATATGACATCATGGGTGTGATTTTGCCAGCGTTGTGCAAATGTTTCACTTCATTAGCACAATCTGCTTAGAAAGAGGAGCGGAAAGAAAGGCGGACACAGAAAGCGAGAGAGTGTTTTGCATTAAATTAAAGGATGGTAACATTCACATCACAGTGTGTCTTTTTCAAATCCCCCTATGACTGTGAAATATCCACCTGTGATCTTGAAACACACACACCGCATGAATAAATTACTTTTAATAAATTACAGAGAATGTTAACCTCACTTCACATTTTCTGCTAAAGAAGCTTTTATTCGATCTCTTCTGTGACAGTGAACTCAATATGGATTAGCATCACGGAGATTAAATGTTTTATTTGGCCAATAGGAGAAACTTAAATTCAATCCCATTAGATTCAGTCCTCTAGAGGTCAGTATAGATAGATAAAAACAGTATATTACAATAGTAATTGTGTCATAGTAAAGCAGCATATTTTTGTTTTAGTACTTAATCAGCACTCCTGGAAGTTTGCATGCATACAACCACACATCCTACTGTACCACATCACATTCATGACATTTGCTGTGATTTGTGATTACCTGTTGTGTATCTGTGTTTTGCGTGACCTTTCTATGCAACAGCAGCCTCTAATTTTAACACCAATGTTTCAACACGGATGAACTTTTCACACATGACCTTTCAAATCAACAGACTTGGACTGGTTTAATGTTCCTCTTGTATATCTAAAACGTGGATTGTTTAGTAATTCTTTGAAAATATAATATAATAATACGTCATACACGTCTAATTTGCTGTAGATTGTAATGTAAAACTTTTAAAAGCCTGGTTACTCTTATTCAAACTATGAAAATAAACAACCAGAAAATGTTTAAAGTGGTCCCAGTTCTGGAAAGAGTTGTCCTTGACCAGCAGATGACCAGCATACTGCCACTTTAATTTCCTCCGGGGCATTTAGACCTCTTACTCAGTCACATCTGTTAGTCAGGGTTACTGTGCTGGGGATCATCTCCAAAGTTACACTTACAAATATATGTGTAAAACAGAAAAAAGTATCACAATAATATCACAAATATATCAAATATAAGTCAAAATATAAACATAAGTCAAATGTAAAATAAAACATCAAATGAAGTCCAGACCTAAACAAACGTAGAACATAAAACAGCCACACATCTGGTTAAAAATCAAAGCAGCAATTGTCACAACATGAATAAAATGGTGAACATCAATAGCTTACTATGACCAATTTAGCACAAACAGCTTTAAAAAGCAAAGCAGCATTGCCATTAAAACACCATTAAGGACATTAAATAGCACACTAAACAAAATCACATTTACCTTGCTGTCAAACCAGAATAAAATCTACAGGGAGAGTTCATGTATACAGTACAGCACACCTGCAAAACATGAGAGCGACTGAGCAGATGTTGAAGATGAACAAATGAATAAATGACTCAAGATGACATTAATGAGTAAACGAAAACCATTTTAATATTTTCAAGTCTGGTCAGCGATGCTGATTGGTCAATCCTGACACGTGATGACCCAAATATTTTTTGGTGATGGACTGATGTATGGTCAGTTCATGATCTTGTGTATTGCTCTTGGTCTGATGCCAGGACAATCTGACCACAGGGGAGGTCTGAATATTTTCAGCAGATGAACATCTGAATCATCAGCCCAGTTGAAACAATGTTACAAAGGCGACTGAATGCATCTGCCCAGAGCTGTTATTGCACTTCTAACCCTGACATCCCCCACACATCAGTCTGCTCAGCTTTATACGGCTAATTGTACAAAGCAGCCCGGTCTAATATTAAAGTGTTAGAGACGAAAGATCTAATTCTGTCATATCTAGAACAGGCTGCATGGGAACGGGGTGTGGGACGTGTTATTCGAGGGCCGACTGGAGCCCTGTAGGAGCGACCTGACGTACAGCTAAGGTTAGTCAAACTCCCTGTGGGAATCACGTCCTTCTCTGTTTGACAGTCAGCCTTGTATGAATCATATTTGCTCATGAATTTGTTTACTTTGTTTAACACTGTGTGATGACTGGACCACGGCTGACCATGTTTACGGTAAGAAAAGGTATTTTCAGAAATTTCGTTTAAGTACAATAACAATTATACATTGGCTTGATGATGAATTACTGACTGTGGTCAAAAGAGCTCATCCCAAAATATCTCTGATATTCTGGTTTCTGTTTTTTTTTGTCCCAGTAATAAATTATATGTATTGCATAGTACTAGATCTAGGACTACTAGCACCAAAACAAACTTTAAATCAACAACAAGCTGTTCATCAGATATTTACAATATTGATACATTTACTGAACATATTAAATCCATGTTGTTTGTTATGACTGTAACCCTACACTAAAACAGGAGTTTTAAACAAATTTCATCTTGGCAGACTCCATAATACATTTATAGTCTCAGTCAAATAAACAAACAAATGGAAACACAGAAAATAAAAAGAAAAGTGTTTCCCACCCTCTTATAACCCTGCACATAGATTACTATTTGAGATTTCCCAAGGCTACGTTTTCCAACGAATAGCTAATGCTTACAAGCTATAAATCTACTGCCTGCATCATTTATGATGTCCAATGGAGAGCCATTTACAAACTACACTTTAGTGTTTCTGATAAAGTGCTCAGCTATTTTTAGAAAGATGAGGTTTAAAGTTTTGAGAGAGAGAGAGAGAGAGAGAGAGAGAGAGAGAGAGAGAGAGAGAGAGAGAGAGAGAGAGAGAGAGAGAGAGAGAGAGAGAGAGAGAGAGAGAGAGAGAGAGAGAGAGAGAGAGAGAGAGAGAGAGAGAGAGAGAGAGAGAGAGAGAGAGAGAGAGAGAGAGAGAGAGAGAGAGAGAGAGAGAGAGAGAGAGAGAGAGAGAGAGAGAGAGAGAGAGAGAGAGAGAGAGAGAGAGAGAGAGAGAGAGAGAGTGAGAGAGTGAGAGAGAGATTTGACAGTGTTCAGAGAATCTGGAATCACACGTTCAGCGCATCAATCCTGTGAGAAGTGGAATGCGGTTCAATATCAAACCCTGATGAATGCGCAGATTCCTTTGAGTCTGAATTGCCTGTTACTCTCAGCGGGAGATGAAGATGATGATGATGGAGTCTGCCTCCCGTGCATTTTGTCATCAAACATAATAAATGTCAATTTCAAACGAATCAAACGTTGAGCGGGTCTTCACTCAGGTGATGAATATATGTGCATGTGTGTGAGGTCTATTTTCTCTCTGATGTGAATGCTTTCACAGGAGAGAAATCAATAGTGACAAATTGACAAAAAGTTGTTGTTATGTGCTCAGAGTGTGTGCTTGTTTAAATAAAACTGCCTGACATCCAAATTATGAAAGCATATATCGTAACAACCAATTTCCACTTCCTGTTGATGCCCCAGGATTTCTTATTTTCAAAAACAATCAGCGTATTTTTCTTGAGCACCCGGGATAAGATTTCATAGGTAATTATTAAGCATTCTGCTTGGCACCTCAGGAGCTTAACTCACCACAAACGATGGCGTTTCCAAAGCGTTTCGTGTTATAAGGAGGAGAGATTACAGTCGTTGGAAAATTTGAATAAAACCCTAAAGGACAAATTTGAGAAACTTGATCAAACGTTATTAGCACAAGCTGCTCATTTGCTTCCAAATATCAAAGGACTTTAATTTTGTGTTTGTGACGAATGAAGTCGGTGGAAAATGACCAAGTGGTTCCTGGTGCCTTGCTGTGATTATCTGTGATTAATGATATTAATCACACTATTGCCAAGAATCATTCCGCTCACTGAAGTCTGAGACTGATTTATATTTGGTGCACCACCATTTTCAGAAAACCGTAGCAGTGTTTGAAGTCTCTGCATTGTGACAGTGGAGTGTCCGTATGTGCACAACGGCTAAAATGTGTTTCATTTTTCTGCAGATAGCCCTGTGACCTCCCTCCCGTGTCTCTAATTAAACTTACGGCCCGTCTCTCAGAGCCTCCACATGCGTTGTGGAGTGTTCCACATCACCGTGGGTAATCCTCAGAAAAGGGGCTTAAAGATTTTCAAGGAAGTCTTCTTCAAACTATCCACCTTATCCACACTCACACAGTGATGAGGATAAATGAATTTCTCAACCGGTCTTGACTCAGTTAGTCCAAACACACAAACTCAAGCTTCAATTTAATTTATGCACACACACACATACAGATGTGATTCTCAAACAGAGATCATTAACATGTAATGAAAACCGCTTTCCAACTTAAAGAAAACAGTGGGGGAGTAAATACGAAAAAGATATAGAAGAAGAAAACGTGTTCTGCTGTTATTGTGTTCATTAAGATAATAATCAGATTTTCAAACCCTTGAATCACGAGAGCACTTACCAGATGGCCTTCACCCTGAGGTCATCTAAACAGATGATGAAGCCTCTGACCCTTCAAATGTTAGAGAAGAAAATATCTCTTATGATATAGTCTGAAAATACAGAGATAAACAAAGATTAAATATAATCTCAAAAGTTATATCATCTTCAAGTTTTACTATAACAAAAGTAGCACTTCAGACTGATCCATATAGAAGATGTTTCAAACAAAATGTTCTCTTACACAGACAAAAAAATAATTCAAACACATTTGTCACAAAATTACAGCGGTTGAAATCCTAATGAAATATTTATGAAGGGTACATGAAATGCACAGATGTTATGAGGAGACGTGAGAAGGAACACATGTAAATAGCTGTTTGGGTAATCATGATCACATCTAGAGAGGTTACCTGGAGACACGGCTCTTCAGTGAAATCTATTAATCGCAGTCAATGAGAGTGAAATTCAGGATGGAGAACAGAGTCATGAACAGCCTGTTCTATTAAAACACAACAAGACACGAGCACAACTCCAGATGTCATGGTCTCTCCATGGGAGAGAGAGAGAGGGAGAGAGGGAGAGGAGAGAGAGAGAGAGAGAGAGAGAGAGAGAGAGAGAGAGAGAGAGAGAGAGAGAGAGAGAGAGAGAGAGAGAGAGAGAGAGAGAATCACAGATGGTGGTGAGGGCCGCTGGGATGAGGAATTTAACATGAGCACTTTTCTAACACTTCAAAAAACACTTTTCACAAATAGAGGAGAGTCACTTGCACACCAGGTTTCCTGAATATCATCAAGAGCTTCTGTGCGGTTCAGGAGTACTACATCACATCCAAAATCTGCCGTTTATGACCTGATGATTTCAATGAAAGACATGATTAGAAATGTTGTTTACAGATTTGTGTTTAAAAGATGTCCAGTCCTTTAATTATTGTATTATTTAGTGGAAATAAATGCAGATTTTAGAACCCTTGAATCAAGAGAGAAATTACCAGATGGCCAGATTTACCCGGGGACCATTGATGAAGGATGACCCTTCAGATGTTTTTGTTGACAGGCTCATATCCAACAGAGATGATTGAATACATTGTTTATATAGTTATATTTAAAATACGTGCAGTTTATATCAGAAACACAATCACATTTTTACTTCTTATTTGTTTGATGCAAAAAGGTTTTAGGGTGAACAGGGTCAGTGTTGTTTGGTTATCAACATTCTTCAAATATCTTCTTTTGTGTTCTGCAAAAGAAAGAAAGTCATACAGGTTTAAAATGACATGAATAAATGATTGTCTTTGGGTGAACTGTTTATTTCACCAGACTCCTACATCACAATTACAATCACAATTTCTAAAAAAATTGACTAAGAAGTCTTCTTTATAAATCGTATTATCATGCACACAGATGTTAACTTATTAACTTGTCTTATGTTTCTCTGACCTTAGTTATTTGTGTGACATTATGTATCAAAGGTAGAAGTCAGCAGAAATCTATGTATTGATTGTTGAATATCTAATTACATCAGGTTTCATAGATTTCTAATACTGTGTAACACAAGCCCCAGAGGATTTGTAAAGTTAGGCCGTTATGACTGTGTGTGTTTGAATCCCAAGACACAATGTTTTCTTTGAGAATGCCATATGGCTTTTTTCCCACGGCACTTGTGTTTATGAGTAGATGACATGCAATACTTTTGAAAAGTTAACATGTCGTGCAGCGTGACACACTATCCTCCTCAGAAAACTATTAATAAACAGCTTCTTTTTCTGTTTTGTCACGATTATTATGCATGCAGTTATGAACATTTGTACTTTTAAAAATTCATTTGTCACAATGCAAGATAGTTTAAAAAGACAAAAAGGGAGGTCAATCACAGCAAGTGCGTATTTTCTATAATAGAACAGTCATATTATTTTATTAAATGAAAATATCAATATGTATTGATTATGAGGATATAGTGTCATTGTGGCAATGAAAGATACCTTAATGGACACAGATGCAGAACTGAATCTATAGCAGGCAGGAAACAGTGAGAACAAGTCTCCGGGGAGCGTCACCATTCCACACAAAAGCACTTAAGAAAAGATGTGCAGGAAAAGTATGTCGATGACTGCCGGAGAACTGCAGAAAAGCTTCTGACCTACTTACAGAAGAGTAGAGGAGACACGGATGAGCTACTGTATGATGATTAACATTAGCAGAAGATTAACACGGTCAACATATTCCCAACATTCATAACATATACAGTCAATCTGTCTGTCAATATTCATAAAACAGTTTTAGTGCTTGATTGTGATTGATGAATAGTTGTGTTTTATTCATGATGAATCACAGTAATGTTTGTGTGTATCACTGCACATCACCGGACTATTATTTCCAGTGGAGGGAAGACTTTTAGAGATTTTACCCTAATGAAAATTGCATTGGTACATATTTGGATTGTATGCTAACTGTTTCATAAAAGCATTCGGCCATGACTTATGCCTATTCACAATAAAGCCCAGCATCTCGAACCTTACTGCTTACATACAGATCAAACCATGCCACGATATAAAAAGAGCTTTTATATCATGTGCGGAATAGAAAAAATATGTTTCTGTACCTGATAATGAATATACCGTCCAGAAAACTGCCGCGTTGCAAGAAAGGCCAGCCGGCTCCATGCATGACCCGCAGACCCCAGAGAGCTGAATTAGCACCACCTGCTAATGATCAGCAGCAGTCTCTGCTAGAACATACAGCAAAACAGATCAGAGCGCTAAAAACACATATAATGCACGTTTGGGTGTGTCAGAAGCAATGCTGAGCTAAGATCTCCAGGTGAACATTACACCCCAGAGACATGATCTTCATCTAATAGCCTCCATGCCAGAAGGGGTCAGTCTGACACTATCAATAACCCGTGCAGAGACGTCTTTACTGGCCAAATTATTACTCCATCTCTCTCTCTCTCTCTCTCTCTCTCTCTCTCTCTCTCTCTCTCTCTCAGGCAACAGCGCCTTTGGAACCTGCTGCTTGGCAATTTGCATTTTAAATGCTTGATTCTTCTCTTTGGGTAACCAAATGTTCACCCTTATCTATTTCCAAAAAATGTCTGTCCCTCCTCTGTGATGGATTGGACGGCTGGAGTCTGATGGTCTGCAGATGGAATTTCACTGCTGCGTATTAAAGTGGAATTCAAGGAAACTGCTTTCAATTTAATTTCGATGAAATGAAGAGAAATTCAAAGGAGTTTGTCTCTGCAGAGTAATAACAACTACTAAAAAAAGAAAAGTGTCTCAGAGGAACGACACGCTGGGATGATAGTTGTGGAGAGCTTATGGTAATGTATCTTTGCCCTTTCCGCAGGCCCTGTTCATGAAACATTAATGTCAATATGTAGATTCACCACCTGCCTCTCCTGCCGTACTTCATTACAGAAGTCTTGTGTTATATCAGATTCAACATGCATATATAGAAGCCAGTCTCTGCGTTTAGGAGAGGAAAAGCATGGTGTCGTCTTCAGATGAACATTATGACCTGATTTGGACTGGAGAGCACAGAGCGAGCGAGGTGATGTCTTTCAAAACAGCCATGCAAACGTTAACCAATACACTGCAAAAAATGCATTTCTTACACAGTATTTTTGTCTTGTTTTGCAGTACAAATACACAAAAACATTTGAAATATGTACAAATGTTTAAATCAAGATGCAAGAAGTAAGATATTTCTTCTGCTAATGGGGTAAATTTTTTACCATTTTTAAAATCTTTCTTACTCCATTATCAGAGGTTTTTGTTTGTTTTAAGCATTTAAGCACTTACATAATTTAGATTTTTCTAAAGCTTTAATATTTTAATATCTTTAATTTTGCTTATCAAGCTCCATTTAACACAATCTCCCACATTTATATCTATTCCACACACTTCCACAGATTTCCTCACCCCAAAACGAGTACTAAAATGTGAAAAAAGGTGTGCAGATTCCCTCTAGACCTGCCGGTAACCCAACAAAACAAAAGCCATGTCAAGCTTCACATTTGCTTTTAGCATCTTTCAGCAAAGCAGTAAACATCTCTCTAAATGCTATCCAGCAAAAGTGTTTTTTAATACCCTTGGGACACAGATTATGGTTTCTCATGAGCCAGTTTTGATAAGACATGTCTTCATGGCTGTCAACATCTCTATCTGAGCTCTTCCTCTCACAGCATTCGATCTCATGTGCAGCTCGATGAGAGACACTCCGGCAGCATCACGCTGGCTGTCTGTCTCATTGCTCTCGTGTAACGCTGTGGTTTCTGTTTGCATCTGAACCTGTAAATCAGTGAGAACCAGGACCCCGCTGCCAGCATCAGTAACAGAGATGTTTCCTATCAGACTCCATATGTCTCCGTCCATCTCAATACATTCAGACGTGCCGGGCTTATCTCTGATAATCATGCATGGATACCCCACAGATACAATGTTTATTGCTTTTTTGTGTCCCTGTCATTCTTTTGTTAATCCTGTTGTTGTGAGAAATGAACGGCCAATGAATAAAGACTATCGCCAGTTTGTGTCATCCGTCCATTCACACGAAGACTAATATTGTGCATCGGTCAGCCGAGGGTCTCGAAGTCAGACGTTACACTGAGTTTGTCTATGTAAATTCTCTTTTATACAAATGACGGCTGTTTGCCTTATCACAAAGCTGGCCAAGAGAGATCTCGCCATTGAAGAGGGAGGAACTGCCTAAAGCTTTTCACAAAACTCCCAGCGAACCGTTAACAAAACACAAATGCAGATTTTTCATGGGTCTCAGCTGGAGAGTTCAAATGTGTCTCAGAATGTGCACAGTAGGCCGCCCTGTGTAAACAATATAAATAAATACACTTGATAAATGTTCTCACCGCTGGCCAAACCGGAATGTGACAACTGCACAAAACAGAATACAGGACGAAGGAAGCAATTAAATCCTGTGTCCCGCTGGGCAGATGGAAAGTTGCCCTTTACGATAAAAGAGACACGGGATGAAGAGGGAAGATACCACTAAATGTAAATGCCATGGAAACCTCCAGTGCAGTGATACAATGTTTTCCCAACTGGATAGATGGTATTCTGAGATCTGTAAATATTCTAGTTTAATATTTTACTCTGGCCTCTGTTACTTTTTAACAATAAGACAAGAATTTGGCATTATAAGGTAAAATCAATCATGTTTGAGCGGCACCAGAGGTGCATAACACAAATGAAATATACCTGACAACTATTTATACTTTTATTATATTTATTTTAGTTCAACAAAGCATTTACCATCTAGTGGTCAGGAGATCTTACATTCTGTTTTTCAATTTTTTTGTGCTTTTGTAAATCTGTATATTTGTTTTGTAATTGGCAATTTGGGTTTGGCAGTAAAAATGTTTTAAAAAATCTGAACATTTGTCCCATAACCAATCATGGTACATTTGCCAAGGAGCAATAACTTATTTTTAAAAAGAAAATAAAACAATAACTGCCTTTAGAAACAATTATATTCCCCGAAGCCCCGGACACACGCCGGACTGAATCCAATATTCCCCGGGTAGAACATGTGTTTTCCTTGAGCAACCTTGGTTAAAATAGCACTCATGTATCTTTCATTAAAATCTTTTCCACTGTTCTGAAGATCACCTTGTCCCAAACAAAGACTCAGTCATTCAGAACCTTGGGCTAAAATAGAAAGCAATGACTTGGAAGAAAAATGCCTGTTACTTTTATTTCTTTTGCTCTTTTTTGTCCTTCTGGCATAAAGACATGGACGTGACATTGAGGACTCTCTGTTTAATAAGACTGTTTATTTCACTTTGCATTTTTCAGCAGAACAGACAGACATGGCACAGCAGAATAATCCCGTAAGAGAAGACAGCTCAGAGAAAGATTTGTCTTATTCCTCCATGACCTTTGCTGTTGTGCGCTCTGATTTGTGGATATATTCGAACTGACATATAAAGTACAGAAACAACAATG
Organism: Beaufortia kweichowensis; assembly: GCA_019155185.1. Classification (NCBI taxonomy): domain Eukaryota; kingdom Metazoa; phylum Chordata; class Actinopteri; order Cypriniformes; family Gastromyzontidae; genus Beaufortia; species Beaufortia kweichowensis. The sequence continues at coordinate 1,220,338 of CM032813.1, read as the reverse complement.
CTGAACAACAAATTCTTAAAGACGTGAGGCAGGTATTATGATGCTGCAATACATCACAGACTATTACTCTGAACATCGCTGACTTTCAGAATCATTAAGCAGAACAGAAAGTCAAATCTTGCAGCTAAGGACTTTCTCGAAGGCAATGTATTTTCATGATTTATAACTTGAGCTATAAAAAACATAGTAGTAAAACTTCCTGAGATTAATGCAGTGCCATTTCAGAAAGTTTTGGGCTTCTAGCATCACGTCTCATGGGAGAAGAGCATCTTTCACTATTGACACATTTCTCGTCTCTGAAAACTGAAATCAGTTTTGTACTTCCAGTGTGACATGCACTTCTGCACTTACAACATAAAGTGCTTTTTGAGGAGAGTTTAAACATTCATGATGTTAAGATGGAGGATCCAAAAGGGGCATTAGCACATTACAAACAATTCAGCTTTTGCTTAAAAGTGACTGTCACACGAAAGTGTGTGTGTGTGTTTGAGAAATCACACAATGGTTGATCAGCAAAGATTTTTGGCAGTGCAGCCGCTTCATTTCCAATTACATGCTTTGTTGGCAAGGCAACCAGGTCACCCTCAGGAGACGACAAACAAAGTTACCTTCAGCTGCCTTGGGCAGGATTTTAATGTTGTGTATGTGCTCTTCAGCTCCAGCCCACAGACAATAAACAATACAAAGAGTGATTTTCTATCAGACAAGAGTGACAAATGTTTGGGTGATTCTTCCGTTTCTGTCACCTGTATGGTTTAAATAAAAAGAATAAATTAAAATCAAATAACCGAGGTTTGAAAATGATCAGTAAATGTTGAAACAAGTTCTTTTCGTGTTTTATAAATCAATTGACTTTCTAGGCCTTCATGTTTCTGTTATAATCAAACAAATCCACATCATCATAATGATTATACCAAAATCCATCTGTAGGTTGATCAAGGCCAGATCTCACTTTCAAAACATAATTATTTAACATAAATGATAAATCATTAGATACATTATTTAACATAATTGAAACCATTTTCACAAAAATAGCCAAAAATGTGCCTGAATCCCTCATATAAAAACAAACAAACACGTAAATCATTCTGATTAGTACACTTGTTAAAATGTTTTGTATTTTACAATCACATTACATTCCCAGTTTCAGTTTAAGCCCCTCTGGCTCCTCCTAAAGTCATCTTAGAAGTGCTTAAAAACACTTTTCTTGCGTTTAGTATCAAGCAGTAAAATGACTGAATGCATTTGAGCTCAGGAATAGATTTGATGCCCTGGAGTTTATTATTGCAGCTACTTGTTAGCAACAAGTATGACTTACAGCAGCGCCCCGAGGCTCTCCAGAATCAGTCAAGTGTTCCCACGGGTTCCACAGTCACCGGTCTGTACACGTCACGCTGGATCTAAAGATGAAATAACAAGCATCAAGAGACTGATGAGGCAGATTCACTTAACTCAGATTCAATGAAGGGAACAAAACATAATAAGAACTCAATTAGTTTCTATTTACACTAACTAGTATTATACTATATAGTATACATCAGCAAATGTGGTACCCAATTATTCTTATGAATTCAGAGCTTTTATTCAGAACTTTCTTTCATAATGTCATGTTTAATTCCAGGTTTGGACTCAATAAGAGCAATTAGAGTTTATGTAATAGCTTCCAAAAGCTATGCAAATCTCAATATATTCCCAGTTTAGTGAATCTCAACCATTCCCACAACTGGTTATACATAGATCTCAATCTAAATCAACACATAAAATCACAGACGTCATGGTAATAATCTGAATCTGAATACTGTAAAGCTTGGATTCTGCTGTTTGATGTGGTATTTTAGTCTCTAATCAGTGTTGTGGTTTGTTCAAGACATGTAACACGAGGTGTGGCTTTGAGTTTGTTTATGCCGGTTTTAAAAGCAGAGATCTCTTAGGCTACAGTATTGTGTGAATAACAGCAATCTGTGAATTTGTATCTGTCATTTATCTTGATGCCAAACGCTGAAGCTTTCTAATCACAGGAGCGTTTGATTTCTTTCCCAGAGGCTGTACGATTGAGTCACTCAGCAGTTTTTCCTTATGCTGTAAATTGCGGTTTGCCCTCAACGTTTTTGCTGAGACTTTTTGGTGGGACTGTTTTATAAAAAATACCACAGAACTACCAAACTATAAAGCACCACGGTACAAAAATCAGCGTAAAACAAACGGATCGCGAGTAAAAGCAGATGTCGTGCGGTCTGAGAATAATGAGACGGCGATTCTTCAGCTTTTATCTTTTTATTTTTCAGATCTGTGATTTGCAGAACACTTTCCCTTTTCGCAGCAAGAAAGTCATTACTTGCCTAATGTGTTTATCGAGTTAAAAACATCAGAAAACGCTTTAATTGACCTTTACTTGAACCTTGAGGAAAGTCAGGCAGTTATTTTTTAATGGTGTTAATAATCTGACACACGTTCCTGCAAAACCACACGCTAAACACGAGCAAAAAACACAAATCAACAACAATTTTAAGATTTATTAAAGATTTTTTACATTGTTTTTTAAATCTGCAATACTTTGTAAAGGAAAATGTAACCTAGTGGCCCATTTATGATGGTTTATTATTCCAACCCAATCTCAACCAACAAAATCCTGCATGTTATCTGGCAAAAAATATGTGTATGGAAATGTCTGTAAAATTGATACTCTCACCTTCTTCCAAGGACATTTGTCCACCTCTGTGCCCGGGGCAGGACACTATGAGCAATATTTGTCAGAAGATCTTGGAACGACCATCAACGTGATGCTCCACACACATAAACCCCATTCACCTTTCTCTGTTCCCGCAGGAGCTGAAGCACCTGCTCCGTTCCATTCATCACAGGTCACCTCAGAACCTTGACATTTTCTGCTGGTTCCTCATGGATGTAGGTCAGTGCTGCCATTTCTGCTCTCCTCAATCACAAAACACGAAAAACAAGTTGCATTGATTTTTCTCGGAGAATTCAAAAACACCACGAGCTCCTGAAATGGGTCATTGACTATTGCACATTTCATTCCCCCGGTGCTTCTGTTCATCCATCATCTCTGCTTTCACACTCATAATCCATCAGAGAAACAACACTAGAGCACCACGGCACAAACATCTTCTAAAGTGGGCCTGTTAGATTGCTTCTTGGTTGCACCATCAACATTGAGAAGAGCTCCAGTGTTCATCATACACAGGCACTTCTTTTGCAGAAGAAATCTAGACAGACTCCATATTAAAAAAAGACACAAGTCTTACTGTATTGACATCCTAAACTTTATTTACAAAGGGTAAGCTTTTCATCCCAACCTCACTGAAACAGATTTACAAAGAAATAAAAACATCTTTAAAAGGCCATTAAAAAAACAACATCATGTCCTCTAGCAGCATCCAAACGTTTCCCCCGACATTATACGTTTACAGTTATCTCCAAGCTATACACAGTACTGCCCACATGGTAAACAAGTATACAAAGTACTGCCACGTTACTCGTTTTAGTGCAGAAAAGGAAAATACTCTCATTAAAATAACAATCTTAGGTTAAATAAGCTTAAATAAGAGGGCTAAAGTACAAGACACTTTTCTGAGGTACTTTACACCAACAAGCAGAATTTGGCTTTTATTTTGAGTGGTTTACAGGTGCTAGTCTGTGTATTTTGTTCCACAAACAACCATCGTTTCTTTTGTTCGGGTTTAGCGGATAAGAGCGCCGGGCGTGGAGCTTGTAAGCGAGTACTCGGACAGTAATGTGGATAAACGAAAAGAACTGAACGACAATTCATTTATCACCAATAACATCAGGCACACAAACGATTTTTTAACGTTTTTTACATAAAAGTTTTTAAATCACACTCAGTGCTAATCTTATCGAACGATTCTGTGATCACGTCATGAGCAAAGTTATTGCTACAACATATTTGTATGGATGGATTACTTACAAAACAGGTATACAGTACACGTTGAACACTAAGGTAAGTCTCACCCGGCTGGTTTGCGTTGTGATGAAAGAGGAGTGTTGGAAAACCACAAAGCCAGGACTGACCTGAAGTTATAACGCTAGATTGAAGATGTTAATCCCAAGGAACCAAAGATTTAGAAATCACGACTTGTTGCATTACATTCTCTTTCACGATCACCACATGTTCGTGCATTCCTGGACTGACATTAAACCCCTTACTAATATTATTCGTCACATCTTAAATATATCAGAATTTCTTACTCTGCATTTTGTCCTTCACATTCTCACGTCCCGTCGCCATCTAATCGCTTTTAGCACATTATCGCATGTTCACATTCAAATGCTGAAAGTGTTTCTCTAACGTCTCTTTACGGTACGCTGGACTGGTTATCCTCGGGTTATGTAGTTGCTAAGCAGGAGAGGGAAGTTAACGGCTACTTCAACTCAAGGTTTCTTGTCTATAGTGTTCAGGAAGAGTTCAGTAAAGCGTCTCAGCTGAGCCGCCGCCGTCTGACTCTCTTCGTGCAGTCGAAGGTTGTCCTGTCGGAGATGCTGAACTTGTTCTTGGAGCATAGCTTTGTCCTGTTGCTCCTTTGGAAACAAATTTAAATAAGGTTATGATGCTGAAGGTATTTGAAGGATATGTTTAGTCTCTCTGTTTGATGATCTTACCTTCCTTAGGTCATACTGAAGCTGTCTGAGAATCCGCTCGAGCTGGTTCACCTTCCCCGTGAGAAGTCGAGGAGAACCATCCCTGATTAGATCAGACAGATTCACAGTTAGACAGACAAATGGATGAAATGATGAACAGATTAAAGAACGGACAGATGCTTACCCCGTCTCCTCCATACATCCTACTCTTCTGTTGAGCTCTTCTGAAAGCTCCAGAACTTGTTTGGTTTGCTCTTCCTCAGTCAGAGAGCTCAGAGAGGTCGCCGTTTGGTCTAGATTGGGGAAAGATATATTTCATTAGCAATTGTGTCTGAAATTATGAGATCTTTACAGGTAAGTCATGATATTAGTGATCTATTGATGTGATGTATTGTTTTTATAATGTATTTGCATTACTACACTTGACTTGATTCTGGTTAGGTCAGTCACAACATTATATGTTTAATATATCACTGTTTACACTTTTAATTTGTAAAATAACTGTTAGTAAATAAATAATTATAATAAATATAAGAATATTAAATATATTACAGTAAATAAAAGTATTAAATAAAATAAAATATTCAATATAATATAATTATTTTATTCTATTATATTTATTTTTTATTTTATTTAATACTTTTATTTACTATTATATTTAATATTTTAGAATAAAGAAATATAAAATAAATTTGAATTATATTTCACAATCATTTATCATCTAATCGTTTACTCATGTGCCAAGCTTCGCGTCAGAGCATCTGAGGTTATTCTGTGATGATAACTAACTGGATGGACATATTATAAAGAAATTTCCTCTTCTGGACTTAAAATGAGCACAAAACAATTTGTGTCATATCAGGTATCCGCACTGCACAAAACAAAAATCTCACAAAACACTCAGGAAACACCCAGAGGCAAACAGGAACAGGAAACCGGTGACACACGGTTCTCCATCTTGTTTGAGACGGAGGTGATACAGACTGATTCTCCAGGTAAAAGCAAGCGACACTCGGAGAAAAAGCTTATTAAATGTGATCTTCCTCTCAGCTCCTTCAGAGGTGTTAAAGCAGACTGTTAACCAGCTTGAGTCGAGCTGAAGGTGTTAATTAAGTGAAGAAATCAGCTAACGTGGAGGAAGGGCGAGAGGAGGGTTCACACGCTTTCAGGTGAGTTTAGCATTATCCTGTCAGTCGAGCATATCATTAAACATTCAAGAATAAAAATACACTGATGTGTAAAGCTGCTTTTGTTCTGTTGTGTGTGCAATAAAACTATCTATACCCATCTATGATGTACTATCTTAAAGCCGTTCCATCTCTGTCTGAAACATAAAATCTTTATCTTTATGAGGGATGAAGTGAAATGACGTCAAACTGATATTTCTCATAAAGTCTGAGCCGACAGCTCAACCTTTAAAACGTTATGATTTTTAACCAAAAAAGTTAAGGATCACAGCTTTAATTTCAAGTAAAAACATGGACTGATAATTATGTATACTCTGAAGTATAGGAAGTCGCTTTGAACAAAAGTGTGTGCCAAATTCAGATGTGAAAAACGATAGAGAGGAGGTACACTGTACATAAAACCAAACGTATAAATATCTCATAAGGAATATCTCAGGATGTTGACAGACACAGAACTAAAACATTCTTTAAGAGCAAGAGGAGTCGCTCTCACCTCTCTTAACACTTGTCTGAGCTCTCATTTCATTTCATTACCAGTCTCCCAGTATGGGGTGTGAATAGAGCTGGAATTGAATGGATGGATAATTATCAGTGCTCTGAACAAAAACACGCACAAAGCGCGTGTAACCTCACCTCCTCCCCACCCCCTCCAGTTAGCACCCCAACCCCGAGGCTAAAGCTAACTTAATCATTCCTCCCACCATGAAAATCATGCTCTCATATTCACGATGGGGCCGTGCACTCCATTTTTCATACCCGCCAAGTCTCACAAACCTTTCCTCACCTTCATTACATTACATTTATGATTTTTTCCTATCGTGCATTCAAACTATACGCGTAATCCCGCGTGTGGGATCCAAACCCATGACCTGCTCTACCACACAAATGCATCAAACCATTCAATACATGAAATTCTCAATTGATGAAATATCACGCCAGGCCCTCATCAGCATTTACGATTTCCGGTTGAAGGTGTGAGAACAGCTGTAATTGCACACGAGTAAAGGCGTCCAAATCCCAAAATGTGTAATTACAGCGAGCAATGGCTTGAGTCATTTCCCTAAGTGGTGTCTTGCTGGGCTCGCATTGCGATAATGGCTTAATTTCTCCGTGCTCAAAATACGTTCTCCAATCCTAATTAGCACCTTGCGGAACAATGCGCCTTCAGGCGGTCAGAGGAAATGAATGGGAGGAAAAGAGAGACGTGCTGATTTGGTCAAGAGCGTCAGCGCTGGTGAAGGGTGCTGTTTTCTCCAACCTTCAGTTAACTTTGGTAATGGTGTGTGAGAACAGCTTAAGTTTAAGTATGGTGAAAGAAAATACATTTCCATTTATAGCACAAAAATGTATTTTAAGATCTGTTTTTCCAAATGAAATAACATCGAGTGCTTTTTCAATTTTCCCATGTGCATTTTTTTAAAAACACACTTTGAAAAGAGGTTCAATTGCTTAACAATAGTTGATGCATTAAGTATCATAAACTTACAATAAAAATGTTCTGCTGTGTGTATTATGTTAATGTAAATTTAGAACTGAATGATCAATTATTGTTCATTTATTATTATATCATTCAACCAAACATTTAAGATTTGCAGATTGCAACTTTAAACAAGATTAATAAATGCAGTGAAACAATTGTTCAATGTTATAAAATGTAATCACATCAACAAACCTTTTTTAAAGTGGTAAACAAAAAGTTCTTCAATACAAAAATGTTAAGAATATTAACCAAAATATCCAGCTTTACTATTACAAAACGATGAACCTGACCACATTTTCCAAGGGTCAGTGTTATCCTAGTGGAAACAACCCCAACCACCATGTTTTTCATTTTATAACATTGAGCAATGAACACCAACTCAACCAGTAAGTCTGGGTTAATAACTGCATGTAAAATGGGTCAAGACCTTACAATACAGTCAATATTGTGTCAGGCTTCATGAGACCTGCTGTGTACCTTCAAACGCACGTGCAGCATCCACGAGATGTGACCAGTCGAGAGCAGACACGGGGTCAGGGAGAGGCATCAGACCAGCGTCCGCCAGCTTCGCTTTATCTGCCAGCGAGCCGTCAGAGAACCACAGCTCATCTGTAAAAACACAACACACGGTTTGTGTGTGAAACCCTTCCCCCTTTCTCATTACAGTCCCGTAACCCCCACACATGTCTGATATCTCTGTGTTGTGTTTAGATGTAAAGCTCACTGATGGAGTGATTCTCTGGAGGATTGTGAGACCAGTGCGAGCGCTGCTGAGGGGTGGACTAAAATCAAATCCAGTCTGTATGTAAATGTATGTGTTTCTGGGTTAAAGATGAAGAACACCATTTCCTTATTATATTATAGAATAAACATAATAAACTAATGACAAATAATGTTTATCCTCACACACTATTTACATGACTTTAATATAATAAGAAAGCATTTTACATGTCGTTTATTTGTTAATACTAACTATTGTTTGTTAAATTATTAAAAGTCATTTTGTGTTAAACAATAAATGCTCAGTAGACCTGGCAGATGTTGTGAAGATCTAATTGAGAACCCAACAAGAACCCACTGAGAACTCAATGACCTCAACACAAACTATGTTCAAATGTTTTCTCATCCAAATGTCTCCTCAGAGAAAACACTCCCGATTCTGAGATCCAAACAAGACAATGAACAGACTGATAATTCATTCTTCATTTACTGTTTCTCTTTGTTTCTTTATGATTCAGTTATTTTGTCCTGTAGGCAAAACAGCGACAATTCAGAGTTCTCATAAAGCATGCGTACATGAACGCAACATTCTTTGACCTAGAAAGACTTTTACTAAATAATTTACATCATGAGAGACTACAATTACACTTCAACCATTCATCTAGAGATAATGACCAGTTTGATTAGGAGAAAACTGAGAAGACAACTGAAAAGTCCTGTACAAACTACATTAAACATTAATCCACTGGCAAAGATTTCACCTAGACAAGAAAATAATTTTTATTGGTCAACTGATAATGAGGGTCATCAGACAGACAGAACTCGCTCATGAGATCAGACAGACAGAACTCGCTCATGAGATCAGACAGACAGAACTCGCTCATGAGATCAGACAGACAGAACTCGCTCATGAGATCAGACAGACAGAACTCACTCATGAGATCAGACAGACAGAACTCGCTCATGAGATCAGACAGACAGAACTCGCTCATGAGGTCAGACAGACAGAACTCGCTCATGAGATCAGACAGACAGAACTCACTCATGAGATCAGACAGACAGAACTCGCTCATGAGATCAGACAGACAGAACTCACTCGAGAGATCAGACAGACAGAACTTCGCTCATGAGATCAGACAGACAGAGACTCGCTCATGAGATCAGACAGACAGAACTTCGCTCATGAGATCAGACAGACAGAACTTCGCTCATGAGATCAGACAGACAGAACTTCGCTCATGAGATCAGACAGACAGAACTCGCTCATGAGGTCAGACAGACAGAACTCGCTCATGAGATCAGACAGACAGAACTTCGCTCATGAGGTCAGACAGACAGAACTTCAAGCTCATGAGATCAGACAGACAGAACTTCGCTCATGAGATCAGACAGACAGAACTTCGCTCATGAGGTCAGACAGACAGAACTTCGCTCATGAGGTCAGACAGACAGAACTCACGCTCATGAGATCAGACAGACAGAACTTCGCTCATGAGATAAGACAGACAGAACTCATCATGAGATCAGACAGACAGACTTCGCTCAGAGGTCACTTCAGAACTCATCATGAGGTCAGACAGACAGACAGAGGTCAGACAGACAGAACTTCGCTCATGAGGTCAGACAGACTTCGCTCATGAGGTCAGACAGACAGAACTTCGCTCATGAGGTCAGACAGACAGAACTCGCTCATGAGGTCAGACAGACAGAACTCGCTCATGAGGTCAGACAGACAGAACTCGCTCATGAGATCAGACAGACAGAACTCGCTCATGAGGTAAGACAGACAGAACTCGCTCATGAGGTCAGACAGACAGAACTCACTCATGAGATCAGACAGACAGAACTCGCTCATGAGGTCAGACAGACAGAACTTCGCTCATGAGATCAGACAGAACAGAACTCCTCATGAGATCAGACAGACAGAACTCAGCTCATGAGGTCAGACAGACAGAACTCACTCATGAGATCAGACAGACAGAACTCATGAGGTCAGACAGACAGAACTCGCTCATGAGATCAGACAGACAGAACTCGCTCATGAGATCAGACAGACAGAACTCACTCAAGGTCAGACAGACAGAACTCATGAGGTAAGACAGACAGAACTCGCTCATGAGATCAGACAGACAGAACTCGCTCATGAGGTCAGACAGACAGAACTCACTCATGAGGTCAGACAGACAGAACTCGCTCATGAGATCAGACAGACAGAACTCGCTCATGAGGTCAGACAGACAGAACTCGCTCATGAGGTCAGACAGACAGAACTTCGCTCATGAGGTCAGACAGACAGAACTTCGCTCGAGAGATCAGACAGACAGAAACTTCGCTCATGAGGTCAGACAGACAGAACTTCGCTCATGAGGTCAGACAGACAGAACTTCGCTCATGAGATCAGACAGACAGAACTCGCTCATGAGGTCAGACAGACAGAACTCGCTCATGAGGTCAGACAGACAGAACTCGCTCATGAGATCAGACAGACAGAACTCGCTCATGAGGTCAGACAGACAGAACTTCGCTCATGAGATCAGACAGACAGAACTCAGACATGAGATCAGACAGACAGAACTCAGCTCATGAGATCAGACAGACAGAACTCACTCATGAGATCAGACAGACAGAACTCAGCTCATGAGATCAGACAGACAGAACTCGCTCATGAGGTCAGACAGACAGAACTTCGCTCATGAGATCAGACAGACAGAACTTCGCTCATGAGGTCAGACAGACAGAACTCACTCGAGAGATCAGACAGACAGAACTCGCTCATGAGATCAGACAGACAGAACTCGCTCATGAGATCAGACAGACAGAACTCGCTCATGAGATCAGACAGACAGAACTCGCTCATGAGATCAGACAGACAGAACTCGCTCATGAGATCAGACAGACAGAACTCGCTCATGAGATCAGACAGACAGAACTCGCTCATGAGGTCAGACAGACAGAACTCGCTCATGAGATCAGACAGACAGAACTCGCTCATGAGGTCAGACAGACAGAACTCGCCATGAGATCAGACAGACAGAACTCGCTCATGAGGTCAGACAGACAGAACTCACTCATGAGGTCAGACAGACAGAACTCAGCCATGAGGTCAGACAGACAGAACTCACTCATGAGATAAGACAGACAGAACTCGCTCATGAGATAAGACAGACAGAACTTCGCTCATGAGATCAGACAGACAGAACTCGCTCATGAGATCAGACAGACAGAACTTCGCTCATGAGGTCAGACAGACAGAACTTCGCTCATGAGGTCAGACAGACAGAACTTCGCTCATGAGGTCAGACAGACAGAACTCTCGCTCATGAGGTCAGACAGACAGAACTCGCTCATGAGGTCAGACAGACAGAACTTCGCTCATGAGATCAGACAGACAGAACTTCGCTCATGAGATCAGACAGACAGAACTCAGACAGACAGAACTCCTCATGAGGTCAGACAGACAGAACTCGCTCATGAGGTCAGACAGACAGAACTCACTCATGAGATCAGACAGACAGAACTCGCTCATGAGGTCAGACAGACAGAACTCGCTCATGAGATCAGACAGACAGAACTCACTCATGAGATAAGACAGACAGAACTTCGCTCATGAGGTCAGACAGACAGAACTCACTCATGAGATCAGACAGACAGAACTCGGCTCATGAGGTCAGACAGACAGAACTCACTCATGAGATCAGACAGACAGAACTTCATGAGATAAGACAGACAGAACTCACTCATGAGGTCAGACAGACAGAACTCACTCATGAGGTCAGACAGACAGAACTCAGACAGACAGACAGAACTTCGCTCATGAGGTCAGACAGACAGAACTCACTCATGAGGTCAGACAGACAGAACTCATGAGATCAGACAGACAGAACTCGCTCATGAGATCAGACAGACAGAACTTCGCTCATGAGGTCAGACAGACAGAACTTCGCTCATGAGGTCAGACAGACAGAACTCGCTCAGACAGACAGAACTCAGCTCATGAGGTCAGACAGACAGAACTTCGCTCATGAGGTCAGACAGACAGAACTTCGCTCGAGAGATCAGACAGAGAACTCAGACAGACAGAACTTCGCTCATGAGGTCAGACAGACAGAACTTCGCTCATGAGGTCAGACAGACAGAACTCACTCATGAGGTCAGACAGACAGAACTCGCTGAGGTCAGATGAGAACTCAGACACAGACAGAACTCGCTCATGAGGTCAGACAGACAGAACTCGCTCATGAGGTCAGACAGACAGAACTCGCTCGAGAGATCAGACAGACAGAACTCGCTCATGAGGTCAGACAGACAGAACACGCTCATGAGGTCAGACAGACAGAACTCGCTCATGAGATCAGACAGACAGAACTCACTCATGAGGTCAGACAGACAGAACTCACTCATGAGGTCAGACAGACAGAACTCACTCATGAGGTCAGACAGACAGAACTCACTCATGAGGTCAGACAGACAGAACTCGCTCGAGAGAACAGAGGTGAGAGTGATTTGAATAATGAATGAAGTTGGCTGCCGTACAGTTCTGCCATTATGAGAAGGGAAGTGTTTGTCTCTGACAGCTGGAGATCAGCTCAAGTGTCTGCATGAGAAAATAAGCCAAGAGTCCTATACGGCCATTCACACACAACACACATTCTTTTCTTCACGGCTTCATTAATCTATTTATCCACCTATTTATCCATCTATCCATACATCTACCTATAAACCCATCAATCCATTCATTCATCCATCCATCCACTACAATTTTCCTTGAGACATCCAGTATAATAGCATGATCAGCACTGAGTCTCTTGCGCATTAGCAGCAGATTTATAGTACTATTATTTGCTTCATTACTAAGTACCACATTAAAGTCTGTAGAGGATAAAATTACTGTAACAGGAAGGAATGTAGTGAACTTACTGATGAGATGGAAAAATCTGCCACGAGCCAAAAAAGGTCATTTATTCTCATCATCAACTCATGTCTTGGCAATCGGTTAGGCTATTACATTATCTGTAATGTCTCAGCTGATGCAGGGACGGATTTGGAGATTAAATTGACAGCTTTACAGTAACTGTCTAGTCCTCCGACTATCAGTCTGGTCCAGTTTATCTGTACTATAACGCTGATGACATCAAGCGCTGTGGGACGTGACATGGCAAAAACTCACTTTTAAGCTGAGCAGCTGTGTGGTTCAGACTCATGCGAGATGGCAGGGTGCTGTGGTAGGGCAGGGTGCTGGAGAACAGGATGTCGTTGGGCACGGCCTGATCCAGCATTGAGCTCCGTGAGCTGGCCAATGACAGTGCCCTCCGGTGGCTGCTACACAAGCTCTCATCAGACAGCGTCCGGTACAGGGAACGACGCGGAGACTGACCGATAATCGGTATCTGAAAGAACAAACAAAAGAGAGAAATGAACGTGATATAGACAGATGATGATGATGGACAAAGACCAACGAGAGAAGGAGAGAGAGTGATGGAGAAAATAAAGATATTATTCATCAGAATATGATTACGTGAAAGGCTCGGCCATATTGTTAATAAAACAGGCATGGCAATAAAGCATCACTTAATTGAATTGTGGGAGGGAAGCCGGAGGGGTGAACGAGGAACACGAGAGCCAGCGGGGGCCCAATGAATGACTGTGTGTGTCTGTGAGTCATATGACTCTCATTAATAATGCAGGTGTAATGGACATAGTCCTGACGGGGGGTCTATGGGAGGGGGATGAGCTCGAACAAACAGACAAATATATCTGTGAACGTGACTGAGGGCAGGCGACCATGATATAATTGTCTTCAGAAATTGGAATAGTAGCAGTGACCAGTGTTAAATGTAGACAATGCATCAAATAAACTATAAATCGTTCATGAGCAATAACACACCAAAACAAAGAGCAAAGCATAGTAACTCGTCACACAATAACTTACAATATGCAATGATTTGCTCTCAATACTAGAAAGGGGTTGAATGAGAATGCATTTATTTCGTGAACCTCAGAATATATTAACCGCATGACCTTGACCTGCGCTAGCATCATGCCCTACTGCAATTCCCATTAAAATTGCAATTTAATGCAAATGCAAAACAGTGAATGCTGCAAAGTCTGGAAAATGAAAATGTAACCTTTGTTTAGGGTGAGACCAGTTAAACGTCTATACTAAACTATATCACAGGTTACTTTACTATAGAACACAGAGTTTATAGATGATGTGAACAGATTCAGATCGGATGATTGAACGTTTACTAGCATCAAAACCCATTCATGAGACGCTTCTTTTAGCCAACCAAATTGTTGCTACAAGATGCTGATTGGTTGATTTGCTTGTTACACACCAAGACAAATTGTTTATTGCAACGCATTCGCCATGTTGCATTTTTTCACGGCATTAGTCGTCTTCCAGGGCTCATATAAAACTCACCTTGCCGTGACCCGCCTGTGCCGAGGAACTGTCAGGAAACAGCATCCTGAGGAAAGCCTCCTTAGAGAGCGTCTGAAGCTTCTCACCAGCATTATTAACCTCCTGAGATGGGTCTGTTAAATAAAGACCCCTGGGAAACACAGAGATAAAGTAGGACGTTAACAAGAACAAGAAGCTGCAAAAAAAAGAAAACATTAGTCATAATCTGACTTAAATATTAAAGTTGTGTTGTTAAATATTAAAGGGCCACACAAACACATTCTTCAACAACACAGCAAACAGGGGCTTTTCCATTAGAAATACAAGGATTACAGGGATTGCTGGGGTTAAGGTAGTGACATAACATCTGGATTATGATCCAATGTTATGATGTGATTAATCTGTGAACGAATCAAAACATGTCAGTGGATTTTGTGACTTTTAGCACGTGTCATTCAAGAGGAAAGGAAACACACGTTCAGATAATGACCCAAACTACCTTGAGTTTCTCAAAAGTGTCTTTAGGAGCAAAGACAACAAGACTTCTGACCCACTGATGGCAAACGCAACAGAGAGGAACACAAAACATGATTATAAAGCGCTTGAGATCCATTTCAATGAATGTCAGTCAAGTTCATTGTCACCCAAAGAGCCCGTCAATCAAACGGTTTAATGCTGAGAACAGGCCTGTCGTGTCATAATGTAAAGTGACAGGTGTCGAGAAGATTTTGTCTTGATGCTGTTTGATGGAGCTTTTATATTATGTCTGTTGACAGAGATCATTTCTAAAACACAGCCAGCGAAACATGTTAAGGACCTAAAAGATTTTCAGAATGTTGGCTGCCTAAGATGACTAAGGTAACGGTCAGACTTCATATGTTTGTTATGGATAAAAACAATTCAAAATCTAAATGATAAATGTATGATATCTAAATACCTGAATTCTCTGGCCGGTTCATTCTCCTCCTGAAAATGGCCGTTCTCTTCTTTCTTCCAGCCGGTCAAAAACTTGCCACCTTGTGACTGACAGCTGTGCGAGTGTTTTTCTCGCCCTCCCCCTTGAGTCGTGTCAGTGGGAGATATAATGTAGATCTTTGAAGGATCAATAGATCCGGAGTTCTTTGAACAGCGTTCAGAAGGGCTTCCAGAATGACGGGAACCGCTGAGAAATAAATGGAAAATCATTTTGTGTTACTGACATGAAACAAACAACTGATTCAGAAACTGAGCCACACAAAAAGATGTTCAGACAGTTTCAAGAGAATCCAAGAACGTGTGACCGAACAGCTGAAATAACACACAGTACAGCTGTTTCCACCCAAAGCCTTCTGCATTTCCAACAAGCTTTTATTACACCATCTTAAAGGGATAGTTCACCCAAAAATAAAACATTTTTATCATTTATTGCCTCTCATGTGGTTTAAAACCTCTTTCTTCTGTAACACAAAAGAAGATATTTTGAGAAATGGTTTTGTCGTTATACAAAAGGGCTGAATGTTGTTTGGTTGCCAACATTCTTCAAAATATCCTCTTTTGTGTTCTGCACAAGAAAGTCATACGAGGATGAATAAATGTTAAAAGAATTTTTATTTTTGGGTGAACTATCCCTTTAAGATGAAAAACAGGGCTCAGGGAAAAGGCTCAGAGCCGATGAGATGTTGTTTTGGCTGCTCGTGTCTCATCGCCTCAGCTCTACTAACTCAAACGACGAGCCGATATAACCTCAGCAAGTTCTTCATCTACATCTGTTTGTATTCAGAAACTGATTCAAAATCCAGAAATACATTTCTTTTTAAAAATCTGAAAACAAAAGTTAAGATAAGAAATGCTGTTTGATCTTCTTCTGAACATTACAGCAGAAATCAAATAAGCACAAGATGTCATTTTATAAGGCTTTCATTGTTTTGGCTTTGGGCAAGTAAATCAGAAGTTGTCAGAAATAATACCCATCCGTTCTCTTGATTATATTTGGCACTAAACATGTTTGAAGCAAGGCTATCTTTAGCGGTGTGGAAAGCTACATATAGTCAAAACTGACTGAAAAAACTCTTTCATAGCCTTAAGGAAAGCCTATGTAATTAGGCATTAAGTTGTGTGCTCTGACCCCAATCTAATTCATTGCTTATGGGCCATTTACATGAGATGCATTCTAGCATTCAAAAACAGCCAGTGATTGTGCAATGTGACGGAAAAGATGGAGTCTGGAGACACACTTTTAAAAGTCGGACTATATTTAACTTGGCACGCCATCTGAAAATGCAAGATTTACAATGCAATGGGCAACAAAAATCCATCTAAAGGTGTACAACTGGATGCTTTAATGGGTGCAAACCATCAGATATCTGCTGCGAACAAATCTAGATCAACTGCTCATTAATATTCTCTTGCTTTTCATTTCTCTCACCTAGACAGCGAGGAGATCTCGCTCAGATCCCCGGTGCTGCCGTCAGTGGTGTGTCCGGTGGGCGTCACAGGAACATAAACCTGAGACAGGAACATCTTTTCTCTTCCCTCGTCCGTCTCTCCCTCCTCAGGATACTCCAGAGTCCACGGGAGTCCCGTTTCAACCCTCCCGTCCCTCATGACCATCCGTGACTGTCCCACACCGGTCAGGGGCAGGGGAGGGGCCGGAGGCGGCATGCAGGGTGCTGTATCAATCCCACTGTCTGTGGACGCCCCCTTTATGTACGTGAGACCCAGGGACTCGGGATCCATCGGGTCTCCGGAGCCGAAATGTTTCTCGTCGCTGCCGCTGGAAGCGTTGCTGGAGAGGGTGTTACTGGAGTGACTGGAGCAATGACTGTGACAGCTCTTCTCACAGCTCTGAAAATGACAGAATTTTCATTTTTATAACCAGAAATACATTTAATGCTTGACTTTTATTATGGTCACAATCATTCAAGCAAAAGCTTCAAATAAGAAGCAGGCAAACCATTTTATAAAAATGAAACATTGGTTCCCTAATGGTCAAAACACAGCCCAACAAATATGGATGAAGGAGTCCTGAATCGCTGAAGTGCATTTATCCATTTAGCAATAACATCGACAGACAGAAGAACCAGCGCAGCACCATTACCACCTACTGTAACCAATCTGATGAAAAATGAATAATTGATTACTGTGTTAAATTGCATCATCTAAATTTAAGCCCTTTCGAATGAATAAAAGATTTTTAAACTTTAATGCATGACTTGCTTTGGAAGGTCTTCTGCCGAAGAGCATTTCTAGCTGGAAGTAAACTCAAACATCTCTCTGGCTAAAGCCAAAGTGGTCAATAAACTATAACATCAGTTCAGCGTAAGAAAATAATGCACAAACTAGTTCTCTATACATTGCAGAAGTTATTATTATGAGATAAACGCAACCAGCTTACACACACAAAGGGTACGGTGACCTTTCCATGCCTAATAAATCAGGTGGATTTTAGCTTAACCTGATGTTAAACGCTGGAACGCTCTCTCACTAGCGCACAGGGCGTCATTCTGTAACTGAGACATCTTCTTCATTCTCACGTCAATTCCCACAGGGATCACATGTCTGGATGTGCATCTGCAATACATGTCACCCCCCTTTCCGCCACACCCGTGACCTCTCACGGCGACAACCCACCCGTACGAGAAATGTGGCGCGTTTGCGATGCTGCCAACTACACGTTTCTGACTAATGAGGTCACTGCACTCACCAGACGCATATAAACATGCAAACATTTGCACGTACATGCATGCAAGCGCATAACATGTGCTGCCGTTCATGTACAATATTAACTGTATCGACAGACATTTTTGCTCGGATAACCAGATGTTTACATGTTTGTAAATATAGATTGCATTGAAAGGAATTGGGTAATTTTACTGCACAGCTACAAGAGTAAAGAAACAGTTCACTCAAAAAACCTGAAACCATATGCCATGACGTGTGTTAAAAACTGTCATCATTCTCTCATCCTCATGTTGTTTCAGACCTGTATATTTTCTTTCAGTCATGCAAAACTGCAGACAGAAGGTTCGGTCTCCATTCACTCTCATTGTATGGAAAAAGATCAACAACATTCTTTACGGTTTTTCTTTTGTGTTTCACAGAAGAAAGTCAAACATGTCTGAAACGACATGAGGGTGACATGAGTTTTTATTTATTTTTGGCCAACGGTTTACAGGGAAATGAACAGCATCTGAACTTCAACCAGCTTTCAACTTAGAATAAAGATGAGATAGCATTTAGAGATTTAATTTCATTTTTATTGGAGTACTTACTCTGGGGAATTTCCCGGGCGAGTCTTTGGCACCCTGTCTCTGCAGACCTCTGTTCAGGATCTTGGTGGAGGGGATGTGCCATTTGGCCTCTGGAACACAAGGTGACCCTGAAAACCACAGGCGTGACGTTATGTGACAATAACAGGACCGATAAGCATTTGGTCAAATCTTAAAGTTGAATACATCTTTTATTGTCATGTACCAAACACAAGTCCATTTACTACAGTAATTCAGTCAGTCACAGCGGGTTAAAAGGGGCTTCAGTAAGACATTTAAGCAAACACACTTATCCAGTTAAAAAGAATTGAAAGACTTGTTTTGTACCAGCAGATCGTGTTCTCTCTAGCTTGTGTTCCCGGTCTTCCTTGTCTTCTGGCTGATCTTGAAGAGCAGGTGACTGTGATCTATGAAACACAGCGTTTAGTTGGCATCAGTGACATTTTAGTTTTTACATGCCAGATAAAAAGAAAACATTCCCTTATCATTTGATGAACAAGTTTAAAATACTGTATACTACATGCTATTAAGATTTATAAAGAACATTTATCAAAACTAATCTAAATGGATAACAAAGAAATCTAGAAAAAATACAGTTATCCTATGATTATATTGTGTTTTTTGTCGAGTAGTCAGGAAGGTTATCTAATCCTGTCATTGTTGGGGTGGAGATGGGATTTCACAAGACTCTGAGGTCTTCTGTGTTTGTCTGTGAATGAACAGCTGATCATCACAAAACCAGTCATGAAACATAATCTCATACCAGAGATGACAGAAAACAGGAGCCGGAACGACACTCCAATATCACTTTACTTCTGTTTGCATTAAAGATTTGCACCAAATCTTTCTTGATTAGCCTATATAATGTCCTGTGATGCACGACTGCAGCGAGCAGAATCTCATTACCCATCATAACTGGCTTTCTGAGCCCATGTGCCGCACGGCCCCGGGTCACTGGAGGTGGATTGGTTACTTGGAGAGCTGCAGTAATGCTGGCCAGGATTACCAGATGGACTCTGAACCATCTCGAAGTCCTGCATCACCCTGAAATAAACAAAAAAGAAGCTCATTAATCAAAGACAGACTCCAGACAAACCTAGAACAATGACCAGAACGAGAGTCATTCGTATTAGCGCCCAGAGGGAGGAAACGCTGTCAAAAAATGGTGGAGGGGATTCTATTCATAGCAGGGTGTGAGTCTCCAGGGCTGTGAGCGCATGTGTGTTCATGAGGAGGGAATAAGAGACATACAGAAGGGAATGACACGCTGATCCCGGTACAGTAGGGGAGGAGATGAAGAGGTCACAGAGGTGTGTGAATATCAAAAACACGCCATCTTGAAAGGCTTTCAACTTTGCGAGGCTCAAGATTCCAATTAGCTCAACCCCCAAAGGCGTCTCCTGAGAAATCTGAAACGTAGTCAATGCCACACCACATTCGGTCCGTTTTTTTATTCACATGGTGATGTGTCATTCTTAATGGCCTTTACACACAATCTTCTGGATTTCCCCTCCATGACAGATTTAGTGTATATGTCAGCAGAGATGTGTCGGGATAATTACTGTTATGAATCATTGTTTCTTACGCTTCCTGCTGCTGTGCCGTTCACACTCATCTGCAGCTCAGCGGCGATGAAAACCAGGTGTTGCGTTTGTTACCTGTCCTGACACATTCACGTCGGCTGGCAAACAACGTACGACACTCGCGGAAATCACTGTACTATACAACTTTCCATATGACGCCCCTGTAACATCTGGACGTGATTTAGTCTTGTGTATGGCAAATAGTTTAGAGTGAATCTCAACAAAAGTCAGGTCATAATTAACCTCTACAAAAAACGAAACGAGAAAAACAAAACATGAAATTATAATTAAGTAGCCTACAGCATGCAAAAAACAACGCAAATTATGGAAAGGATTAGAAATAAAAATCAAAACAAAATTTCACCAAGGAAGTATGTAGTTAAATAACACTTCATATATTATTAAATATTTAATTTTTTTAATGATTCATAAAGTTTGGCAGATTTACAATTGATAGAATAATAAATTATACACAACAAAGACGTAATTGTGTTAACTCTCACTGATCAATCGACATGATAGAAAAATCAGATTGATGAGGATCTATACAGCTGAATATAAACCATTGGCGAAAAGCCCAAGGTGAGTATTGACTTGTTTTTAATGAGATCAATGCAATGAAACACACACATGCATTGATGTACATGCACGTGAGCGTGAAAACCTCTCCACAACTCTTCTCGCATGTCTCTCTTTCATATATAACAGCAAGAGGTAACGCTGTACTAAAATCACTTCCACATCATATGCCTGAGAGATTGTAGGAAAGTACGGGGCAGATAAGATAGTCGTTTCAGCAGGACAGATATTAGTCTCTTACCTGGAGCCATCCTGGTACTTCTTATCGAAGGAGGTGCTGCGTGAGATGGCAGCCTGGGCGTACTGGAACATCTGTTGGCTCGGGGACGGTCGATCTGGACCCTGAGTGGGAGAAACACGAGAAAGCGGCAGCGCCTGGGGAACGTGAGTCATCCGATGCCAACCGGGCCCAGTACCAAGAGTCTTGTACTCCATGACGGGGACGCGATACATCTCTGAAGCGCCTCTGCAGGACACGGACAGAGAAGACAAAAATAGACATTAACAAAGGAGGTGGTTTGCAAAAATGCCATTTTCCTTCCTGCGCAGGAAAACTATCTCATCCTTAATGTAAAAAACAGCTGAAACTTGAAGTCATGTAGTGGAATAAAATAACAACATATTAAATGCTAGTTTAGTCTGTTTTAAAGCACCTCTGGGGAGGGATTATGGATTAACCTGATTCTCGGTTACATCACTGACTGTGTTTCTATACAGTTAATTAGCCTTAAAACATTAAAAACTGCATTGTGGGGCAAAGAATAAAGATTAAAGATTATCATGGCAGCTACTTTACAGGTCAAAGATCCCTGCAAGCCACATTCTGAGCTCAGAGATGTTCAAATATATATAATTATAAAATTAAAACTGTCAGACAGGCTAATCATATAAGGGTTGTTTTTAAAAGACAGCAATTTCCCATGTCATCCCATGAATATTGAAGTAAAACTGGCAGAATTTATTTAGTTATAAATACTGTAGGGCTGTTTGGCAAGAGAAAAGACACATTCGCAAATGACATGGTATCAGACAAATTTGATGTAATTCTCCACAATCTTTGTGTTTATGTGTGTGTGTTTGACAACACACTCTTCTGAAACAAGAATCTCTGGACGGCTCTCAAGTGAGATTCTCACAGATTCCAGAATAAAACACAAGAACACAACACTCTCAGACTTTCACACACAAATTCACACAATTGAGAAATGCCATACAAACAAAAAACATTCCTTGCTAAATATAAACCACACAGATACAATGTTGCATGTATGTAGATTTTGTTGCCTGGTGGTTTCTTAATTTAACAGATACAATATGACATTAAAGTTGTCAGATATGGTCAGATTATTTTATTAAAAGGAATAGTTCACCCAAAAATCTTCTCATAATCATGTTGTCCCACAAGACTTCAGTTGATTGGCAGCATATTGATCACTTTAAGTCTCATTGGTTCTCATATGTCTTGTGACTAACTGTGTGCTGATTTCATCACAATATATGCAAGAACTCTTCTTTAAAATTATTGCTTGGATCTGTTGTTTTCTTACACAAATATACAGTTAACCCGCTGTTATGCAAGTTATTTCAATAACTTTAATGATGGATGTACGAGCGTCACCATCATGAGCTCTTTGTAGCTGTATTTTACTATAAAATGATTGGTTTGTTCTCATCTGAAGGAGGTTACATATATCTGGGATTATAAGACAATGAGTAATTTATGAGAGATTTTTCATATTTGGGTAAACTAATTCTTTAATCTTTAGGGATATTTTCACTTGTATTAAAACCATAATTTAGATGGCTTATAGTACAAGTGCACTTGTCCTTAACTAACCAGACAATGTAAACAAGAACATTTGACTAAATAAAAAAAACATTCAGTGATCTTCAGCTTTTTCAATATTATTGCAAAACTATTTGCAGTGTTGCAATGTCAGAAGAGTAAGTAAATCCATCTGTGACTTGTTGAGTCATGTTTCTGTTGACGACAGCCTTCTAGAAGTGACTTGCCCTGAGATATGGAGATATAAAGTCTTCCAGTACAGGCAATACTATAAATTCTTATTTACAATTGACACATAGTGCTTGAGATCTCTGGCGTATCTGCTTTACAGGAGGAAATACAAGTCAATCCAGTTAGTGATAGTTCAAAGGTTAACTTTAATCTCTGCCCTCACATGTTTCTCTGTAAACTCCTGGATCATCTGAAATGAGCATAAAGATCATGTTCAATGAAGTTCAACTGAGAAACATTATATTGTGGACCTGTTTTCTGTAAGTGCTTTAAGCAAACCACGAGAGGTCTATGATCATATCATTCACAGATAATCCCTAAAGGATTAATCTTCTCTTCAGGAGGTGACCTCTGTGTACAAATGAGAAACTGCTGCGGCCCATCTGTCCATAACTTACATAAAGATTTCTTTGTAGGCTTTTATTTGACAAATAAAGACAAAAAACAAGATTATTTTAGTCTATGTAATAAGTCTTAGCGGTAGATTGTTGCATCACATTTAAGTCTTAAATCATGTTTACATTACCTGATGGGTTAAAGTCACTTTGTTTTAGAAACATACAACAAATAAGTATGTAAGTAGTATGTCTTGCTTAAAGAAATATGAAGATTCTCTCATGATTTACTCATCCTAAATCTTACGCAATTTATTATTCAATTATATGTTTTTGTTGAACTGAAGAAAGGAAGTCATATACATCTAGGATGACGTGATGGTGAGTAAAGAAGATCATTTTTTTTATACTTTCACGTGAATGATGAAAGACAAACTGTACCTCCTGGGAGTGCCGTCCTCATGTGGTTGTAAGACGACGACTGTGACAGGAGTGGACATTCGCAGAAGGTCGATCATCTGTTCATGAGTCAGTGTCCCAACAGCAACTTTGCAAATTTCGACCAAACGGCAACCGGGTCGAAGTCCCGCCTGCCAGGCGAAGCCGAAAGGCTCGACATCAGCAACCACGCCCTCGAAGTTGACATGGAAGCCCAGCTGACCCAAAGCGTTTCTGCGCAGGGTCATCTCCAGTGTTTCACAGCCCCTCGTGACCATCTGAAGAGACGAGAGTACTGGTTAAACAGATGTAAGATAAGATAAAACTGTTGAGCATAACAATGTAAAGTTGGGCGAGCAGGAAGGACAGACCGCTGATGGCTAAATATCTCGATCTTCGGCTGTTCTCCAAAGATTGAAATTAACAGATGTCAAAACAACATAGGATGGCACAATTCAACAGACCGAGATAGAAACGCAGCTCCTCTGTTTCAAAACAAAGAGTTTTGGGTGAAACCTCAGGTAAGCTGATCTTACTCAACAAAGCTACTAAAAGCTCAATGGAACCATTCTTAACATCCTGAAGAACAACAAAAGACCTTTAAGGTCCTTTAACATTTTAATGATCTGTTCCTCAACAACCGATCGTACAAAAAACACCTATAATATTATTAAAATGGCTAACAACTGTTATATCACGTAACATGCGGTTTCAGTCTATTGCACAAATGCTATCATGACAACAGCGAACCACACAATGCAATAAACAACATTTAAAAGGTGTTTATGAGACATGTTACGAGTTAACAGCATTTCACAAGCTGGCCACACAAGCTGACCGTGTCCATCACAGCGGTTCATAATAAAACTTGCCAACAGCATGTACACCCATTAAATCCCTAGTACACACGTCTGGATCAGCTGAACATCATTGGGTTAAAATAACAAAGGGACAAAACAAACAATACAATAATAATGCTATTGACCTGAATACGGCCCACAATCTGTCATTTAGAGAAAAGTGAACCAAATTCGTGGTATAAAAGTGTGGTCTGCAGATGCCCCGAAGATAGGATTTAAGGTAAACTAAGGTAATCTGCTTTAACATGATCTTTTTTACCTTTCTAATGCTAATCCTGTGACCCTTGACCCCAAGATTGCAGCTGCAGATAGTCCACAGAGAAACTCAATCCTGTACACCGACACCGGCTGCTTAACCGCGGTAAAAGTCAAGCCAGATCTGATCTCCAGCTTAAAGTGAACTCGAGCTTTTCCCTTAGATCTGCGGCACATACCTCTAAACGCTGCGTGACCTCTCGCACCTCCTCCGGGCATCCGTCCTGCACGGAAAACACCACGCAGTCCCCGCGCTCGTAAAACAGCCTCACCCTGCCCGCCATGGTGGACGAGCTCCAGCCGATCACGTCCCTGCAATAACAGTTGAAAACCACTTCCTTGGAAGCCTCCTCGATGAGCAC
Source organism: Beaufortia kweichowensis (assembly GCA_019155185.1). Taxonomy (NCBI): domain Eukaryota; kingdom Metazoa; phylum Chordata; class Actinopteri; order Cypriniformes; family Gastromyzontidae; genus Beaufortia; species Beaufortia kweichowensis. The sequence goes on along the minus strand of CM032813.1, from coordinate 1,195,261 downwards.
CACAAACTCTCGAGAGACGGCCAGTAAACAACCAATATCTGTAGACTGGCTGTTGTCCCGGGCAACCACCGACCAAGTGATGGCCCCCGGGCTCTGCAGATGAGCGTTGAGCCTCGGTCGGCTACGTTCCTTCCTCTTGGCGCCGAGGGTGATGAAGCTGAACTTTGCTCCCGAGGCGTCCACCGGCGTGGCACTGGTGTAGTTCTCCGCCAGGTCTTTGAGGTATTCGTGGCGAGTACGAGTGGCCATGACACGGAACTTCTCGGATTTGTGCGCCGCGTTCTCGCCGTTAATAACCTTGGCCAGTAGGAAGTCCCGAAACACAGCAGACTTTGGGAACATCACTCCTTTGGGGATGAGAGGACCGAACGCAGGAACATCTTTGGATCTGGCCACCTGAAACACTGTTGGATAAAATAAATAAATTACTTATTTATTAAGTCTTCATTTAAATCAACAATGAAAATTCTCATTATATATACATTTCATTACCATGTTTTTCTAAACACAAATACTGTTGTTTTTGGTGTGGACATCCTCAAGAATTGTTATGCAGCTTTTGCCATACAATGATGGTTAAATGTGTCGATATAAAGTATAGTCGCATGTCAATAGAAATTACCTCACGAATTGACCTTAACCTCTCTAGATATTCTTCACACAACCAGACATTTGATTTTAAACATTAACCTTTGATGCAAATATTCAGAACATAAAGCAAGGTTGTCAATCTGACTCCAAACTTCGGTTTTGAAATCTTTCTGCATCAGCACCACACCGATCTGCTCGGAAGATGAAACAGCAATTTTCCTTTCAGATAGTTCCAAGCTCCCTCAGATTCTCCGCAACATTACGCTGAAACAAGCTTAAGAGTCGCCCAGCGAGTAAATAAGACTGGAAATTGAATTCCCTTCGATCTTATCCTTTAATCCTCTCTATCGTTCGGAGAGGTCAAACCTGACTGTCGCCAAGCTGTTTGCAAAGTATCTTTCTTTAATTTACCAAATTGGATTTAGTCAGGAAACTGAGTGGTCTGACTTTCAGAGAAACAGTATTTAGTTTAGCAAAGAAATGCGTGAGAGCCGAACCATCACACCACGTGTTGATTCAGGCCTGAAACACAGAATGATATTTAACCTTCAGATTAAGGTTTCTTACCTGTAGCACACATGTTCTGTACAGGGGTTGTGCACTTTGACGATGATGAAGACGTGCTGAAAGTGAGATCGTATGTTTTGGGGTGTGAAGGGGAAAGCTCCTGGTTCTTGGAAAATGATGGTGATGATGTCGTTTCCAATGTGTCTCTTTCTCAGTAGCTGGATAAGAATACAGATAATAAGTCATTATACAGTACAAACCAATGCAAGACATTTAGATGGTAAAAATATGTACCTACATCAGATGTTTTAGCCAAAATAACAAATTGGTCAATAAAAGAAAACAAAAGTGCAAATATTTAGATGCAGTCTACTGTATGTCTTTTATGTTTATCTGACAGAAAACCAAAAAAATACTCTAAGATAATCCTTAGCAGATCTATATATGAAAGAAAATCCCACAAATCAGCCAAACGGGCTTCTTCACTTTCCATTCTGTAAAAACAGCTTTCCTTAAAACGCACACGTCTCAATTTCTTTATCCGACTGAGCTCAGGGATTTCAGGAAGTCATTGATGGAAAGCTGTTACGGTAGTAAATTAATCTGCCACAGACTCTATTAAGATTGTCCCGCTTATTGAAAAACACTGCGCAGAAAGGAAATAAATCTTTCGAATTTGCTTCACCAAATAAATCAGAACAGCCATTAAGATCTTAAACGCTTAAAAACTCATTTCCTATTAATTATCTTTGATACTGTCTTCTTAATTACTTAAGACACAGAATCCGTTTCCTTGTCTGGGTAACTGAAAGGGAGCGTTTTTTTGACAAGATGGGGTGCATTCGGACGGTTGCCATGACGACGTGGTCTGTCTGCTCAAGTGTTTACAATTAGCAGCGTGCAGGACCAATGGTGTGGGGTCTGTAAAAAAGACGCACAGATCGAGACCAGACACTTGAACGGAGAGCCGACGGGGGCTGAAAGACGTTATAGTGCTTGTGGAGAGGAACAAGTAACTGATCACGCCGGTCTGAATCTCATTTGCACAGGTGCTTGTTGAAGTGTGCATAATCCAGCAATAATAGCGGTCTGTGTTTTTTTTGTGTTTGTAATGATGAAATTATTATGGGTCCAACCACCTGTCTAATTTCACCTAATAATGAAAACATTGATCCGTGTAACACGTATTTGTTTGTTTTGTTCCTTTAAATGATGCCAAAATTTTCATTTACCTATAGTTTAGTTAAGGTCAAACTCACTTGTTGTCTGTTGTTGGGTGTGTACGGCAGCATTGTAGAGACGTGAAACATCAGCTCAAAGTCTTTATAGGTTGTGTAGAGAGAGTGTGTGCCGGTGGAGTCCGCTGTTCAACAGATAAGATTATAATCGCACACATAATACCACAACATGACACACATAAACACTCACAATGACACACAAAATTAGTTTTCTGTGTGTACTCATTTGCAAATGGCTCATCTGTGAAGACTAAAAGATTGAGAAACAACGGCCTATATACACAAACTGACCAAAAACAATGGTGGTATGATCAGAACCCATTTTACAAATGAACCTGATCTCATAGTTCACAGGGATGAAAGAAGATTAAACATATAAACTGTTAGACGTGAGATGAGACATTTAGAAAGAGGAACTTACTCTTGTTGTCCAGCTGCGCTCTGAACTTGTTAAAGCCCTTCAGACGGACCTTTTGACCCAGCAGATCCAGAAACTCTTCCAGCGCAGGACTGCCGCTCTCATTGTTATACATCTCTTCCTCTGTGCTTTGACCCGCCTGACAGTACAGGATTCCCACCTTGTGCTGGTAGCTCAGCTATAAATGACAAATCACATCCAATCACCATATGTATAGAATATTGAAATCTTTATATCTCTCCATATCTATGTCAATATGTACGTTTTCTTTATGCATTATGTAAAAGGATTTATGACATAACAGTATGGATTTTTATTGCTCCAGTGCCAAAAAATAATTAAACAACACTTCTGTGACCCTCACACAAGTTTATGGAAATAAGTATCCTATTTAACGTACCATGACATGACATCATCAAAAAGCACTCTTAAAGCTCACGGTCACAGTACGGTAATATACATCGCCTACCATAAGTGGCCATCTAGTGCTGTTAAGTGCTATCAATCTGTGCGAAAGCCTGACACATAAAAAGACCATAATGACATGTAGACTGGCTTTAGATTTCACTTCTGCATTATGTATGAGACACACATATCACCCAAAGAGGAAAGAGAGAAGCAACTAAAGCAGATGCTGGGGAGAGAAACATGCAACACGGTGTCATTTATGTTGAAAAGAAATAAAAGCATTAAAATTCAAAACATTTAATGCCAAACCTGATGACAATTTCAAGTTTAAATTTGGTTGGTTACACAGGAATCGGTATAAGGTCTATGGTAATTTTTCCAAAACCCACCCCAGACCAATTTTAAAAAATGGCAAAGGCAATTTTAGTGCTATTCTGACAATTGCTTTGGCTTTTGTGCCATAAAATGCCACCAACATCTCTAAAAAGAAAAAGAAAAAGGACATTTTATGTGGGGGATACGGAGGGCGCACGGTGGCGAGATGAAGAAACAGCCAAAGACGGATGAAGGAAAGCATAAAAAGAGCAATGATTTTCTTTTATTTTCACTTTAAGTATTGCTGGTCACAGTTGGCAGCATCTCAGACAGGTCAAGTGGCCATTATTTTTGGCTGGGTGGTTGTCATGGTGATACAATGATGGAACAATGATTTGCCTTTTAAGCATCGTAAAACGTCTCACTTTAAACGTCCTTAATGTATTCATTGAAAAAACGACATAAGATTAATAATCACATTCATTTTACAACAACGCACACATTGTTCCACAGAATTTCCCCTCTGGCTGTCGTATGCCTGCAATATCGATCAAGCCCTTTACTGCCTCTCCAATTCTGTTCAATCAATTCACGGACAAAACTGCTCATCTCGTGGTTTTACTATCTCCTGGGATGTGCAGAAGTCTGTCAATAAGTAATGAGATCCTTCTTCCTTCTAAAGTGGTTCCTTCAGTAAAACACCATCTCATTCTGACGCACCAGCAATCTGAACCCTGAAATGGAAACGTAGCGAGACCATCTGCACCTGATCGGCGCCTCGCCCGAAGAAACTGCTTTACAAGTTCAATCTCGCTGAAGTTTCAAATGAACGTTAGCTTTTAAGCATGTCACATCATCAGCAGGTTTAAAACATCTGCTTCTGTTTTTATCGGTACGTATTAAAAGTGTAAGCGAATGAGACGCATGAAGGATATAATTGATGGTTTCTAAAACCCCCACTTTATTATGTCTTCGTAATTACAAGGCTTTGCGGACATGTACGCTTTGTAACATTGTACACAGTATGCTATGAATCATCCTCAAGAATGAATGTTTCTTCCTCTCTGTCACTCGGTGTTAGCCAAACTGTCTTTCACTCCCAAAATGGTAGTACAATAATTCTGCAGCACATTAAAATCATTTAAGCACTCATTATGTTAAAATAAAGAAGTAAAGAAAACAGCACAGTCCATGTGTGTAAAACTGATGTCAAACTCACCCCCTGTTGATCCAGTTTCAGCAGCTGTTCTGGGATTTTCGGTGAGTTGGTGCTCAATCTGAGACATTGAATGTTCAGCTCAGGAACCACATACTCCAGCACCTCTTTCAGAGGAAGACCACGGGACGTCCCGTGCTTCGCTGTGGAGGGGACGCTATCCTCCAGGATTGAACCTCTTAAGGTGGTGAGCTGAAGGAAGAAAGACGTAAGAAAGACAAGTTTACACTTGTAAGAGGTGATTTTAATATTTTTTATTTCCTGAAAGGCCTGAATATTAAACTCCTCTGTCATCAATATGCAAAGAACACAAGAAAATAATCGCAGTCACAAAACAATTTGAGTGCAAACTAAAGTTTAACAAACAGTAAGACATATTATCCGGCCCTGGAAAAGGTTTACACCCTTCACAGCACGCTCAAATCCAGTGAACATATGGATAAACCATTCTAGTCATCTTAAAAATGGCAAGGCACTCTTTAAACAGCGCTGAATTTAGCCTCATGTCATGCCAAACTTCATGATGAATAATTGAACTCGACTAACTGTAGCAAATGCTGAAGTAACGCTTTGGCTTTTAGCAAAAGAGCCATTGTACGCTCAACCGCCAATTCACTAAACTACACAATCATGCTTAGGAAAACCTCTGGCAAACCACATCTCCTGCCGTTTGAAAGCCATTTTGGTTAAGACTGATGTTATATGATTGCAATGGTGAGAATCATGTAGTCAATAGTAGCGTAGACATTATCCATCTTGAGCTGGTTTCCAAAACAATCAATGCAGTTTTTGGGGAAGGTCTATTTGGTATTCAGAGGAGATCATGTAAATGTTTTGGGAAATGCACTTAAGGGGAAGGAAATCAATTATAAATTAATGGGAAGTCCAGCCATTTTCTGATAAATGCAAAATGTCGCTCTCAGTTTATTTAGCATTTTATTACAGTTGTGCACAGCTAATTAAATGAATGAAAAACAAATTGAAATTAAATGTATTCGTTTTAAAAGGAGATTGGATAAAAACTTTTGTGCTTGTAGGAGCAGGTCTAATATTTACAAAAGATACACTGAATAACCAGCCCGATATATAAGTATTGATTAATCAAGTTTAATAGATGTCATCTTACCTCGCTGGTCCTGAAAATAACTCTATAATTATACTGTGGTCCATCCTTGCCATCCTCTAGTCTTTCTCTCCGGATGCTCACTGCCACCGGACCCAAGTTCTCATCAAGACCAAAGTAGTTCTGGTGCTCTGAAAGAAAACAGAATAAGAACATCCAAAAACAAATGTTATATGTGACATCTTTTAGATCATATGTCTCCATTATAATAAATAAATTTACCTACCTTTACTGAAAAAGAACTTGTGGTAGTAGTACGCGCCCATGTCAATGTGTTCAATAATGTAGCGTTTCAAGCAATCCCGTGGAACGGCGTAGTTCTCACGAGAGGCGTAATTCTCACGATGCAACTCCAAGACAGAAACTCCTGCATTGGTGCAATGAGAACTCAAAGAGGACTCGATAGAAAACATTTCACCTGAATTATTGCAGGGATTACTGTTCGATTTAGAGGTGCCAAGTTTCCTCTCTCCTTCACCACCAATCTCGTTACGGAAATACGGGCAGCTAAGAACCAAAGCATTGCTCTTCCCATCCCCTTCATCAGGATCAGAGCCGGGTTTCTGTCCAAGTTCCTCACAAGTGTCTAAAGGGGATTCACAAAGAGGCAAAGGATCAGAAAAGTCCAGTGACCCACCCGCCTGGTGCTGGGATGCTGCAGAAGCTCCTGTGGTTATATTCTTCTGACGTGCGAGGTTGGCACGATTGGTAACGGCCTCGCTAATGTTGAAGAGCACGCTCTGGACGTCGTAGTGGGCAAAACATCTCTGGAAACTCAAGGGACGGCCATGTCTGCTACAGTCGTCGTGTTCTGTCAGTTGCCGCTGCTCGCTCTTCATGGTCTTCAGCCTGCGGAATATAGACGTCTCGCTCTTCTCTGTCTTTTGCCGCTGTAAGAAAGACTTCTCCCGTTCCCTATAGAAAAGAGAGCCGTCCACATAGTCAGAGTAGTTGGGAATGCAGAGAATGTCACCCCTCGCTATCTGCGCTGCGGTCTGGAGACTAGGGGAGACGGTGGTCTCGAATCGGCGAAAATCTGTGAAACTTTGTGGCGGTGGTGCACTAGGTTGCTCAGACAGTTTCAAGTTCAAAAAGCCTTCATCAGGCAAACCCTGGCGATTAATGGAGGACGTGCTTCCGTACTCGCGGTGCAAAGAGGCGCCCGTATTAGGATTGACTGCCGTCTGATCCATGTCTTCGGCCCCCGCGTCGCTAATAGTAACATCACTATTGCTTCTTTTCTGAAGAGGATGGTGCACTTTACCCGGAGATTGGCTCAGAATCTCTCCAAGCCCATATTTTGCCTCCAGAAAGCTGGGGTTAGGAGGAGAACCAGGGCTCGGTTTGACAGGATCCTCTGTTGTTTGGCTGGGCATTCCATTTTGGAAGGTCGTCATTAGACTGTCGAATCTAGGTGGTGGAGCGTGGTTGGACACTCTTGCTCGAACGCCCATCTTAGGCACCGCCGGTGTTCCTTGTGGGTTTGTGCCGGGAGGTCCCATATTCCCATTCAAAGCTTGAAGCTTTTTGGCAAATAAATCATCAGTCTGCATTTCTAAGGCGAGCTGTTGTGATTCTCAAGCTCTTACGGCCTCGTCAGCTATATCTCTATAGTTAGGGACATTCATATCTAGCGATTCATCCTGACCAGAAATCCAACTCCAGCGTTTTACAGAAGAGCGAAGGGACTTGACAGAAGGCTGTGAATAATGACTGACCCACGTCAGGGTGTTAAGACCTATGGGTCTGTACTCCATAGGAGGAGAATAGATCTCTTTATCTCAGCTTCACTGTCAAGGACAACTGCTCACTCCACGGGAGGGCAAACGGGAGATACGGTCATTTAACAGGCATGTAGGCTTAACAAAGCCAGGTGGGATCCCTCTGATGCTCTGAAAAGAAAGACAGAGAGATCATTAGAGAATCCATTTGGGAGAGAGAGATAGCAATGTGACCTTGAAAGAATGCAAAGCACTCAAAATCCTCAACTGAACAAAGCATCAGCAAAAAGACCAATTCATTTAATAAGGGTTTTGAATGTCTGTTCTTTGTCCACTCTGGTGCATGTCATTTTTTGAGATTTTCTGCAAAATAATGTAGTACTTTTTGACTTTTGTGCAAAAAGTAATTGAGATAAACATCAAAATGCATTAGTGATTTGGGCAATACATTCACTGTTAAAAAGCAGAAGAGATTCAGAGATTTAAATAATCATAAATTATACAGACATAATCATATTTAATGTGGTCCTTTTAAGACAAAATAAAAATCCATAATTAAGTGCACAATTTGCATATTTTTGTGCACTTTTTACAAATTGCAAAGAACATGCAAGCTGGTGCACTTCATCAATCTCAAAATAAAAAACTCAACACATGAACCACCACTTAAACGAAAAACAAAGCAAAATGCAAATAATAAAGTCCAAACAAACCAAATTAATTCAGTTCATTTTCTGTACTGTTGGCACTTGATGTCCAAAAAAAGGTGAGATGCAGTTGGCTATACTCAATGAACCCACTGACCTTTCTGTTCCGTAAAACAGAGAGAGAGAGAGACAGAGACAGACAGACAGAGAGAGAGACAGAGACAGAGAGAGAGAGAGAGAGAGAGGAGACAGAGACAGAGAGACAGAGAGAGAGACAGAGAGAGAGAGAGAGAGAGAGAGAGAGAGAGAGAGAGAGAGAGAGAGGAGAGAGAGAGAGAGAGAGAGAGAGAGACAGAGAGAGAGAGAGAGAGAGAGAGACAGAGAGAGAGAGAGGACAGAGAGAGAGAGAGACAGAGAGACAGAGAGAGAGAGAGAGAGAGAGAGAGAGAGAGAGAGAGAGAGAGAGAGAGAGAGAGAGAGAGAGAGAGAGAGAGAGAGAGAGAGAGACAGAGAGAGAGAGACAGAGAGAGAGAGAGAGAGAGAGAGAGAGAGAGAGAGAGAGAGAGAGAGAGAGAGAGAGACAGAGAGAGAGAGAGACAGAGAGAGAGACAGAGAGAGAGAGAGAGAGAGAGAGAGTAAAATTACAGTACTGTCAGCCTCTGCCGCGGTACATTCAGCTCTGAGACTCGCCAACCCAAAAATAATCTTTTGGAAGGCAAGCTGATTAAACTGTCGTTTATTAATAATGTGTTTTGGAAGCGCTGTCTGTCTGTTACATACACACTGACCTCAATACCTCACAAACATTAACCAAACAAACATCTTCATCTGTCAACTTTTGTACCAGCTGTACACCACATTGATGTTTTGACTCTTCATCGGTTTACATTTAAACAAGAGACAGAAAACCAGAACTCCTAAAACCCCATTTACTTTCACAATAATCCCGGGTTCATGTGTATGATTCATCAGTGCGTGTTTCTCAAAAAAAATAATACCAATGTTTATCTCTGCATTTAATCCTTCATCAAAATGTCAAATGCCTTTAAATCAACTCTGCTCTTATGTCCACAGGTTGAGTTTTAGAATACGATTTTAGAAACATCATCGATTGCATGTTGAAAATGAATTTCTGAGTGCTGTAGGATAAAGAGCATCTCGGTTAAATATTCATCAAAAGGTATGACATTTGGACACAGCGACACAACTTCATCCTCAGAAGAGATGCTGCGGTATTATGGCCTTTCAAAATGTAGGTGTAATGAAAAATGTAACACCCAAAAGTTGTCTGATACACAAAACTCCTGAAAACAGGATGAACAGAGCGATTGTGAAGCTAAACTTAGAATCAGCTCTCAAAATAAGGATGAATGAAATGACAAGCTGATTTATTATTAAAGAACACTGTTAAATAGTAAATGAAGGAGGAGAAAATGTAAGACGGCTCTCTCTCATGTAACACAAGGGCATGGCTGTATATCACTGCAAATGAAAAACGAAATCTCAACACGCATAAAATGTTTCGAACACATCTGGGTCAAAATTCACCCGAAAATCAAAAGGAACAAAGTAGAAATTACATTTAGCCTAACAAATTTTGCATTTGCATTATTTAATGACATGTAGTCACCTCCGTCAAGGTGTAAAGATATATTTAAGCTTTTAATCAAACAACATCAGTGTGATCTCTATGATAGAACAAATCTCTGTTCTTGAACTGTTTTCTTTAAAAATAATTAAAAAAATATATAAATACAAAAGTGCACATTGTCTTCAGAGAAGACAGTACATTACTGATCACAACAAATCAACCATGGAAAAAAGAAGAAAGCAAATAAGAACCCATGGCTGCCAATCGCTGTGGGAGGCACGTCTAAAACCAGAATGAACTCGAGAGGACAACAAATTGCACATCTGAAAGCTTCCCTCCCACAATCCCCCGCTGGGCTTCAGAGCCCGGCAAATGGCCAATCCCGTCCCCTCAGACGCCCCCCGTCCAGCTGCAGTTCCTGTACAGGTCATTGATTACCGTTATGAGCCAGTCCTCAGATGCCCGCTCACATGCACCGTGCCAGCCCAACAACAAAACTCATCACGGCTATCATCGCCCACCGCAAAGACACGCTGACCCAATCTATTTAGACAGCTGGATCTATACAGGGGACTGTGACCACACCGGCCTGTCTATCATTTTCAAACACTACAGAAGTTAAAAGGAGTCCCAGTCTGCCTGATGTCTGATACGGTAGAAGATATAACAGAATCTCTCATCTGAAGGTTTTTCATTGCTTTTTAGAAATTTCCACTTCCCGACAGGCATGTCACACATTCGGCTTTTGATTCATGACATGCTTTTGAAAATACACATTATTTAAAGCAGGATAAGACGGTTTTGTGGCAACTAATTTTTGATGTTTGGAAATAAATCCAAAACATTTGGATTGTCTTCTCAGAAAACAAATTTCCCCTTACCAGATGATTGACAGTGACAGTCTTGTCAAAGGCATTTTTGGGACACAGACTTTGCAATGTGGTGCGAAACAGATCAAAACAATGCCGGAAAGCAGGTCAACACACTCGCAGTGAAAGAGAAATGAACTCGCTGTGCCAACCCACATACAGCGGGTGCAAAATCTGGGATTTAAAACCTAATTTAAACCTGAATGTTTTTCAACATTACACCCCATTAAAAACAATATCTCTCCATATCTGCCATATAAACTCTTAGCTGTAAACTAAATCCAAATCAATGCCACAAGGTCACACCTAATGATTATCGCTCCCCGTCCTGTCAAATTACAATCTTCCACAGCTTATGGATTTGACAGCAAAACAAAGGGATGACTTTGACGAAAGGATTAAGTAAAAGAGTTCTGGAGTTTCAGCAGGGCAACTGTGTGAGCAGGCACATGTCCAAACCCAGCAGAACTTTTTGAACGTTTTGACAGCAGCCCCAGTGAACACCCTACATGGGCAACACCCCGTATGATTTCAGCTCCCAGGCTTGTTCTGCCCCGGCACAAAGCTCACCTACATTCCTCATTCCTGGGACGCTGCTGGTAGATCTTGTGTTCTCATTTGCCTTTCCTTGTTAGGAGTCTCTTTGGTCGCTCAGGCATTCCTGTGCTGGAGACATTATAACAACAGCTATGCCAAGAAGACTTCTGGATTTATTCCAAGCATGCAGGAAACCCGCAAGACTGTTTCACACGGACGTTAAGCGCCTGAAATCTGACAGACATACAGACAGACTGTAACTGTACATGGACACTGTAAATAAAAACTGTCAATTTAAATACTTGGGCAACTTTATTACATATACGAGTCAAAATCTACTAATGGGAATTTAAATGTAACAAACTATGCAAAAATGTATTATATTTTAATTGGAAAATGAAACATTTTATCAAACTTTGATAACTGCCTTAAGTTTTTAAACAACTGAGGAGATAATAAAACTACATTTTATTAAAAAAAATAAACATTGTACAAAAATAAATTACATGTTACTCAGAGACTGACATGTTTAGCTTGTCAACTTTTTCTCAGTTAAAGACAAAATCTTTTTAAATTGTTAAATCATTACCCCTTAATAGATTTTAACTCTTTTACATGTGATTTTAGACAAAGAACACAAAACAACAAGTGAACTGAACACCAACTACACCCGCGAGAACATGAGGGTGGGAAGGAAAGGAACAGACCCGATGAGAGAAAAGAAAATAAACAAACAAGAGAAGGCAGAAACCCTGATAGGCAGTGTGGGCACAAGTTGAAAGACTGACCCCCGGGGCTCTCCAACGGGAATACAGTAACTGACCTTTACCATTTGGGTTAATATAACTTCCAGGTGTTTGCCAAACAAACAACAGAGAGCAAACAGGGAAAAGGCCCGTGAGAAAGAGCTGAGGTTTATGAACGGGTCAAAACACAATAACTCGCATTTCCTTCATTTACATTACAAAACTTCCCAGATATGACTTCCTAAGTATTCTGACCTCGAGCTTGCGGGTTTAAGACAGGAATGCAGACTTGTGTGCCAGAACATGTCAAGCTTTATAGGTTGGACTTTTTAACAAAAAGGACGCTGCATGATTTTAGGAAACTCACAGCTTCTCTGCCTCTCCTGCAATAAGTCAAAATGTGAGTGAGAAAACTTCCGCTCGCTTTCATAAGTTCATACTCGCTTTTGCCTGACGTGGATAACTGATATCAGCTGTTAAAATGAGACACACAGGGACAAACACACAGACAGACAGCATCTGCTGCCTCTCCAACACGACTGTCTGCGATGGAGTTTATGGCTTCCGGCCCAATGAGAGATAAAGTCCTGTTTATGACACGTACTGTAAACATAATATCTCATGTAGTGACTGTTGATGTAATTGATAACAAATGGAAACACCCTTGTTTGGAGCTATTCCCTCATCCTCTGGATTATTATCATTAGTGATATTTTGTCTTTCAGCCAGCTGGATTTAAACACAAGGGCCGCCTACCTTCTCCAAAGCCCAATCATCTTACATCATTCAGACTAGACATGTACAAGTGTAAATAGCGTGGATGAATGCATGCATTGCATTGTAAGCATTGCTGCTAGGGTGCTAAAGCTGGCATTTGTGTAAAGTGTCTCCTTTAGAAACTCCCTGGTTAACTACAGGTCAACTACTGTCAAGGGAGAGCAACACAAACACACACAGACATACATTCTTTTTTTTTTTTTTTTTTTTTTTACAAGGAACCCAACTATTTTGGCTAATGAGCTGTGTTAAGGGTAAGTTATCCCAATTGTAACCCATTTAATGTCTTCCATATGCATCAACCACAAATGGCACCAATCTCATGCGTAATGGAAGCATCTTAAACACGGCCATGAAGTAAATTAACCTCCAACCCTTAAGTCCTTTAACACTAAAAGTCTTGGCCTCGGCCCAAAAGGGCCTTACCGGGACAATGCTCATCAGCGAGTGGCTAAAAAGTGGAGTTGAGAGTTTATGTAAGCCTTTTGTTCAGACACAAATCCTCCTTTTCACGCACATCAATGAGGATTTAAGAATGGAATAAAGGGCGAGTAGGTATAGTGCCTCGTTTCATTAAAATTTAAATAATAAAGCAAAAGCTCGCCCGTTTCAGCATACAGCTGCAGGGTAAATGGCAATGCACTGAAAGTTTGACAATCGACTCGCTTGACGGGAGTTTAGATTTCTGCCGTTTCAGGTTTGCGACACTAAAAACACCAAAACATATTCACAGACGCAATGAACGCATGTGAAGACTCGTCCTTTGGCACATACACGGCAAGTTTCAACAGAAATCAATGACATAATTCTAAATCAGTCTGTGTTGGAGGAAGCAAACAGATCGAGGGTCTTTCACAAACCAGACTATGGCGGAAACACACTGCCTACTTGTTTCTTATTCAGTTTCTTTCTTTCGCGGCTGAACAGCAGTAGCTTTGTGGAATGAGGCTTTCCGCATTGTCCCTCGAGCTGAACTAATTTCTTCTCTCACTCGGGCAGCAACCTTCATTCACCCTGAGATTCTGACTACATGCTGGACTTGAAAGAAAGACTGAAAGGCCCTGTGAGAAAAGCGGAGCAGCAGGTAGCTTTGGGTGTTGGAGAATTCTGCCTGTCTGAATTGAGGCTGGTCATTCCAGACAGCATGTGGTCCACACCGCAGAGCTCCAGTCGAGAGTGGGAGAGCTTTTTGAGTTTAACAAGCACCATCTGGCATTCCCAGCTCCTCACAGCAGCCAAACATACACACACCCCGACACCCTGCTGCACTATCCACTCAAATACCTTCATCACACACACACAGCTGAAAAAAGACCTGGACTCCCCAGACTTAGTACAATTATGACACACCCTAACTATAACAAACCACCTTTAATTTCAGAATCAGGATTTTACATTGAATGTTACGTGACAACCCAACATTACTGCATATATATATATTAACACAAAAATAAGCATCAATGCATTCTCCATACAATTGACACCTATTTATTTGCTGTTTTATATGGATTGTTCACCCAAAAATAAAAATACTGCCATCATTTATTCCCCCTCATGTTGTTTCAAACCTAAATATGACTCTTTGTTTCTGTGGAAAAACAAAAGAGGTTTTTGAGAAATGTGCTTTTGTGTTCACACAATGAGAGTCAATGTTGTTTGGTTACCAACATTCTTCAACATATCTTCATTTGTATTCTGCATTAGAAATTAAGTCATATAGGTTTAAAATGTGAAATATGATGATGAATAAATGATGAAAGACTTCATTTTTGGGTGAACTTTTTCTTTAATGCATAATTAAAAATATGATAATACTTAGTACAGTTTGGTGTGCAACTTTAACAGAACAGACCAGTGACCCATTTTTGGTTCAGCCAGCACTAAAGAACCTCTGGCCTAGAAAATGCAAAAAAAAGCAAACACACATAAATAATATTAATATATTAAAAGCCAGAAAGAGATTGAAACAGAAAAATCCTGCTGAGTGCAATCTAGTATGTTACAAATGTCAACAAAAACAAGCACATCTCATTAAACAAACACACATTTGTTTTCACAGCCGTCATAGATACCGTTCAAGAGCACGTTGGCGTTCAGACCAACCAGCTTCGCCGATGGTTTTGAAACGGTTGCCCTTTACCACATCCTCACCACAAATGAACCACAAACAGCTGTGAATCCATCTGTCTTTGCTGAAAAGTCTTCAAGGCTTTGGCAAAAGAAACCAAATGTGTGCTGACAACACCTGGAAACCACACCCAAAAATGTATTTGGCTATGTGTCGTCTCTCTCAAACAAAAAGAAAAACCGACGTTTGCTTAACCTGATGTGATCAATACATTCTGAATGCAGGCCGCAAGCCCTGCTGATCCAGATATCTAACGCTGGTTACCGATTAAGAGAAATGTGTGTGGTGAAAGATAAAGAAAAATCCAAAGAAGTGCAGAAAAAAACTCAAGGCAGCGAACGATTAAAAGAAAGAAACCTCATTTCCTCAACCCCCAACATCTCTCCAGACCCCTTCAAACCCCTGAACAAAAGCCCCTAACGACTGGTGCCACTGGCATACATTAGCATTTCTATAGAAAGAGGCAGGACCATGAAACTCCAGTTATCAAACTCCACCCCCCCAAACAGATTCAGTCCACCTGCATTGATACAGAGACCCTCCAAGAAGCAAAGGGCCCGTGTGAAGCATTTCTACGTCCTTCTCTTCTCATTCAGCAGCAGGTTTTAGTTTTGGGGGTTACGGAGGGGCAGAGAAAGAAAAGTTTGGAGAGTGACGGAGAAAAAGGACAAAGGTGGAATAATCCCGTGTAAGAGCCATATGCTGCGGTGCTGTAAACTCAGACGTCCTGTGGAGGAGAGGGCGAGTGGAGGACAACCACAGTCTGATGACAATCATGAAAGATGACACACACACAACAATATTTCTGTTTGAGAGTTGCAAGCAGCCAAACATAGCAACACTGTCTTAACAAATAGTGTGAATTTGGGGGCAGGACTATCTCTTTGGTTGACCAATAGTGGGGTGTTTGATCAGATCTAAAAGCAATTTACAGTGCATTCAAGATAAACATATTTATCAAACCTACAACCTTTATCGAACGTAATAAATAACACTCATTCAAATGAATTAGCCCATAATACAAAATTGATAGTAAAATTAAGTAGAATGTATGCTATGACCGTATCGGTTTGTATCATCCATATGCAAAGCGATTATATTTGCTTTGTTGCATCTGTTTGCACGTGTATTCCCTGTTTACAAGAAATGTGCTATACAAAGTTTGATCGATTGACACAAATTGCAGCGTCAGCTCTATAAACTCACTGACTCACACACACACAGAATGTCTTCCTGTCAGTATGAGCCGTGCGTCACTGAAATCACAGACGATAAACAGACAGTGATGATGGGAAAGTATCTCTGTGCCATTTGGACTAAAACCCAGCCCCTGAGCACACAGCGCTGGATGATAATGCAGTCTGACCGACCCACTGCAAAAATACCCATGATGCATTGCTTCACTCCGCCTACAGCTTTGCCAAATGTCTATAGTCCTGTCAGGGCAACCCATCCCAGAACTTTCAAGGTTAGCAAAACAAAACTAAAGACAGTGGTACACTGGCTAGAAGACGAGAGAAGATCAATGAAGGAGATGCTTGAGAATATTGAATAAACTGTTTGGCACTTAATAAACTGACAGCCTATCTGCTCATAACATGATTGCAGTGAACTTACAAATCCTTTAAATGGATACGGTTCAGGGTGTATTATGCACTCTCTCAGCACCGTTTCATCATATCTTTCTTCCTCTCCTTATTTCACCCGTCTTCATTCTCCCTGGAGCTTGAATAAAGCGCTCATGGATCACTGCGACCGCATGTGTGCATGCTCCACTGCAAAGTTTCCAACAGAAAAGCCCAGAGCGAGTTAGTCTTGGAGTGAATTTGAGCTTCTGACTGTGTGCATGGCACTTCACCAAAACTCATACACAGTTAGTGCCAGTCCTCTAATTTGGTTGGAAATGGGGTGTTCAAAGAGTGCTGATATTTCTTATAAATCAATAATCATGTTATGACTTGTTTCCAAACGGCATTTCCTGCATAACTGACATAACGGTTTCAGTCAAAACTTAAAATCTAATATATTAAATAAACTGAATCATCTGTTTATATTTTACTAGACATAAAAAAATATCAGTCAATACACAAGTTGACAAACGGCACTTTAACTGACTATGAAAAATCATGCTTTAAAAACTTGACATCTAAGCTATCAGTATCATTTTTTCATGGTAAGGTTAATATTTGCATGGAATTGCCCAAATATATCCACCGCAGTACCAACAAAAAGTGTTGGTTATATTGTGTTTGAAAGTAATGCATAGGTCTACAGTAAAACAGTGATATTGCTCATGTCATACTGCTTAAATCTCTAAAGACTACTATCTGCAGTTTCAACCAGCTGGAGCCAATAATGAAGTGTTAATGTTATAGTTTTCCTCATTCCACTCCTCACAAGGTTAAAGGTCATTTGATACGAGTCAAGGCTTGGAAGCCCCAGTGTGTTTTGTGTGAAAACTCCTCACGCAGCTGTTGGGATACAGTGGCCGTGCGCCAGAGAGATGCCAAACACGACCTCTTCCTAAACATGTTATTAGCCGTTCCTGAAATGTGTTCTTTGCGTAGTTTGTTGTTGCTAGTTAGGGGTTAGCGGTCTGTTTTACCCTGTTACCTAGCAACCTCTGATTTCATGCATCTTTGATTGACAGCACATTTCCCCACGCCTGCGTCGCTATGATGGAGAGCTGGTTCGGCATATGTCAAATGAAAGAGAAAAGACAACAGGAGAAACATGATAAAGAGATGGCCGGAGGATGAAAGATGAAGAATATTGATAGATTGATAGTCTTATCACTTTCTCTTGTTCTGTTTTTCTCAGATATCTATCTATGAAGCACAACCACAAACGTTTGGCCATAGTATGTTCACATTAAAACATCATCCACAATCACACAATATTACTTCTGTAAGATAACACTTTTTGATTTAAATTAAGAAACTGCATATCTTGCTGTAATCCCCATTTTCTGAATCACACATGCTTGTGATTTTCAATGACAGTCAACAATGCAACATCGAATCGATGTGTTATAGCACTAAATCAATGCTTTACCAGTGAAGCTAGGATAACTCTTAACCAGTTAACACTGACACTGGGACTATCTCTATCGCTATCTCTGTCTCTCAGGTGTGTTTGTGCGTGTTTTCATTCATTGTAATATATTAACTGCGTTGATAAGAGCCGAAAGGCATCACAGATCGACAGGCTAAAACGTATTCACTTGCATCAGTGTAAATCTATATGTGTTTAAATGTGATGGATAAAACAGTACAGCATGTTATGGTGAATAAGTTTTCTCTGTCATACACACACAATGAGAAAACAAAATGTTCACAGCTGCCCACAGTCTCATAAAACCCCAATGATGAAGCACAGGAGAAAGAAACTGAGTTGCTTCTTTTTTTAATTGCCCTTTGTGTCTCTCGCAATCACAGGAAAACCTGTTAAGCACCGTTTACACTTAGTCTGGAAATGTACCTTTCTCTCTTAGTATACAGAAACACAATACATTCCCGCTTACTCTACACATCACTACACAAAAGGTCATTTAAAGATTGAATTTTAGTACCAACAAAAAAAGAACTATGCCTTCGTCAACCCTGCCGTAAATTAGCAAAATTGTTAGACCACATAAAAGTAAACATTTAAATGGCTTTCTTACAGCTGTCTAACACATTAAACTTGGACAGAAGAAAGTATTTAAACAACAAAAAAGGAATATTCCATTTGTTTTCAACCTGATGTCTATGTAGCACCTTCGGCATGCTGTTGATTACATCAGACAAGAAGTTAAACACGTCCCTCAGTGTTTATAAACAAACGGGACACACGTTTACAGTAAATACAGATTTATTGTCTGAGGAAATCTACAGCCCATCACAGATGCTGTACACAGACGTTAGGTTGAAATAAACCCGCAATATTCCTTTAACAGACCACCCTCCCCCAGCAGAAAGAGATAGGCAACAGCTGTTCCCGAGGTAGAGGTGCGAATTCCTGGCGGCAGACCGGCCCCTCTGCCCCGGGACTCCGGGTCACGTCACTAGATCTGAAACACTTGCGGTGTCCCGACTGACGTGGGTCCATCCGTCACTTGCGGTTCCTCCTCTCAGCCCTGTTTATACTGCTGAAGTGTGCTTTACTCGGCCATGTTAACACAGACCCTAAAAACCTCTCTGATGCTTCTTTCCCTTCCTGTCCTTCCAGTAAACGCAAACATAAAAATCCAGTCTGTTTTGGCTGGTGTGCAGCTGTTGGGTGCTGCTTTCTCTCCTGCTGTGGGACGAGCGCTCTTAGGAGAGGAATGGAGGGGTATGGAAACAGCTGGTTCCCATTCACTATCACGTCTTCAGTCAGACTCAAACACATTCCCTCTTTATTCTGCTTTACGGGTTCAGGAGAAAACAAGACTGTGAAAACAAATGCTGCTGTTTTAACTTGTGTAAGCAATTTCAAAGCAAAGAGAGCTCTATGCCACCAAGAAGACCTAAAATTGAGAAGAAATATGAAAAATAAAAAAATAGCTAAAAGCGATATTCAATAAAACGTTGTGTCATCATTTGCATACCCACATGTCATTTCAACCCAAAGACTAACAAGAGCAAAATAACTGTATTAAAAATAAATGTGAAAGTTAATAGGTATCGGTTCTGGCACTGCATCTTTAAAGGTGTAACAATGTCAATATATTTGTGCAAATCCTTAAACAATTTAAAACATTAATATATATATATACATACATATCAACTTTTCAACTTTTCAAACAGTGCTGTTGTTTAATGACAAAAGCTCAAATAATTGATTAAGTAAAAAAGTGGGTTTGGAACAACATGAGGGTGAGAAAATAATGCCATTATTTATTTATGTGTGAGTGAACCGTTTCTTTAAAAGCAGAGACAAAATGGGCCGGAAAGACAGAAAAAAGCATGAAGACACAGGGTGTTGTGAAGTATTCCCTGAGCTCCATAATTCACATTACAAAGCACACCGAATCTCTAAAATAAAACTGTCCTCGCTCTCGGGCGACCCAGCTGTGCTTGCCTTTCTCTCTCTCTCTTTCTCTGTCTGTTCATTCCCTTTATTTCTGACTCCTGGTGCTCTTTGGCATTCAGGGAGTAAAGGCGGTGTGAATAAGGTCTTTCCCTCTGCATGGGAACAAAACCTTTAGGCTCAGTGAGTGACGCCTCTGAAGACCGCTGACCTCTGAAATCCACAGAGACTAAAAACCGCTAACCATCTCATAAGCCCCAATTCAAATGAACGTTAGGAGACTGAAAGAGAAGCAGGATCTGAATTAAACTAAAATAAAACTATTGTTGCCGCTTTTGATGAGTCGCTTCATTGTCTCCTAATATTTGTAAGTGGCTTTGGATAAAAGCGTCAGCTAAATGCCTAAATGTAAATGTAAAACTAAAAGGCCACATTTATGCAATAAGCAAATATAAACAGATGAAACTGGAACTGTAAATGCAGTCTACACAACAGACAGAGGACTGGTGTTATCGATAATATACAAGTGCTGACAAACCTGCTACAAACCTGTATAAATGCCTCGAGCTGACACATGCATTAAAAATTAAAATACAAGTTATTGCATGTGTGTATTTATGCATTTTTGTGTGAACGTTGACATGTCGACAAAATCTGAAACAAAAGCCTGTTCAGTGAGTGTGTTCACTAGAGCTGATGATATAAATGTTTTAGTTGATCTAAAACTGATCTAAAAATGAATTAAAAAGGAGACTTTATATATTTACAATCATTGGATATGGTGATTGACATAAAAAAGTAAAAAAATTATCAAGGAATGTCTTCCACACCGTTTTCAGTAAAAAAAAAAACTACTTTCATTTAACTATATTTAAGAAATAAATCAACAAATATTTATAAACTTACAAAATTCAAACGTTGATTAAATTTATATCAAACAGCTCTAGTGTGGTAAAACCATTTTTTTACTATGGTGTCACTACAATAACCATTGTATATGTAGGAAATGCAGTCTGAGAATGTGTTTTTGTGCCCGTGTGTACATGTCTATAGGCTCCAGTGAGCTGAGACAGCATTCTGCTCGAGCTGAGTCAGGAAAAGGCATCAGACCGAAGTAAACACACACAACATAACAATACATCAATGCCCTGAAGCGAAACGTCTAACCGTGTCATTAATCGAACAATTACCCCATCCTCCTATAGAGTTCATGAAACAAAACACGCTTCTCTCAAATATCGCTAAAATGCTCATTAACTACATAAAACAGGCAGAACAGGCTGAACGGCAGCGTCTGATAGGCTGCGAGCGCCGCGGATCATTAGAGCGGAAAGATTGCACATGTGGACGCATTATAGCCGTGTCTAACCCGCGTCTGCTCGAGCTTCATCCTAAAACACGATCAGCTACAATAAGTCCAATTAACCTTGAACCGAACAGGTCACCTACCAGCTAATCGATTTTAATGTAAAGACAAGACACACACACACACACACATTTAAATACACACACATGCTCTTGTGTGACACGTCTGGCTCGTAAAAATCTCATCATGCCCGTGACGAAAGATTTTTATAGCGATAATTATTTTATTGAAACAGCTGACTGATTTAATGGAAGTCAACAAGGCCGTGAAGAACAAGTCAAATGTTGAACATGCCAAAGGTCAAAGATGACACTTGTCTTTTTATAAACAAGGACAGGTGTGAGGAATCTGATCCACAACCAGCATTAAAGTTTAATATCTACTAAAGCTACAGTCATCATGTGTCTGTGTATTAAGAGCACAGAGATTAAATGATGTACATCGCTCATGTAAATTGTATCCAGCAACAGAGAAAAGGTCTCAGATTCTATGAACCTAATCCTACAATTTAACACAGTGGAGAACATCACCAAATCTACACTATTCAGCCCTAAAATAAAACTAATTAAACCAAACCAAACCACCTCTCCGTATATAAGCATCTGTATACATTGTGTACATCTATGGATTTGTTTTACAGATTACAGAAATAGATCAGAAGCTGTAAGCAAAGCAAATCAGCACATTATTTCTACATCTGTCACAGTTTACACATCTTAAACTGCTCAGCCAGAACCAGCCGCATGGAAAACTACTAATCCGGTGAGTTTTCAAACCATTTAGACATCGTGTTGTCCGAAATCGGATCTGGTGAGACTTTGATCTCTCTCAACACTTTGCCAAACACAAGCGCTTGTAATGTTTAACGTGACGCGAGCCGGCGGAAGACTCTGAAGACTGCACCTGGATCTCAAGGCGAGACGTGTTTTCTCATCATCTTTTTTTAATTGCCGACAGCCATTTCCTGCCACTATAATCACACCCATAATTTCCTGCGCAAATGCCTCTAATTTCCCAGGTCATAGGGGCTGCCAGAAAATGATAAAGCCTAACGTCTTATTTCAGTGGTTTATAAAGACAGAAAAGGATGGATGGGATGAAAACAGAATTTCCACAATAACAGCATCCTAAATTCCCCCGAGCTTTCAACTGAGACATCACTCTCGCTACACTGATGAGGAGGAATGCTATGAAGAACACTAATCCTCTCCCTTTTATTTGGCCTGAAGCTTTGGAGGACATCAGGTCAACTATCTCAACTCCAACCAAAAAAACAACACACCGAAATCTATGGACTCGGTAACAACAGGTCAACCAATCCTGAAGCATCAGTCCCTCAACCATAATCCCTTTGTTCATCTCATTTCTACAAACATTTGGGAGAATAATCTGATGGTGACAGCTTTGCTTACAACAAAGCAAATGTAGATGATGTGGACTGTCTTTTAACCTGGGGTAATGCACAGCCTCTTGTAGCATTCTGCTTTAATGAAACAATGACCACAACAATATGATGACACATACATTTTCAGTAAATAACTAAATTGTCTAATTAATAATACCCATTCTTTAGTTTTTTATTCTGCATCAGCAGTTCTTAAACTGAAGTTCATGAATTTAAAAAAGGAAAAATAATGAAACTAAACAAGTCACCAACATTTAACTAATTGACTAATTAATCATTTGAAAACAATGAACTGATGATTCATTTTATGTTTCTATAGTGTCACAATTACGCAACTCTCTAAGTGAACAACCAACATTTAGATTAATTCAATAAAAGTTGCAGTAAATCACAATGAAAGAAGAATAAAAAGTAGTCAAGGAAGTGTTTGCAGCTTATCCATTTTACAATATAAACTTACAAATAAAAGTGCATTTATTGTAGTGCGCCAGGCAGGAACCTTTTCAAAGGTTTATACCACCCAAACAAACAAGGAAGGCTTAAATATGACCTTGCTCACATGTTTTTTTTTTTTTTAAAGGACATACGTAACAGTCACATTCCAAACCAATGTGGACAGGTCCATTGATGGAGTGAGATCAATAAGACGAAACAATAGTAAACCCTGGGGGTGGGGACACCTTGACCTCATGAATAAACCTGTCTATCAGTCCCAGCTGAAGTGACCAATGAGAGGTCAGAATAGGTCCTGCATTCAGCCCCTCATCAGAAATACCCTTCACAAAACACTAAAGGACGAGAAAGAGAGAATAACCTCAAAAGCAAGGGCATTGAAAAGGAAAATAAAGGTAAAGTTTGTCATTTCTGTGGCACCAAAAGAAATAACAGAATAAAGCAATATTTTGAAAATGTCACCTGTGTCTTAAAGTGGGAAAAGAACATTAAAATGAAAGTGTAAAGCAACACTTAAGAACAAAAAAGGTTATAAAGTGAACAGACTAGAACAAGTTGAGTTATTACCTCCCAAAACAAAATGGTTATGATTTATTAAAGTACTACGAGGTTTTGCCGGGCAGGCGAAATAATGAGTCCGCTGCAACAAATAACAGCTGTTCCCGCTGCAAATAGCCCTGCTGATTATGACCAACATATGTAAATTACATCTAAAAGTGTCATGCTAAATCTCTACGGTATGTATTCAGTAGTGTATTATGAGATGGAGCAATAAAGCAGAGCAGACTGCCGTCACTAGTGAATCAGACAAAAGTGTACTACAGACTGGAGATCATCTGCACCGATGCAGCCAAAGACAAAGGCCCTAAATCTGCGTATTTAGGCGCAATTAGAGCAAGGAGTGCTCGGGATTACATGCGTTTAATCGTCCTTGCACATGCATGACTAACAAACGGGCCCTGCAAACAAACCCACTGTCATGGGAATTACACATCCATCCCTGGCACAGAGGAAATGTAGGGCAAAAATAATAAGCTTTCCGCTCGGCTAGCTCGGTGGAGGTGGTGCTGTCTGGCGAACGATGCGCTTAATCACTGGGCAAATACGCTGAAAGAAGCAAACGACTGATGAGCTACAACAATGATGCAAAATGGAAGAGACGGTTGCCCACATTAAGCGATCTGCAGAGCATCTCTATCGTCCATCAAAACAGAAAAGATAACATATTACATATTATACAGAGCAGTCAAGGCAGGCTTGTGACATGGTGATTCATGGCTGTTGAAGGGTAAACAATGCAAAACAAAGACTTCACAGATACCAAGCTATAGCTTATATCGCTTTCTTCGCCCTGGGCCACGCCTCAGTGACAACTGACACGGGTGCAACACAACCGCTCTTTCTCTCAATACTTGGCAGGAGCTGTTAACTTTATGCGAGGCCTTATTGTGCTCATAATTCATTTTTTAGAAGTGCCTGTCAATCATCTGATTAGTCATACCATGTTTCTTCAGGTGAAAGCAATGAAAGCGCACAGCCAATTACAGTCTTGTTAAGATGTGACATTCCTCAAATTTTCACCCTCAAGGCGTCGCCGGCAATCCCCCTTCTTTACGAAATTAAAAATATCTAAACTGCTTTGCTCGGCCTGCTGGTGTTAATGAAAGGCACAAGGTTTGATCTTTCTGTGCACACAAATGAAACAGAGATGAAGACACGCATGTCTTTGAGCATTTTATATAGATCTGCCTGTCCCCATCTCAAGTCCCTCTTGCGACGGCAACCTCCAAAGAGTCCACTTACCAACCACGAGAGAGTCATATTAGTCCCACAGAGAACAGAGATCTGGTTCAGAGAGAGAGAAGGAAGAAGGAAACAGCTTTCTGTGAGTCATCCACCCTTCTGAAATCTCCCTCTCTCTCGCTCACAATGAGCAGAGATGCTTAAGAGAGATTTGGTTCAGCCAAAGGGGAAGTGTGGAAACCTATCTGCTGATATTTCAATCTGTGTGCCGGTGCTGCAACTGGAAACAAAACCCGGCGTGGGACAATGACCTAGGCAAACGTAACGCAGACGGCACGCTCCACTGCTCTAGTTTATCATTTAAATATTGAGCAGCCTGTCATGCAGAGTTACTCTCATGTAGCAGGTGGAAAGAAAGGGGAACATCCCTAATGATGATGGGAACGTACTAGTGTTTGGCTGCAACATAATGATAAAACTGATAATAGTCTTTACTAGTGATGCTATTTTTTTAAAAACTTACAAACGTACATTTAACTATTATGTTAACAATATCATAAATGCATAAGCTAACACACTTTTCCAGCATTTATTTATCTTTGTTAATGCCAATACAATTGTTTATGTTGTTTATGTGTGTTAACAAATACAACTTTTTAATGTATAAATGTATTAGTAATTGCAGAAAGTAACATAAACTAAGATTTATAAATGCTGTCAAAGCATTGTTCACTGTAAATTTATGTTAGCTAATGCATTTGATAATTATATAAAAAAAGAACCATGCATTTTAATAAAGCACATGTCTGCATGTAAAGCTTGTCTAAAGTGTTAATTGCAGCTCTAGTCTAAACTAAAACTATTGTTATTTAGATAAAGCATTTGGTGGGGTTCAGACCCGACTGGATGGATGGGACCGAGTGTTAGTGTCAGGTGTGGAGGCAGATGGCTCCATGCATCAGACAGGGTTTGCCAGCAGCCTCGCTTGCTTTCCCATGGGCCTTTGTAATAGACAGAAGCTTCCAAAATGGCTGGGTTATTATGCGAGGCTGGGCTGTGAGCTATAAAATATCACACAAAGATATTAAAAATCTACAAAGCAACTGATAAAATAGGAACTTTGAAGAGGAATATGTAAAAACAAGTCAAAATATTAACAATTTCAAGAAATTACAAGACTTGGTCTTTCTTGGCCAATCCTTAATAGTTTTGCTAGTCACATGACTACAGCTAACTTTAAGTTACCATTTGATAACACACACAATACATTACAGCAGAGCACAACTACATGCAAAACAGACCGGTGACAATAAGCGTGTTTTAGGATTCAGCGCTAAGACGATTCAGGTGATTCTGCTGGAGACGTCAAAAAAGTCATTCAGGCAGAAGCGAGAAGGAAAGTCTAAGTTGGCTTCAGCTTTTTGAGGTTGTCTACCACAATAAGAAAGAAACGGTCGATTCTATAGCGAGTTGAAAGTAAATCATAAACCTTCAGGCTGGGAAAGTGTCATAGGAAGACAGTCCATTGTGTCGCCAACTTCAAAAGAGCCATGAAAGAGACTCAATGTCTGAACCAAAAAGAAACCCATGATTTATTGTTATCAAGAATTAAATCAATATTGCAGGTCTCAAACAATAATCACTAAACAAATAATATTTCCATTGGCAACTAAATATACAGCAACTATCATGTTAACAAGACATTCTCTTGATTGTGGTCTCTTTCAAGAGGTCTTGCTCACAATGGCGCATGAGCAAACACACATTAAAAATGAAGTATCCGAGGTCACACCCGGCCAGACTGAAGTACCGTTGATGCAGTACCACGGTGATCTTTCCTGTACTCATGTGGAGAAGCTGAGAAAGGTCTGGCTATCGATTCTTTGGGCAACAGATGGCCATAGCTAATCCCTGTCTGTGTCCATGAATTCTCCTAACCTTATCCATTGGTAAAAAATCATCTCTCTTTCTCTCTTCACACTCCAGCAAACTAACAGTAGAGCCTTTGTGTTCTTCATCAGTTTCTAAAACAACACTTCAAGCCTCTGATGAAAGATGATGGCACTGAAAACATTTTGTTACCAGCGGTCACTGTTAATATTTTTCATAGAGTTCACTTGACATGCCTAATCATTTTCTGCTTATTACATGCGAATCTCACCCACAAACAAACCAAGTCTTGAATAGATGTGACTATTCAAGGGAATTTGAGAAGTTTACAGATGGATAAACAGATTAAGAGCAATGGCATCCGATCTGGGTCTCAAGATAATGAAATACTTCCTTTTCTGAGAGACAAACTCTTTCAAAAAAGGTCAAAACTAAGGCAGAGGTTTGTTTAGTCTTCAAATTAAACCATTTGGATCGCATTCCCTGTGGCGTTCTCAATTCCTGACCTTGATTTTGTAAACTTGAGACACATCCTAACATACTTCCTTTCCATTATCTGTGAATTATGCAAAGTATGCACATCATCTGCAGGATCTGTGCTCTCAAACATGCTGTGATTGTTTGTTATTTCTAGGGAACCAGAAATGCATAAAAATTTGTATTGAGCACTACATACACACTCATCCACTACACAAATGTGACTCACAATATAAACAATACAAAACAAGTCATACAATGGGAAGGGATCAAGTTGCGAGGGTCAACAGTATGTCCTGAAAAGAAGATAACTCAATCAACAGTCAGTCAAGGACTGGCTTAAATTCAGTTGCATCTAATATAATTTAAAATCCCACCGCATGAGACCACTCGAGAAACATCTGCTGATCTTTTTCTACGATCTGCCTGAACCCTGAGGGACGAGACCGGACGGCCGCAAAGAACTGACCAGAGACTCAATTATCCTGACCACAGTACGTAAGGACAGCAGAAAAGTCCCACGAGGTTAATGTGAAGAGTCCCTCGGTGTTGACAGGTGCCTGCCATGACACTGAGAGAGGAAATTAATCCGCTAACACAAACAAATCGCCCTCGGGCCTGTTTTCTGTCACGGGCAGCGACACAAAAGCCATTGATTGAACCCTGTGAGCTGGCGGAAAGTGTTTTTGACGGGTTCCCTGCTGTCAGACATTTGGGGTGTTTGACTTCTAATCCACCCTGAGGGGGTTTCAAATGACCACACATATCAGCGAGACTATTTTAAAACAGCAATCATTCAAATGTGAAGTGTTTTTCTTACATTAAAGTTTTGATAATTAAATGAACAATAAAGTATATTGCATCTCATTAAATGAGCTATATCTGACATGCAAAAAGACATTTGTGGCGGATGTCTTTAGTATTCATTTGATGAAAACGTTTTATTTAAATGTCACTCAGTTCTAACAGACGAGAACAAAGTATTTGCCTGAATTTGAATAATAGATGCGCCTAAAACAAAGAAGCTGGAGGCTACAAAGGGTTTCGGGCTGCAAAGCACACAAACCCCTCCAATTTGGGCATCAAAAACTCTCCAAACCAGAGAAAGAGAGAGAGAGAGAGATGATATAACCGGGTAGACTGCCAAGAAGATAGAAGCAACAGCTGGCTGCAAGGGTTACTGCCGAAGGAACAAAAAAACACTATTTTTCCCTTTAAAGCGTTACAAATTAAGCGAGACCAATCCATTTCGGACCGTAGCAGGGTTTTCAACACCAATGAGTAATGAGCACTTTCGGATAATGTCTTTCAGGATAAAGTCCTGTGACAGAATGAATTTAGATAATAAAGGCAATCATTTATAACTGCACATTCTCTTATTGAAATGGTACAGACTGAAATCCTCAAGTCCAAACACAAGTCAAATGCTCCGAGGGAGTTATGAACGTGACATTTTTAGTCAAAACTTGAAATATACATTTTACACAGAACGTGTCGGTTTATATTTTACTAAAAACAAAAAATATATATATATCAGTCTATACACGAGTTGTCTATTTAAAAAAAATTGAAATTATGGATGTGCGTTATGGATGTGACAAAATGAACATACGCTTTAGGGAGGCAACATAAGCTACTTTGTAAGATTTCTGTAAATTAAAATACAGAAACCAGAAACAATAATACCCAACAAATTCATGTGTTTATTTATAAAAAATATTTACTGTAAAAATATATAAGTTCTGACAACAGCACTTTACTATGTTTTATGGAAATGTTGACAGCTGCATAGAATTAAAACAATTAAAATAAGTATATAATTTAGTAAGTTTCTTAAAGTGACCAGAAAACTGTAAACTCCCAAATGTCCCACGACAGGATTACCAACAAGTGACAACCGACACGGTTCAGGTTTTAATTCCCCCAAACAATAGATTGATATCTACATGCTGCTTAATCATCAACACTCGACAGAAAAACACATCTTAAACCAAAACCAGACATTCACATATCTTCATCATAAACATGCCGATTTACTCAACGTTTATAAAGGTATCTATTGTTAAAACCAAAAACACGCGACAGATCTCTGTACGCTCCGCACCTTTAAGAAAAGTTTCCTTCGGACAAACTTCAACCACATCAGTGACATTCAATTGATCTTACCTCGCCAAGAAAAACACGATCCCATTCTCTTCCAAAAATCATACAACGTGTCGATATACGTGTCGATTCCTTGTGTCAAAACACGCGTTATTTCCCACAGAGACGCGGCGGCTCCACAATAGAAGCGCAACAACTCGGCGACGATCTCAAGACGCACCGAGCGACTGAATGACAGGCCATCGGCACAAGCACCGCCTCTTCTGCATGCTGATTCGTCACTTGGTTAGACTATCCCCGCCTACTGTAACGATTTGCTACTTGGAATGTCAATCATTCCCTTTAATCTTACGCGTGACATAAAGCTGCGGTTTGCGTTAAATTACGACTAATTTATATCTCGCATCTACTGAATTAATTATGCAATGTAATTATAACAAAACTAAATGTGGTAATACAATTAAAAAGCGCTATAAATGTCCTGGTCTAAAGTATATTATTGTAAAATAATATCTTCTTAATTTCTTAATTTGGCAAATTGGCTTACGGGGATATTAAAGTCCTATATTATTGGTATGAACAATCTTACACGCGCTAGTAAAATGTCAAGTTATTTTTAGCTCTGATGAAAGTTGTCCTCGTGACATGCATGCCATCTTATAGCCTGTCGAGAGTCGTGTTTCCCCTACAAGTGTCTTTACAGTGACCTACATGTATTTTTTAATCTTTTTAAAGCAATACTGTATGAATCACAACGACACTGATGCAGTTTGTTTTATTTTGTGCTAAACAGTAAAACTACGTAACTATAAGAATAACATAACATCACTTTATGATCATAGAAATACACTAATCATTCAAATGCATGTATGATCAATGACAGTGATATAGAAACGGTGTATATATAACTGATTTATCATATGTATCTTAATGCAAGGAAGACAAGTGTATTTTAAAATACAAGCATCTTTAATTTTTTACACGATCATTTTTTGTTGTCAGCTTTAACTGTTGTGATCAGATGTGCCTTTTACTATATGTGGGTTCCCTTAAAAAATTAACCATGGTTTCACTACAGCTAAACTATACAAATACCATAGTAAAAATAGTAGTAACCATAGTTAAGAGTTGGCCCAGGGTCAGTGCTTACATTACTGATATATGTGATAAGGGTTCCCTCTGGCGTTTTAAATAAGCAATGACAATGTCAAACTTTTGTCTTATTGCATGATTGTAATGAACTGAAAGATGGGCATTCAGTTCACAACATTGATAGTTTGACATTCAGTTTAATACACTGCAATAGACTGAAAGAATACAGTTCATAAAAACTAAAAACAACAACACATGTACAGCATAAAAAATATACAGCAGATAAAATGTGAGGTGTCCAAAACAACCCAGAGTGAGAGAGGGCAGGATGATGTGCATAGGTAACCCATCTCATCCATGTAGTGGGAGTGGTACCTGTCCCCTGCTGTCTGTGATGGATAACCCTGTAATTAAAAACAAAATGAAAAACAATGTCAAATCATGTACTCACTCAAATGCTTATTTTTTAAGCACACTTTAAAGTCCAAAGGGAATCATTGGCCTACTTTTAAAGCTATGTTTGGGACCAAGTACAGCTGTCCAACAGGCAATCAAATTCTTGTTATTCCCAACAGATCCTATTATTAAAACAGCCTGGAGTATACATCAGTGTAACAAAGACTAGAACATTTCTTAATTAATCACTGGAACATAGCAATGTCTAATGTGAATGCACATAAGATGGATAATGCTTTAATAACCTCTCTCCCTGTACATTTATAGTTTCATGCTTTATTAGATGATTCACTCTTGTAAAAATGTAAATGTTGTTTAGTAAAGCATTAAGAAACCAGTTGAACAGTGTTTCTCATTTGCACATGACCAACAGATGGAGCTGTTTGTTTAATCGCATCACATTTTGGCTGGTCACATCATCTGGCCACACCTAACAAGAAATATGGCACCGTCTTAAAACCATATGATGGCATATTAATGTCTTCAGCACTACTCAGATGTTTTATATTTCATCAAACCTTGAAGTTCTTGATACTTAACTTTAAACCTATTTCAGACAACCACTAAATAACACAGTGCCAGTAAACAACAATAAATCCACAAACTGTAGTAGAAGTCGTCTCTCTCACCTGGTTCTTCATCCCTATTTGTCTCCATAGTACAGTTTGATGTAAGATTATCCACCCGTCCTCTCCATATATCTTCTAGTTCTTCTTCATCCTGTTGAAACAGCCAGTGTCCCGGTTGAAGAACCCCCTCCGTGCCATCAAATTTCTTCATACTTGCATCTTTAATCTCTTTAACCGTGTCACTACAGCACACCACACAGTCTCTCAAACCACAGTTTATGATACGAGCATTCTTACGAGATCCAGACTCCCCCAGCCCATCAGATAAGACCTGCGGTGGAAACATTGATGGGGAATTTATCTTCACATATTTGGATGAGTAGTATAAGTGACTCTTCAGGTCTTTAATTTTGGTGTGAACACTGAGACATTTATGATCACAGCTTGAATCACAGGGAGATTTGTTTTGGCTGTTCAGAGCTGGTTTGTCTTTATGTGTCCATTGAGAGCGCTCGACAGTTGTT
Organism: Beaufortia kweichowensis; assembly: GCA_019155185.1. Classification (NCBI taxonomy): domain Eukaryota; kingdom Metazoa; phylum Chordata; class Actinopteri; order Cypriniformes; family Gastromyzontidae; genus Beaufortia; species Beaufortia kweichowensis. The sequence goes on along the minus strand of CM032813.1, from coordinate 1,163,359 downwards.
AGGACCTCTTCCTGCATCAAGACAGACTTTAATTGTTGGGTTTCATTCTCGTCGGTTGATTTTTCTGTGTCTTTGCAAACAGAATGCGAGTCCACTTCAGTTTGTTCAGACTGAGTCACTGGTTTATGATGTGAAGTACTCATATCTGTTGGAGTTTGAGCTGAGGATAATGACTGATTGTTTAAGTCACACAAGTTATTATTAATAATCTTGGCAGGTTCAACCTCTTCTTTGTTTTCCAGCTCTGTAACACTGCTGTGAAAACGCTTGGGAAGACAGAAGTTAAGTGTGGATCCCAGAGACAGATAGGAGCAGATGTTTTTAACTGATGGAGTCTTCATCGCATTAGGTGTAGAATTTGCTTTATCTTCGATGACAGAATCCAGCATTATCGAGCTCTTTTGAACAAAAATCTGAAGTTTGGGGTCTGACTGACTTTCTTTTCTCTTCTCTTCCGGCCAAGTGTTACACCTTCGCCTGAAAGTACTCGAAGATTTTTTAGACCTTTCCAGTTCCACAATGCCAAGCGTGGAAGGCCTCCGTTGCTCTCTTTCCCTACATCTAATCGGCTCTGTCAGTGTGAACGCAGAACTGGCTTTAAATCCGTCACAAACCGTCTCTCCATCAGGTGCGTCATTATGCACAGATACAGAAGACGAATGAGTTGAAGACGAGGACACGGGGGACGTTGCGGCGGTTGCGTGTGATTTATAGCTATCTGACACATGCAAATATGTGAACACCTGCCAAACAGAGAAATGCAAACATTTAGTTAAACATTTTTACAGAGACAACGTACAGTTTCATATAAACAAACCCATACTGCATAGCTGGCTAATAATGGCCCACACGCAGTCTGAAGGGTCATACGGTTCTCGAATGCATACGTACCCAGCTGTGATGGTAATAGCCGAAGCATGACTAATCTGATATCATGCCAAGTTAATAAATCCTTTTCTATGACATGCGCAGACTTCACAATGCATTCTAACTCTTATAACCCTATGCACCACCAGAAGGCATTTCAAAGCCTGTAACGCTATGGAAACTCAATCATGAGGTCATTTCTTTACCACATGGGACAGGATGTAAAGAACGAGGGGGAACAATAAGCACACACTTGCCTGGTTTGTGTGTGCGAGCTTTGAGCTCAGGAATGAGTCTGGAGCTCAACATGCTGTATTTGGAGTCATACTTACTCTATGAGTGACTTCAGCTGCCACTTCATTCCGCAGGTGGTCGTTTTTGTCTGATGTCGGCTTTTGGCTGCAGTTTGAAGACTGTTGGTTTTGCGCTTGATGTGTTACCGATAACTCCGGCTTTTGCATCTGATCAGCGTCTGATAAGACTGGTGAAGGTGTTTGATTGTTGGCTGGCGATTGCTGACTTTCTGCTCGGTGGTTAAAAGATGAACGTTGAATGTTACCTGGGAACAGATCACTGGATAGTGTCTCTTTTCTTGGCGATTGGGCTGGGTGTTCTTGGTTGTTTAGTGCCTGTTGTGCTAGATTCCCACAAGATGACTTCTGTTCAGGTTCTTGATTGATGATTGATCCATTTGACCATCTCATCTGAAGCGTTTCTAGACACTGTTGCATTGCATTTGAGTTGTTAGTTGACTCTTCCACGTCTTCTTTAGCGTGGGTTGCAACAGTATCGTCATTATCGTTAGGTGACCATTGTTTGGTCACTTGGTTGATGCCTGAAGACTGTTCATCAAAGCTTAAAATGAGACAGATGCTGGACCCTAGGGATGTCTTGGCGAGGCAGGACTCAACGCTGGACACATCATGCTTCTTTTGTTGCTCGAAACTGTTTTGAAAGGGCTTTGTTTGAATCAATTCCCTGGTGTTGTCTGTGTTTGTAGGGCACGGACTGTCTGATGAAAGAATTTTGAGAGGGATTGCCTAAAAGTTAAAACAAATAATTGTTAATAATTTAAAATTACATGGATCATATTATATTTGGTAAGTAACCGTGGAATATTTAGGATGATGTACAGTTTTATCCAACTGACGGTACACTATCATTTTTAAAATTCTAAAACTGCTTTTATTTTATTATTAGTTAATGACACAAGTTAAACAGAAACCTCCTGCCGTGCATCTGTCTCCTCTGGTTTCACTTTCTGGTCTGCTTTAAGCTGCTCTCTCTGAGCACGCCAGTTGACCTGGATCCATCCCAGCATGCTTTGCAACTCATCTGTCCTCTCCTTGATCTGGAGACATTGTGATTTTAATCAAGAAAACTTATAATGAGCATCACATGGTTATGGAAACAAATGTATATTCCAACAGCAGCCCCTGTTTGGCCATGTGGCAAGTAAATCAATCACACACTCACAATGTTTTTAAACGGACACTCTTCTTGCACAAGCATTTGACCAGCTGTAGTCAGTTTGTTAAACTCATCCAGCTTCATTTCAATGCTGCGATCAATCTCCGTAACTTCATTTTTTCTCCATGCAGAGCCGCCAGCAAGAATAGAGGATCTAATGTTTTCAGTCCATGCACTACAGGACACACACAGACAGATGACAATAAAATAACAAAGCATGCTAATCTTATGAATTACCTAATGTAACTTACATTAAAGATTGGAACAAGTATTAATTTAGTCTCTTCTCAAACTCTAATGGAGACATTTGTGAGATTTCTTCCTCTCAGAGGAAATATCTAAGACACAGATAAAATTTAAGCAAATGTTTCCGTTTCATCTCATTGGTGTACGGGTTATTTATTTTATTTTAATTCTAATTTAACGTGCATCATTTGCATCTAGCATTGTTTTTATTATTCATAAAACCACTGCACTGTGTGTGATGGTAATTATCTACATGTAGTTTTCTCTACTTACATCATGGCAAGATAATTTTCAAAATATTCTTGAATCTGATGAAACTTCTCCAGACGACCTCTGTTCTCAGACATGTTACGGCCAACTTCTTCCCAAGCCTGCAGGATCGTCTGAATCTCTTCCCTGAGAGGATCTCTCTGATCTGAGGAAGGAGATCGTAGATCACCGGCTAGCCTTTCCATCTCTTTTACCTCTCCCTCAATGATGTGATAATGAGCCTTTAGGAGAAAATTATATCAGAACATTATTTTAACAGAAAATTATATGAGAACAACAAATCAGCTTAGTAGATTTGTATAAATTCAGCAAAGTACTGTTCTGAGGTCAATCAGTTAGTGATGTGCTCATCTGACCTGTAGATCATCTTGCTGTTCATACAGCCCATCAAGTCCACTCATGTCAGGATCACAAAGCACCACTATGTCTGTTTCTATGTCCAGGAGATCCATACTGAGCTCAGCACAGCGGGAAAGATGCTGATTTATACGTAATGTTAGAGTCGACAACTGAAGAAAGAAAAAAGTTATAAGGTATCTGGACACTCATATAGTCAGTATGAACCATCTTTCATCATACACTCACATTCATTTCAGATCTTTAAAATAACAACTCCTTGGTTTGATATTTAACCAAATGGAATGTAATTTTCATGTGTGCATTTAACGTCAATTTTATTAAAACAAGCTCATGTACCGAGATCTGCAAATCTTCTGTGGTTTGATCAAACTTGTGTGATCTTTCTCCATCAGTTTGTCCATCCAGCAAATCCAGAGACATTTCTGCATCTTCGGTCATTTCTGTACTATTATGAGTTTTGGGAACATCCTAAACACATTTACAACTGTGTAAGTGGTTCTGTAATCTTATTCAATTTGCAAATACACAATAATAGTGTGTAGATAAGTATACAGGTTTACCGGACTCATTTTTTGATATCCGCTGGGATCCAGAAGTTCAAGGAACTTTGCAAGCATTCCAGAACTGCCCTCCTCTGAACTTCCTGGGAGAAGATTAGAAAGTATGAAATCTGGCATCATCTGATCGGGCTCATCTCCGGTAGGTTCTTTATCATCAGATTTAATCTCATCATCATCATCTCCATATTTTTCCTGCAGAGCATCCCAGAGAACCTCCACCTGACTTAATAATTCCTCCAGTTTGTGGTCATGACTTTGCTTTGAGCGGTCAGGATCTTCTCTATCACTCACAGTTGTGTCGTCCTTCAAACACAGAGAAGTCTGTGTTCATTTCCAAAAAAAGCAATACGTTATATACGATATACAAGTGTATTTTCATTACCATTCGACTGCATGTTGTCAACTCGTTCAACATCTCGCAGGGTACGAGATGTTTATTTGAGGGAGTAAGCGGGGTTTCGGGCATCTGGCTTAAACTGCTGGGAAAACATAAACTGTTAATCGAACTTTATTCAACCGTATCTTGAAATCCATTGCATGGAATGACATCATTATTCATGGATCACAATCATGGTAAAACAAACAGTAAGTGCACCTCTCTCTGTCCATGTCATGTTTTTCTGTGATGCTGTTGGGTTTGGAGCAGTTGATCTCCGACGGCGAGCCGGGACTCTCTACAGAACATTCCTCAACTGGACTCCACATCCTATAAGAGCACTGCATTCATAATGTCAAGAGTCATTTTCTTTTTAAAATGTATTTTTGTCTTGAACTGTATTTAATGGCTTATTGAGGAGATATGTGATATTACTTTTCTAAACAATCATAATTTTTGTCTGACAGATACCAACAACATTCCATTACAGTGTAGAAAACTTTAAAAACTCGGTTAAACGATACCTTTACAGGAAAGAGATTCATTTGATTCGTCCTTAGCATTCTGTTTCCAATTCTTAAGTACAATTTACCTTTGTACACACGTTTTCAATTATAAACGACAGTAATATCAGTGTCTAAAAAAGGTCGTATGTCTAGTGAGATACTAAGATTGTTTTACAAAATAGAAATCTCATTCCAGATCAATTTTCGATGTGGTCATGACTGGCCATTTATAATCACATGCTCACAGATGTTTTTGGAGGTAATGCAGCTAACCTCAAATCCTCTGAGACGGTTCTGCTCTTCTTTGACGTCTTTTCCCATTACGCTATGACCGTCGTTTCTAGCGAAGCTCTGTGAGTCAGGGCATGTGGTCAGAGGATCAGCGGCTGAAGATGACGGCCGTTTGGAACACACATCTGTCTTTTGATTCCTGTGGAGGCAGAACAAAACGATACCCCTAATGTCACCACAGAGGCATCATTACTTCAGATGTTCACAAACACATTTGCCAAGCTTAAACCTTTGATATATACCCTGCAATTTACATCACTGTAGACCATAGATTGTACATCTTTAAATGCTAACAAGCTCGAAATACAAAAAGGCCGTAACATTATATCTATTCTACCACTTATGCAATCTTGGCAGAAATATTTGCAGCCATTGTTTTGATATAACTGCTGGCAGCTATGCAGGCGATGATGTCATCTCCATCTTGTCTGCTTAGCTCATAGTTACAGGAAAGGTGTGTTTGCAAAACTGTTGATAGAGGACTCGTTGAGAAAGGCAGAAAGGTATGTGTCTGTTAAAACCAGCTCTGTCGAGAGAGAAAACATTGCTGGCTGCACCCAAAAAACTAATATCATCAAGGACGGTTTTCTTTTTAAAAATGAAGCTCTTGTTCTGATGTTGGTCCTGAAAAGATGTTTATATTTTCTGATGACAATTTTGCAGGGTAGCATTTATGTAATAGGTTATGATATTGTGATCTGACTCTATGAAATAGCACCATTGATTTTTCTTAGTTTACATATTTCACTTTGTTTATACATTTCATTTGTCCGATCAACTATTAAAAATAAAGGTGCTTCACGATGCCATAGAAGAACTATTTATGGCTGAATGGTTTCATAAAGAACCTGTAACATCCACAAAACCTTACTGTCTTACAAAAGGAAAAAGGTTCCTTAGACTATAAAAAGTAAGAAAGTAATAGTTCTTAAAGAAACCTGTGAGTAAATGGTTCTTTGGGGAACCAAAAATGGCTTTTCTAAGGCATCGCTGCGAAGAACCCTTCTAAGTCACCTTTATTTTTAAGAATGTAGAATATATTATCATTACAGTCATGCATTCTAAAGAGCATTTGTTTGGACAAAAATCTGTGTATAGTGCAAGATAACATTTTTTAATAAAGGCCATAAGTTTACTATCATACAAATTTGATCAATGTTTTGGAATACACAGACATATACCGCACCACATTTCACAAAGTAAATCTTCTGTCAGAATTAGAGAGTTTTCACAGACGTTCATTTTTATCAATTCCTCCCTCATTTGATTTGCATGTTGAGTACCTGTCTCCCATCATATCCTCATACCATACACATGAGATATTCCTGTTCACATCTGCACCAGACCGGCTGTTATAAAACTCAATAACCATCTCTTATTGCCTTACTTTAAATCACACGACTTTTACACAGAGGTCATGCTCAAATCTGAGAGTTTTCATAATGCCGCGAGTATTCATGGAACTCAAGCCGAGATAAGAGCTGTGACTCATCTGATGTGATATTTCACAGACTTTAAATGTACAAGCCAGTCTTTAAACAAGACTTACATCAGTCCTGCTGATGAAATAAAAAAATCACCTTCTAATAAAAACACTGAATAAACTTTTAAGTGCTTAAAACTATATTGCATCAAAACACCTACTAAAACTAGCAAAGACTCGCATTAAAAGACCATAACATTACATCACTTAACCACATGTCATTCCAACTCCTGCATGTTTACAATAATCAATTCCATGTAAGTGGAATGATGTAATGTGCTAAATTAAACTCACACTAAAGCAATACATACACTTACTATTGTGTAGGTTTTCGTTTTTCTCATGAGGACAATGGCAATAAGGTGATTCTGCTTTACCGTAGTAACTCCTGGAGAAATGCCCAGTTCTCCTTCACCTCGGCCTGTTTCAGTGAAACTCTTCTGGCCAGGGTTGGGTGGATATTTGACAGGCGAGACGCAGACTCGTTCAGCATCTGGAAAGAGAGTTGTCCAGGGAGGGGTGGGGTCATGAAAGGAAATGACATCATTCATTTGGAGTTCATTTGCTACAGCCCAAAGAAAAATGTGTGAGTGAGACTAATACAACAAGCCACTACTTGGTTCAATTTCATAACAACGTGACCTTCAGCGGCTGACGGGAAAAGAGCAGTCCAGGAAAAATATAACCATCATTAGATCGTATTCAATCAAGTACATCAGACTTACGTTGATCTGACAGGCGATGTCTTGACTGCTTTTGTGGATGTCTGTCATGAATAGACTGTTCTTCTGCAAAAGAACAGCGTGTGCAGACATCATATCATGCTTCTCAATGTCAGGAGCATTACATATAAATACACCAATCACTAGTAAAGTTCATGTTTCATGTTCAACCTTGCAGTTGATGGCGCTGATGATGTTGTCGGCCTGTTGGTAAAATGATGAGACCTCAAGAGCCAACATTAGATCCTGATGATAGTCTCTCAGAAGTGACTTTAGCTTCATCCACCTACAATAATAAATCCAGAGAAACTGCTGACAGCTTGTAATGCTATTGAATAAAGAATATCAATGCTCTGAAATACATGCTGCTGTTTGTGCCATGCTCCAGCGTATCTTACGATTTGTCAATGTGATCCCCCGGGGATGGTCTTCTTCTAAACATTTCCAATCCTAAATCTTCAACCTCCGTCTTCTTCTGATGAGGCATGTTTGGTTCTTCCTGGTTCAAAAGATAAATGGAAAGCATGTGAAGTAATCAGGTTTCATTTTTTAAGTATTTAGTTTGGAAACAATTGGCAAAAATGTTTCTCATGAACTCTTTTAATGTAAAGGTGTATATGGGTGAAAGCAAAAATGTAGAAAAAAAGTAGCATGAGAAATCTTCTTTGCTGGAGTTACAAATAGGATGAGAAGGATTTATCTTACTGTAATTGTTAGGTTTTTTTCTAAATTGTTTGTAGGTCACACCATATGACATAAACTTTTGTCAATCACCCATATATCAAAAAATACACTTACATTACGGCTTACATTATCATATTTTTATAAGGCAAGGAGAAAAGATAAGTAACAGTTTTCAGTTTGCTGCATTAAAGGTGAATTGCACGGATTGACATTTTATAGTAACTAATTAAAAACACTCTGTCTAAACGCATCATTGGTTTATATTGGAAGAAACATTGACAAAACAAAACTGAAACGCATGAAAAAAGACCTTGTGGATGTTGGGATGGGTCAGTATCACCTGTGATAAGTCCAGACTGGTTGTCAGTTGGATGAGAGAGTTCTCAAAGTCTTTAAGGTCTCTCCTCTGGCTGTGAGATGCATCCTCAGATTGATCATGTGGGAATGATGATGTGCTATAGTCATAGTGAAGGTTCTTCATCTTTCTTCCTCTGGTCCACGGATCAGTCTAATAATAGAGAACGTCAAGAAAAGTCAAGGCTTTTTGGAAAAACATCTAAAAAGTATTATTTCCCTAAACACAAGAGACTCTGTGTACGTACATCACACCAGTCATGCTTTTCATCTGTGCAAATAAGGTCAGCAATGACCTCAGACTATTGACCGATAGATGAATTGCCTCTCTTTCTGTATCTCTCCCAAAATCTATTACATCATTCTATGTTGCTACAACTAATCCGCCAAACGAGCCAAGTTCTGCTTCTTATGCCGTGTCTCAGCTGTTAGGCAATAAAATCGTGTTGTTTGTTTGGGTACAAGAAGTACAGATTAAAGACGAAATCGGTCAGAAACGATTGCTCATGAGATGACGTGCCAAAACATTAATTGAAAACAAGTTTTTTTTTGCGCAAATGCATGACTGTTCCTCTACGCTATCATATATCTCTACAATAAATATCTTGTGATTATGCACCTGTGTTTTGTAGCCACACGGGGTTCATATGATGTATTTTGGAGAATAATAGCAGATTGAGTTCTGCAGGTTGGCCCACCTACAATACATGAGCCTGCAGCAAGGTGCCGTACTGCCAAACAATGATCTCATAGAAAAGCAGTAGTACTTAACGTTGCAGATCTTGCATTCATTTGCCCCGTCTGCAACACTGAGATACCTGCATCATCAGCGACTTTAATAGTGATTTATCACTAACACACATACAGTTGCATAACACAAAGTGTGTATAGTGTAGCAACCAACCCTGTTGTGACTTTGTTTAATCACCAGCTTGATCTTAAATCATCCGCTCTGTGTTTTCCGTTTGGACCTTGTTCCCACTTTTTTTTTTGTGGAAATTACCAGTTCATCTGGGCTGTGGGCTTGTGTAATGAGGGGCCTGACGATGACCTCATCTCCATGAGCACAGTGTGCAAAACTGTAATAATCCACACAGTTGTTTTTCTTTTTTCCTCCTCTCACAATAAGACAATGCGTTCTTGTATTTGCTCTTTTCGCTTTGAGAAACTGCATTTCTGGTTTTGCACAGAGAAATTTCATGCAGAAGTTTGTGGATAGATAGTCGGCAAACGTAACAGATCATTAAAAAGAAATAGAGAATAACATGTATGAGCATTACATACAAGTATTATATTTGTATCTCAGAAATATGTGGTCTAAAGTAATTTGTTTTTAAATTATTAAAAATGTTTTCCTGTTTCAATGAGTAACAACCATTTTAAATGTATTCACACTTTTACATTAACGTACAGTCTGAGAACACACTGAAAGTCTAATTTAAACTATTTTTTTTTACGTAGTCCGTGTGCAAAGGTCAAAAGCTTAAAATACATATTTCTGAATATTTTCCAGCTGAGTAACATTACATTCAAGACATTTAAACCAATGTGCAGAGCAGCTCACCTCCAGATGTGAAGCAGATCTGTCACTCAATCTCTCCAGCTTTTCATTCGAGGTATTTGTGTTGTTTGTCTCATAGTCGACGGCATTAGACGCGTGACAGTTCCTCTGTCTCTCGGTATTCCCGCACATAGCAATCTTCCTGATAGATCTTGAAGAAGCTGATGGAGAAGCAGAGTCTCTATCCTCCTCCTCTGAAACTTCTTCCATAGATGCAGAATTGTGTGATGTTGTACTTTCTTGACAGACAGGAGAAATGTCATGGTTTGACTCGTTTCTCAGTTCACAGCAATCCACTGCCGGGACGGGAAGGATGATGCCTGTGTAATCCGGACATTTCGTCTCAGTGGGAACAGATAACTTGGTCCCGATGGTGAAAGGTTGGATCCTCTTCATTGCTCCTCTGCTTGATTCAATCATCTGCCTGCGCCAGAGAGGAACAAACATCCAAATGACTGAAAAACATCCTCAGAAAACGTTTCCTATAAATAAACAGATGACACAAGTCAAAAACCCACATGTAAAGTCATTTGACAGTCATGTAAACGAGACGCTCCAGGCTTTGAGACGCTCTGTCGAGAGCTGCAGGAACTGGAGAACGTGACTCTTGCGAAGCCTGAATCCTGCACAGACTGTGAGAAAGCTGGGGGGGGCGAGGAAGGAGTTTAGTAGAAACAGGGTGAGGTCATCACACTCAGTCACAGCCCCATTTGAAGGGAGAGAGGGCTATAAACCCGAGCTGCAAAAGCTTCCTCCCAAAACAAGAAATTGTGGGCAGATAAGAGACTGAAACACTGAGTTTAACTCTCCGAGGCCTCGCTGCTCGTTCAAATAGACAATGATGTAATGCTTTTACAACATGTGTATACTTTCACTCGCCTCTTTTCTTTTCCTTTATCTTTCTCAACTTTTCTCTCTTACATTTCATCTAACCTCCTCATGTCACAGAATCTGCAGGTTTGTTCATCTAAAGATGTGGTTATGTTTCCCACAATTAGACAAACAGATAAACATTAAACTGTTTTAGGTGAGAAGATGCAGGAGGCTGTGAATGGTTTAGGTTGTGGTAGCCTCGTACTATTATCTAAATGTTTACAGAGCAGCAACAGAGGAAAACATTGCACATTCTGGCGGCGACGCTCCTCTGATTTAAACCAGGTGTTCTGTGCTATGAGTTAGAAGAAGCTACTGTAAAACACTTGACTGTGAGGATCAGCATTATCTCATAAACACAAAATACAGCCTTTAAAATCTATTGCATGAGAACATTCAAATAGGTTTACTTACTGACAACAGGGAGACAACTGTTGAAATAAACAGTTTACCAAACCAAGACAATAAGCTTATCAAGTAGTTCATGTTACTTTAACGTAATCATCCCGGGTTTGCATTAGACCGCACAGATCTTCATCAACCCTTCTTCAATCTTGACAGAAAATCTATGTAGCAACATGATCTGGATTCCTTTGGATGTGGCTCATCCTGTAGCTTGTCTTTTCATGAAGAGACCAAAGTGTGAACAAAGAGTTTAGTCACAGACTCCCTGCACATCTTTTATTTGCCTCACACTGGACCGTAGGCTTCTCAGATATTCTCGGCTTAACTTCCCACAAACAAAGTTGAGGTTTCATGGACAATTATGGACAGATAACCACAGGAGAGGGTGTTGTGTGGGGTGTGAAACCGAATACTGGAAGTGGTAAATGTTGTGTCGCTTATTCTTTGATCTGACATTTGAAATGGAAATGAGTCTAACTGGAGGAAATTATGAAAAATGTTTTTCTTTTGAAGAGTAGTTGACTTCTACAATGATCAGTCATTCAAAAATCTATTTACATTTTTGTTAAAATAGAAAACAAGCAAAGACAATACAATAGACATGCAATTTAAAGTGATTTATTCACCGTCATGTCATTTCAAACCTGTATGACTTTCTTTCTCCTGCAGAACACAAAAGAAGATATTTTGAAGAACGCTGATAACCAAACAACATTGAGCCTCATTGACTTCCATTGTATGAACACAAAACCATTTCTCAAAACATCTCCTTTCGTGTTTCACATAAGCAAGAATCATATCCAGATTTGCATTTAAATGACATGAGGGTGAATAAACGACAGAATTTGTATTTTAGAACAGACTATCTCTTTAATGCTTTGTCTGAAAGAGTTCATGCATGCCATAAATTATAAAGCAGGGCTTGAATTCAGGGGAAAGGAGAAAAACATGAGGTCATCACACTCGGTCATGACCCCAAATGCACAGACAGGAACCAGTAAAACTCTGTTCCTTCTAAAATGACTGTAAGTATCACCCTGAACATGTATCAATTACAATTTGAGTAATTTATCTCAAAATCCATTACATAATCTATCATTCACAGCCATAAAATACATTATGGCTAGAAACACTCCAGATCTCATTACTAGATTAAGAGAATTTATCCTGAATGTCACATATAGAGATAGAAGAAGCCTTTTCATTTAATACACATTATACAGATAATTACCGAATATATTTTACATTTTAATCCCAAATAATGAAAATATATGTTAACTTTTTAACAAAGTGTAGTGTATTGACAAACATTGTTCAAATTAAGTTTTTACTAGTCGATATCGCCATCTAGTGGCGAATACAGGACTTTTAAAAAAAACATTGCTTATTTACAGCTAAAATATTTGTTATTAAGTTATTAAGCAAGTTAAAAAAAACAGTCAATGTTAAAAAACGGCTTACCCTAACCAGAGACCCTGAGGATCAAACACTACACACCACATGAAACTGACAAAAGTGAGGAAACAATGAAGCTATACAGCAAATGTAGGCAACAGTAGTACAAGACAATGTCACATATAGAGATAAAAAAAGCCTTTTTAGTTAATACACATTATACAGATAATTACCGAATATATTTTACATTTTAATCCCAAATGATGTGCATTAACAAGTTACCAGGTTTCACAAAGTTACACAGCAGCTGTTGCGGTTCTGTGAAGCACCAGTCGCCGCTTTATTCACTGATCGAGGGTTCTGGATGAGTTGCGTGTCTTATTTCATTAGTTAAATGTGCTTTATAGTCATTCAGCTGTGTCCTTAAAACGACTTTTATTTATTATTAAAAACGCTGAGCTTGATTTAATTATGACGTCCGTTGACGTCAAACAAAATAAAAGTTTTAAATGCATCCATGAGTTGTGCATTGAAAGTGTATTGATCTAAATATATTTTAATTTGTTTCGTGTAGAAATGCTTTTATCAACGACTTTAATTTTGATAGAGCATTCAATCGAGATGTGACGCAGTGGTCACGTGTGATAACATAAACACCGATGTCATATGACTTTTGTTTCATTATCCCCAACATCATGGCTTCTGTGCACATCTGTTCCCTGTTTCTGTGCTTCATTTCTGCTGGATTTTCTTTACCTGTCGGTCGAGACTCCGTTTGTGGATATAAGGTAAAGATTGTTTTACCATTTAAATGATCAATCGGTAAAAACTAAGAAAGATCTTATTAAGATTAAACGTAAAAGTTGACAGAGAGGAAGTTCAGTCTTAATACAGACATGCAACAAAATATCTGTTTTGGACATCTCTTGCGAAACTTACCTTGTAGTTAAACCATAGTAACCATAAATTGACCATCATTTAACCATGTTATCTGTAGTGAAACTATGGTAGCCAAAAATATTTTTTATTATAGTAAACACTTTATAATAATACTTTCTAATACCTAAGCGAGCTACATTTCCTGTAAAGTGTCTTTAATGCAGAGAGAGAAGTGAAAACATTTTTCATTAAAACATTTCCTGATCAATGTTTAAGGAAGTACAAATTTTATGTGTATTATGATTATTGTAATTTTTGATTGATTGGATCTTTCAGTCATGTCCTGCCACGAAGCCATCCATGCTGAACGTCCATCTAGTTCCTCACACGCATGATGATGTAGGATGGCTGAAAACTGTGGATCAATACTTCTATGGAGGTGAAGTACTTTGTGTAATTTGCTTTCATATGATAACATGATGTTCTCCATGTGATGGTTCATTTGCTGCATATGACACTTCTTATCATGTGATGCTCTCAAACGGCTTGAGCGGTAAAACTTAATGTTTAACTTCACACCATCAAACCACATGAAGAGTAAAAGTTGATTTGTCATCACAAACTCTGATCAGTGTGTTTCCGACTGCTTTCAACATGAACATTAATGCAAAACTTGGGTAATTTCAGACCGGAACTACATCCAGCACGCAGGGGTTCAGTATATTCTGGACTCTGTGGTCGATGAGCTACAGAAGGATCCGGCCCGACGCTTTATATACGTTGAGATTGCCTTCTTTTACCGCTGGTGGAAGCAACAAAACCAAAACACACGGCGAATCGTAACACAGCTTGTGAACGAGGGTAAGAAAAGAACATAATAATTTAATAACTTATGAATTCCCCTCCTTCGGAAAGCAAATTCTCTTTTTAATTCAGGTCGTCTTGAGTTTATAAATGGTGGTTGGTGCATGAGCGATGAGGCCACTACACACTACAGTGCCGTGATCGATCAAATGACTCTGGGTTTGCGTTTCCTGAACGACACGTTCGGTGAGTGTGGACGTCCACGAGTGGCCTGGCACATCGACCCGTTCGGACATGCCCGGGAGCACGCCTCCGTCTTTGCTCAGGTGACCACAAACACAAAACTCCTTCTTTTGTGATTGTCAAAAATCCCTTAGATCCACAAACAAACAGCAAATGTTGTATGACTGCAAAGATAGTTTAGACTTTGATGTGTAATTGGTTTTCAGATGGGCTACGATGGTTTCTTCTTCGGCCGTTTGGACTATCAGGACAAATCTCGTAGGATGAGCACCAAAGAGATGGAGATGCTTTGGCGAGCCAGTGAAAGCCTAAAGCCTCCTGTTGCTGACCTATTCACCGGTATAAATGTGTGATGATGACGCTGTCTGTAACTGTCTGACATTCAGTTTCACTGTTGTGCAGAATCCGATCACAGCACATTTTTAAGACCTTTCCCTTTTCACACTTCTCTCGTCTTACCATGAGATGTGAAGAACTGTTGCTAAAATAAAGGGTTCCTTGACACTTAAATAGCATGAAGACAAATAACGATCGTAACATTATGTGGAAGTATAATGAGTAAATCATTTCTACAGGGGTTCTTCCCAATGGCTATAATCCACCTTCTGGTTTCTGCTGGGATCAGTCATGTAATGATGATCCCATCAGAGATGACCCAGACCTCGAGGACTACAACGTAAATGAGATAGTACAGAACTTCTTAAGCGCTGCCTCTAGTCAGGTAAGTGAACTGGAGTAAATACTCTAAATGCCGTCAACATGTTCATTGACGATGAGCTCCGATATCCAATTTATTATTTCTAGGCTACGTTTTACAAGACAAACCATATCATCATGACCATGGGTTCAGACTTCCAGTATGAGAACGCCAATCTCTGGTATACGAATATGGATAAGCTGATCAAGTATGTGAATGCTCTGCAAGCTAATGGGAGTAAAGTGAATGTGCTTTATTCAACTCCCTCCTGCTACCTGCAGGAACTCAACCAAGCCAACCTCACCTGGTCAGTGTGTATATTAAAACATTTATTTGTGTTCATAATAGAATACATCTTCTGTCTTCCTTCTGATCATCTGTTCATTTCAGGCCTCTGAAGACCGATGATTTTTTCCCCTATGCTGATAACGCTCACGACTTCTGGACGGGTTATTTTACAAGCCGCCCGGCACTGAAATTTTACGAGAGACTGAGCAACAGCCGACTACAGGTTTGTTTCTTAAGCGTGATCTCAACACTGTCTATAGGTCTAACTGTCTGCATTTACATTTATATTTACGCTTTTATCCAACGCAACTTACAAATATTAGGAGACTGTCTGGTTTTGTTTCTTTAGACCTGCAACCAGCTGGAGGTGCTCGGGGGACCAAAGTCCAGGTCGGGACCTTTTGGTGAAGGAGACAGTGACACTATGAGTACGTTTGCATGAGACCAATCAATCACAGCTTTTTATCTGTGTTATCAGTGTTTATCGGACTGTTTAACACCCTGTTTTCATTCGTTCAGAGAAGGCAATGGGTGTGGCCCAACATCATGATGCCGTGTCTGGTACAGAGAAACAGCATGTGGCGTACGACTACGCCAAGAGACTAGCTAGGGGCTGGGCACATTGTGAGGTATGAAAATGCAATTTACTTTTATGCATTTACCAAATTATTTTTATCCACTTACAGTTTATTCAATGTATACATTGTATGTATGTATATGTGTTCTCTAGTGTTTAAACCCATTTTGACATTAAGATAAAAAATAAATGTGCAAACGTCACCCTAGCACCCTTTTATCTCAGTAATTGAGTTTTGAACTCATTTTCATTTTAAGCTCAGTGTTGTACTTAAATTTCTCTTTAAAATGTATCAAAATGTGGAATTGTACTTTTCAGGTGCTTGTTAGTAATTCTCTGGCTGTACTTAGCGGTTCTGAAGCTCCTCGTGTGTTCTGTGAGAATCTCAACATCAGTGTGTGTCCACTTACTGAAAGCAGTCATAAGGTGCTGTAAACACCGATACAGAAGATACGCTACATCCAACCAAATCTTGCTATTAAATTATACACGTTTCTTTCTTATTCTCTTTCTCTCAGTTCGCTATGAACGTGTACAATCCTCTGGCCAGGGATGTAAGCTGGCCTGTGCGTTTGCCCGTCAATGGTTCCCAGTACAGTGTTACTGATGCTAATGGTAAAGCAGTGGACAGCCAGGTTAGAAACTGTGTGTCTACACAATTCGTTTGTGTTACATTTGTAATATAAAATCCATACCATTACTCTTTCTCTCTTTTTTTACCTCTCCTGTCAGGTGGTTCCACTGTCCAAATCCACAAGTGAAGTGAGACGAAACCGAGGTTATGCTAAAGCTGAGCTGGTATTTCAGGTTACAGCTCCTCCTCTTGGATACAGTACATATGTCATCTCATTAACACGGGACGAGCCTCCGAAAGCCACGACTAAAAACGGAGCCCCTCCATCTATACAGAACAAGGTTAAAGAAAACACTATTCCAATATAACACATAGAATGTAGATATAAAACATTTACATGACTGTCCAGCTTTACATCAAAATACATCAACATATCCGCAAATTATGTCAATAGTTCGAAAACAGGCCGTTGTTTTCCAACAGTTTTTTGGAAAGAGGTCATTTCCATGTTATCCTTGTATGACACTCATGTTTTTGTTACTCAGACAGTGTTAGTAAAAAACATCTTTATGTTGAATAATAATAAATGTCTAAGGTTAGAAAAACAATTAACAACATAATTTTTCCTGTTGAAAACACTGTAAAACAACTTTTGTTTGTTCTTATGTCTGTGTGTTTTAGTTTCTGAAGGTGACTTTTGATAACAACACTGGTCTGTTGAAGAGTCTGACCAACCTGGAAACTCAGCAGACCATTCAACTCTCCCAGAACTTCTACTGGTCAGTTCAGATCGATCCAGATTCTGTATCATTCAACCAACATCCCACAATAGTAACAGTAAGTGTTAATAACAGGGTTTGTTTTTGTCTTGCTCAGGTACAACGCAAGTGCTGGGAATAACTTTGAGAGTATCCAGCCGTCAGGAGCTTATATCTTCAGACCGAATTCATCAACTCCCTTCATCATCAACAAAACGGCAGAAATAGAGGTTGTTATGATATCTGGTGTTGTACAGGAGGTGACGCAGTGGTTCAGTCCGTGGGTATCTCAGGTTATCCGGTTATATGAGAACCGCAGGGAACTGGAGCTGGAGTGGACTGTGGGACCGGTGCCCATCAAGTGAGTCAACACAGATCACACCCCGACTCTTCTTATTGATTATTATTCAGTAACATAACACACAAAATCTACCTGACCTGCAGACGGAAAACTTAAATCGAGAGTCTTTTTCTTTTTACAGAGATGGCTTAGGGAAAGAGGTGATCACGCGGATGGACACAGACATCCAGTCCTCTGGCTATTTCTACACAGATTCTAATGGCAGAGAGGTTCTTGAGCGACGGTGAGGAAATAAGAGTTGAAAATGAGGAAAAACTGTGATACAGAAAACACAGCAAAGTTCTTCACATCACTGTAGAAAATCTTATAATTAATGCATGTTGTGCGGCATATCTCAGCTGATGGAAAACTCACGATAGAAGTTTTATTTTCTATTTTGTAGGAAAGATTATCGACCCACGTGGGATTTAAAGCAGTCAGAGCCAATCGCTGGAAACTACTATCCAATCAACTCTCGTGCCTACATCAAGGTAAATGTCATGAAGGGACGTTCTGTGGTTATTTTTATTACTGTGATTCAACTTTTTTTTAGATATGTCATGAAAGATTTCTAATAAATAGTATTTTCATTGTCTTCATCCCCACTTTCAGCCCTCACTCAGATTTTAATTAATTCTTTGGATGTTCAAACATGTCAGGACAACTAAAATGTGTGTGTGTGTGTGTTTAGGATGACAAGCAGCAGCTGACAGTGGTAACCGATCGCTCTCAGGGAGTCAGCAGCATCTATAATGGCTCACTGGAAATCATGGTAACATAAACTTATCTTTCTTTCTCTTTGTCTCTTTGCTTTCTTAATTCAAAAAGTATTTATTGGCGGTACAGACAAAAATATGGTGTATTGCCAAAGCATTTGTAAGGGAAACCAAAAAATATAATGAATGATATACATGAAAAGTGTAAAGCATCTATACTCACTGTCTTTGTCTCAGCTGCACAGGAGACTTCTGTATGATGATGTCAGAGGAGTTGGTGAGCCTCTGTCTGAACCAGGAGTGTTTAATGATGGTTTAGTTGTACGTGGTCGTCTGCTGTTGACCCTCACGTCTCCGGATCAGGCCGCTGATATCCACAGACCCCTCGCTCAGGGCATGGTGCTCCAACCCCTCCTATCCTTCCAGGATGGCACACCGTCTGCCAAAAGCAAGCTGGAGGTTATTTATTATGAAAAAAATCTCTTTAATTCACATTCATCATGTTTCCTTCTCATCTCTCATTTTTTTTTGTATTGCTTTCCTCTTATCTCATAGTTCTCAGGGCTTCAGGCTGCTCTGCCCCCTGCTGTTCACCTGCTGACACTGTCTCAGTGGGACAAAGACTCCATACTGATTAGATTGGAACATCAGTACGAAGCCAAAGAGAGCAAAACCCAGTCACAGCCTGTTACAGTCAACCTACAGGTAACACACGGCCACCTGTTTCACACACCAAAACATCCCTCACAGACCAATGCATTACCACATCTATGACACACACACACTTTGGATGCCCTGTCCCAAATTATGCAATTATAGTCCGCCTTTACACGGTGATGTATTAAAGCGTGAAGCATAAAAGAGATTTGCAAAAGGCTGTATCATAGCTGGCTTTCTGAACCATAAAAATGACAAATCAAACACGTCCAGGTCTTGTGGACTTCATATACACAGTCCAGATCAAATACACAGTTCAAGACGGGGCTTTACTTTCAGGTACTGTGGCTAAGAAAACATGATGTTGAATAATAATATTGATAAACTCTTTTTGTGCAGAAGCTGTTTACTACCTTGAAAGTGCTTGGAGCGTCTGAGATGAGTCTCGGGGCAAACCAGTGGAAAGAGGATATGACACGTCTGAAGTGGAATACCGGTAATACATTTTATCCTTGATTACACTAAAAGCAGATTTAAAATACTAACTCTGTAAAATAATTACAGAAACTTTCAATCAATATTTTTAACGGCACATTTTGGATGTGTCCCTTGTTAGACAAACATGTTCAGCTTCACTAATTAGCCATTGAGTTAAATCAGGTGTGTTACATTAATAAGACTCAAAAATTGATTGGCTCAAAATTTATATTTTCCAAATAGGTAAACTCGTAAAAGTCTAAAATCGGTGAAATTTGATGCAGAATGTCTCAGTAAATGGTTAAAAGTTGTGTAGTGTAATTCAGCTTCAAACCTTGCAGATGAAGTATTTTAAATTTGAGGATAACTTAATCTTCATTGTGTTTGTTCATCAGAAATGAATGAAAAACCTGTTCGTGTCAGTGATAAAGACCCCTCGGCGTGGGAAGTGACATTAAACCCGATGGAGATCCGTACCTTTCTGTTACGGGTGCAGCAATAAAAATGACAACAACTGTAATAGATTATTGCCAAACAGATTACCAAATTATCCACAATTGCCATCTGACATTGATTAACTTAACAAGACAGAATAACAAAAATGCACAAAAAAAATCATGTCTTTTTACAGCATTCCTGTCGCATAAACTAAATTTGGTTTGAGGTACCAAAAGTCTATTATGCAGTGATTTTACATATTCCTTTATATACAACATCAGTCAGATTTCTTTGTTTTTCAACCCAATAAAAATGTGTTTTTCTGCTCTGGTGAAGGGTTTAACCAAACAGGGATATTTTAGTTCAATCTTTATGGTAGATTAATTTCATACTGTATCTGTGAGATATTTTTGATTGTTGTGTTTTTATATCGCTACTGTGCCTTTCAAACAGAAATCACAACTTTTTCATGAATTGAAATGTGGAATAAATGAGTAATAAATGTATACCTGTGTATCTGTAGTACATTATATTAAACACACAGACATTTATCTAATATTTATTTGAAAACATAAAACATTCTGAAGATAAAACAAAACTGGAATAATACAACATGTCCCATTTATACGCAGACTGCCAGAAACATATTCAGTAAAAGTAAAATAAATTTAGGTGCAAATCTGTTTAAATACTGTGAACAGAAAGTGCTGATATGATTCAGCAAACACAAAAGACAAATTCTTTTAAAAAAATCATTTCAATTTAAAGAAAGGTACTTTTGATTGGATACATGCTTTTACAGTGGTCTGACGTTTATCTATTAGTGAGAAAACAATCAGTCCATCTTCTCTTCACCAGCTTATTGTTCCAATTCATGTGAATAGCAACATTTCTCTCCATGTCTACATGTTCCCTAGAAAAGAAAGCATCTTTGTTAGATACGATTTTTTATCTTCTCAGGTACATTAGCGCCATCATATGTTATACTGAACATGCCTTCCGAAACTTCTTGCAGGGGAAATTCTTGAGTTGAGACGAGTCGGTAATATGTTGTTTCCTTTTACCCTGAAACTGTTTTCTTTTGTCTTCCAATTCGGATGAGATTCCCCCACTAAACCCATGGAGAAATAGACAGCATTTTGATTAATCGTTTTCAAGATTTTGCATATGCTTTCGATGAGAGAACGTAACTCACCCAGCTCTGGCACGTGCTTTGGGTCCCCAGTTGGCCTGTGGGTTCTCCTGGAAACGTGTGAGGTGACGTTTCCTTGACTGTGGGTTTGCGTCTTCTCTGATCTCAAAACAGGCCTGAAGACTAAATCACAACCATAATTACAATTATAATATGAAATCTCTCAACAACTGAAATGCCAACAGGAATGTGATACTGACGTTGGCTCTGTGGAGAGAATGTGATGGGCAGGGCTGGTCTCTGACAGTCTCTCTCGCTTTACAGGGTTAGATTTTTCCTGAAGAAAAGCAGACAGAGAAACAACTTATTGACACTTCTTAATGTGCATTTTATCGAGAAGCACTTAACTCACCCAGCAGCGAATGATATCCCATAATACTTCAGCAGGTGCATCCGTCTTGACTGCATTCTTACAGGCATGAGAAAAAGACACTCTGTATCCAGCATGCAGGAGAGCTGACCTACAGCAACAACAACAGCAGATGATGAATGCACGCTTGCATCGCTGCATGTCAGCTTCAGTCATACAGACGGTTCATTCTGGTTTTACCTGAACTGCAGCATTGGCGGCGTGTTGCAGTGAACTGTGCTGCTCAAATGATCTAAAACATAATACAGAGGAACATCCTGCAGCTCCTGAAACACACATCCAAAAATTTTTAGCAAGCAAGAAATTATTATTATTATTATAATACAAAAAGTTTTTAAGGCCGACCTCGGTCACCATGCTCAGCACCCCCTCAATGCGCTTGGACGTCCCGAACCGGGTTGGGTTTCCTGAGACAGCACCCAAAACCTTCTGAACAAACGCACTGTCATGGAGAGGCTCCGCCCACATGGGACCGCCCAGCTGAAAATATAAAGAGGGTATAATGTAAACAGACAAGGTAAAGACCTCACACTTCATGACAAGCACATTATGACTAATACAATAACAAAATAAATTAGCAATCAAAGAAATAGATTTTATAATAAGTGCAAATTAAGACAAGATTCATACATGGAATTTCTGTCCACATTGTTCACAGATGGATCCTACAGGGGGTCCAGTCGCTGCTGAATACTTCATACTGAAACACAGTAAAATACATACAGATATTTAGAGACAGCATGTTCCTCAATTGTCAAAAATGCACCCAGGTAATGGGTTTGATTCCTATTCAGTACACATACTGATGTATTCTTTGAATACACTGTTGTAAATGACAGACATATGATTATGATAATAAGAAGGACTCACTGTTTTCCCTGGTTCATTCTCTTTCCCATCCTCTGCAGATGAAACGCACCACAGCCAACACAGTTATACACCAGTGCCTGTTTACTACAACACACACACACATTCATATAAAACTCATTTACTCATATAAATGTAAAGATCAAGGATGTGTTTGTGTGTGTGTGTGTCACCTTGCAGAGTTCTTGACCACAGCCTGACCCGTTTTGACCCTGACAAATACACGGATGTAGAAATCCACACTCACGCACAGGAGAGGCTCAATGTAACGCTGATAGACGGCTGCTCTCTGATCTAAACTGTGTAAGATTATACGCAAAGCCTAAAACACACAAATGAACAATTGTTAGATCAAGAGTTTCCTTCTCTATTCTCTAAAAGTGTTCACATCTCACCATCTCATGACAGTATTTAGACTTGATGGATACAGAGCCGTATTTGCTGTAGCAGGTCTCACTGCTGTTTCCAGCCATTACAGCCATATCAGTACATGTGATGCAAAGCAACCCTGACAATGAGAGAGAGATTTGGTGTTAGGCTTCAAGTTAACCATAATGACAATGAAAAGCTGCTGTACTTAAATGTGTCTATAAGAGACCACTTAAAAAATACAAAACACACAAGACGACGACTCACCACCCTCACTGACTGCCTGCACAGCAGCATCTATAAACAGGGACGGGCTGCCATACGGGTCAAGATCTATGACATCGTAACGGTCCTTCCTCCCTTTTGCATCATACATCACCATACTAAACAGAGAGCATAAACGATAAATACAACTGAAAACTATGATGCATTATACAAGTACAAACAAACACACATTTACATGTTTTATATTTGTGTCATTCAGTCTATGAAAGAAAGTAGTTCTGACCTGGCATCTCTCTGACTGGCCTGCAGTATGTGGGAGACGTTGTTGTGCTGTGCGTTGCGGGCGATGAGAGCAGCAGCTTTAGCAGAGTAATCATTAGCAGTGATGCTCTTCAGTCCAGGAACCTCCAGAGCAAACCGGACCGAACGCAGACCTGATGCAGACAGACCCTCCAGCACACGCAAACCTTGCTAAAAAGATTTTTTCAGTTAGCGCACACTTGTGTTTTAATTGCTTTAGATACAGTTCATCAACGCATCCTAAAGATATACTGACATACCAGCACATCTGTTCTAGCAAAGTCATATCCTGTAAATGTACCACACACCTCACATCTCTCTCCCACAGAGGCTGTGATAAACTCTTTATCTTTGCTCTCTTCCTCCTCCTGCTGCTCATTCACATCCTGATCCTTTACTCCATTCTTCTCCTCTGACAGCTGGACCACGACTCTGTCTTTCTCACCCGGTACCAGGATCCGAACGCCTCTGTGTGCCAGCTGCTCCCTGGCAAACTCTGTGATCACCGCACACCTGATCCAAGAAAGCACACGGTACGTTTATAAATCTAGAGACGAAATGAAAAACACTTGACGGTATACTTACGTCAGATCTCTGTTGAACTCCTGTACAGGGTTGTAGAACACCTCATTGGCACTTGGGAATATAATCGCTGCCTTGCCCTCTCTCACAACGGTCTCTCCTGGCAAAAGACCCGGATCTGTGTTCAGACTGGATGATGGGGAGCTTGAGGGATTCGTGTCCTCCATCGGTACAGCTGTGACAGTAGTGTCTGTGTCCTCTTTACCATTGTTCATCGTACTGAATCTTTTAAAGACACAACTGGGTCGTGTAGTGAGGCTCTGAAGTAAGGCTGGTCTATCCTTAGGGAATCTTAATGACAAACGTACAGTAGACCAGTTCAGCTGAAACACACTCCTCACCAGCATTGACACAAGAAAAGACCTGTCGACATAACATTGTATATAGTTAGTACTTACAAACGTCAATGTCAGAAATGTTCTTTAATTGCTTTATAATTATGATGTTTACAATGATTGCCATTTAAACTCAATTGAAATGTACTTGAAGTATCAGTCATGTCCACATTTTAGAATAGTAGTAAACACATCAAAACCATGTAGGAAGTATGTTGTGACTCCAAACATACAAAATAAATGAACACTATGTTATATCTGATCATCTTCAATGTTGTCACCCTTTGTGTAGAATTTGTAAAATCATCCTCTTGACATTTTATCATTCAGTTTCTTGAGGTCACAACCTGAAAAGCTTTTTAAACATGCGAAACCCTTATTGTTGGACTGTTTTCTAATGAATGAAATTAAAGTTGGCACAGTTATATTCTACACAAATAAAAGTCAAACACTGAGATCATGAGAAACATTTTCGTCAATTGTGACTAAACTTTTGACTGATACTGTATGTTTCAACAGCACGTTCAGCGTCATCATTTAAACGTCACATTCATAGTCACTAGGCCAGTTAGCATTTGCGACATAATCCCGCATTACTTACCATCAAACATCATATCGTACAGACACTTCAGCACATTTAAACAAAAAGATTTGTTGTGCACTTTCTCCCACACTCGTCAGAAAACTGTTAGCGCGTATTTTCCACTTAGAAATCACATGCGTAGCTCACGCTGCTGTGTATAAACTACGGAAGCCCTAGAGTACAGAACACTCGCCGAGACACCAGCGTGTGCGCATGCGCATATCAACCCGCTGCAGTTTACGAGCACAGATGAAACGATAAGTTTACTTTAAACGTGTAAAATATCACCATATAAACATATAACAGTATATTTAGGTTTTGTATGACGTTATTTGTTTGGGACAAACAAGCGAACATTTATCCAATATTTGTTGTTAATGTTTGAAATAGTTTTCAGAAAGTCCAAAAAGAAAATGGGCAATTCAAGTTATGGAGGTGACATTTTAAGTCAAATCTTGAAATATAAATTCTCACAGAATGTATTTATTACCAATAAATTGAATCATCTGTTTATACTTTACTATAAAAATATAAATCGACGCACGAGTTTTTTATTTACATTTTAAATATTTTAAAACATTTCTAGAGAAATATATGTATATTTATATATAAATATATATGCGTTATGGTTGTGAGAAAAATAACACACGTTTATAAAGCAACATACTTTGTAAGATTTTAATAAATTAAAATACACAAACCAGAACAGAGGAGAGATGACTCTTTAAAGAACATAAAACAGTTTTGAACAGAAAACAGAATAAAACAGAATTTGGACTGTGAATTCTGAAAACAATACTTTACATGCCTATGAAACATCATGATTTAAACATCAACTTTAGGAGAAATCCACATGGGTACTTAAACCACCAAATATTGACATCTGAGCTATCAGTATGATAAAACATTTGCCATTTGGATGAAATTGCTCTTGCTTACGCACGTAGACATTATACAACATCTGAACAACGCCTCCCTTTTACTTTGTCTGCTTCTGATACTTAGTGTTTGCAATGTATAATCAATATAAAGAATAAAATAAGGTCAACAAAATTAAAATATATAAAAATAAATGAAGCTGTGTGATTGTAGTAAAATATTTCACACGTGTATTTAATCATCCTGCACATCTACTCAAATTAATAGCCAAGTCGAGCTTTAATTACCCATCCGCCAAATAATTTGGCCACCATTAGCGCAACATGAGGGGCGTTTAGCGCATCTGTTTTCAGTGCGTCACGCAGAGCTGAGTTAGCATGCAGTGCGCGTAGCACCAACACCCCTCCAGGGGTTCACCTGTACAGAGTCTAGACAGCTCACTTTCCCAGCATTACACTACACACTGAAGCACACAGCGGGCTCGTGCACCGCGCTCTCGTGCATACAGACCGATCGGAGAGCGCGCGAATTTCATCGGATTAAAAAGGTGGACTTGAAAAGGCTATTTTACAGTCCCATCTGTATGTGATCGGTGATTCTGAGCTCTTCGTGCGTCCCAAAAGGAGTAAAAAAATGATGCACCCCTCGATAATTCTGCGCTCGGGCTCGTTGCCTGTATGTGTACGATGAATGGCAACCAGTAGAAAGAGATCGAGAGAGAGAGAAGAGTCTGACTCCTCCATTGAAACACTTTCCAGACGATTGCAAGCGAGGGGTGAGTTTTGTAAACGCATGCACGAGGGGCTCACGACACTTTAAGCTGGGTCAAAGTGCACGCGCGCGGGGGTTTTAGAAATACGGTTTTGTTTTGTGCATTTGCTTTAGATGGGGGATGGGGTTGCAAAACTTTAACCACTTAAATGACTCCGTCCTGAGAAATGCATGCATATTCAGCATGCATCATCATCATCATGATGTTGTCTTTTACAACTTTTTAAATATGCATAACATCAAATGCAATCGTAGCACGTGCCTGTCAGATGGATTTAAGGATTTATACGTGAATAGAAAGATTGTTTACGGTGTTTTCAGGCGGTAAGTGGTTAATTGTGTCTTGTCTTGCGGATGGGTCTGGCTCGCCCCCCAGTTGCTGCATTTGTCCCGGGATGACCTGTTGATGTCGGGAAATATAGAGCTGAGCCGTGCCTTCCTCTTAGTCCAAAATGGAGTTGAATTTAACCACTGAATATATTATGTAAAATACAGTCATTACAATGCGTGCATACAATCATGAATACTACTTGAGAAACCGCTGTGCATGCGATTTTCAAGTCTGTGGTTGGGAATAAAAATAATAATATTGATGCATGCATGTGTTGTTGAATGAATTAAAACGATCCCAGTGTGTGTTAGCCATAGACTGTAACTCATTTTATAGCATTGCATTGGCACCGAGGGAGCGAGCGAGAAACCAATTTGTGCTCCTCAATAATTCATGCATTTTCGACTATTTAGGTGTCAGCATTCTTTGGGAATATCGCAAATTCGACTCTGTGGTTATTGTATTAGGAAAATAAGGCAGTCGGGTATCATTTCGGATTTTTTTGCCCCTCGGGGCCCGTGCCAACCCGGAGCTCGTGTCCTGCTGGGCAGCGGTGCGGGCACACACACTCCCCGGGTACAGCTGCACTGCCGCGAGCGCTCACTTCACACTAACACCGGCCGCATTACCGTGAGATTTTACAACTATTCTACATCTATAATATTTATGTTTTAACGAAAACTGTTGTGATTGTGCTTTTGGGAGACAGTGCGGTACCGGATGCGAAACAATATAAGTGATTTTTTAAACGTCAGTTTTCGCTGCATTGTTATCGATAATGGATTATTAAAAGTATTGCGTTACTTTTATGCGCAGTTTATAATCGTCATTTGAATATTATTGATTTTGTTTTTTAGGATGTGATTGCTAGTAGCTAATGGATATAGCTTTAACCCTTCAAATGAACATTAATACTTGTAATTGTATTATTTTCATTTTATTTTGTAGGATCTGCATTAAAGTATGCATTACAGCTTCTTGTGCTTTTTGAATATCTTTACCTCATTGGGCTATATTGACATGTAATTGTCTTTTCCCTGCTGAAAAAACAATAGAAACCATCACAGAAATTCTGATTAAAAAGACATTATAGATCATTGCATGTGCTCATTTTTCTGTACAATAAGGATTCAGTGTCTGTCTTAGTGTTAATGACTAAATTTGTTTGCTAAAATGTACATTCTGACCTTTGGTTTTATAGAAGTGTCTATAATTGTTTAAAAGAGTTGATATAAGATTTAAATGGCATCTGCTCTATTTCTCATTTCTATTAGGAATGTGTGTTTTTTATTGTCTATTCTTGTGGAGCATGTGTGCATTTTCTGTTTCTGTTATAGACTTCATGATCTGGAGATGGTGTTAGTTTGCAGGCATTAACCCTGGAGTTAGAACAGCGTGTTCCACTGATGCTTCTGTAAAAATAGATCATGTACTGCTTGTGTGTGTGAGAGAGATGGTTCCAGATTTCTTGTTTTTTATTGGGACATACAGTTCTAATTCCTGTGAGACAACTTTTAATACTACAGAAGATTTAAATACAAAGATGTATAATTTTGTGCTTTATTAAATTATTTAGCCTAAATATATATGTATCTTTTTATTGTTTTAACTCTGATATTGTGCCATCCCTAATATATATGTATTTTTTTAAATTGTGTTTTCACAGATCTTGTAGTTCTGGGCGTTACGATATGGCTCAGATGCTGCAGATGGCCATTCCAAACTTTGGGAACAATATTTTAGAGTGTCTAAATGAACAGAGACTCCAGGGCCTGTATTGTGACGTGTCTGTAGTGGTGAAGGGTCACACGTTTAAAGCCCATCGGGCGGTGCTGGCCGCCAGCAGCTCTTACTTTCGAGATATGTTCAACTCTGGAAGCAAGAACTCGGTGGTGGAGTTACCGCCAGCCGTTCAGCCTCAGAGTTTCCAGCAGATCCTCTCTTTCTGCTACACCGGTCGACTGAGCATGAACCTGGGAGATCAGTTTCTCTTAATGTACACGGCGGGATTCTTGCAGATACAGCAGATTATGGAAAAGGGAACAGAGTTCTTTCTAAAAGTCAGCTCGCCGAGCTGTGACTCGCAGGGTCTCCACGCCGAAGAAACCCCTCCCTCTGAACCCCAGAGCCCCGTTACGCAAACCGGGAGTGTGCCTGTGGGAGGCGGGGCCGCGGTCGCCACGGCGACGACTCGACCCGCTTCCTGCCTCACGCCTCTTCCTCTGGTGTCGAGGGTGAAGACGGAGCAGCAGCATCCTCAGGCCCAGCCCACCCAACACGAAGCATCGCCGTATTCTGTGGTTTGTGCTCCGGTCGCGAAGCGTCTTTGGGAAGGGGGCAGCCGTGAAGGAGGTGGAGGATCGGGAGGAGGCATGAGGAAAACGGCCAGGTATGCACAGGAGGTGCCGCGTGGGGCGGGTGGGATGATGCCTCAAAGTGCTCCCTTATTGGCTGGAAGCGGCATGAGCAACAGCAACAACAATAACAACAACAGTGGTGGCACGCCGGAGGGCACCAGCCCGGGAACGCCCAGCGTGTACACCAGCGATTCACCGATCTCTTACCACGATGATGATGAGGAGGAGGAAATTACAGAGGAAACGGCAGAAGAGCAATACAGACAGATCTGTAACATGTACACGATGTACAGCATGCTGAATGTGGGGACAACAGGTAAGATTAAATAAATCGCTTCTGAATTCTAATATTATTAATTGGGTGTAATATAAATACCACACAGACATCAAAATGAACTTATCAAATGATACCTTATCATGTTCCTGTTTTAGCCAGCGAGCGAGTGGAGTCTCTACCGGACCATCTCACGGTGGATTCAAGAGGAAGAGGAGTCCGAGTGCGTCAAGATCTGGCGTCTCTTCCCACAGAGCTCATTGCACAGATTGGAAACCGCTGTCATGTTAAACTGTATGAAGAAGGTGATCCTGTTGAGAAACTGGAGTTAGTAACAGGCACCGGTGTCTTTATATCACGCGCTCAGCTGATGAACTGCCATGTTAGTGCAGGCACACGTCACAAAGTATTACTCAGACGACTGCTTGCTGCTTTCTTTGACCGGTGAGTAAAGATAAAGCTGAAATAAAATTAATAGTAAGTTTTAAAAGAATGACTTATTAAAGCTGCAATCTGTAGCTATTAACAGCTCTGTTTGAAATGTAAAATTGTCAAATGATGTCAAACTCGCGTTTCTGTAAAATCCCAGCAGCCAACAATATAAATCATTGTTATAAGTTTACCGTTGTGAATCAAGTAAAGACACTATTTTTTAGCTACTTGCTCAGTAACTTAAGTTTTGTTCATTTTAAACAAAAACATTAGCATTATAGCTTTTAGTTGAATATAAATTATTTTAAAAATGTTGTACTCAACATGTCACCTCTAAAAATGTTTAGCTTTAATTTTTTGTGTCATGGAATAATAAACATTTTGATGTACAGAATGATTCACAAAAGTCAGGTTTTAATGTACTTGTCTGCTCTTTTTGTAGAAGTACTCTTGCTAACAGCTGTGGGACGGGAATTCGGTCCTCCACAAATGACCCGAACCGCAAACCGCTGGACAGTCGGGTCCTCCACGCTGTAAAGTGTAAGTTATAAATAGTTCTGGAATATAATTTCTGTACCTCTTACTCCAAACCCAGCTGTTTCATCTACATTAGTTTTCTTTTTAATTTTTATGATTGCATATTGTTATCATGAATCTATATTTGATAGCATAGTTGAAAAGCTAACGTTAATAATGATCATATTTGGATTAGTGTTGATTATAATTTTTGTCTTTCTGCTTCCAGTTTACTGCCAGAATTTCGCTCCCAGTTTCAAAGAGAGCGAGATGAACGCGATCGCCGCAGACATGTGCACTAACGCGCGTCGTGTGGTACGTAAGAGCTGGATCCCCAAGCTGAAGCTCCTGATGGCAGAAAGCGACGCTTATGCTAACTTCCTTCCAGACGCCGCCAAGATGGAGTCTGACGGTTTGGGGGTGGAACACGCCTTTGAGACGGGATCCCTGGAAGGCGGCACAACCTCTGAATCCGGTCAGTCGTCTACAGATGCCCTGCAAGGGGTGAGCGGGGATGGAAGCGGTCTGTTTTAACAAGTAACCACGGTGACGTCGACACCCTTTTATCTTATCCCGTGTTATCTTATACCGTCACCTTGGGTGTTGATGATGACATCCTGAAGAGGAGAAAATCTATCTATATGAAGACTGTTGTGGATTACTGCTTCCAAAGCTGGTAATTATTGTTTCCCTGTTTAATTGTCGAGTGTTTGCCGGTTCTCTTCTGGGTCCTCCTCGAAATGCAGAAACACATTCCCACAGAGGAGAGACATTTGAGGTGGACAAAAGAGAAAATGAGGCCTGGAGTCTAAAAACACTGTCCTGCTTCTGAATGTATCTTAGAAAGTTTATGTTGTTGAACATAAGATTGTATTCGTCTTTAAATATTTACTAGCTGTATAACTGCTCTCTGCATCCTATTCTTGTAACCCATCTCTCCCCATGAGACACATTTATTTCCTTTCACATTTTAAATCTTTTCTTGTAGTTTTTTACGCCACGTTTTACAAGTAAAGTGGTTTGTTCCGGAGGATTGTTAAAGGCAGATAAATCTGCTTTGCTTTATTTAAAACTACTGTTGTGTGATATTAGAGGGTCTGTGCGAGATTCTCACCCACTTGAAAATCTTAAAAGAAAAAAGAAATGCACATGTTTTTGCATTAGCAAAATCCAAAAATAATTTTGGCTTTAGTTATTTTGGTATATTACCAAGTTTTAATGTCATTTAGATTTTGTCAGCACTAGTTTATTGCTGTCAAATATTCTGAAAGCAGACACTTCCAAACACGCTCCCAGATTGTCTAAACTTGAACCAGAACTTGAAAATCAAATATTTTTCTTATGTGTTTAGACTAAGTCAGAGCTGTGTGTATAGACAGAAGATAATATAGAACCGTAGCATCCGTGTGTGTGTTTGATTTCTTCATGCATCTATCTTCGGCATGCCACATTCAGACATGTGTGACAGACATTAAATGCCCTGATAAAACGGGCCGGGCGCAGTATCAGAAATCATTAGAGCTTCATCTGCTTGTGAAGCACTAAAGTAGATGCTGTTATGTAAGTTGCATTTAATGCTAATTCGACAAGGCAGTTTTAAGTGTCTTCGCTGATGGTTACGTTTTGGTTTTAAAAGGTCCTTAATTACCGTAAAACAGCAGTTGTAGCCCGTCTCTGAAGATGAGAGAGGAAGAGCAGCACATTTAACCGTCACTAAAGATGACTGTAACATTAAAATATATAAGAGTTTGTTTAGATTGGAGACACCTAAAGTGTGACCTGAACGTTGAGGGTTTTTAAGAACACTTGTGTTTTTAGTAAATGTGTCGCGTGATGATGAACTGTGATGTTAGGGTTGAAGACTGCGGTTGAACATGTGTGAACAAGATCAGTCCACACCTCCAAAAACACTCTAGTTAGGGCTGGGTGATATCACAGAGAAAAGAAGAGTTTTATTAGCATTGTGTATGCTTTGGCTTTTTGTGAAGATTTTCTAATAAAGAAATGACTTAAATTAGTGTGTCTTAAACATCAACTGTTTATGAAGAATGCCGTGTTTTGAGTCAAGACACAAACGTGTCATTGAATCAGTTTTAAATTTACATTTACATCCAAAGCCACTTCAATGCATTAAACTTTTCATTTTATTAGTATGTGTAATAATGTGTTTTACACATTATTGTATTACCACAGAATGACTGTGTTTTGTTATATTGCCCAGCTCTGATCTTGTTAATAAAA
Organism: Beaufortia kweichowensis; assembly: GCA_019155185.1. Classification (NCBI taxonomy): domain Eukaryota; kingdom Metazoa; phylum Chordata; class Actinopteri; order Cypriniformes; family Gastromyzontidae; genus Beaufortia; species Beaufortia kweichowensis. The sequence goes on along the minus strand of CM032813.1, from coordinate 1,130,864 downwards.
AACACCCATACACAAAACAAATCCTTACAAAGGAAAGCATTGAGAAGATGTTTATGCTTCCCTTTTATCCTTCTTTTAATACAAATTTAATCTTTAGCCTGGCCATAAAAACGATGAGAAATCTGAACTAGAATGTTCCGAATTGCCTTAAAAGCATAAAAGTTGTTGGTTGGGAATTTGACAGTCAGTCAGCGACTCGGAGAGAAATGGATTCTGGATGAGTCTGCATACATGCACGCATGCTCCACTACATACTCTCTGTAAGCTATTCTTTCTGTTTCCATTTTTGGAGACATGCGTACTAATGTCTGCATGTTCATATGAGGAGGTTTACAGCAGAGAGAGAGAGAGAGAGAGAGAGAGACAAAGATGCTCTTTGCGTTGGTGCATTTGTTTATTTGAACGTGCGTATCTGTGGGAGGGAGTGTTTGTGTGTCAGGTTTTATACGCTAAAATATGTGTGTATGTCTGAGAGATGCGTGTGTGTGTGTGTGTGTGTGCAGAGATCAGAAAGCTCTGTTTGTTTTTGTCTGACTCAGTAAGGGACATGCAGTGCAGACGCAAGCAGAGAGGGAGGGGATGGATTGCTGAGGAGATGGATGATCAAACACACACACAGCTGGTGCAGTGAGCCGTTGCCCAAATGGAGGCAAACCATTCAATCTCATTGAAATCTTAATCTGACTGTAATCTTTACATTCACCTTACATTTTAATACACATTCCTGGTCTTATTGTGCCTGACTTTGAAACCAATTTTAACTTGAAAAACTAAAAATGCGTTTGAAAGAGTGCCAATCCTCTATCCAAACAACACATGCATTTTAAAATGCTTTGACGGTGACGGCATAAATATGGCTTTGTGTCAGACTGTTCATTATCAGTCTAGTGTTCGTCTGTGCACCTTTATGAATGAAGACGGTAACATGTAAGCATTTAGAATGACACGTATGGAGCTGGATCCTCCGACGCACAGCTTGATAACACTGATGTTTTGTAATCGTATTTTTTAGAAAGCAGCCAGCATGCATGTTCATGAGGGATGGATCTGTGATGTTTCTCTTCTTGACATGATATGCTCGGTGGTGCGTTCGGGAATGTTTGCGTATCACATGAACCTGACGAGATGAAGTGGAATTATTCCATATAGGGGTTTGAACTCGAGAACTTTAAAAATGGCTTGAAGTTAAGACGTGAGGGAGTTTTTATGACTTTTTGTTTTTATTTTAGCGTGTAGTGCTTGGCTATTGAGAGACGCTACTCATTTTTAACATAGATTGTAGAGTTGCTAAGTATTTTGTAAAGGAACATGAAATGTACATTAGATAGAAGAAAGAAAACGCCATATTTTTGCATTTATGAAATTGAAATGCTGGGAAGGTTTAGGGGCAGAATTAGACTAGTTTAGAGAGTATTTACTGTATTGAAATGTTATTTCTGATGGGTGCATGAGTTTAAGAAGAATAGATTTAGGGGATAAAGAAAAAAAACATTGAGAGATAGTGAGTGTTTTTATGCACTGCGAGTTGTTTTATTACTTTCTTCTTTCTTAAAGCAATTTTTTATTGAAATGTTTTCAATGTTTTGCTGGTACTGCCTCTCATGCTGTTGTAGGACAGAGATAAATGCGCCACCTGGTGTGAGATTTTTCTACATGCTGCCATGCAGTTAAGAGGAACCATATTGAAAAGAGGCAGTTTGACTGCTTATTATTTAACTTGAAGAATTTAATGCCTATTTTTGATTTTTAATTTAATAACCCCTGACCAAAAGAAAGTGTTTCTAGAAATGTTTTAACTGCCAAATATAACATGTCATTGATTTTATTTATGAATTATGAGTAGACTGAATTGTCTCTACTGATGTTTGCCAATGTGACGATCAAAACAATTTAATAAGACACTTTATAATTAAAGATAATCTATTAATCTTTATTGAAATGATCCCTTTTCTGACACTTTATGTTTAAAATTTGATCAACGATGATGCCTTTTGTCATGATTTTATTACTGACTACACTTTTTAAAATAAAGATGCTTCAAAAGGTTCAACATAGAAAAAACATTTTTGGTTCTCCAAAGAATCATTCACTCAAAAATTCTTCAATTAATCACGTCTTTAATATCTTTTGTGAAACAGAAAGGCTCTGTGGATGTTAAAGGTTCTTTATGGAACCATTTAGCCAAAAATGGTTCTTTTATGTCATTGTGAAGCATTTTTATTTTTAGTTATGTAAGGAGGGGCAAAAGTGATGAGACTCCAGAGATGTGATCTGCCTTTTTTTACATTCTCTGCATTGATTTATTTTTAAACCTGTCATATAAAGAGCAGTACTACACTGTTATTGTTCATCAAACCGTGATACGGATGGAAAAAATAAGACAGTCGCAGGCCTCGGGAGAACACATACCTCTTTAAATCTGAGCTACGTTATATCTTTCAATCAGGAATGTCATCCTTTTATAAGACGTCTGTAAAGTCATGCAACTTTACCTTCAGCGTTCTATCTTTCCTGCTCGCCGTTCAATGTTTATTTCATCCAGTTCTGTGCGCATCTGCGCTGCTGACAACCTCAAAGACTTACAACATGATGATATATCGCTCTGTGTACATCCCTGCCCACCAGAGACCAATGCACAAACACACACAAGGGTGTGTGGATCTACCTCCCAACACCTTTAGCCATACTGTCCCTGACCCCGAGACCTGATACGGGACATTGTAAGAGATCCCTCGAGCTGATGGTGCTTTAAATGACTCATAGATGTGAATTTCAAAGATGCTGAATGAGAGGAATGTGGTAGATTTATACCTCACCGGGGTCTGGGGAGATCCATCAGCGTGGCAACGGAGAGCATGTCTCTGGTGCGGTCACAGGGATCCTGCAGCTATTTTTTTCCACTATAGATATATGGATATACATATATAAATGCAAATATCTCTACATATATATACTGTACATTATACACTAATGAAGTTTGATTGTTAGTTGTGCACTCACAGCATGAGATGTTATTCCCCAGAAACTGCTTTTTGGAAATAAATGCAGAAGTGTCTACTGATGTCAAAACCTCTGTACCCTTCACCCCATCTTAAGTACATGCCCGTGTTTCCTCCTCTGTGTTCCAAGTGCCAATAACTTTGTGGATTCCTTTACTGTGACCCAACAAGAAAGAAAATTGCACATTAACTACTGTAAACAAAACATGGGAAAAATCTGAACATCTTAATAAAAAGGTTTGTAACAAAGAACATCATTTGGTTGTCATTTTGTTGAGAAATGTGCATTTTAAAATGAGAACGTGTGTCAAAGGCATATACTTTATTCAGGAACCTATTCAGGATTCCTTAAGGTGCCGATATAAAGGCAAACATGTCATATAATACAGTCTTAGGAAAATGCTTACAAAACAAGTGACGAGGGAATATGACTTTGAAATCGATCATTTATACATAAGCAGCGTTGAAATGACATCACGATCATTGCTTTGCAAATTAAAATCAAATATGTACCAAATCTCTCAAAATGAGCATCTAAGAATAAACACGTTTTTGAATGACAGTCATTAAGGCTTACAGAAGTGAATTGTATTTACACTTAATTATTTAAGGGTTATTACAGTTCATTTACAATAACCAAAATACATGTATGAAATTCATTTGAAAAGAAGTTTAAAACCTGGGCTTTTATCTTAAACATGATAGATTTACCCACAGACACATAGTGTCCTTACACTTTGATATCAGGGCAAACATCTCATTGGCACAAAAACATGGTTATATTACGCTTCATATCATGCCCACAGACAGACGGGGCACGATATTACATTCAATCTCTCACAACAAAACAAGTAATGTCAATATCAATACCATAAAATAACTGTGGGGTTCTGGTAGATCTGTAAGGAGTACAGTCATTACATACATCATATTTAGACTTGAAAAGTACATCTATAAGCATGTTTCTTTATTTAAAAAATACAACAAAAAAGTTATTTTGGAGTAACGAGTGAGAAATATCACTGAGGCATCAAGCGAAAGCTCATGTAAAATGAACAAAAATGTGTCTCTGTTAAGACATTTTCCAATGTGTTATGAAACTTTACAGTTACGTTACATTATAATTAAAATGCAAATTGTAATACCGTAAATATGCATGCGGCACTTCCATGAAAATTTAAGAGAAGTGCAGGCAAGTTAGATGACTTTCTGCCATAAAATTATACAATTTCAAGACATTATTTGGTAAAACTGCAATGATGCAATAAAATTGTCACAGATACATCTATGAATAAGGAGCACACTACAATAGATAATTCAATTTTTTTTTACAGATTTTGTTGTGCTTTTATATAGATTTTGATTGGAAGTGTCTTTGAAGGGGAATACATATTTACCACAATCTTATCAATTTTCATTAAAAAAATAAAATAAAACAAGGCAATATCAAACTCCTCACCACAACTGAGCCTTCACCATAAAATATAAAGGAAAGGAAATGTACTGGTAACTTTCATCTCAGCATCTTCTAGATAAGACCTTGTAGAGAGCCAGAAATAGACATTTGGGTTTTAGAGGAAAACATAAAGGCAAGAAAGGATGATAAAAAAATAACGGATCCTTTTCTCACAAAGAAAAATAGAAGAGATAGTAGACGAATCGTTGTTTTCTTCCTCTACAAGCCCCGGAGGCTTCTGGCAATGTGAAGGGCCACACTGGAACAAAGTCTGGTTCAAATTGCGAAAAACAGGATGAGCACCACAATCAGAATGATTACAAGAACTCCAATAGCACACCACTGTCTCCGACCTGCAGAACACACATATAAAGTTCACACCAGTATTTATAACAGATAACATATGCTCTTTGAAGACGTTAAGTGTTTTGATCATGCCTGCATTTCTTAAAAAGATTCATCTTGCAAAACCCGACAGAAACCCAATACATGGTAAAGAGATGAGCACTTACTGCTGGTCATGTGTGAAACCTTCTCCATCTTCTTCAACACTGAATCCATTCTAGAACCGGTCTGGTCCATTTCCTCACTAAATTCACCAAGCATTCTAGGAAAACACACACAAATGACCAAATATATACATATAGTATCTTTTATAATGACTATAGATTTGTTTTACTTCATGTATCCCTCTTGGTGTGTTGTTGGCATCATACTCTACCTACAGCATACAAACTTGAATGTGTTCTTACACAGACTGTTCATCCAGCTCGTCTCCTATCCTGCTGGACATGTCCTTTAAGACACGGATACTGCCGGTCACCAGCTCTAACTGTTCATCCTGGTCCTGCATGATCAGCTACACAGACAAACAATAGACGAGTATTAAAACATCTGTTCTATGCTGTTTTTATTAGACTGATTTTGTTCATGAATTCTGAAAACCACAAAATTCACTTGAAATGTTATGCTGACAATATAATATGTAATTGTAAAAAACTTTTACTAGTACTATTGGTTTTGTTTATTTATGTGCTGCTGTTAGTTGAACGTTAAAATTTAATTGAACATTAAGTTTTATTTAACATGAACAAATCATGACTAGTCTTTACCTGCTGCTGTTCTTGTTGCTCCTGAATGTATCTGGAGTTTGCAGACACCAGATGTGGCTCCAGGCCGGCGTATCGATCCTTTGCCGCTGCTCCCATCAGAGCCTGTTTGTTCTTTCTCTCTGCTCGAGCCACAGCTGAAGGACTAGCCAGCTGATCCTTCATCAGCTACACACATATACACACATTCATAAATACAACATCAACATCAGAAATGAGTACAAGCAGGAGAATGATCGGCACCTGGACAGATGTCTGCGTTCGTGACACAAAGTCTCTCCTCTCCAGCAGCTCATGTTCTTCTAAACGAAACTTCCCAGGATTTGCCTCCACAATACCTGATACAGTCAAGGATTACAAACACCTTCTGCCTAACTTTCAAGATTGCTTTTTGACAAATGAATTTCTATCAATATTCCTTTGGTTAATAATTTCTGAATAGCATTTTATTTGAATATAAATGACATATGGGTGAGTAAACAATCACACATTTTGTGTGAACTACCCTTTAAGTACATGCAGTTTCCAGTATCTTGTATTTTTGTTCATATCTAGTATTTTTATTTTATTAGTGAAACTAGACAGAAACTTTTATCCAAAGCGACAAACAGTGCTATATGTTCATCACTATGTACATTATCTCAGAAAAGAAGAAACCTTTGCATTGTTAACTAGCTACACTTCTGCTTCTCTCCTTTCTGTCACTTGAGAGGATACTGATGGTTTCATGTAAGTCCTCGAGGTCCCAGTCGATGGCCCTCAGACAGTTACGAAGTTCATTGGTGCTCCAGTCCAGTTCATCTCGACTGACGGGCGTCTCCTCCTGGAGCAGTTCCTCCCAGCGTTCATACAGACCCTGTGCTTTAGACAGGGCCTTCTGCACCTCACTGCCAGAGAGAAGAGGGTTAAAGCTGGATTTCAGTAAAAATGACTATATTTTACTTATAACACAAGTGTTTATCAAACATTTTGACAGAGACCTCACATGGGTATTTAACCCACAAAACATCAAAATCTGTATTATAATAGTATTATATATAGTACGATATAGTATCAGTATTATATTATAAAACCTTTTTATGGTAAGGTTGACATTTGCATGGATGCCAATATCTGTTTTATTTGTACAGTAACGAAAAGGAAAAACTCAAATACATCAATCAGCTGTGCTGGACATAAATCTGTGTGTTTATATTTAACAAACATCATTCTGTCAAATCTTCAGACTCAGTTGAACATCACTAACAATAAATGTCTCTAGAAACACAGATTAATTTATGTAACAGACACACGTGTATAGATATGATATAAGTAACATTGCAAACACTTCTAATGTGACATTTAACTGGAGCTTCTGCTGCAGCTTCACTAACCCGTATCTCAACTTAACATTATAATTATCTCCTCTGTAGATAAAACAGAAGACAGACCTCGAGGTGAAATAAAGGAATAATAACTTTGCTTACCCTTTAACCACGAAAAAAGGATCTTCCATCGACATATTAGCCCCTCTGCTGCGGGAGCTACGTGAAGTTATCGGCAAGGCATACTATATAAAACGTATGCGTGGGGAGTTTCAAAATAAAAGTCTTAATACGTTGCACGGGTTTTTTTCAAAGTCGATTTTCTCTCGCAAAATATAACATAATTTAAGGTTGAAATATACATTTTAGCAATATTTTAGGATGTTTATTACCAATATACTGAACCGTTTCACATATTTTACTAAAGCCCTGTTGACATCTGAGCTCAGTATGATCAGTATGGTGAAAACCTTTGGTAAATATTCTTCATTTTTCCAATGCCAAGGTTCACATTTCAATTTTAAAATTTAAATTAATTTTTTAAAGCAAAACCAAACCTCATCAAACTCATGTGGTTAACTACAGCTAAAGTCATACCTTAACTGACATTAAAAACATATGTCCAAAACACAAGTTTCTTGATATATATTCATAATAAACCCCAAACTGATAAAGTATAGAAATATGTCATTCAAACATCCCTATACATCCTTCATACCATATCCACAATGAATTATTCTTAAATAATTTGAAGGATCAAAAATAATAAAGTAAATGTGCAGTGAACAATCATTGCAGCTGCTTCTGAGTATCTATGTGCTGTCAGTCCATGATAAACAGAGTCATTTGATTATCTCATAATAATAAAAGGTGAATGTGAAGGTGTGAATGATACATTTTCTCATTACTGACTCAACAACAAGTACAATTTTAATATTTTTATCACTATGTCACTTCCAAAACAGAACAGTTAACACACCTTGACCTGACTGATAATTAATTTGATTAAGTAACTGACCTAGATTTGCATAAACTCAATTTGTTGGCAAGTGGTCAGATGTGTGTTAAATTATTGGATTCCCATATGTCTTTTCTTGCCAACTATAGTGTTGAGATCCTGTCGTCTAGTCGCTTCTCCTTCCTTTCCTTCATTAACACTATTCTCCCTCACTTCCTCCCTCACCTCCAACAGTCGCGCCTTCCTTCCTGTCTCCAGCCTCCCCCTCTCTCTGTCTCTCTCTCTGTCTCTCTCTCTCTCTGTCTCTCTCTCTCTCTCTCTCTCTCTCTCTCTCTCTCTCTCTCTCTCTCTCTCTCTCTCTCTCTCTTCACACTCTCTATCTCCTGTTCACACACACATATATTTACACATACACTATAGACAAACCTGTACTGTACACATTTTTAAAACTGTCCTCACAAATACAGTTAAACATTGCAAATTGACTTTATCCTCATTAATATAAAGGTCCATGTTTGTGTATAATAATGATAGCTCAAAAAAATATGGAGGTGGATCTTACCAAAAGCCTCATGACATGGAATGTAGTTTGTCAGAGAACAGTAATGAGGAAGCTATTTTTACAAGCAGTGACTTGACAGTTCTCATGTTTAGTCATTGACCACAAACATGTTTGTACAGTATGGTAAAATGCATTGGTGTTACAAAGATTAATATTTCCTCTTTCCTCATTTTTCTCTATGAAAAAATCACAAACCATACTAATTTCCATGCTAGGTACTGGTAGTGTAACGGATTTCTTTGTAGAACGTAAGTCTGTTACATAAGCAATAAATCATAATACGCATTTAATTTGTTGCTTTCTTGCCTATTAGTCATTACTTTAATGCTCCCATTTTGTCTGGGAACCAAAGCTACTTTGACATCTCCAAAATATATGCTAGTTGTATTTTTAAACATTAATTTGCTTTTGCTGCTTATTAGAAGAATACATAAATGTGCACATGTTGTGTTACAGAGTTTTCAAAATAATTAATGATCAGTGGCATCTGAGTAATATATAAAAACTGTTTTGACTGGTAAAACTGGCCTCAAATGTAATAAAAGTTATTATTATCCAGTAAATAATTAAAAAGATATGTTTTGTACTATTATTTTCATTAAAATATTGGGTAAATAATACAAATAATATAATTTTAACATTTCTAAAACTGTAAACATTTTTAAACATTACAACTATTTATATTACATATTGTATATATATTAAGATGTTTTGGTCAATATGACCCCACACATTAAAAGCATTTTCCCATAACAGGAGGGTTATAACACAAAGCTCAATACAATGAAATACTTGTGTACACAAACAACTACTTGTCATTTCAACTAAGTGCCAGGTACCATGAGATTTCCCTTTGCTATAAATAGATGTTGTGTATTTGCTCTCAATGACAGCTGCCATCTGACCTCAATCGCTACGCTCACGTGAGCAGAAGGGGGAGGTGATGTTGGACCGGTGACAAGTCCATATATGGTGCTACGGTGACGAAACGATCTCTGCTGCAGCTGCTGTCGCGTCACGGCTTTTCCACGGAGACCAGACGGATGTTCCATATATGGTTATAGACTGACGTCGAGCTACAAGAAAAAAAGCGTACGCGTAATCTTCCCAGGAACTGTAAATAATGGAGACACATCAATACAGCGATGTAGAAAATTGTTTGTAGAGATTATTGGAAAGAAAGAAAGTATAAAAATACTAATATTTCATCTATACGTTTTAAAGATGCAAGAACGTAAAATAATGCACGTCCTCATTATTTCCACTAGCACCGAATGCGTCGTTTATTAAATATTTCATGTTTGTCATTCAGTCTTCTACATAATTACAGGAATGAATAAATAATGATTCATTGAGAAAACGGGTCTCCTGATGTCACAATACAGTGTTTTACAGTAATGGCAGATATTTAATACAATGACTGCCATGTTACTTCAGTAAAGTAGTTGTCAGGATACTTGAGAAGCGCTCGGGTATTATGACGTACGCTGACAAGTTGGGAGGGGCGTGTTTATACACCCGGAGGAATGGAAACTCGTTACGTCACCCGAGCTCACATAAAACCTCACCCTGAGAAAAGTTTACTTACAATCCACCGAGGAGTCACATGTGGTGAGACGGATATAAATGCAAAGCAAGACAAAACAATTGAAGTGAACGTTTAAGAATCATGGACGTAGAAGCCAAGAGAATAATGGCTCTGTCCATTAGTAAACTGTATTCATTAAGGACCCAGCGCGGGGGATTGAGACTTCACCGGAGTCTCCAGCTCTCCATGACCATGAGAGCCGCCCGGGACATCTACCACGCCGCCGTACTGCTCCGAGAGTCGGAGGACGAGCAGGTCGTTCCGTGCGTCCCGGATGAACCCATGGACACCAGTAAAGACCAAGTCAACGAGATGAACTCTCATGAGACCAGAGACAATCTGGAAGAGGACAAAGAGAATCAGGGCAGTAAATGCAGGAAGCGCCGCGGTAAGACGGCGGTCGAGCCGGACTTTCTGCCTCCAAAGAAAGCGAGAATGGACACGGACGAGGAGAGGCAGGAGGTTTTGAGAGCAAATCATGGAAACAGCTGTCGACAAACTGAAACGCTGTCAGCTGTACAAGCAAACTTAGCCATCCCGGCGTGTTGAACAAGACGAGCTATGGATTATACACAAAGTTCCCTGGTGGGATTTTTCCCTGGACAAACTGGTTGTGAACTGACCGGTTTTGGCAGTCCACGGTACCCGTGGCACAGCTCGCCATATGACCGAAGAGCGCGCATGACGCGCGGGGATCAAAGACGAGAGGAACCGTCGAGCTGCTTCGTGGTTCCTGCGATGAGTCAGATGACCGATGACAGCTGTTGACTCGACATAAGTGTTGAACTTGTGGTTAGGAGAGACATCTGATGGTGTATGAACTGCTGTGAACTCAAACGCACCTTGCACATCTTTAAAACAATGTCTTTGCCAATATGTGTTATTTCTCCATTGCACTGATCAATTGCACAGACGTGTATTATGTATTCAGAACTTTAATATGACACGGACAAAATCCTGTGAAGCTATTTGTACTTGTTTGCAATAAAACAATTGTTTACAAATCAGCCTGTTGTTCAGAAGTCATTTTAACAACGTTATTTCCTTAAAAGAAACTATACTGAATTTATACTAGACGGCTTTAGTTTACTTTTTGTTACTACCTTAAGGAACTATAACCACAGTTTTATTTGATTACCATTTGTATTACCCTAGTTTACTACAAATATCATGCTTAACCTTTGACAACCACATAGTGAGACAATAGTACATATGTGGTGTTATCATGATGGTTTTACTACATAAACTGGGATTATTCTAGTCAAATCATGGTTTTCATAAGGATATTGAGATCACAGGTGTGACCGTATCTCACCCACAACCATTTAAATTTGTAATACTTATCATACACAGAAACCTCCAGCTCATCCTCTGTGACCTCTTAATGTGGGTGGTGATGAAGTCAACAGCTGGAAATACAAGAACATGTGTGTAATTTCCCATGATTAGTCAGCAAGACTTGCCTCAACATGCCCATGAATCATGAAATTCTCTTTCCTTTTAAACACATTCAAACGTGTTGCTGACCAGAGTCAGACCATATCATCATTAAGCTTCTTAAAGCAGCATTATGGCATGAATTTGAATCATTTCTTTATATAGCTGCATAATGTTATGTCCTGCTCTCAGAGTATCTAATATTAGTAGGTCTCTTGACTTTGTAAATGTAACACAAAAGTAAGTGAAACTGTGAATAGACTTTATAAAATGACAGGTGTGAGTAACTATGAATCACAGTGGGTTGATGTGTGTGGGTGTGGATAAGTGTATGTGTATAGGTGTGCATATAATTCCCTGTCAGTGTCAGGTGGGAGTTGTTCAGTTTCAGGGGTGGATTTAGGAACTAGAAAGTGAATTTTTATATGGACAGCCATTCTTCACTGGGTCACAGAAACTAATGTTATGGTTCATTCTGAAAAGTAAATTCAGAGTTCAGTATAAATATGAAATGTGAAAATGTCTGTCATGTGTGGACAGAGCGTAACCTCAAACAGGTTTCTGATACTGTCCCACTTCCCTCATGGTGGTCTTGTTCTGGGTCTTTCACCCCTTAACTAAACAAACAGACAAGGATAAGATGAAATTAAGCAATCAAAATAAACAAAGTTAGGTTTCAGTTTGGAATAAGTAGGGCTGAATAAATGTTGTTAGGTACTTCAGGGTATAAATTGATGCCACAACTAACTATACTTACTGTTTTAATACTGGCACAATCATTTATTTCAGACTGCACTATATACTGAAATGATTGAAATATTGCAATAACACTGTTAGATTTGTTGTTATGTAATCCAACAGGAAACATGGCTGTTCATTTTCAGAAGTTTTAATGATGCTTTCTTTTCAAAGAAGTTAATTATGTAATTTTCATTTTTAAGTAGAATTTGAATTTGCTATTTTAAAGCATTATTGTATGTCATATAGTCCTCAATATCTTGCAGTCCTACTTTTACTGTTATTATAACATAAAACAAACATGATAAACGGCTGGTTTAAAACAACAGTATGGATGCTTTCCTACGCATGCAGGAAATACCACAGATAACCATAAATCAACATTCAACCCCAAACTAACAGCAAACAATCATTTCTGAAACTGTAGCATTTCATTTCATTGATTCGTACATAATTTCAATATGCTTTATTTGTAGCGTTGTCATGGAAATTGCCTCATAGTGACTATTCATCTGTGTTGAGATGCACAGTCATTTCCTGAGACACTTTTACCTGGGATTTATCATTCATCAGCCGGGTTAACAGCTCAACTATTATCACCTCCTGAACAGCTGTGCACACATGGTGTCATTTTCCCCACCTGAAGCATTAAGCATAATTGAACCCTTTTTCGTAAGTGTCAAAGAGAGACTTTTGTTGTAGTGTAAAGACTTAAAGCAGACATTCACACAATCACACACAAAAGATACAGATACATTATAAAGGCGCAGTTAGAATGCATTCTCTCTGTTTTTATTCAGGTTCTTTAGGAAGAGTTCTGTTCGGAATTACAAAATGCACTGGTAGAAATAGCAGAGAGACAGAGAGATAGAGAGGAAGAGAGAGAAAAAGGGGGATTTTTTCATAGCCAGAATAAATGTATAACATCACCAGGTTCAGGCAGCCTCTTTCACAGCTCAACATCAGCAAAAAGGTTTTGGATTTCATCTTTAATCAGATCGGTGTGCAATTTCTCATCACTGAGAGCTACTGGATATTTTTTCAACTTTTTTAAAAATTCTGTAATACATTTCCACAGCATGTCGTGTGCTCACCTTACCCACGATTCAAGAGAACAGTTGGCAATAGAAACAAACAAACATTCTATGGTTTTTATTCATCACTAATGTCATTTTTTCCTCTTGGTGCTCTTTTTTGTCTTTTCTGTTTTTAAAAATTAGAAGAAAAAAGTAACACATTGCTCATAAAAACATCTATCTATATTTATACATATATATATACATATACATATATATATATATATATATATACTTTTCTTTATATTTCTTTTTATACTTTATAATTCCTGAAGTTGACTTGTTAACCCACATAGTGGCATGCACATCGCACATGCAAATCAGTAATTAAATACCTCTCTATATCATGGTCATTTTTTTTCTTTAAACGTCCTCTTTTGCTTTTAAATGGTTTCTGTTAGTGTGTGAATGATGGGTGGAATTATGGGTCATTAAGGAAAGGTGGGATGGGTGTTCGGGTGTCACGGTGACAGTGGCTGCACACACACGCACACACACACACACACACACGTTTCCTCTTTGACACATACGAGTGCCGTAAAGAGAAACACACTGCTGACACTAGTGAAATCCACTTCCTGTCAAAGATGTGCAGGACTCATTTCACAATCCTTTCATTGTTTTTAGAATTTCATAAACTGCTACATAAGACAACTGTTCTGTCATTAGCAGAACTATTGGTGCAATTAAAGTGTCTTTTATGTTTTAATGCACATTGTTTTTTGATAAATAAATCTGCTATTTGTTATATATTACTAAGCATTGAATGATAATATATTTATAGGAAAATACTATTACTTATATGTTCATCTTCAAAATAAGAATTTCTTATAAATCTTTTTCCTAACAGATGTTTTTGAAATCTTGACATGCATAAAAACATAGGACATGGATGAGAAGCAGAAACAAAAAGAAAGATGACAACACATTAGAAAAGAGGATGGACACACAGGCTGCTGCAGGAAGTTTATGAATGAGATATACGAGAGTTTACAGAAGAGAAAGAGAGGCATGATAGACTCAACAAAATCATTACTGATGACCTGACAGACTGAGGTACAAACATGATGTAGACCGTGATGATCATCAGACCCTCTTTGCTTTTGCCATGGCTTCGTATCTATGGTCGTAGAACTGCGATGGAAAATCTTGAACTGTTCGTTGTAAGGCACTATAAAACGGCTTGCCTTCAAATCAGCTCGCAGACACGCACACAGAAGACATTCCCACTGTCACACAGATGAACCCAACCCTCCGATCTTCTGCTCCGTGAAAATGTGGCGATGACTCTGTATCCCATTCTTGGATGAGGATCAAATGGGAAGGTAATAATGAAGTATGCTATGGTAGATGCTGAGCAGAAATGGATTGGCAAACCCAGCACTGAAATACTGAAAGTGCACAATATAATGACAATTCATATCTCTTTCTGATATACATTTTTAAACGACTTATTTTGGCATGCACAATGCCTGTGCTGGCCACAGCTGTGCCTAAAGTTCTTGCTCTCATACGTACAGGAAAAAAAACACATTTCCCATCACCCCCCTCCCGATTCTCCAGTTCCCCTCACACGTTAACATGCACACACGTGTAGTTCTGTTCTGTACAAAGGGAGACCACAGGATGTGGTGTAGCTACATAGAGGGTGACTTGTTTTGGCAGCACTCAACCATTGTAGGAAAGCCCTTATTTTGTGTAAAACAAAGAAAGAAACAAAAGAATAAAGGTTGTTTCACTAAGACGAAACGAAACAACACATGCTCAAATGCAAATGTGTTGTGTATCTGAGATGGTTTTCTGTTGGCACAGAAAATGAAGACGTGAGTCAAAAACAATGTAAAAGAAAGACAATGGTGCTGAGAGCAAAAGAGGGTCAGAACCAAAACTGATGAACAAGCAGAGCCAAAGAATGGTGCACCTCTTAAAAACTGCCATCTTATTAAAAATACTGATCCTCGAGCTCAAAATGAAGCAAATCTGCACTTCAAACTGTGTTTCTTTTGGCAAAAGAAAACAAGACCAAGAGAACTTGTAAATGGGCATAATATAAACCATGCAAAAGGTCTAACTAACCTTCATGCCTTCCTATCCTTTTGCTAAAGACCTGAGAAAGTAGAACAATCCCTCCGATGCAACTCTCTGATCAAGCAGGGTGAGACGAATCAAAGACGGCTGCCGTCCGCTAGAGGAAGCATTGCTAAGAGAGAAAGAGACCGAGATGGACACCCTGACAGAACGTGGTTGTCATTTCCCATCATTACTCTCAGAGTAACCGGGATCTTCCTCCATCATATAACCGTGCCTCCCTGTCTTTAAAAAAGCCCAGCAGACAGCGCAGACATGGGGACTTGTTAAGGCGTAGTGTGACTGAGTCCATCACATTGAGAGAGAGAGAGAGAGAGAGAGAGAGGACAGGGGGACGAGAGGCAGGGGAAGGGTTAGTGTGCGACACCAGAACAGAAGGCACTGTGGCTCTGCAGGTTCATCTGGACCCATGGGCATCAAACCAGTCGCTAACCGGGGGCCAAACATCAACACCCAGAGAAGAAAATCTTTCTAAAAAAGATGTCAAATTCAGTGCGAGAAAGATCCCTTAACTGGGAATTTAATCTGATTCTGGGACCAAACAATGAGAAAAACACGAGGAAACAAAAACAGCACTGCCCAACTGACATCATGTTTTTCTCTTTAAAGCAAAATTCTCATCTTAAATCATGTTTCTCTTTGACAGAAATAAAACTCTGTTGCTTCTTAGTTTTTAATTTAAAAGATTCCAGTAATCTCCCAACATCTCAAACTATGCTCAGTATTCTGCTATGAAGTTTGTCAGAGTCTTGTTTATGTATAAAACACTACAGAAGTCCATTAAGTCTTCTGAGCTATAAAGGAGCAATCTCAGAAACCTGTAATGGGAGATTGATGAACAAAAGAGTTTGTCAGTTGGACAGTAGGGAAGGCTGAACCTCTACACCCCAGTGACATATATATATATATATATATATATACGTTTGGCTGTATTATTGTATCCTGAGCAGAAAGGAGGGCAGGAGGGTTACAGATCGAGCAGGCAGCCAAACACATACGAGTTGCCCACGGTAGGGAACAGGAAGGCAGGGTGGAAAAAATCATTTCCAGTAACTACACTACCTAAATTTCAGGTCAAACAGGAGCTTTGACAGACGTACTGTAACCTGCTACATCAACAGTTGGCCTTATATCAGAGACTGTTTAAAGTCGGGTCTGGCTAAAGCTGCGCAACAGCACCACGAAGTGGACAAAGAGTAAACATTCATCATCTTAAATCTTGCACTAACTCTACAGCTGTGAAATGAAACTTCAGGGGGTAGTATAAACCCTCAATAAAACTGAGCTCATCTAGATCTGTTGAGAAATAAACATGAAATGAACCCTGATTTTCAGTGTGAGTTCATCTCAAAGGGTATCCTGAATGACCCGACTCTCTTTTAAACATTCATGAGCTCTGATCCATACAACTATTTACTACAGATAGGAATAGTCTAGCAAGCTGAGGTCACAAGTGAGTAAACTTCAGTATGCAGTTCGGGACGCACCCTTATAGACTTCAGAGAAGCAAAAAATAAAGAAGATTTAGAAACAAGATGGCCACGACATACAAAACTCCCCAAAACAAGACGACAAAGTCACATGACCACCTCTATCTTTTCATCAGCGTCACCGTCATCGTCATCAATTGCATTAATTGTTTTTCATCATTATAAAACTATTGTTATAGACAACAGTAAATTAAGAAGAGTTTCTCTCCCCCTGGTTCTCTCTCCGTTTGCAGCCATGGCCGACAGAGCCGCGGGGTTCGGGCTCTTTGTAGTGCAATCCAAGGTAATAATAAACAGTGCAGAGCGTAATCTGGAATCCTCAGACAGATGGGACGTAGAAAATATCTTCAGATCTTTCTACATCTGCTGTGTGTGTCTATTTATAAATTCCATCTGCACGTAAAGATCTACAGACATGGCAAGAGCAACAGGGAGAAAACGAGAGAAAGAACTTCCTCCAACTTAATGGAAAAAAGAGAGCTATCACCCCCCCATTCCCACAGTAAATCTTCTGTCTGATATATATCTATATATATATATATTATTTTTTTTAAATCAATCATGCAAGTTTCCATCAGATTTTAGTCCAAAAATATCAAAGAAAGCTGAGCAAATGCAACAGAATAACCAAGCTCCAAATGTTCAAAAAGAAGAATTAATCAATTGAAGACATTCTGAAGAGGAAATAGTCTTTCCGTCCCTCCCTCATCGTGGTATTTGTGGCAGTTTGTGGGTGGGTTTTTTGACGCCCGCTCACCTCCTTTGGGTCCTTTATGCCACGCCTCTTTACGGTTAACCCCTCCCCCAGGTGATGAGGTTACTCAGCATCTTGAGTTGGTAACAGTAAACAGAGATGATAAAACTCATCGATATCATCCAGCACATGGGGCTGGTTTTGCAGTAGGCAGAGCTCTCATTCAAAAGAGCACAAGAGTCTGTATTTCTTTTAGATTTTTACAGCTGTTTTTTTGGGTCTTTTCAAGAGGCATAGATGTAACAGGGAAACAGGGGTTCTGGCTTTACTTTTATCAGCTTGGTCTGACACAGTCTGGTGGAGCCTTGACACATCACAACACTGATCATTAAATATTAGTCCATCTAAACACTGTGATCTGCCCCACCCCAATGAAATTCTCATATGCTCCCATATATTCCCGTGCACGGCGAACATCACGGGAAATTAAGTCCAGAGAGCAGAACAGAGAGAGAGAGAGCGAGAGAGAGAGAGAGTCTGTGTTGCTCTATGTTGAAGAGTCTCTCACAGTATCACACACGTCAATGCATCCGTGCGTTTAGCGTGTTATCACAGTCCTCCGCCCCTCCCTCTCCCCGCTGCCGTGCATAAACATCTCGATGCGAGTTGGCTTTCGGTGAGCGGCGCTCCTCCCGGTCACCCTGCGCGCTAACACCAATCATCCTCGTCCGTCTCGCTGTAGGGTTCGTGCAACCCCTTCCGGGGCCCGCGGCCGTGCGGTGGCCGGTGTGGGCCCGGGGTGGGGGCCGCGCCGGTGCGGGGAGGGCGAGGAGGAACGGTAGCCGTTAGGCATGCGGCGCGGGTG